>JAJOZX010002322.1:0-693740 GCA_023014485.1 Bathynomus jamesi | reverse complement strand
TTTTATAATGCTCTGTAAATTATATGTGCATTATTGCAAGAAAATCTTTCATTTCCTTGCCATGTTAGTTCACTATGTTGGCAGTGGAAAATTTGGGCAAATTGCAAGCTGGCCCCCTGAAAAAAATGAAGCCCTACACCTATGTATAACCTTCATCAACCAAAATTAAACTGTACTGCATTGCCAGTCACAGTAATCAAAATAGTACCGGTAATTGGTTACTTACCCTAAAAGTAATCAGTAATAATGATTACTCAAAATATCTGGTATCACCCATCCCTTGTAAGGGGTACAAAGGCCAGTCCACAGTTGCCAGATTGCTGATAAATAAAACCTCTAAAGATGAGGCTAAAAACCTCTAGATTCCTGACTTTTTTCATACACCTTGAGAAACTCCTGAAATACCATGAATGTGATGGCTTTTCAGATTGAACATGTTAATTTAGTTTAAAAATTTGGCTCAGTATTTGTAGCATAGGCTACATTGAATGCAAGTTACATATGATATTCTATTTTATTTTTAGCAGACAAGTTGTAAATTACACTGCTTATGCTTATTAATTTTTTAATGAAATAGTGAAGTCACTAAAGAATAGTGATTAAATAATAATCATATTTGAAATCATTAAAAACATCAATTAATTATATCACCGTGTAACAAAAAAAAATGTTTTCTTTGTTTCTGGGCAATAACCTTTATTTTCTGATTCATTATGCTTCAAATCACTGGAAAAAAAGCTGTCAGTGATTTTAAACTTCGGGTTGTAGTCAGTACATCGATTTTGTTGAAATAAGAATATTATTATTTTTTAACCCTATATGGACATCTGTGACAGATCTGTAAACGCTTCAAAATTTACTATATATTTACCGAAACAAGTACATTTTAACTTAAATGACGATATCGTCAAATTTGTAATGGTTCAAGGAGTTTATATCACGAATGGCAACTCCTACTGCAGAAAAACCGAGCTTTAATGAAAAAATAAGTTAGTGGTCAGTAGAAGTAAAAGTGTATGGTTAGCAGTTCATTTTTTATTTTTTATCACTTTATTGATTAAAGGTAAGTTGAATAATTTTTTATTGCTCAATATATGTTGTTAGAGTGGCTGAAGTAATATAAAACAATTCTGATAAACTGAGCACTAGAATATTTATTGAAACGTAACAATATTGATGGCTCTGACATCCATGCCTTCTTTGGCACATGGTATAAGGTTGTCCAATTTGTATTATATATATTACATTATATATATATTATATATATTATATATATTATTATATATATTATATATTATATATATATATATATATTACATTAAAAATCACATATTTATGTTCCAAAGTACTCTAAATGAATGTTTAATATAGGTAAAAAAATAAGAATTATGTCCATATAGGGTTAAAATTAATCCATTATTTTTACTTTTCAGACGTGTGACGAAGTTACTGTTATGGCTGCGTGGTTGCAAATACCAGTGGATTCCTTATGCTACGTGTGCGGCGAGTTCTTCGCAAAGATGGCTAAAAAACACTGCTTGGACGTTGCACCGTGCAAGGAAGCCTATCATGCCTACTTCGGAATGCCAGTCGGTGACAAGACAAACGCTGGGCACCACATGTCATCTGTGACTACTGCCGCCGCACTTGAAGGTTGGTTTTAGAGGAGAGAAGAGGGCAATGCGTTTCGCTATCCCCCGTGTCTGGCGTGAGCCCTCAGACCATCTCACGGACTGCTATTTCTGTATGGTGGACCAACAAAACGAAGAAAGGGGAAGAATGCGCCTCCCATTGAGTACCCTGACATTCCGTCACTATTGCACCTGTCCCCATAACGCGATGGACTACCTGTGCCACAGCCTCCTTGAGAGATCAATCTTGTCCAGCAGAAGAAGCAAGCTATGATGATTCCAAGGAGGAGCAAGGTGCTCATCTCGCTGCGCGCCATCGATGCCGGGTGGCCCGTTGAAAGGTGCCCTACTACCCAACCAAGAGGACATCACGACCTCATCAGGGAAATGGCCTTGACAAAGTCCAACGCCGAGCTGCTCATTTCCAGACCGAAGCAGTGGGATTACTGGACGACAGCGTTCGAATTACTTCCCAGAGGAAGTGGCATCACGGCTTTTCAGTGTTCTTCACTCTTAGAGATGGGTTGTGCTACTGCCATGACATCAGAGGACTCTTCGACGCTGTGGGCATTCCCTGCAAAACACCTCTGACTGGCGGCTCTTCATCGACAGTTCATCTAAAAGCCTCAAGGCTGTTTTACTGCACAACAAAATCAGTGGCCCTCGATTCCTCGGCTCATTCAGTGCACATGAAAGAAGAGTACCAGAACGTCAAAATCCTGCTGAGTGCACTGAAGTACGACCAATTCAGCTGGAGGTCATTGGCGATTTCAAGATGGTGGCCTTCTTGATGGGGCTTCAGGGAGGCTTCACCAAGTTCCCTTGCTATCTGTGCCTCTGGGATAGCCGAAATACAGCCCTTCACTACGAGAAGAGGAACTGGACCCTCAGGACTGGCTATGAGGTTGGGGCCCATAACGTGAAGCAAGAGCCGCTGGTGGAGCCAACGAAATTGCTGATGCCACCCCTGCACATCAAATTGGGCATCATAAGCAGTTTGTAAACAGCTGGATCCAGAGGGTGAGGCCTTGAAGCACACAGGAGCTGTTCCTGAAGTTGTCGGAGGCGAAGATCAAAGCAGGAGTATTTGTGGGCCTCAGGTGAAGCGACTTATTGACTCTGACAGCTTTCCTGAGAAGCTGTCTGAGGTTGAGCAGGCAGCTTGGACAAGCTTCGTTCTCTAGTCAAAGGTTTCCTCGGAAACCACAAGGCAGAGAACTACAGGGAAATCATTGACGAACTTGTGGACACGTACCGGAGCATGGGCTGCCGGATGTTGCTGAAACTGGCACATACTACACGCCCACCTTGAGGAGTTCAAAGAAAACATGGGAGACTACTCAGAAGAACAAGGTGAAAGATTTAACCAGGATGTCAGCTCTTCGAGGAATGCTACAAGGGACAGTACAGTGAAAGTATGATGGGGGACTATATCTGGAACCTTTTGCGTGAGAGTGAACTGAAATACAATCGCAATCTCGTAGACAAACTTCTTTTTGATTAAACTATAATGCTAGAATTTTTGCATCAATTCTGTATCAATTCTCCGTAGCAATACTCTTTATCAACGCTCTGCATCACTGCACTGTATCACTGTCTGTGTATTAAACATATATAATACATAATTATTCCCTACTCGTTTCCTTCTTTTTATTTTCATTTCTAAAGACGGGGCCTGGAGAACTTCATTTTTCATCATTGATTTATCATAATAATCGTGTTAACATCAATTAAAATTATACTTAACAGGATTCATTTGATTAAAAGCAGATAGTGTGAAAAACCCTTAAATTAATAAGCAAAAATGGCAAAAAATCAATAAATCGATCTCATGAACTCAGAACCGAAGTCTGAACTTGGTGACTGCTCATTTTTACTTATTTATGCCCTAAAAAATCAGAAAATAATAGTTTTAACTCATGGACAAATTTTGTGTTACACGGTGAATTATCAATACCTCTGAAATGTTATAAACTCGTATACCTATCTACTGTACTACAGAACTGTGCATTCTGTTAGCTTTATATGCCACTCACAGATTAGTTCAAAAGTACCAAAGTTTTCAATCTTTTGCATTGGTCTTGCGAATGTCATATCATGTTTATACAACTCGAGTTGTGATCATGTCCAGATCTGAACATCATGGCAAAAAAACAAATATGTAACTACAGTATACCCCTATTTTCAAGGCCTATTTTCAAGGCCTTTTTTCAGGAAAAAAAATTATGACCAACTGCCTAGTTGTCAGAAAATGTCCGTAGTTTTCTACCAGCGAGGCTGACTTTTGTTAAAGCCCTCCATTAAAAGTATGGTGATACATTTTCTTTCACCCATACTCATTATAAGAAAATAGTATTAAGTATACGGGAGACTATACTATATGTTATGAAACATAAAAGTGTAAAATTTTACACCAAATATGAAAATATTGCAGATTATAGTTTGCTTAACCCCAAATATTTTCTTTGAAACCCTCTAGACTGGAACAAAAAGTTACTTTCCTCTAGGAACCCTAAATCAGCGGTCTCCAAACTTTTTTGATCACGCACCCTTTAATCAGCAAAAATAAATAACATTCACCTCTAATCAGGGATGGCCCTAGGGTTCCTGGCACACCGGGCAAGCTGAACTTCGGTGCCCTTACAAGTATAATTTTAAAATTTGTTCACAATGAGGAAAAACTACAAATGTAGGAATAGAGAGTTTATTACAATTAACGATATTCACTCAAAGTACAACTAAACATTCTCAAAATGGAACCATGTATGAAAATATAAGAGACAGTGTTGCCACTTTTGTCTGAGGTAGCGTCGGTAGGGGTGAGTTGAGCACCCAACTGCCTGGGGTGAGTTGATCCAGGGCCCCCAATTCCTAAAAAAATTAAATCATGAAAGATGGATATACATGTTGAAAGTTTAAGTCTTGTACTATAACACCACAACAGGTTGTTGAGTTGAATTAAAAACAAACCTGTTTACTGAGGTTCAAAGTGATCCTATGGTTTTGCACCTCAAAAAAACTTTGAGCAGAAAAACAATTTTTTCAAATTGCCTGGCAACACTATTTCAATGTCACTGTCTGGAAATTTGAAGTGAATGTAGGGAAAGGTTTATATTGTTAAATTTTAGGAACCAAAATGGTATATCAGTCCAAACATTAAGTTGGTGTTGACTTTGGTAATGGCTCAACTCACCCCAGGCATTTCTAGTACCATGGGGTGAGTTGAGCCTATGTTTCTCAGTTACAAAAATCCCAGTTTGGATGCCATTATGATGTTAATGCATTTATTTTCTTTGCAGATATATGTTTTCTATGCAAATAAGCTAGCTTGGTGCAGTGCACAGTAAGAAAGGCAAAATGCCTCGCACTTACCAGAGAAAAAGAGATCCAGTTCATAAAGATAAGCTCAGTGCTGCAATTAAAGCTGTGAAAGATGATGGCTTTAGTGTCAGAGCAGCTGCTGCGCAATACAAAGTGGATAGGATGACTCTTCAGAGAAGGTTGGACAGACCTGAGCCACGCCCTTCACCCTCAAAGAAATCGGGAGGCCAATTGTCTCTTCCTCGTGAGGCTGAACAGGAGCTTGCCCAATGCATAAAGATCAAAGCCCAATGGGGATTTGGGCAAATGAGGAAGGAAGTGCAAACCATCGTCCAGAGCTATGTGAAGTCCAACATCGATAGTGACACTACTGTTGGCAATCACTTACGTAAATATTGCAAATTCAAGGATGGTTTGCCTGGGGATGACTGGCTCACAGGCTTCATGAGGAGGTATGGACTCTCGGTTAAGATTCCTTCAGCTCTGGAGAAAACTAGAAAAACAGCAGCTAGTAACCCAGAAATAATTTATGAGTATTTTAACAATGTCAAAAAACAAATGAGGAACCTAAACATTGAAGGGCGCCCAACATAGGGAGAGTGTTGAAATGTTCTAAGAACTATTTAACTTTTAAGTTTCTCAAAAGAAGTGTTGATGATAAATACGACTGGCCAGTGTGGGATGACATTGATGAAAAGGTTGACCTGACATGTGTCTTCTGTGGCCCTATAAAGCTGAAGGGGACAACACCTTTCCATATTGTAGGCCTGGACCATTCTTTCCAGGCCTACAAAAAGGCCAAGAAACAATAGACAAACAATATATGTTACATAGCTATGAATATGTTAATAGTTATGTAGCTAGTCTTCCTAGTGTTAGCTAATTTTAGTTTTAAAAAGTTACTCACTCTCACAAATGAAACCATGCTCAACTCACCCGATGACCTGGAGTATACGGTGAGCCACATACTTTTTCCATTTTTATGATTAATATTAGAATTAGCCTATCACCCCTACAGCATAGTATAAATCATTTAGTAACTATCCTTCCATGAAACCATCAGACATGTATGATAGGTATTATAGGTGTGGCATAGAAATATGTAAATTGGCTGCTCAACTCACCCCTACCGACGCTAAATCCACAAAAAAGTGTAAAAATTCCACAAAGTAGCAACACTGATGAGATATCATAGGATGGCAGTGCTGCCAGGCGTATGTAATTTGTGCTCAATGCTCACCTACGCAGCCACATCAACCCATGTGACATGTCATCCCATGTCAGGCCAAACTGACCTTAGCTTTACTGGTAGTCTCTAATGCTATTGGCTAATATAATGTTATAATCCCTGAAAATTTTACTCCACATCAGGAAATTTTCACATTTGACTTTTATTTCATTTTATTTTATTTATTTATTTTTAGATTTTTCGCTTTGTATTTGGAAGATCCCAAACGCATGACGTGGCGCCCCAGGCAACTGCCCGAGTTGCCAGTACCTTGAGCCGGCCCTGCCTCTAATGAACATGAAGATTATTTATATATATATATATATCCTCTCATTATTTACTAGTAAGTTAATAGTATACAACAGAAATACGATAGGGTGAAGATATATTTACCAATATAATTTAATGAGAACAATGTGGCTGACTGTGCTTCATAATTTCTGAAAATCTTGGTTTGACACTTTGTGATACAGCGATTCGAAGGTCCAGTTCCAAGTTCAGTTTATTTTGATTCTTGGTTTTAATACTTATCATAGCAGAAAAAGACACCTCACACAGATACGTAGATCCAAATGGAAGGAGCACATCATTCGCTGCACTTACTAAATCTGGGTACTCATTTTTTAATCCAATCCACCAATTGTGCAGTTTTCTGTTGAAATTCGGTTCGTAAACTCGTATCTTCCCTGATGTCAATCAACTGTTCTTGGGCAGTGATCGGAAGATATTCCATTTTCAGCATTTTTACATTTAGTTCACTAAATTTTAATCGCAAGTAAGCGATATCACGGATACTATCTCGCAAATTCCTAGGAATGACTATGTGTTAGCGAGTATTTTCTTTCTCAGTCATCATCCTGAAATTCAAAAACTTTCTACGAAAAAACAATGATAAATCAGAATCATCAAATTTTTTTCGTGCACCCCCTAGATCGGCAGGCGCACCCCACTTTGGAGACCACTGCCCTAAATCATTAATCCAAAACTTCGTAATTTGAGGACACTGCCAGTCACAATTATAAAATACAGTACAACTGCACCTCAGTTCCAATGTCCATGCTGTACTAATATCACCTACCTCTCAAACAGGATTTTGTGTAGAGTATATTACACACAAGCTCTTCAAAAAATGCACTTCCAGGTATTTCTTTGTGTTACTAAATGTCAATATTAAATAGTAATTTTAAAAATCCACAAGTATTCCAGGTTTTCCAGAACCATTATTTGTTTTCCCAGATCATGAAAGCAATTTTAAAATGGTACTAAATGTGATCACAGATGATGATAATGCAAAATATCAGCTGTGTGTGTGCTGATGCTCGAATGAATTTTCCCTTTAATTTGAATACTAATAAAAATATTGTCACTCAAATACAAAGTCAATGCTTGCTTAAAATACACAAACATCCAAAGTTAAAAGTCAAATTAAAGTAGAATAAATGAATAATGGTTCATATTCTGACACACTTTACGTATGACAACCCAACACACGAAAAATTAAATCAAAATCACACACTGAAAATCTCTCAACTTTCCCAGAATTGTTAATTTAGCTAATTTTCCAGGTTTTCCGATATGGTAGGCATTTGATAGTATAAAGTATAAAGTTCTTAACCTTTTAAGACCCAACTACATACACCATATGACAATCTTAATTTTCAAGCCCACATTTGAACGTGGCAGTACTGAAAGGTCAAATTTTCTATCAACTTGCATCATAATTCAACATTTTAAGCAAAAAAACATTGTGAAACTTTTCATTTTTGGCCCTAAACTTCCATATGTACACTAGGGGTACCTATACATTTTACTCTAGGCCACCATCTACCATCTGAAAAAGAGTTAAATTTTTAATTACTTAAGTATGCATACTGGTCTCCAGTCAACACCAAAGGTTAGAGGATAGAACATTTTCTTGATTAGCCTTTCAGTCATCTACAATTGGGAGGTGGCATCAGGAAATAAAATGTGTTAACCTCATTCAATTTTTGTTCATGAGAACTTGAAATGGAGACTAGCAGAAGGCTTTAAACAAGCAGCTATGGTAAATTAAAGGTTAGTGAAATGATGTGACTATACCAGTGGTTAATTTCATTCAAGCTTTTCAACAATAAATTTTACAACAGTCCATAAATTAAGGTTTGTATGATTATATACAAGATAGACCCATGAGAAGATTCATAATATATCAAAGAACTTATTACAATTTAAGGTTTGGACACTGTTCTTCCTAAAAGTAATAGCTACCTTTTTTATTTAAAAACTGTGGTGACTTATAATATGATGCTTAAGAACTGTCTTGGAGTAGGTATTCAAGTTGCATACATGACATCTGAGTTGAATTTTGTGTGCTTGGTCAGTCTGATGCTTATTGAAAAGGACTGCATAATTGGTAGAATATGGACACTTGGTGCATTTGAATCTTTTAGTCCTCAAATGTGTCAGCTGATGTCTAATCACATGGTATTTGAAATGAGATGCATATGTGCATTGTGAGCACTTGAATCTTTTAGTATCTAAATGACTGACAAGGTGTCTTTTTAACTTCTCTCTTTCATATGAGGTAAAGCTGCATTTAAAGCATTTGTACATTTTGCCAGCCTGCTTCCGACCAAAATGATTATATTCATGGGTTTTGAAGTCCTCTGCATCATCAGTTTTGTAACTACATACAAGACATACATACTTTTTTGAAGTGACTTCAATTTTCACATCATCATCATCAGTATTCTTATGAACCAACTTACTGTGGCAAATCATACCTGACTTATAATATGTAGAAAAATTACACTTGGAACACTTTATAATTTTAGAATCAAAATGAGATAAATAATGCAACTTAAAATTCCTTCTATTTTCTGTTATATAGTTACATTTTGGACACTTAAAACTATTAGCATTACCAGAATTGAAAAATCCTTTGTGCCTCAATTTATGCCATTCAAGATTAATTTTTGTAATGGAGGTGTAACTGCACTCATCACAAGGGAAATTCTTCAGTTTTATCACTATGTTATTGTGCATTTCCATATTAAATTGGCTGAAATTTAATGTCTGCAGACTTCAATTAAAAGTGTGGTTAAACTTTACTGATGGCCTTTCTTTTATAAGGAATCAATCCTAAAATTGGTTGAGATCATGAAAATGTTCAGATCAAAGAACATTATTAAACAGGAACATCTTTTTTCTTCTTGCATTAATTTTCATGACATCTGAAAGTTTTTCTTTTGTCTTTTACTACTAATTTATTTCACTGATGCTGAATTTCTGAATCCTGGAGAGAGAGAGAGAGAGGGGTAAAAAAGTAAATTACACAAGTATGGTAACATACCCTAAATTTGTTAAAGAACTGATAAATTATGTTGGGGCTCAGGAAGTTAATCCTGTACATAAATTATCCAAAATCTGATTGAGAACTAAAAGATCAAACATCAACTTTCCTTTTTATCTAATTTTTTCTAGAAACATGCACCAATTTTACTGTAGGCTAAATTGTGAATAGGTACAGATTAGAACTACATAGCCACCTTGAACTCTTATGAATATCCAGAACTCTGATGAAGGATACTATCAGTTATGGAAGCTGAGTTACATTGGGCCACACTAACCCAATGGTCAAGTGAATCCCAACTTTTGCAACTGATCATAGACCTACCTATTAGATTCTAAACTTATAACACTAGTAATATTACATTTCAAAATAATGTGTGCTCATTTTTTCTGAAAATAAAAGATCAAAGCACCATTCCCTTTCTCCATATTTAACTATACTTAAATAACTACAGTTACAACACAATGGTTAAAGTGATTTCATTCATGCGCATTCACTTCATCTTTGAAATGGCTTTCCCATTTCAATTAATTTTTTTTATATATAATAATAATAATAATAACAACAATGACTTTCAACTAAAGTAACTACATTAAATGGGAGCTCTTTGTAATTGTCATGTCCTCTGTTGTTTAAGGAACTAATGAAGTGTGCATTTACTACTTATGAAGCAAAATGCATTTTTAGAAAATTACAAATAAGAGAATAAAACCTGTACAAAGCTCCTCATGTCTATTAAACTGAACAAGAGAAAACTGACATCATAGAGTACTTAGCATAATTTAACTGATATTAAGCCTGCAATGAAAAATCTGACTGAACAGTTCAATTTCATAAATTTTCATTGTAACAATCTATTTCATGTATTAACCAACTAGGTCTAATAGGATATACACTGACATTCAAAATTATGGAAACACCTATTTCACGCAAGTTATTATTAATATTATAAGTACTAATTACAGCCAAAGGTTACTAACAATCAGCTTTAGTTATGAGTTCTTTATTATCATACAAAACCATTGAAAATAAAGTTTAATGAATAAAAAAACATTTATTTGTTGAAACTCAAGACAGTTTTTTCATCAAAATATCCTCCTTTATGTTTGATTACTGCTTCACATATTTTTTGGCATTCTCTCTAAGAGTTTTCCAAAATATTCAGAGGAGATATTCTTCCACTCTTCTTCTAGCATGTTCTACAGCTGTTTTGAGTTAGTTGGAGACCTTTTCTTAACCTCTATTAAGTTCATCCCAAACAAGCTCCATGAGGTTTAGATCTGGTGATTGTGGAGGCCAGTCCTTCACTGAGTGTGTTCCTTCTGAAGATTTTCTCTCCAGATATTGTTTATTGAACCTTGCAGTATATTTTGGATCGTTATCTTGCTGGATTACAAACCCTCGTCCTATAATATTAAGTCCAGATGAAATTGCATTATTTTGAAGAATATTATGATATTTTTCTTCAGTGAGGATTCCATCTATTTTCACAAGCTCTCCTGCCTTATTATTGCCAAAACTGTTTTCACTGTACAGCTATCTGGGTCATTCTCTGTCAGATCAACCAAAAAAAATTGAAATTAACACCCTCATCTCTCCTATTTTGCTGAAATTTGGTTTATAGGGAGTTTGAGAGCCCTGAATCCATTTCTGAAATTATAAGGTCAATCCGACCAACGGTTCAAGAGATATGACCTCGGGCAATTTGAGGTCACTCGCGAGGTTACTAACATTTGGCGAGCCATAACTTGGGTAATAATTGTCATAACTATATAAAAGTATATATATTTAGAATCAGAAAACGACAAGGAATCCAAATATGCAAGTTTTAGAACTCTAGGTTGAAAAATAAAAAGTTACACTGTAACCAAAATTTGAGGTCACGATTTGACCTCTGCGGTATCAAATGAGAATTTTTTTTTAAATGTAAAAAATGAAGGCATAGGCATTGGCTATTAGAATCAGCAAAAAAAAGTTTTTTTATGTTAGTATTTTCATGTAACTAACATATAAGTGAACACCATATTCATAAGTTGTGGCATCATTCTACCTATTTTTTCACACTTAAGCTCATAATTTGACCTATAGAAATTAAAATTACATTTTTTATAGATATAAAAAACAAAGTCAGAGTTCTTGACTAATAGAAACAATCATAAAAAGTTTGTTTATGTTGGTACTTTTCATGTAACTAACTTATAAGTGAACACCATATTTATAAATTGCTTGTCATTTCAAGGAATTTTTATATCTTAGCTATCAATTTGACCTCAAGCTCCAAGAATTTAATAAAAATTGTATTTCACTGCTAATCTACACTGGCAATAATAGTTATAATAGTGAAAGGGGAAGACTAAGCTCACATGTAGCCTAAACAAACCTGTTGAAACATGTTGCTACTTGTCTAAGTGCAGAATCAACACAGATAGTTGCAAAATTCCTTGTCTACAGGTTAGTACAGTTCCAGCCAGCACTGTGGGTGGCTGGTGGGTATGGTGTTTTAATGAGCCTCAGAGACTATCAAGGCCTAAAATATTAAGTGTGTATAGCTATATATTTTCTAAAAAATATATATTACCTAATTGTAAATCCTATATCTTTACAGATCAAAATACAATGGTTCGGCACTTGAAATACTGCCAGGACCCTATTCAAAAACACAAGAAATGCATAACAATCAATCTTAGAAAAGTGACTGATGTACTTGTTGAAAAATGTGCTGGAAGAGTGAAAAAAGACTCATTGTTGTGTGTGAACTGCTGGACACTGATAATGAAAAACCCCACTATACTTAGTACCACTGAAAACAACGAGTCTGAGCAGGATTCAAATGAATCATCTACTATCAGTGGCTTGAGTAACATCTCTTCAATTCAAGATCTGGACAATGACAGTGATTGCTTGATAAAGGAAAATCCTTCAACTTCAGTTGAACCAGTTCTAGCATTTCTGGACCAAACACCAGTTAAAAAAAGTAAGTAATAAATTAATATAATAACTTATACTTTACTACAAGGTCTGTTTGATCTACTATATAGCCAATTATATAGCATTTAAGGTACTATAATTAATATTTAATTACTAATATTCAGGTGTGTGAAACCTTTTTTTCTGTTCTTTTCAGAAGGGCTGTCATTAAGCCAGAAAAAGCGCAAGGCTCGTGGTAAGCTATCATCTGCTCAGAAACACCTGAAGGAGAGGCTAGAACTCAGTTATGGTGTTCAAATTACCGAGGAGGTAAGTGATACTTCAAAACCTGAAACTAAATCTGAAAAACATCTAGACAAATTAATGAATGAATTGAAACAGTCATTCCTGGAGAGCAAATGTCACCATCACAAACTACAAATATTGACACTCTCACCATACACAATTGAAAAAACAGCTAGTTTCTTTCAAACTACAACATACATGGTGAAAAGAAGCCGTTCACTTAAATCAGAACATGGAATCCTTCCGAAGATTCCACTAATGAGCAAAGGAAAAGTGATATCTGAAGAACACAAAGATATAGTTAGAAGATTCTATGAGTCAGAAGAGGTTAGTCGTATGTGTCCTGGCCAAAAGGATTGCGTGAAAGTTATCAGTGCTGAAGGTGCAAAAACGATTGGTCCTCGGGAATTTAAGAGAGATGTTTGAACTATATAAAAATGATGAAAAGAATCCCAAAATAGGATTTTCCACATTTGCAAAATTACGGCCATCATATTGTGTACTTGCCGGTAGTGGTGGGACTCATTCTGTCTGTGTCTGCACATACCATCAAAATCCAAAATTGCAGCTGGCTGCATTGGGAGAAAGAGGTCTTTCATACAAGGATCTTATGGATTACAGTGTCTGCAGTACAGAAAGAGAGACTTGCATGATGCAACTTTGCAATGATTGCCCAAGAGAAGAGGGTGTCCTGGATTTTCTTGAGTTACTTGACAGTGTGAAATCAGCTCCAAATGAAATATCTTACAAGCAATGGGTGACTGTTGACCGTTGTACAATGGTTGATAAGGTGGAGCCACTTCATGAATACTTATCATCCCTAAGCATGAAAATATCCCGCATGGTTCGTCATCACTTTGTTGCTCAGCAACAATCACAGTACTTCAAGCAGTTGAAAGAAACACTACCACCTCAGAGCGAGGTAGTTATAGTAGGTGATTTCTCTGAGAATTATTCTTTCATTGTCCAGGATGCTGCCCAAGGGTTTCACTGGGACAATTCACAGTGTACAGTTCACCCTTTTGTCATCTATTATAGATCATCTGCAGACCAGGAACTTAGCCATTTTAGTGTCTGTTTCTTATCTGCATCACTAAAACACAACACTATAATGGTTTACTCATTCATATTGAAGCTTATGACATATGTTAAATTCAGATGCCCACAATTGAAGAAGGTGCACTATTTCTCAGATGGATGTGCTGGCCAATATAAGAACAGATACAACTTCACAAATCTCTGTTACCATGAAGAGGATTTTGGTCTGTCTTGTGAATGGCACTTCTTTGCTACATCCCATGGCAAAAATGCATGTGATGGGATTGGAGGAACAGTGAAAAGAGCTACTGCTCGTGCCAGTTTGCAGAGAACTACAGAGAGGCAAATTCTTACACCAGAACACGTGTTTCAGTTTTGTGAAGAAAACTTGAGCAAGAAGATAAATTTTTTCTTTGTAACTACAGCTGATTTGAAAGATGCAGAAGAACGGTTGGAACATCGATTCAAGGATAGTAGGGCTATTCCTGGAACTCAGAAATATCATAGATTTGTTCCCCTAAACAAGGAAGAACTGATGGTGTATCCCATTTCAAGTGGCATTGGAGAAAAGAAAAGAATAAGGAAAAGTCATTTTACTAATGAACCTGCAATGCTTGGTAACCTAAAATGTGTCAAACCAGGAGAGTATGTTGGCTGCATTTATGACATGCAAGTTTGGTATGGAATTGTGGAGGAATATTGTGAAGAGTTTGATGATTTCACTGTGAACTTTCTACATCCCTCTGGGTCATCAGGATCAAGTGCATATTATTATCCATCAAACAAGGATTCATGTGCAGTGCCAGGACATCATATATTAACTGTAATGAGTTGTCCTACCCTAAGAGGAGGCAGCAGAATTCAATACATTTTTCCACAAAAAGAAATTGATGAGAGCATCGAGCATGCAAAAATTGTATTAGGCTAGCACATGAATCCTCTAAGTAGGTCTTCCCCTTTCACTATTATAACTATTATTGCCAGTGTAGATTAGCAGTGAAATACAATTTTACATTTTTTGCCTGTTTTTATATCTATAAAAAAATGTAATTTTAATTTCTATAGGTCAAATTATGAGCTTGTGTGAAAAAATAGGTAGAATTGACGCACAACTTATGAATATGGTGTTCACTTATATGTTAGTTACATGAAAAATACCTAACATAAACAAACTTTTTTTTCTGATTCTAATAGCCAATGCCTATGCCTTCATTTTTTACATTTAAAAAAAAAATTCTCATTTGATACCCCCGAGGTCAAATCATGACCTCAAATTTTGGTTACAGTGTAACTTTTTTATTTTTCAACCTAGAGTTCTAAAACTTGCATATTTGGATTCCTTGTCATTTTCTGATTCTAAATATATATACTTTTATATAATTGTGACCATTATTACCCAAGTTATGGGTCGCCAAATGTTAGTGACCTCACAAGTGACCTCAAATTTCCCGAGGTCATATCTCTTGAACCGTTGGTCGGATTGACCTTATAATTTCAGAAATGGATTCAGGGCCCACAAACTCCCTATAAACCAAATTTCAGCAAAATCTGAGAGATGAGGGTGTTAGGCACTGGTTGATCTGACAGAGAATGACCCATCCAGCATCTTTTCTCCAGCTCTATCCATGATCAGATCAATCAAAGGATTCACTACACTTGTAAAAAAGGAAAATCCAAATGCCATATTCACTCATTGCTTTTTACATAGGGAAGTACTTGTTTCAAAGACATTAGGAACTGAGTTAAAAAATGTACTACATAAAGTTGTTGAAATAGTTAATTTTGTGGAAATGAGGCCATTAAAAATATGCCTGTTCGAAAATCTTTGCAGATATGGATTCACAATACAAACATTTAATTTTACATACTGAAGTTCGATGGTTGTCAAGAGGGAAGGTTTTATGTCGCATATATGAGCTGAAAAAAGAGCTGCTAACTTTTTTTGAAGGAGAAGGAAACAAAAAATTTTGTGAATATCTTAGTTGCGAGATTTGGTGCACCAAACTGGCATATTTAGCAGAGATATTCAAACAGCTTAATAGTCTGAGTACCAGTATGCAGGAGAAAAATGAAAACATTCTTACGTCTACTGATAAGTTAACAGCATTTCAGAAAAAATATTCATTTGGAAAAATGCAATTAAAAATGGTAATTTTGAAATGTTTCCTGATCTCTGAAACTCATTCCAAAGAAATAAATAATTCCTCTCATAGTTGATCATTTAACAATGTTGGAAGGCAATATACAACGATATTTTCCATCATTAAATACAGAAAAATATGATTGGATCAGGAACCCATTCATTCTCATTTCCACTAATTTAAGTAATTTTGATTTGAAAATATCTGAACAAGAGTTGGCATCCATTTCAACTGATCGTAGTCTGAAGATCAAACATGCAGAATCTCCTCTAGATACTTTCTGGATTTCCATTATGAATGAATATCCTGAAATTTCAAAAAAAGCTTTAGCTGTTTTGATGCAGTTTTCTACTTCATATCTCTGTGAATTGGGATTTTCATCACTTACAACTATTAAATGTAAAAAAAAAAGAGAAAGACTTCACTGCAATGAAGATGATATGAGAGTTTGCCTATCATACATATGCCTGAACATTGATGAAATAACAAAAAAACACCAAGCTCAAGTATCTCATTAATAATAGTGAATAATTAAATAAGGTAAGTTAAAGGAAAGTTAGTTATAGGGATTTTAAAATATTATTTTACATCTTGTACTAGTATTTTTCTATATACAGGGTGTCTGAGAATTATCTGTACAATTTTTGGCTGTTATTAAAAGTCAACCATGAAGTGTAGAAATTCCAGTGTTGTCCCATTTTAGAGAGAATCTCTAAGTTTTTTCTGATACCAAGTTTTGACAAGTTTTTAGAAATGTACGCGGGTGACAGACATTGATGATTTAAAAGCAAGAATCACAGCTGCTATTGAGCGAATTGATGTGGATATGCTGCAGCGTACATGGCAACATTTGGAGTATCGATTGGATGTTTTGCGAATCACTAATGGTGCACATATCGAATACTTTAATAAAAGAAACTTTTGAAAATACAGATTCTAAATAATCTTGTTTAAGAATTTTACGTGTGTTATCAAGAATTTTATTAAAAGATGAAATTGTACAGATAATGTTCGGACACACTGGAATTTCTAAAAAACTTGTCAAAACTTGGTACCAGAAAAAACTTAATGAGATTCTCTGTAAAATGGGACAACACTGGAATTTCTACACTTCATGGTTCACTTTTAATAACAGCCAAAAATTGTAGAGATAATTCTCGGACACCCTGTATATATTTTAAGTACTGTGCTGCGCAATATTTTTTGCCTCAAAAGTGTGCTACGAACATCAAAAGGTTAAGAACCACTGTTCTAGACCATAGCACTAAAAATGTAAGAGCCATTCTGGCTGGTTGTGGCCATTCTATCCAGTGCAGTGGTTACTGTCCTATCAATGACAGTAACTGTTCTCCACTTGCAGCCTTCTTCAGTACTGGCAATGGTAGTATTTGATGCTGAGGAATTGGTGTCCTCTTCACTGCTCAAACTGCCATCAAACTCTACAGTGGAGGCATAATCCTGGGCTTCTTGGAAGTCAGCTCTTTGCTGTTGTGCCATGATCTGCTTTTGCTTCTTATCTTCCTCCTTGTCAAGGCCCACTATATACCCATGATGACCAGCTTCTCTCTCTGCCTCAAGGAAGTCCTGGTCTTCCTGAATTTTTGTCAGTCATCACATCCAGATCAGCAATATCAGAGGGGTCGTTCAATGACACAATAAAGTCTCCTTCAACAACAGGTATTCATTGACGAGCTTTTCTACCCTATTCATGACACAAGGGTTGTGGCTGGTAACAATGTTTGCTTGTCCCCAATGTTCAGAAGCTCATCAGCCACAAGGTTGATGGATTCTTTTGAGGTATGCTTTTCCTTGTGGCAATGAAAGAAATAAACTGACAACACCAGACATGTCAGAATTCCACCACGAATAGAATCAATTACGATTACCTAGCAAGTCCATGATTATGATTACAATTCCTTCCAAAATGAATGGAATCAATTACAAATACATTAAAAACTGTAATCATGATTCCTATGATTCCAAATTAGGTAAACAGAAGAAAGACAACACAATCACTGTCATGAAAATTTAAATAATTTGATTTCAGTCATTGCAACCTAAGTGCAGGGCTCAAAATTAACACCCACCCACCAATGGTGGGTAGATTTTGAGTTGGGTGGGTACAAATTCTAAGTTATACACCCAGTTAGCAGGTTGATTTTGAAGGATTGATTATTAAAAACTACACTACACTACACTATAAAAAATTAATGCATGTAATTCTCATTTTTTTTATTAAGAATGTATGTAATTCTATTATTTTTTACTTTGGTTCTGATATTTTTCTCATTTTTCTAATCACTTTATTATTCCATTTCAGAATTGAGATGTGGAAGTATTATAAATTTCAGGCATGTGGATTTTTTCTGGGTGGGTAGATTTTACCGAGTACCATACCCACTAGTGTGGACCAAAAAAATGAAGGTTTAAAAATCTTTGTTCCACATGAGTAATGTTATTCCTTTTGCTTACCTTAATCAAATTACAAAATTTGAAACCTCTACGTCAAGTTTTAGGGGTCCTGAGAAAATTGCACTTTTCCTTTTAATGCTGAAAAAATTAGTTTTTCTTCATTTTCATAAGTTCTGCTTTATTTTTTGTTGGAAATTCTTTACGATTCTTGAAAACTGTTTTGAGCAGGTATTGTTTGTCCTCTTCTTTAGTTGTCACTGCTTGATTAAATTTTTCAATCAATGCAACACCCCTCAGCTGTGTCATTTGTCACTCTAAGGGCACGAACTCTAGCACAGCCTCTTTGGTACTCAGGATCTATTCCCCATGCTGATGCAGAATTTTCAGTGGAGAGAGAATTGAGATGTAGAGCATCAAAGAGAGATTTAGTCCTTGAAGTAACAAAATCAGAAATCCTTTTTTCTTTAAAAGAAGCTAGGGTTACCTTTGCTTCTAAATGTTTCAGTCCCTTATTTCTTGGAGGCATTTTGATATTATTTCGCATTTGCTCCTTTTCTTCAAGGGATATGCTTTTGTCAAAGAAGCTTAATCCAACAAGTGTTTCTGAGAGGTACCACAGATGTCGCTTAATGGCATTTTGGGCTTTCTTGATAACACTTGATATCAAAGAATTTTCCTCCATTATTGCAAGATCTTCCAAAAATTTAAGATCAACATTTGGGGCTTCCTCTGGTTGAGAAGCTTTTGCCCAAGATTTTGTGTATACCAATGCAACAAATAAACAAATTTCTGTTATTACATCGTTCTTTTTTAGTCATCTTAAATTGATTTTGGAGAAAAAGCTTAAATGCATAAATTCCTTTTGCCATCCATCTTGCATGATGGTACGCTCCAGGTCTCTTCAAGGGAGTATTAGAAATGCTTTCTTCTCCAAAAAACAAGAGAACAAGTTGAAAAAATTCTTTATAATCATCTCTTGGCTGTTTAGAGTTGAGTGCCTCCTTCATAATTAAGACTGTTTGATTTTTTAAATCTTGAACTCTTTCAATTATTCTGCAGCTTTGGGAATCAACAGCAGTTGTGATTTGAGAATGATCCATAAAATCCCATTGAGTTTTGAATCTTCTGAAGATTGGAATATCAGGTTCAGAGGAATGGCCCATAGAAGTCTGGAAGACTTGAGATAGGACAATCTCATAAATATGGTGTCTGCAGGCTAAATATAAAAGCTCTTTTCCAAGTTCTTGTTCAATTTTAGTGCAAGCTCCAGCATGGATTCCGGTATTGGATGCTGTTGTGTCAAATGACAGCCCAATAATTCTCTGGGTCATATCATGTTCTTGCAGGAGAGAAATGCAAACACGAGCCATCTCCGTACCCATGCCAGCAGTGACTTTAGGAATTCCCAGCAATTTCTCTTCACCATTCCCACTGACTAACACTGCAATCCTTTCCGTTCTTCCTTCGCCTGCAAGAAAAAGTTAATATATATATATATAATATTTTATTTTAAATTAAGCTCGACTTTTATTTTAAATTAAGCTCGACTTTTATTTTAAATTAAGCTCGACTTTTATTTTAAATTAAGCTCGACTTTTATTTTAAATTAAGCTCGACTTTTATTTAAATTAAGCTCGACTTTTATTTTAAATTAAGCTCGACTTTTATTTTAAATTAAGCTCGACTTTTATTTTAAATTAAGCTCGACTTTTATTTTAAATTAAGCTCGACTTTTATTTTAAATTAAGCTCGACTTTTATTTTAAATTAAGCTCGACTTTTATTTTAAATTAAGCTCGACTTTTTTTTAAATAAGCTCGACTTTTATTTTAAATTAAGCTCGACTTTTATTTTAAATTAAGCTCGACTTTTATTTTAAATTAAGCTCGACTTTTATTTTAATTTGAAGGTAAAATGGTGTAGATTGTGAAAACTAGCTTCAGACAGTGAAATGTAACCTAATTAAATAGAAATTTAGCTATCAAAATGTTTAATTAAAACCAACCAGATAATAACACATTGCCTAGGTGTGAAAACCAGACCCCAAACTAAGTTTTCACCTGAGAGATAAAATATAAATATGCTAAATTAATCAGACAAAAAAACTAACCTGATATCTCTGGGAGCATTTTTCCATCCCAATGAAGAACTAAAGGCTCTCCAGGACAAAATGCTTGCTCTTGATATTATGTTGCTATTTCTTTGCGTAACTTTTGACGAGTTCGAAGCATAGTAGATTTTGACACTGTAATGTTTTCCAAATTATGGCCCAAAGACTGAGCAACAACAGCATAAGACATAGCTGCATCTCGATTGGAAAGCTTCATTCTATCATAGGCTGCTACAACATTTTTGTCAATAGGCTTTGACTTTTTAGGAGCCAACATTTTCTTTTTAAATTGCTCTTCAGAGGGACCTTGAAAATTCATTTCAAGGTTGTCGTCATTAGTTGATGGTGATGATGACGATGTGAAATCATCTCTATTGGCAGGCAAGAATGATCTTTTAGATCGCTTCTGCTCTTTGAGGGCTCTTTCACACTCTAATTCTTCATGATGAAGCCTTCTTTTCTCTCTTTTTGCAAGAATTTGGTCTACTGTACCCATGCTACTTTGTGTAGGATCTTCTTGCTGGCTTAAGTAGAAAAGCTTGTCTTCTTCATTTGACATCATCAAAAGGGCATTAGAGTGACCAATATCAAGAATTTCAGCCTTAATTTCATCTTTAAACATAGCTTCTTCAATACGGCATTTTTCCTCGGGCCTTTTTCTGTTTTTCATCAATTTATCATAACAGCTTATTAAAGAGTCAATCTTTCGGATGGCACTGTCTCTACGCATTGTGGGAATCCTGGCTTTCTCCCAGTAGGTCATCACTTCATCTAAGCAAAGATTAATGGATCTTCTTTGTCCCAATTTTCCTCTTTTTGATGGAAGAAATATTTTTGCAAAACTTGCAGTTTTGTAGGTAAGTGGCAACAAAGTATATCTTTATATAAATGGCCAATGAGCCAAACTTTAGTTTTAGAACGAGTAGCCATTTTTAGTTTAAAAAATTAAATTTCTGAAATAGTAAAATAAACCAGTTAAATTAGGAGATAAAAAGGATAACTAAAAGGTTCAAGCCAATTAGGCAAAGCCTTTAATTTAGAGTTGACCAATTAAGGATAATATATTTTATCCAAAATTTTTGTTTTCCTTATTAATAATTTTCTCTGAAATAATGATCTAAGATTGTTTTTGTACTCTATTAACACCAAAAATTTCTTAAATAAGAAGAAATTTTTTCCTAAGTTGCAACTCAAGAGTTGGAGTTGATCATTGATGTTCTAAGCGCGCCTATTCATTGGAAAATTTTTATGTCATTAAATCTCGGGACCCCTAAATATTCTCATATTTGACCAAAATTTTGCTGACATGTCTATCTGGTCCAATGGAACAAGGATTTCTTCAACTTTATAATTTACCCCCCATTTTGGTCCACACTAATACCCACCCATTTGGCAGGTGAGGGGAAAAGTTTATTTTGAGCCTCACAAGTGATATAAATTGATTTAAATTATAATGTAAAAATAACTGATTGAAATCAAAATATGATTTTCCTTTCTTACAGATATGGAATAGTACTATTCCAACAACATAATCTCATTTTAGTTATATCTTACTATGTATGAGTGAGTTGGGGCTATTTCTATATCAGTTATTTTCTAAGCATTGTGGGTTATTCTTTTTTATAATGAATGTGTGAATATGTTGCAAAACAATTAATGCTATATAATAGTGAATATTAGATAGGTACTACAAAAACTGACAGAATTCAACAAGTCATAAATAAAAATTTGTAGTTCTTGAAGATTTTCATTCATAGCACATATTTCTTATCAGAGGTGGGGAGTCGGAGTCGGGAGTCGGGGCTTTTTTGAAGAGTCGGGAGTTGGAGTCGGGAGTCGGTAAAAACGACAGACTCCCGACTCTTTGATTCAATTTCTATATGCCAACAATTTACCAGAATACTACTCTGCCCTAAATAAATATCTTCCTGAACTAATTCTAGATTCACATTTCCACATTTGATTTATTGTTCTGGTAAATCTTAGCAAATGAATTTCATATTTCTATTTTAGGATACTAGGTACCATATAAAAATTAGCAATATATTAATTATTAATTTAATTAGCCCCTATTAGTAATGAGTCGTGGGCCTAGTAGAAAATCAGCAGTCTTTCAATATTTTAAGCTAAGTGAGGATGAAAGTATTTTTATTTGTCAAGTAGAAAAGGATGGTAAAGAGTGTAATGCAAAAATTAGTGCTTACACTGGGAAACATGCTAATGCTCCAACTAGAGCCTCAAACTTGAAATGCCATCTACGAAACAAACATCCCAATATTTATAAGGTTGTAGATCAGCATGATAAGGAAAGAGTCGGGAGTCAGAGTTGGTTTTTAAAAATACCGAGTCAGGAGTCGGTTGTTTTTGGCCGACTCCCCATCCCTGTTTCTTATAGTTTCTGCATTTCAGAAGTCTGAAGTTTTTCATATACTGTATGTTTAAAGTGACTTGTTGCAAATAAATTAATATATTTCTAAGTACAGATATCCCTCATTTAATGACTGGGTTACATTCATGAAAAATGGATTGCTATGTGAATGCTAAATTAGGACATTATAACATGGATTAATAGGGGAAACATTTCTATGTGGTGCTTGTGGACAGCACTTACTAATGTCCAGCTTAACCTCCAAAGTCAAGGACTTGTGAGAGAGCTTAGCCTTATCCAATGAGGCAGGGGAAGCAGCCACATGCTTACCCAGGGGTTTTTTTTATCAGGTTTTTGTCAGGAGGTGAAGGTTACAGTCTTACAGGACAGACTGAAAAACTTGGCAGCCACTTCACACTAAAACATATTTTTTCCTGTGAAAGTCCTTTTTCTCCTGTGAGAGCCCATTTAAATCTATTGTGAACTTACAACATTCTCCCACAAATTTCCAAACTTAGTTTTTTGCTTCCCGCAAAATGTAAATTTTCCCAAGTTTTCCAGTCCAGTGCATGGAAAAGACAAGCTAATTTATGCACATCTCTTAGCCCAGCAATTCAGTATCATTTATGTTTTTTAATACATATATTATTTGTGTGTCTACCATGAGAAATGGAAATTTTACCAATATTACAACTCTGGCAGTCACAACATGAATTACTTTTTTCAGTTTCATTTGTTGTATGTATGTTTAATGTACAGTACTAAATTTGATTGACAGTACAGATATTAATAATGATTTATTATAATGATTTTTATTATACTGTATTTCATATTGAATATTGGAAAAAGCTCATTTAAATGACTACATAATAATTATAGAATTAGGCAAACAGTTAAAGTTTATTAAAAAATGCATGTAACATTCTTGGTCACCATTAATATGGAGTTTTTTTAATCTTTTTCATTTTTAACTCATTTTACCAGTAGTGTTTGAAAACCTGTATTTGGCTAAAATTTCAGGGGGTGAAAGCTCATGGTCAGGTGGTGAAGCTTCACCACCTGACCCTATGGAAAAAAAAAACCCTGCTTACCCATCATTTTCAATGTCCACAGTCACTTAACACAGTTGAAATTAGCACCAAACAGTCTGCACAATGTTGCTTTGCACTCCACAAAGGAGGCAAATAACAACAATCATGCGGAGTGATGCAGAAGCACAAGCAACTAAAAATACTGGTAGGGTGAGAAGATACTGCAGGGGGGCAGCAATCTAGGGGTGCATGGGTTGGGCAAGCTGTGCAGAGGAGGATAAATCTGTTTCTGTGGTGGCCATTTTGATTAGGTAAGTAAAGTTACTCTGAGATGTGCCTGTGGAGTACCAGAAACCAAACTTTGCCCATTGTAACAATCACTAAACTAAATTTGGGCCAATCATTGTACAAGGTGTTAAAAATAGATCACTAAAGTGAGTGATTATTGAGTGAATGATCATTAAATGAGGGATACCTGTATAATAACTGAAAAGTGTTTAATTATCCAACTGACATACTTGGATAACTCTTCAAAGTAAATTTTCTAAGTGATTGTAATTAACTTAAATTTTAAAAATCCAATAAAAAAAATTATTTTTTTATTTTAAATGAAAAATAATCATGGTTTACACCCAGTCTGTTTTTATGATGAGAAATTTTTCTGGTCAATTTTGAGGTGTTTTGCATGAATCTGCCATCCGTTTCCTGTGCAAATGCATAGTTTTTGAGATATCATCATCTCGAAAACTATGCATTTGCACAGGAAACTGATGGCAGTTTCGTACAAAACACGCTCAAAATTAACCAGAAAAGTTTGCTCTCATCATTTTCATTTAAACTAACGAAAATATCATGATTTAACCTAACCAATCATCAAGGGCATTCAGTTCACCTAACCGGGCATTCAGTTCACCTGCATTCAGTTCACCTAACCGGTTAATATTGGTTATTTCACCTAAATATCTTCTGATCTTTTCGTATTAGGCACTCTCTGTCACATTTCGGGCAAGTTAAGGATGAGAGAATAACACTGTAATTGATAAAAACATCCAATCCTTTGTCTTCATCTAGGGCACATGATGAATCACACAAATGACATGTTATAATTCTATCACAAACACCACTAAACTGAATCCAATTAGAAAAAAAAAATAGGCAGAACAAAACCCAACAAATGAAGTCACAGAGTAGCGAAAAAATAGCCCAATCAGGAAAAATATTTTATGAAAAAAAGTATATTATAGCCAAAACAGGAAATATATTTTATTAAAAAAAGTACATTTGAACAAATTTGCACAACAATGTTAAGATATATATTTTCTTAAGTCAGTTTTGAATGGCAATTCAATATATTGTACTGTTCTAACTGCACGTGAGCCAGTGAAAAGACTAATACGGTATTAACCAAATCATGATTTTGTTTCAATTCAAAAATTTTGGGTTGTATGTTTTGGTGTGTTGTAATTTTTGAAACAAACTTAAAATCTTGTGAAACAATGGCAACTTCATAAATGGAATTTTTCACCATAATGTGAATGTTGAAGCATGACAATAAAACCCACTATTTACACGGAAGTATATTCCCAAATATACTTCTGTCTAAAGAGTGGGTTTGTGGTTTGCAACACCACCAAATTGGAGCTGATATCACTGAATCAGTGCTAATATTCACCAAATCGGGGCTCATTGGTCCATGAAAAGGTGCTATTATGTTAGGGTACTATGTATCTAGTAATATATTTGATATTACTGATAGATAGCTAACTATAAAATTGATCTTTGTGTATGATGATAGCAAACCTTTCTATCCTACTTGCTGATGGGTCAGAAGCACCAAATCAGAGCACAGATACACCAAATTGGTTAGGTTAAGTTGTGATATTTTCATTGAAATTCTTTCATACCACAAACATTTCCTATATGGTTTAATTAATAAAATTAATCAAAACCTACAGGAAAATTACTGAATGCCTGGTTAGGGCAACTGTACACCCTCGATGATTGGTTCAGTTAAGTTGTGATATTTTCATTAAAACTAACAACAATCAGTAACCTATCAGTAATATCAAATATATTACCAGATACACAGTATCATAACATAACACCACCTTTTGATAGACAAATGTGCCCCAATTCAGTGAATATTAGCTCCGATTTGATGAATATTAGCTCAGATTCAATGTTCTTACATACCCCTTTTATAGTAGCAGTAGTTGTATGTAATTAGCTGACTTGAGAGTGATGTTTTGCAAGATTTTATTATAAAATAAAATATAGTTCATGACTTGGATAACCTCAATAGGCCCCATTGGCTTCATTTTCCAAATGAAATGCAATGTAATATTATGTCAAATACTCACATATTCATCAAGCAAAATATTTTCAAGTATGAAGCCTGGGTTAATATTCAATTTACCCCTGCAGGAGCCTTCAACTATTTTTGTATCATATAAATAACCAGTTTTTTATACTGATTCAAAATATAACAACTGTTTCTTGTGCAAATTCTTAGTTTTTTAGTTATTTACTCTCAAAGGTAGCACTACTTTCAATTGTGTGATGTGTTCACTGGTACTGGTGCATGTGGAAATCCCTGATATCATCTGTCTGCTATGATGTAAAATGTTTAGTACATGCACAGATAAGAACTATTTTGCACATGCATTGATTTCAAATTTCTTCCATGCCAACCAGTAACACATTCAAAATGGAACCTGGTACATGCTCTGGTTATGAGTTATCGTATTTCAACGTATTTGCCGGGTGCATACTAATGACAAGGAGGCAATTAGTATTTTCAGGGCACATGGCATTTTGCCCAATTCCTGAGTGTGTCCTAAGTGTGGAAACCTTTTAATTTATTGAAAGAGAAACATGCCTTCATCTGTAACCCTCAGATCACAAAGTCAAAATGTGCTAGATACTTATTTCAAGCATTATTTAAAGATCCAAAAACTATTTTACATTATTTCCTACTTCAAGTCAAGGATCTCTATTCACCACCACAGTAGTAACTACGGTTAAGAATTGGTAGAACACATCCATCAAACTCAATACAATATTGACATTTATACAGTGAGACAAGTGAAAAAAAATGAATACTTTATTCTATACAAATTTTGGCAAAAATTTCTATTTATCAATATATTTATTAGTTAATATTCGTCTTTTAACCCGCTCACGCACGGTTAAAGCAGTACAATATACAGGGCTATTCAAAATGATTCACCTGATTTCAAATGAGAATATTTTTTAATGTTACAAATACAGTGTGATTTGTGATACATCAACCAAAAGAAAAACTGTCCAAATTTTGTCTCTCACCTCATAAATGCTCTATGTGACTTCCCCTAGTTACACAAGCAACGTCGACACAATAATCGAATTCCTCCCATACTCGCTCCAGCATGTCCTTTGTCACTGACTCTACGGCAGTAACAATGCGAGTTCGGAGCTCATCCAAAGATGTGGGCAACAGTGGCACGTACACAGTATCCTTAACGTACCCCCAAAGGAAGAAGTCACATGGTGTAAGATCCGGCGACCTAGGGGGCCATTTACCGATTTACAGCTCGAAAACTGCAACACACAAAATGCCTTCTGCTGTGTGGATGCCATTTTCATACTGACTGTTTGTTGCTAGGCTAGGCCATGGCGTGACTTTGGAGCCCTCTCGCGGTGATCTTGTAAAACTCAGAGATTTCCTCTTTCATATGGTGTATGCCCAGTTGATGCACGGTTGATAGGTACGGAAGTATTCTCAGTTGAAATTGGATGAATCATTTTGAATAGCCCTGTATATTGAATTGCCATTCAAAACTAAGAAAATATATATCTTATCTTGTGCAGATTTGTATAAAATGTGTTTTTTATATATTTCCTATTTTTCGTGTTTTTTCTATATATATATATACCCCGCAAGGGGGTTCTAAGCTCGTGCTCTTGAGTGCTCTTTGTGCTTGTTCCTGGAGGTTTCACGTGCGCCCTCCCGGCCCTAGCACCCAAGGATGATGGGGCTCGACCCTGCAGTCCTTGTCATCCTTGGTCTTTTTCCACTTCGACTGTCCCCTCCACCCTTTCTTTTTCCTCTGTCTTTCCTCTCACTTTTTCTTTGTTTTTCTGCCGGGATATGCCCTTTTAAATAGAGGCGAATCGGTTCTTCCCGAACTTAAAAAAAATATATATATATATATTGACTATTTGGTGAATATTTCCTATTTTTGATGATTCTGGCTACTTCTGCATAATTCAATTTGTCCTGTTTTAAAATTAAATCATCATTAGCAATTGTTGGTCTGTTAGTTCCAGTAGTGGACCCAGGGGTGTTGCCCTAGTTGCCCGGGCAACACCCTTTTTTCCGACTCCAAAAGTTTTTATTTGAAATTTTGCGGAAGAGAGTAATCTCCCATGTGATTTAACACAACTAGGCAGCAATTTTCCCAACTGATGATGAGATGCCGACCTCTCTCACCCCTTTGTTATTATAATTCTTCATTAGGAAGGTTATGTCAAATCAGTCTCTTATGACTCATATGTAAAAAAAGGATGACTTGGATTTGGAAAAGCTTTCTTAAGTGTTGAAATAGAAAAAAAGGCAGATAAGTTGTATACCCCATTTAAATATTAATTTGTTTTTGACATATGTTTTGAAACAAAAATTTTGAGCATGGAACACGTCACGATTCGGAAAAATGTCAACAGTGGAAATTTGGGCAACACCCAAAAAAAAAAATCCTGGGTCCACCACTGAGTTCAGTGTTTTTGTGACCACAAGTATGACATGTCAGTTTTGCATATTTGACTTTGAAGACATAATCTGCCATATTGCCCTCAATGAAGACAAGAGTTTAGACCTTTTTTTCAATCAGAGAATAATTAAGACATCCATGACCCACCCTAAATGCAATAGTGCTTGTATTTTAAGAAAAGACCAGGAGGTCTTTAAGTGCCGTAAAAAAATCCTAAAAATAAACTTGAGCGTTTGAACGCCTGTGGAAGGACGTGAAATCGTGGGTTTTACATGCTGGGAACAAACGCCCTCATTACCGGAAATATTTCATGTGGTACTTGTTCCTAGCAGAACATATCGACAAGTCCACAAAATTGCATCACTTGCTGACTGCAATTGCAGAACTCTACCCTCTGCAATAAGGTAAGGTATTGTGGTTAGGTCTGCTAGGTCAATTGAAGAAGTGCCTGGTTAGGTCAATTGAAGAAGTGCCTGGTTAGGTCAATTGAAGAAGTGCCTGGTTAGGTCAATTGAAGAAGTGCCTGGTTAGGTCAATTGAAGAAGTGCCTGGTTGGGTCAATTGAAGAAGTGCCTGGTTGGGTCAATTGAAGAAGTGCCTGGTTGGGTCAATTGAAGAAGTGCCTGGTTGGGTCAATTGAAGAAGTGCCTGGTTGGGTCAATTGAAGAAGTGCCTGGTTGGGTCAATTGAAGTAGTGCCTGGTTGGGTCAATTGAAGTAGTGCCTGGTTGGGTCAATTGAAGTAGTGCCTGGTTGGGTCAATTGAAGTAGTGCCTGGTTGGGTCAATTGAAGTAGTGCCTGGTTGGGTCAATTGAAGTAGTGCCTGGTTGGGTCAATTGAAGTAGTGCCTGGTTGGGTCAGTTAGGTCAATTGAAATGCCAGGTTAGGTCAGTTAGGTCAAATGCCCTGTTAGGTCAAATGAAATGCCCTTGATGATTGGTTAGGTTAAGTCATGATATTTTCATTAGTTTAAACAAAAATGACAAGTGCAAACTTTTCTGGTTAATTTTGAAGTGTTTTGTACGAAACTGCCATCTGTTTCCTGTGCAAATGCGGTTTTCAAGATGACAATATCTTGAAAACTACGCATTTGCACAGGAAACAGATGGCAGATTCAAGCAAAACACCTCAAAATTGACCAGAAAATTTATCATAAAAACAGACTGGGTGTAAAAACGAATAATTACCTATTTATTTTTGAAATTATTAAATTTCAATGGAAATTCCTATTTATCAATATATTTATTTTTGAAATTATTAAATTTTTGCGCCATTATTCACTAGTAAAACTAAAACCATCTCATCCCATTACATATGTAGTCATATTATTAATTAACCAATCAGTGGCTGCCTCTGTCATGTGATACTCCCACGCAGGTCCAGCAGCTAAAATTTGAATTCAACAGTCACTTTAGAATGGCTATCTATGGTGGGTGCTCCCAGTCCAAGTGTGACATCATCTAGGCCTAGGTTACATTAAGGGTACTACTTATCTTTCCAGGTCCCAAATTCATTATGGGATACCTATGCCTGGTTAGGTTAATTGTTAGTTTTAACAAAAATATCAATTGGTTCTAATTGTACACTCTTGACAATTGGTTAAGTTGTTTAATTTGTTAAAACTAACAAAAATATCACAACATAACCTAACCACTTGTCAAGGACATATAGTTGACCTAACTGGGCATTCACTTAACCTTTGTGGTATCCAACACCATAAGCAATTATACCTGGAAAGGTAAGGTTGGGTCATTATTAGGACCCAGAAAGGTAAGTAGTACCAGGTTAGGTTACTTTTGCCACGAATATTACTGGCCTTTTTAGCCCACAATTTCCCTCTTCTTCAAAGCCTGGGGGTGTGGGTTATCTCCATAATGATACATTTGCACCAAAAATGAAGGTTAGATTCAATTGAAACAGCATGAAATACACCAGAAAAACCTATTTTTGTTACTAGTTTGGGTGGAGGTGTTCTAGCGGGTCAAAAGACGAATATTAACCACTACAAGTAAGCTTGTGATTTTTTTTTTTTCTGTTAAATGTATATGTTAGGTACTGGATCAATGTAGTAGCATGTCTGTGGATATATTTCCAGACTGGACATAGGTTTTGGTTAGGTTGGTTATATTATGAGAATAAGTTTGGTAATGGTTCAGAATATGGGCACCACTTAATTAAGCAACGTTTCAAAAAATACCATAGACACAAAGTTGTTTCTCTCATTAAAATACGTTGATTGCATGTGTCACATAGTCAAAAACCCAAATTTAGAAAATTATGAAAAACATTTTTTTGGGTATGAATCTAGGAAATTTTGAGTTGGCAACCCTACTATTGTATCGTTCATCCACTTCAGTTTGAAAATGGCTTCAGTCTGTGACGGATGTGCAGTGACGCTAGTAGAGCTCGCATGGTGTTCCCCCTTTAAATGTAGTATCCAATTTGTATAATTTAGGTCTCAGGGGTACAGGGGCAGAGCCCCCATAAAGATCACATATCACAAATTGATCAGTATAGGGTTTTATATTTTTTAGGTTAGGTTTTCCATGAAACCTAGGTTTTTCTCATGGTTTTTGATGTGTTTCATGACACGTGTTTCTTCCTCCAAAACATGCTAAAACCATTGGTTTCCTGTTGTTTAGGATAAATCTGACCATTGCTATTACAGTAAATTATTGCGTGTGTTGTGTTCCCCCACCCAAAACCCCTGGTTCCCATGGTGGTCCCCCCAGATTGTAGGAGGGGTTGGGAGGGGGGGGGGGGGGTGAAATCACTTCAAGCAATAATTTACTGTAATGGTGATGGTCACATTCATCCAAAACAACAGGAAACCAATGGTTTCAGCATGTTTTGGTGGAAAAACAAAAAATGAGGCAGCACCCCTATTCTGAACCATTACCATAAGTTTTTCTGGTGTATTTTGGTGTGAAATGTTAAAATCTAACCTTCATTTGTTTTGAAAATGAGAACTTGGTATTATTATAGTTTCAACCACAACTCATTTCGAAAAATAAAAATTAGGTTTTCCGGTGGTTTCTTATGTGATTCATCCGAAAATGACATTCATTTCCGTCGCAAATTACCATATTTGACGGCTTACAAAATGCTGCGCTGTGAAAGACACCTTAATTTTGGAAAGGTAAATTCAAGAAAAAAAGTTTTTGATGCACTTTATTGTTAATAGAATGAATATGTAAAATTCAATAAAAAGAAAAAACTCTTTTCTTGCATGTTTGTAGTTTGTATGGTATGACTGAGAGTTAAGACTGTGTTTGCATGGTTTGTAAGCATTCTTATTTCACTTCTTTTCATCTTTCATCCCTCTCCTATTCTCTCCGACTATTTTTCTGACTTGTCGGCAGTGGCCGGCGGATGATGATGGCGAGTCTTTTTTCTCTTTTTATGAATGAATGTTAACCCACGAATGATAGGTGTTGCTCCTTACTTAACCCCTTATTCTCTTCTCTTGACCCACTACTCTTTCCTTTCTCTCGGGCTAACCTTAGAGTGGATCTTAGGGTCTTTGTTAGCCTTAGCTAACGATGTAGATAGGATTATGGAGTGGACGGATAAGTGGCAGATGCAATTTAACGTAGATAAATGTAAAGTTTTGCATATAGGTTCTCGCAACAATAATTATGCGTACACGATGAATGATAGGGAGTTAGCAACCGTTGACGAGGAAGTAGATTTAGGCGTACGTGTAACTAAAGATTTAAAGGTTAGGAACCAGTGCCTGGAGTCTTGCGCAAAAGCTAATAGGATGTTAGGCTTCATAGCGCGTAATTTCGAATTTAAATCGAAGGATATTATATTGCCCCTCTACAAGTCCCTAGTCAGGCCTCATTTAGAATATGCCATTCAGTTTTGGTGCCCGTACTTGCGTGAGGATATTGATAGTTAGAAAGGGTTCAGCGTCATGCCACGAAACTTATTCCGTCGTTGCGCAATAAGCCTTATGAAGATAGGATTAAAGAGTTAGACCTGTATTCACTCGAAACTAGGAGATTAAGGGGGGAGCTTATTGAAGTTTTCAAAATCGTTAATAACATCGATAACGTAAATTTTGATAAATTGTTCACTTTCGATAATAGTAATACTCGCAATAACGGATTTAAGTTGCGTGGCAGACGTTTCATTACTAATATCGCTAAAAACTTCTTTACGTTTAAAGTAATTGATGAATGGAATAATCTTCCCGCGTCAGTCGTTCATTCTACCAGCGTTAATATGTTTAAGAACCGTCTTGACAGACATTTTAAAGGTATTAACGTTGTTTAATTTAAAAAACAACAAAGTTAGCGACGGAAGCTCTGGTGGTGGTGCTCGAGGATGAGTCTGTTGATGATGAATGCCAGCTTGTGACATGCCAGCGTGTGATGCCAGCAATAAAATTCTAAAAAAAAAAAAAAAATTAGACTAACACGAATGTAGATGTAGCTCATAGCGTAAACTAACCCACTTTTTGTTTACTTTACCTTTTTTTTTTCCTCTCTCCTTACTTTGCATGTCTAACTCTTTTCTTGCATGTTTGTAGTTTGCATGGTATGACAGTGAGTTAAGACTGTGTTTGCATGGTTTGTAAGCGTTCTTATTTTACTTCTTTTCATCTTTCACCCCTCTCCTATTCTCTCCGACTATTTTTCTGACTTGTCGGCAGTGGCTGGTGGATGATGATGGTGAGACACTTTTCCTCTTTTTCTGAATGAATGTTAACCCATGAGTGATAGGTGTTGCTCTTACTTAACCCCTTATTCTCTTCTCTTCTCTTAACCCGCTACTCTTTCCTTTCTCTCGGGCTAACCTTAGAGTGGATCTTAGGGTCTTTGTTAGCCTTAGCTTCTGTAGATCTGTAGATCATAATCTTCACTTGTATCACTGTCACTCTCATACAATAAATGATCTTCAGTGCTATCCATTGCATTACTTATACCACATTTTTTAAAGGACTTGACCATAATTTCAGTCTTAACATCATGCCATGACTTCAGCACCCATTCACACTCTTGTGCTATTGATGGACGTTTCATCCTTCCTTTCGGCTTCTAAGACGCAGGGCGATTTTTAAAAGTATTTATAAGGAAAAACAGTGCATCTTATAAGCCGACAAATACAGTACTCATTTTTGTGAAATCGGGGTTTTTGGGTGGGGGGGGATCAAAAACAAGTGATTTGTGACGGAAATGACCCCCTCACCTCAGTTTCTAATAAAAATTATTGCAATGCGTAGAAAATAATAAAACCTTTCCTTTAAGTAAAAAATTTTTTGGTCGATCATATTTATGGATATATTTGCTTCCGAAATTTTAATTAATGATATCCATTTGATGTGACATCACATCAAATGTGACTTTTTTTCACAAAATATTTTTCCTGATTGGGCTATTTTTTTGCTACTCTGCGACTTAATTAGTTGGCTGGTTGGTAATTTTTTACTATCAGTCCGGTCTCTGGAAACTAAAAATAAAGTTTACCTTAAGACTCTCTACATTTTTTTAGACAACTTTTATTAAGTACAATATGAAGGCAAATGCCAATTAAAGCTATAAAATTAATATTAAGAAATTATTTTTTTGAGCGATAAAATTGCGGATCATGTTTTTGGGAGTGATAAAATGGCTGATCCCACAAAGGTTAGGGAGGTACCGCTAACAAAATTGGGGGGTTTGACCTGAACTCATAAGATTTTAGTGTCATGATGGCATCAGTTTGCGATGGTTGTAATTATTCAGTGTATTTAACTTCATGCAAATTTTTTGATGATGAAGAGGCTGCATTTAATTTTTATGTAGAACATGGTATATTGCTAAAAGAATTTATTTGCCCTAAGAAAAACAAGGAAGGTATTGTTTGTGGTAATAAGTGTGTGTTTGATAAAAACAAAAAAGCACTTCGTTGCCATAAGTCAGTGCGTGATAAGAAATGGAGAAGGGGAACACGCAAGGTTAGGTAGGTTAGGTTAGGTTAGGTTAGTTAGTAGTTAGGTAAGGTTAGGTTAGGTAGTATGATTTTACGGTATATATAATATATACAGCGAATATATATAGTGTTCATTTTACTACATATATATAAATGTGTATATTAGGGTGCATCAGCCTATAAGGGGTAAAATTTCGAACTTCGGATATTGATTCGGCCCTATGATATTATGGTTACAAACCTTCAGTGTCCACGTTTCAAGCTGTTCTGACAATATTTAGTGGGTCCACCTCGAAGATGAAAATTTGACAATTGTGGAATTTTATGGTTTTACTAGAAAATCTTGTGTAAGCATTGTAGATTTTGTTTGAAAAAAAAATTGTAAATATAGTTAGTTTTAGGCAAGTTTTAGCCTCAATTCATGAAATTATCTGTCTTTTTAGACTTTTTTTGTATTATTCTGAAAATCATGAAGTGAGTTACCAGGATGCGGGATGAGGACCCAACTTGCCAAGCATCCCACCAACTACCTCCACCTATTAAAAATGGTATTTCATGATAAAATACTTGTAAAAATTGATTTATTGCTTATTGATATCTTAATTCTTCTTCTTTGTCCTTTTTTCTTTTAAAACAGATGATAAAGAAGCTTGTCACTTTCTCAGATTAGGAGTGGCTTTTCTGTCAGCTTCTACAACTTGGAGAACATTTTGAAGATGTTCTTCAGTCCTTGCAGCCTCATAAGTCACTGCATAGTTTTACTGCCCTCTCAGAGCCATCATTTATGACATTTATAGCCAAAAGTTTTTCTTTGGAAGATATAAATGATGCTGTTGTTTTCCATTCAACAATCTCAACCATTAAAAAATCATAGTCTAACTGTAGTGAAGAGAATATGAACCATGAGTTTTTGTCAACCAAGTCAGCTAGTGTGGTTTCCGATCGTAGATTGGTAGGGAAATTAGGCTTTCCAAAACTAGATCCATGTCTACCTTCTGGAACCACTGTCTCAATCTTGTGTGGTTTATAGGAAAGTAGATGGTTTGTTATAGCACGAAGTTCATTTTTTGGAACCAAATCGCTGAATAATACAAGAGGAATCATCTCTGATGAAAGGTACCAGAGATGACGTTTCAAAGACATTAGAGCACTTTTTGCTATTTGCTTGTTTACTTCCTCGTACCTAAGAAGCTTTTTGTAAAGCTGCAAATCGTGCCATGGTGCATCAAAAACTGAAGAGCAGGTCATCCACCATGGGTAGTAAATCAGTGAAATGAAGGTTGCAAAGTCTCTTAGTTTCAGAATTTGTTGCTTGTTTGTGATTGTTACTGAAGGTAGTTTCGAGATATTATCTTCTAGTAATGCAATTTTTAGAGCATATATTGATTTACTCATCCATCTGGCTCTATGTATAGCACCAGGTCGCTGAAGGGTTATATCCTTATCACTAGGTCCTGCATTTAAGTATAACACAACTAAGTCAGAAAATTGTTTGTAGTCATATCGTGTATGTTGCTTTTCTATATTACTTATTTGAATTGCATAATCAGTCCATTCCTGAAGAATCTCCTGGACAGCTTTGGAGTACTGATTGAAGTCAATTTTTTTCAATTTTTCATCCTTGGAAATCCACTGAAACTTTTCTCGAAATCTGTTAAAGACATTAATTTCTGGTCCACTCGAAGTTTCTACTTTCATGTCCTAAAACACATGACTCATAACAACTTCACCAACATGATGCCTGCATGCAGACCATAATAAAGGCCGTCCAATCTCTTGTTGGATAGTTATGCATGCAGCGCTCACATGTCCTGTGTTAGTTGCTGTAGTGTTGAAAACCAAGTTCACTATTGAATCGGAGCAGTTCCACAATTTCAGTAGCTTCATAACTTCTTCAGTCAAGTTTTTCCCAGATTGGCCACTGCCACCAGCACTAGGATATGATATGATGGAATACCAAGTAGTTTGAGATCCATTGAATTTCCAACTGATACGGCTAATCGTTCTTCTGTAACATATTTATCCTGCAGAGTAGAAATTATTTTCAAATCCCAATGAAGAGAGGCCAATTTAGGAGGATTCCAGGATTTTTTAATGGAACTTGAAATTTTTTAGGCTACTTCGCGTCTTGCTCTATCAGCTGTAGCATATGAAGTTGCCACTGCCTTAGTGTTACCACCACATTCTTCAACAAAAGCTTTTGTGAATGCAGCCTGTTGTGCCGGAGTCATTTTCATTCTTGATGCCAAAGAAACAAGTTTCGGTCTTTTCAGAATGTCATGAGGAATGATAGCTTGAGTACCTAAATAGACTGTTGACTGTGTGGATTTTCCATCTTTTTCAGCTCCATCATTAGCTTCTGACTCACTCTCAATGGTAGTTGTATCGCTTGTGCTACTGCTTTCTAATTCAACATAACTGCAAGAAGCTTCAGTGTCTCTCAATTCCTTTTCTTTTCTCACATTTTCTTCACATTTTCAAAAATTAATGCGCTTCACTTTGGATGCTAAAGTTTGATCATGAGCTCCAAAAGAAGCAATTCTATCCCCTTGCATAGATTGAAGAAATTGTATATCTTCTGGATTACTCATAAATTTTTCGGCATTTTTAATCCACAGTGGAAAAGTAATTTTAAGTTGCATTTCCATATCTTCTAGTCTTGTCTTTGTACTTTGTAGCTCTCTTCTTTTCAATGGCATTTCTCTCAGTTTCACATTCTTTTCTGACAATGAAATTATTTTCTCACATGCTTTTTTCTCAGTAATCATTGGTATGTTGGCTTTATTGTAGAATGGTTGAATTTCTGTTAAAACAATTTTAGCTATATCTCGCTTAGTTCTCTCTTTTAGACCCTGTTGCTGGTGAAATAGGAAACATCTAAGAACTTGTTCACTTGTTGGCAAGCGACATCCTACAATCTTTGCATCATTATTTGTGATGCCAGGACCTAATCCAAATATACAGGTTTTTTTCATGTTTTTACATCAACTTTATCTGCACCACTTGAACAAGTTTTACCACTAGAAGTGGCTTCACTGGCTTTACCACTATTATCCATTATATCATATATCAACTATTATCACCAACATATATAAAAAATTGACCTGTAATAGAAACATAGATTAATATTAAAGTAGTCTACATGCCTGAAAATAAGAAAAAATAGCTATAGGTATTTCATGATGGCAAATGATGTTTATTAATAGTAGCTATGGCTTAAACACAAGCAAACTAAACATACTAGACCTATAGTACCTTAAGGATCATTCAATTCAATAAAATAAAGGTATATGTGAAAAAAAATAATTTAAGGCAATTTATCCCAAAAATTGTCATTTTTGTAAAAGTTTAGGAGCTAGGTGGACCCAGTCAGATATTAATCAATTGACCTGAAATTTTGCATGTGAATTTTTTTTAGGGAATGTAACCATAATAACGTAAGGCCAAATCAATTTTTGAAAATTGCCATTTTTGATGCACCCTAGTGTGTATATATACAGGGTGGGCCGAAAGTCTGGATCCATAGGAAAATATTTATTTTAATACATAAATTACAACAAATGGTAAATACTTAAAATGAATATCAACTTTAACTCGTAAATGCGTATCCGTGATACTGTACAGTGGTTCGTACTCCAGTATAAACAATAAATTATAACAAATGCTCAAATTGGCAGCCTCTGACATCGAGACACTTAGGGATGGAATTTATGATTTTTAATAATTCTTTGAATTGACGTTCTCGAGATGCATGTTTCATTTGATAATCTTCTTGTTGACTTTACTGGACTATTTGTTAAAGTTTCACATACCATTGCAGAGGTATTTTCATCAGTTGCAGTTTTTGGATGACCAGAACGCCGTCGATCATGTACACTTCCTGTTTCTTTGAAACGTTTAAACCACTTGCCAACAGTCACATGTGTTACTGGATGCTTATCAGGATGATTTCTATTGAATTTGGTAGCAACTTCTCTGTGTGTAGCGCCCTGTCTTGCGTACATGAGCACAAGTTCTACCCGGTCTTCTGTTGTTAGATTCGAAGCCATTTCTGGGCTGAAATAAAAAAAGTATTTGAGTATTTATACTGGAGTACGAACTACTGTACAGTATCACGGATACGCATTTACGAGTTAAAGTTGATATTCATTTTAAGTATTTACCATTTGTTGTAATTTATGTATTAAAATAAATATTTTCCTATAGATCCAGACTTTCGGCCCACCCTGTATATACCTTTTAGGTCACTCATGTTGGCTGTTTCTACAATTTCCATAATTTATATATCAATGGATTCATTTTTACATCACGAATGCACCCTAGATAGTCTCTACTGAAGGAATTACCCGCATTTTAGGGTATTTTTTCACACTTATACCCCAAAACAAACTGTGTCCTAACTTAGTTTTGGGCCAGTTTTCTCACTTGAGACTATCCAAATCGCATTCCTGGTGTAATAACGAATCCATTGATCTATAAATTATGGGAATTGAAGAGAGCGGAGTGATAGTAAAAAATTACCAGCTGGTTTTTGTTCTGGCTATTTTTTTTTTCTAATTGGATTCAGTTTGGTCATGTTTGTGATAGAATTATGATGTGCTATTCGTGTAGTTTTGACTGTGAGAACTTGATTCGTCGCGTGTCCTAGATGAAGACTAAAAATGCATAACTTAACATATTACATTATCATTTGTATAATTTAGGTCTCGGGGTACGGGGATCACGCATCACAAATTGATCGGTATAGGGTTCCTAGGTTTTCTATTGGTTTCTGATGTGATTCATCTGGAAATGACATTCATTTCCGTCGCAAATCACTCGTTTTTTATCCCCCTCACCCAAAAACCCCAATTTCCCACGCATTCCCCCATATTGTAGGAGGGGGGTGGAATCACAAAAACGAGTAATTTGCGACGAAAATTAATGTCATTTTCGGATGAATCACATCAGAAACCACTGGAAAACCTAATTTTTATTTTTCAAAACGAGTTGTGGTTGAAACTATACATTTACCGAGAATTTTTTTTTTTTCAAAATTCGCTCATTTGCACAAGAAATTGTCAGATTTGAATAAAGGTAAATATGGATATTACGACCTCCACCCAATTTTGATGCCAAAATACAGGTAATTATATAGAAAATGGCGCAACCCGAAGTATGATGTAAAAAACATTTTATTAGGTCAATTTTGATGTGCTGAAGCCAAATCTGTTAACCATTTGGTGTGCAAATGCTTCAAAATAAGAGTAAATGTTATTTATATTTTACTCTTATTTTGAAGCATTTGCCTAAAAAATGGCTAACAAGCACATGAAAACTAACCTAACCTAACCTAAGAGTAAAATAATCAAATCAACTTACCTTTAACTTAAACATTACATGACGTCCCTAGTGATCAGAGACTTCATTTTTTCCTCAAAGCTGCGGCAAAGTTGTATCCTCCCAATGTTTAAGTTAAAGGTAAGTTGATTTGATTATTTTACTCTTAGGTTAGGTTAGGTTAGGTTAGTTTTCATGTGCTTGTTAGCCATTTTTTAGGCAAATGCTTCAAAATAAGAGTAAAATATAAATAACATTTACTCTTATTTTGAAGCATTTGCACACCAAATGGTTAACAGATTTGGCTTCAGCACATCAAAATTGACCTAATAAAATGTTTTTTACATCATACTTCGGGTTGCGCCATTTTCTATATAATTACCGAGAACCTACCTAACCTACCTAACCTACCCCTAATATCAATGGAATCATAAAGATCCACTCTCTCTGCATTTAAAATACGACTGTACCACACCATGTTTAACAAAAAATTTGGTAATTATTCGTTTTAGTGCTTTTCCTCCTTTCTGAACCAAAACACATTTTCCTGGTGTTTTGTGGTGATTTGTTCAAATCTGAACTTCGTTTCTTTGGGAAATGAGCCGTTTTTGAGAAATTTTAAAATTGAAAATTTCTCAAAAACGGCTCATTTTTTAAAGAAACGAAGTTCAGATTTGAGCAAATCACACCAAAAAACACCAGAAAAATGTGTTTTGGTTCAGACCTAACCTAACCTAACCTAACCTAAACAGACCTAAGCTAAACTAAACTGATTGGGTTTTGTTGCCAGACCGTAATATCCAGCTTTTCACGTCTTTCCAACAACGCTCAATATTTTGAATGTGAATGGTGTCTTCCACGAACCGCTGTGAATGATTGACTGTCCGGTGAATGTAGTTTAGATTTCCAAGTTGAGAATACGCACGCCACTCGTCGGAATAGATTGTAGTCCCAGGCCTAATATGTTGCTGGATCAGGCGAACAAGAGTTGTTGCGTCTCTGAGGAACCGCAAACAACAGTAGTTTTTTGGAACTGCGTTCCAAGGTACCAAAAACCCAGGCAATCACAACCTCCGCAAACGAAAATGAAAACCAGACTGAAAAAGCATTCTTAAATGAGTATGCATTATGAGATATTCAAAATGTACGTCTCTGATTGGTCAGATAAGGTCACGTGAAACAAAAACGATTTTTAATTGGTTGTTTTGACCTATGTTTCCTAATTTTGCCATGAGATGTCTCCCCATAAAACTGGAGAGGGCGACGTTCGTTAAAATTTTAACATCGTTAAAAGCTAAATACTCGTCAATGGCCTATAATGGCTGCTTTTTACGTCTAAATTTTTTTAAATTTTTTTTTTTCCATAAAAAATCATTATTACATTTCCTTGATTTTTATCAGTTTCCCTGAGGTTTCAAGGTGTCCTGAATATGAATTTATATGTTAAATTGTCATAGAATGTCTCCTTCTATCGAAAACGAACAAAGCATTAAAACGAATATTAACCAAAAATTTTACAGCAGAATTATCACTATTGTTAATTTCCATAATAACATCTTCGAAATACATTTCACATCCTCTACACGCCATATTGGAAAATCAACTGATGAAGAAAATGGAAAACACGATAGCTCATTTTTTGTTTTTTTCCACCCAAATAGATATACTTATGATGACGTCATTCAAAAAATGGAGTTACGAAAATAATTTCTTTAAAAGCCTATAACATTATAAATACGCAATTGCACAAATAATAACATATACCATTAGACTCCTAAAATTATGCTGAAACGTTTGATAATAGCCAGTATTGTCAACTTGGTGGAGGCCGTAATATCCATATTTACCTGAATAAAATACACCAGAAAAACCTATTCTCGTATCAAAATCGACCCGCAGGGGTAAAATGAATAATTACCGGCCTGATTATTTCGACAAATTAACTTCGGAGGGCCTAACGTAGCATAGGCGGCCAAGTTTGACAAACTCTATAATCGGAAGGAATTGACGTAGAAATATGTAATGGGCATCAATCGACAGGAATTTTAATAAAAATAAAACCTTCTAAGAGTATTGGCAAAGAAATAAGTAGCTTAGCGAGGAAACGACAAAGCCAACGATTTTTAAAACATTAAAACCACCCTCGCGTTAAGGCTTCGTTAGCAGGGCCTCCGGGTTACATCCTCGTGGCACGGACCTCTATCGGGCCCGAAAAGAGGCGGGGGATAAAATCTAAAAATATTAATGAAGCAATTGATTAAATAACAGACAGGAAATTAATGAACATACACTTCTTAGAGATTATCATACTGTATGTTTTGTATAATGACTTGGATATAGAGTTGCCAGACATCCCGTATTCTGCGGGACAGTCCCATATTTTGATCCAAAAATCCCGCGTCCCACAATTCAGGGTTGCCATTGCTAGGTTTTTCCACCCAGATCTGGGTTTTTCAACACATTCCTGGGTTTCTTGGTTTTAATTTTTAAAATTTCATGAAATCTCGGTTTTTTAGGTTTAAAGTAAGGCAGACAAGTAAAATGTACCGAATTTTACCACTCTAAACAAAATATAATGCAACAGCGCTTTGTTTGGTAATATCATAAAGCTTTTTTTGAAATGCTATGACAGTAAAGCTGCATGTTTGTAAGGAGGATGTCAGTTGCGCAAAATTGAACTGGCAAAAATTCTCGCTCCAGGGTTACCATCTGGTATTATTAACGAAATCTGAGCAAATTTGGTAATGAAAAAGCAATTTTGTATTAAAAAATTTATTTGGTATTCTGGTAATGAAATGAGCTAAATTTGGTAATGCATAAATAAGAATGTGAGAAAAATTGAGTTCCATTAAACACTGCATTCCATAAACACGTTAGAAACATGTTACAACAAATCATTGCTTAAACGTTTCGATCAATTTTACTAATTATTCAGTTCTGAGTATTTATACATACTGATACAAATTTGTTAAAACGATACTGATGCTTAAAGCAAATCGCAGTTATAAATTTACTGTTTAATTGACTTTGGAGCTTACTCTGAATAATTGTAGACAAATCGAACGAACATGTTGCAGTTTATTATTTGGCAGCATTAGTCATGGGCGGGCATTAGCCTGCATTGCGCGTGCGTGCAATTTTCGCTTGATTTATATTTTGTCATAGTAAATTGCATTGAAATTTGAATGAATATATATACCTAAATACAATTTGGCAATAAATTGCTTTATCTGGTACTAATTTTAAAAAAAAATGGTATTAGTGCTCCAGTATTGGTGATCGGGGTTTTTTTGAGGATCATCTAGGTTTTTTTAGTGTACGATCTGGGTTTTCTTTCATTAAGTCAGTGGCAGCCCTGGTCCCACTTTGTACTCAAAATGTCCCACAAAAAAATATTTTTTAAGCAAATTTTTTCGAATAAATTGATTTAGAATTTTCTAGAATTATGTAGGATCCTGTAGAATTCTGTAGAGTAATGTTGAATGTTCTAGATTCTAGAACATCCTAGAAATTACATAACGCTTATAAAATGTGTTGGCCACGAGTTGGCAGTTTTTCGACTGTAGTTATATTGTAAGCTTTGAATTAATATGAATCCTGCGATTGCTTGACTTGAAGTCAGAAGATAGAGCTAAAATTTTGAAGAAGATTAAAAGTTCAGAAAAATATTGACATATGTCATAGTACAGGGTGGGCCGTAAGTTTCCATACATAGGAAAAATTAAACGTTTGTTTTTGTTTCAGATACCCTAAGAATATGCGTTTGACGTAAGATCTTGTTTACTGATGAAGCAAATTTTTACGTCAATGGAGAGGTTAATCGGCAAAACATACGTTATTGGAGTAATGCTAACCCTAACTGGCTGAGTCCGACGAAGATGCAAGGTGCCGGTAAAGTGATGGTGTGGGCCGGGATATGGGGTGACAGAATTATTGGACCAATTTTTGTCAGTGGAAATCTTAATGCCGAAAGGTATCTTAACATGTTGCAAGAAGAAATTTTCCCATCCCTGCTAAACGAGGAAGGTAACTTCCCAGTTTATTTCCAGCAAGATGGAGCTCCACCTCATTATGGTCTTCACGTGCGTCGGTATTTGGATCAGCAGTTTCCGGATGCTTGGATTGGTCGGCGTGGTCCTGTGGAGTGGCCTCCCAGATCCCCAGATCTCACCCCCCTTGATTTCTATCTTTGGGGGCACTTGAAGGCCATGGTGTATCAGGAAAAGATACGAGACATAAATCATCTAAAGGAACGTATCACCAACGCCATTACAAGCATAACGTCAACTGTGCTAATGCGTGTTCATCAACAGTGGGGAACACGTATTGAAATGTGTTTTCAAAACAATGGCAACCATGTAGAGCATATTATATAAATAAAAATGGTTGTCCATAAAAAAATGTTTATTTTTCCTATGTATGGAAACTTACGGCCCACCCTGTATAATTAGTAAAGCGATGTATACTACAATATTTAATATGCTATGATAATTTCAATATTATGTATAATAATTTCAACATTAATCACGATGTTTAATTGTTAAGCATTATTTTAATAAAATTTTTCTAATTTTGTTTGTTGAAACCGTTGAAGAAATCGTTTCAATTTGAAAAAAATTTGGCCTTGAAAAAAAAAAAAAAATTTTTTGTCCCGCATGGGCATTTGAAAAATCTGGCAACCCTACTTGCAAAGCTGGGCACTTGCGGTTTTTTTGCGGTACTACCGTGTTTGTCGTTACCGCGGGAAATTTGAATGCGGTAGCGGTACTGCTGTACTTTCAGCGATCCTTTGCGGTACTGCGTTATGCGGTACCGGTTTGGTAGTGCGGTAGTACCGCAAAAAAAACCGCAAGTGCCCAGCTTTGCCTACTTGGACATATAATCAGTTTGCTTGTTATGTACACAAAAAACATTCATAATAAAATACTGAGCAAACAGGGGGAACCATATACCAATCCTTCCCCGCGACCCGTGACAAGTCTCGCCGGCCCTGCTCATTGTACACTTGAACTTAGGTAATTATTAAAATGATATACTCAATATCATGAGATAAGGCCTTTAACTAACATATATTTGAAAAACAGTCGCTTGTTAATTAGAAAATTAATGATAACGTTTCAAATACCTGCAAAAATCGGTGTTTCGTCCACTCACTTTGTTGGCTTATAGTCCACATGTATGTATATAAATTAAATAAATATAATCTCCAGGATTATTATTGTGAAAATACCTGCGCTTACAATCACCACCACATTGTAGGACTGTAGGTATATATACAGTGCTGGGTTTCCAACATTTTCAGCCTCCGCGGAAATCTGACTGAGTCAGCGAGCACAAAATACTGTCGCTCAGTGACCCTTGGCTCCATTCCCTCAAAGCAGTCACAGCTCGCCGTTATCTTTTGACGTCATTGTTCATATATATATATATATATATATATATATATATGCAGTAAAATCACAGAATAACACGTGATCTTATTAATAAGCAAACAACCACAGGGAAAAGGAAAAAAGAAACACGAAATCTGAGCGTTTTCGTGGTATATTCACATCTTCAGGGAAAAACAAATAATAGGCAGATTTTACAAAGTAAATGAGTTAAATACAGAAGCGAAAAATTCCCAAACGGCAACTCAATTTAAAAACCATAAAACACACTAAAGATTTTTTTACAAGAGTCCCGGTGGAGGATCTATTAGTGTTTCTTTCGGAAGAATTGGTTAAGCATATTTTGCCATTACCTGTGGCTACAATTATAGAATTAATTAAGCTGTGTATAGTAGACTCGAAATTTGTGGTCAATAATGAATATTTTAGGCAGAAATTTGGTATGGCGATGGGAAACCCCCTCCCCCCCATTTTAAGTAACTTATATATGGAGTTTTTTGAAAGTAAGTTATTAAGGAAGATTCTACCCAATTATGTTCCATGGTTTAGATATGTAGATGATGTTCTTTGTCTTTGGCCAGTATCTTTAAATCTCAATGAATTCTTACCCAAACTTAATAATTTAATTCCCTCTATCAATTTTACAGTTGAAATAGAAACAGGTTCTTCGATCCCTTTTTTAAATGTTTTAATATATAGGTCTGGAAAAAAGTTTAAGTACAATATTTACAGAAAACCCACTAATAATTGCTCCTATATACATTATTATTCTGCTCACCACATTAACGTAAAACGATCCGTTCTTTCTGCTTTGTTCCTAAGAGGCTTACGAATTTGTAGCCCAGAGTTCATTGATGACGAAATTAGTAAAATATACAAAATTACGTTTGATTTAAAATATCCAAAGAACTGCATAGATAAATCCTTAGAAATGACAAAGAAAACCTATGAAGTAAAGGACAAGATTCTTTATAACACAAAAAATTTGTTAGTGTTACCATTCAGGGAAAATTTCCTTGATCTGCCGAATCTGCTGAGGAATTTTAACATAAATATTGCGTTCAGAAATTTAGATGTAATTAAGAATTCATTGATTAAGAACTCCCCTTTAAGTGAACAGGGGTGTGCATATATATATATAAAATTCCATGCACAATATGTAATAAATTTTACATAGGCCAAACTGGTAAGTCCCTTGAGTTACGTATTAAGCAACATCAATACAGTATAATAATTGGCCAAGAATCTAACGCCATTTTCACTCACGTAAGAGATACTAATCACCCCAATGATTGGAAAAATGCCTCCAAATTAAGGTTTAGTAAATCTATTGTTAGCAGAAATATAATTGAATCTAGTGTGATGAAGAATAATAGAATAATGTGGATTTGTTCCTTAATATAAGCCCTGGGCTGTATAAATTAGACCCGTACATAATTAGAAAGTTGGCGTAGGGCCTATTGGTTTCTTGACCGCATTCTTTCCCCTTAACAGTTTGCTTTGGTTAAATATTATTTTAAGAACTGTTAACATTCTTATGTGTGCACTGTAATATTTCTTTCGTGTATAATCTTTGTGTGCTTGGTGATTTATTAGACTTTTAATCAGGTTGGCTATTGGGAGAGTTTTTCCAGATTGTTTGTAGAAGTTTGGAATATTCTGTAAGATGTTGGCACCATTCCTTTTGTTTTCATTAAATTCTTGCCACTTAATTGCCTGCTTTAATTAAATACTATTTCTAATAACTGTTATAATAATTTTTATTCTCTGTATATGTTAATTGTCTAATTTTATCTATATAGTTCTTTTATATTCAATAATTTAGCTTCCTTCAGATTAAGTTATCTATTGAAAAAATCTTTATGGTTTTTAAATTGAGTTGCCGTTTGAGAATTTTTTGCTTGTGTATTTAACTCATTTACTTTGTAAAATCTGCCTATTATTTGTTTTTCCCTGAAGATGTGAATATACCACGAAAGCGCTCGGATTTCGTATTTCTTTTTTCCTTTTCCCTGTGGTTGTTTGCTTATATATATATATATATATATGGGCGTAACGGGATAAGTAGTCTCTGGGGGATCCAGGTGTTTGGACCCGACAAGAAAGATGTTGCTGAGAGCTTCAGACCGACATTTCCATAACCTAAAAAACATAATTATTGAGCTAGCACATTAGCGTCTGCAGGAATTTTTTTTAGTGTAGGGCTGAGCGAAAATGAAGGATAATTTTTTGAGACATTTTGTTTTCCAAGTGAAAGCCATAAAAGTAAAGCTGAAATAAAAACTAAGAAAAATTATTTAAGGTGATTGGAAAAGTACAACAAAATTCTATTTTTTCATGAAGTATGAGAAAAATACAGTAATATACAGAACAAAACATCTTTATTGAGGATCATTCACAATCCATAGCCACTTAACCTAACATACAAATCCAATCTTACGTATACACTGAACTTAATACAAAAATAAGGCCAACATAGCCACTTAACCTAGTATACTGGCATACAGTTTGATTAATTATCTGACGATTTTATGTATATTGTTATTACATGAGACATCTTATAGCACATAACTTATTATAACATAGCCATTTATTATAACACAACTTAATATGCATATATAATCTTTGCTACATCACAAAAATAGTGGTGTAAACCAGCAGTCCTGAAAACAGGACATTGTACAATAACACATTAGAGCTGTTTTGGACCCTAGTAATGAAATTATATATATTCTTCCGGATTAACATTTGGCTGGTAGGTAGGTTACGCGTAGTAAACATAAAACTGGCACTGCACCATTTTGGTTCCCTATATAGCATACGAAAAATATTATAAACAAAAGAGCGTTTATTCATAACAGTGTTTGTATAGTTCCACCACAGATGGGATGTATACAATGCAGTCCAGTAAGTTCTAAAAAGATAAGTTTTAAATGATTCTGAACACATACCAAATTTCCTTACTTATTGAAAAATTTATTATTTAGCTTGAGAGATATTATTTTTATTTAGGTGTAGTATTAAGGTTAAGTTTACTTTAAATAGACTCGGTAATTATAGAAATAATAATGGCCTATTTAGACACTGTCAACACAGCTACAGACTTTTTCACTGTAGGTTGCAGTGGTTTTCAGGTTAAATTTGGTCAGCAGCCAGATTACTAACTATGGTGAAGCTAAATTCATCAAAATTAATTTAGACTTACCAAAAATGAAGTTGCCAGTTGAACGTTACCCTTTCAGTTTCTAACTGATTCATAAGTTTCATTTAGTTTCCAGGTTTTTTTTAAATTTTCGTTGTTAAGTTTTAGGTTATTGTTTAACACACTGCTAGGTTATTTATTTGTAGGGGCTATTTCCCAGACCTAGGTTTTTGGTTTTAAAGGTTTAAGGTTTAGAAGGTTTTATTTAAGTTAAGTTAGGGCTATATTGCCTTTAGGTTTTAATAGGGGCTATAACAGCCATTTAATTATTGAGTTAGGGCCGTTGTAGCCCGGTTCGAGTTTCGTCTAGGTACCTAGTTTTTCTCTTACCTTAGTTATTTTCTTTAACTTACTTGCACCTAGTTCTGATCGGCCTCTATTTAGTTAAACATGGGTTTTGATTAATTGCAGTGGTTATTAATTAAGGATACGATTTAATTAAAGGTTGTTAGGTTTGAAGGTTGGCTCAGTTTCCCGGTTTGGGTAACCACGAGCATTTTAATTTTTTTGAGAAAAAAGGGCCCGCTTCATGCGGTCAAAAATTTTCAAGACTGGGCAAAGCTCCGTTTTTCTTTGTCCCAGAAACTTTTTTTTTCCTTCTTTTGGTTAATTAGGGAAACCCAACTTCACTAGTTGGTTAGAAACGAGGGTTTTTATTTTTATTTATTTTGTTTATATTTTCTTTGGAAATATATGCGGTTATTTCTAACCACTTTTTTCAACATTCCCCCCAAGGGGAAAAATTTACCCAGAATTGTATTCTTGGGAAATTTTATTTATTTTATTTTTTTTTTGAATGAAAATGACATGCTCTTCAGAAAAGTTCCTTTTAGGTGAAATATGAAGATGAAAGCGTCTTTTCTGTAGAACGTTGGTCCTAAGTTATAGCTATTTACAATTATTTACAATTTTCTATTTGTGGTCTTCACAAAGATCCACTCTGTATTTTCCTTTGCAGTTCTTCCCGAAATCTAACTGCAGCTTGTCTTTGTGGTCGGGGTTGAGTAGCGGCAGTAGTAGTGTCAGGAGAATCTACAGTTCCTGATTCTGTGGAAGAATTTTCCAGTTCTTCCAGGTCAATATTCGGCTTATCAGTTATTTCCAGTGGGTATAACCGATATATGTGTCTTCTGGAGAGATGACCATTGGGTGTTTTTACAGTTACATGCCTGATTATGCCATCTTCATCTGGGTGTAATGTTTCAATTACAGCAATCTTCCAGAAGTATTTGGGATTCATAGAATTTTCATCTAAGAGACATAGTTCTCCTACTTTAGGTTCTTTACTTACTGGTTGTTTGTGTTGTTGGTATTCTTTTTCCCTCAAACTACTCAAATATTCGTATCGCCATCTTTTCTTGATTTCTTGAGATTGTTTAGCTCCCTTATGAAAGTAATCCAGTATTTTCTTTCTTTCTTTGTCCTCTGTTGTTGTCATATAATCAGCATCCACCTGATCGTCTTCATTAACAGCTTCTTGGGTATCATTAGTGGTTAAAAAGTTGAATTTGGTATTGTCATACCCAAAAAGCAACTTGAAAGGAGTTAGTAGATCAGAGGAAGGATCTTCATTTGAATTAACATAAGTGAGTGGTCTTGAATTAATTGTGTTCATTATTTCAAGAACAATTGTTTTTAGTTCAGTTAACGGGATTTTTCTTCCTTTTAGGGAGGTATAGAGGGCTCTTTTGACTAAACCCACCATTCTTTCAGCTATTCCTAAGGTTCTGGGTGAATAGGCTGCTGTAAATTTCCACTGGATACCATGATCAGAGAGGTACTGAGACACAAGAACATTTTGGAACCAATGTTTAAGGTAATCTTCAGATCTTTTGAAGGTGGATTGATTGTCTGAAATCAAAACCTTTGGAAGGGAGTAGTTTAAGGACAAATGGTAGAGTTCTCTTAAAAAGGTTTTAGCAGAAAGGTCAGTGCAGATGTGAAGGCTGGTGAATCTGGTGGCGCAGCAAGTGAACAATAATAAGTAGACTTTCATGAATTGGTTATTCTCATCCTGGACAGAAATTGGACCAACATAGTCAAGGGCAGTTTTTTCAAAGGGTTTTTCATAGCTTAAACGTTCCGTTACTAAGGGTCCAGTAGTAGGCACTTCATAAGCCATGGCAAAGTATTTTTGGCAAAACAGACATTGTTTCAGAACCTTTTTAACTACTTGCCTTATTTTGGGGATCCAGAATTCCTGTCTGAGGAAATTGCATGTGGTAGCTAAGGTTGCATGACTGGCTTTTGCATGACATTCAGTTACAATTAACGTTGTTAAATGAGAATTTTCGGGCAGTAGTACAGGATACCTAGCAGAATAGTTAAGGTTAGTTGCATATTTATATCTCCCCATTGTTCTGACTAACCCTTCTTTGTCAATGAAGAGTTTTAGATTCTTTTGCAGCTTTGTTAGGTCCTCAACTTTTTCTCCTTTATTTAGTTTGTGGATTATTTCTTTTTCTTTTGAGAAATGTTGTTGCTGGACTAATTTTAGCCAGTAATTTGTGGCCTTAGTTTTGTAAGCTGTATGATTTTTCTCCAAGACAGCAATTTGTTCTTCCATTGTCAGGTTACATTTGGGGTTATATTTGTGAGTGCGGAAGTACTTTAAGTTTTCTATGAACCGTAGAACATAGGCAGTGATTCTGACCAGTTTTTTCCTGTTAGAGAATCTTTCCATATTTAACAAGGGAGTTTTTTCATTTATTTCTTTACAAGTTGTTTGACACACATTTATTGTTGTCTGTAAGGTTTCTTGGTGGGGGTTAAAAATTAAGTTGGTGGGCCATTCAATTTCATTTCTCAAAAATGTGGGACCATGTTGGTAAAAGTGAAGAAGTTTTTGAAATTTCTTGAAAGATATTGGTCTGGTGAGTAGGTCTGCTGGGTTGTCTTCTCCTGCTACATGTCTGAATTCCAGGTGATGGTTTAAGTTTCTTGTTGCTTCCTGAATGTCTTTCACTCTGTTTTTTACAAAGATTGATTTCATTTTTAGAGATTTTTGAGCAGTCCAATTTAAAGCCACTTGTGAGTCTGTCCAAATTATTGTTTTGAAGAACTTTTGGTTTTCTGAGTTTTCTTCTAGGTAGGTTTCTTTAAGGTATTCTAGGACTTTGGTTCCTAGGCAGATTGCCATTAATTCCAAGTTACAAATGGTCCAATTTTTTGATTTGGGATTGACTCTTGATTTAGCGTAAATTAGTTCGGATTTTCCATTTCCAACTAGATAGCAACTTACTGCATAACCTTCTTGGCTGGCATCACAAAAGATGTGGAGTTGAAGATTTTCCATGAGAGGTTTGGGATTTTCAAAAGCTTGTCTAGGAAAATTCAGAAATTCCACTTTGTTTATTTCTTTACAAAGTTTTTTCCATTCACGCAGCATTTCCAGTTCTAGATATTCATCCCAATTTTTTTTGGTAGCTGTTACTTTCTGCATGAAGAGTTTTAATTTAAACACTAAGGGTGCAACAAATCCAATTGGATCAAACAATGATTGCACGAACTTAGTATTTCTCTTTTAGTTTTGGCTTCTGAGTTCAAGTTTACGTTTTTAGATGGAGTGTATCAGCACTTGTGTTCCAACCATATCCTAATAGTTTTACATTTTCTTTATCTTCGGAGGAGGCTATGTCATGTTTTTCAAATAGTCCTTGAAGTTCTGAGTGATTAGAGGCCCATTCATATAGCTTCAAATTATATTCAATTAAAGTGTTTACACTATAATTGTAAAGGTCTTTGAGTTCTGAGAGATTGTTGGCATTAATTAAAGCATTGTCCATGTAAAAGCGGTTAGCTAGGTAGTCTGCCACTTGGTTTTGTTGTTCATTAAAATGTGTTGTAGAGATTGTTGTAGTAAAAATGGACTGCTTTTGTTGCCAAAGGTAACTCTTCTATATTTATAGCAGATCAGGTTGTTGTCATTTGGAGCCAATTGGGTATTCTTTACCCACAGAATTTTGTGGGCATTGCAGTCAAATTCTGTTTGATATTTAAGTTGTAAATATGCTTTTTGAATGTCCCCAATCATCAAATATTTACCATGCCTTAATTTAATGCACAATTTTGCTAAGTGAGGTAGGAGTGAAGGGCAGTCCTCAGTAGCATCATTTACGGTTATTTCTTCTGGTTTGCTTTTACCCGAGGGATCTACTACAATCCTAACTTTAGTTGTTTGTACCCCAGGGCGAACTACGGGAAAGTGAGGTAAAAAATTTCCTGCTTGTCTTAAGTGTTCTGTTAGAGGTACTTCTTCTATTATTCCTTCCTGGAATTGTTGTTCAAGGATGTCTGAATAAGGTTGCATTAAGTTATCTTTTTTTAATTTTTTGCAAGTGGACTTTAACCTGCTAATAGCATAGTTAAAGTTTGGTGAAATTTTATCTTTTTGGTCATTCCATGGTACCTTAACAGACAATCTTTCATCTTCTATTTTAACTTCCTTTTCAAAGTTTGCAATCAGATCTTTTTCTTTGTTTGAAAGTGGTTCATCCCCAGAAATACCCAAGTTTTCTAGTTTGCTAAATTGTGCAATCTGGTGTTCAATTTTTTTTAGATCTTCATTAGAAGTTGTACTAGTAGGTAGCGGGTTGGTAATACAGAAGCTGATCTGATCTCTTATTGGTTCTTTTTCTTTTTCAGGGTAGTAATCTGAAGGGAAACCCAATAAAAGTATTCCATAGGGAGATTTATAACAAGAGGCAGTATGAATCTGATGACTGCTGAGGGCAAAAAGTTTGTGGGTTGCAGCCCCAAAAATTAACATGAAGTCAGCCACTTCATCAGCTTCAAAGTGATCTGCAAGCTGATAATTTAATGATTTTAAATAAGTTTGAAGTTTCAGTAATCCTGGAACTTCATATTTAATATTAATATCATCAATTATGATAGCTTCTATTTCTTGGTAGTTTCCAGGGTTTCTAGAATCCTCCAATTTAATTATAGCTACTTCATAATTTGGTTGTTTCTTGTCGGCTATAAATCCTGTTATGGTTATGGATTCCTCGTAGTGTTTAGTTGGAAGATTTAATTTTTTCACGAGTTCCTTGGTAATGTAGCTGGCTTGACTACAATTATCCAAAAGTGCTCTGCATTTAATTGATTTTTCTGAGTTTCTTATTCTCATTTGCATGGAAGGGATTAATGCTACTTCTTGATCAGTGTTTTTTAAACTTAATAAGTTAGTAACTTGTTTCCCTTGTTTGGAGTTTTCTTTTTGGGTAGCTACTTCCGTACTGGTTTTGGTTTTCTTATCTTCCTCTGGTTTTCCTTTTTGTTTGGTACAAAGGAAGGATAAATGGTTAGAAAACCTACAAAATGAACAGGGTTGTAAAGAAATGGGGCATTCTTTGGCTTGGTGTTTAGATGAGGTACATTTAGTACAATAATTTAATTTAGCAAGTTTTTTCAGTTTATCCCAACTTTCAGGGAAAGAATCACATTTTGAGATTCTGTGAGAGTTTTTCTTACACAATTTGCAGTAAGGTTCTCTCTGGTCAGTATATTGAGCTCTTCTTGAGGATTGTCTTTGGGTAGAAACCGCCAGAGCAGCTGTAGTTTGGCCAGAATACCATGGTTTTCTGGCTGGTTCTGGAGAGAAGTTTCTTTTTTGTTTAGGTATCAAGGTAGTTAACTCACTTTGTTCCAGATCAAAATTAACATTAGCTAAGGTTTTGGTAGCTTCAGCAATTGCTTCTTTAAAATTATTAAAGGGGTCATAGAGTTTAAACCCACAAGTTCTTAAAAATTCCTGAGTTTCTTGAGTTAGTTTATTATAATATACATACAAGAGTATATCTTCTAATTCTAATTTTTGAGTTTGCATTAAATTTATGGTAGAGTGCATATCTGCTTGAAAGTCATGAAGTGATTTAAAATTTTTGGTTATTATGGATTTAGTTAAAAGGGATTTTATTATGGAGAATTTAATTTGGCCTGGTGTTGCATAACAGCCCTCCAACTGCTGCCATGCTTCTTCATAAGATGTTTTACTTTCTTGCATGCAGTTTATTTGAATGGCAGGGTTTCCACTCAAATGTTGTTTTAGGTAGGCAAATTTCTCTTCTTCGGAAAGACCTATGTTATCATAAATGTTTCTGAATGAGGTCTTAAAGTTTTGAAATTTAGAGGGATTTCCATCAAATGGTAATATTTGAAGCTCAGGAATTTTAGTACTTATTCTTAGTTTAGGTTTGGCTTCGGCATTATTTTCTTTTTTAGTTGTTAATGCTTGTATCATTTGATCTATTTCAAAGTGGTAATAACTATTTTTTTCATCTAGTTCTTCTTGTTTATCCTCTGAGAAGCCTTCGGAACAAACATACATTCTAAGGATTTCCTCGTCTAAATTTTGTAACTTGTCCAGTTGTGAGGACAAAAGCCGAGCATGTGAATTTTTTTGTTCCTCAGTCCAATCATCCCATCTCTCTTTGATTGTAGCTAAAAGTTTAGTAGCTGAGGTTCTGATTGCTCCCCTCCTTTTTACCAGTTTACTAGTTTCAAGTGCTTCCACATCACTTCCCAACCAGGTCTCCATACTTTTTCCACGAGTGGCTTCAGTTTGATTAGCCATTTTTAGGTTTATTATAAATGATATTTATATTTAAATTTTCAGATTATGTAAAAAATTTAATTCACTGGATTTAAAACTATTGTATCAGAATTAAAACAAAAAAGGGTAACTAACTTCTCGACTGCCCACCCGGGGGCGCCATATTGAAAAATTTATTATTTAGCTTGAGAGATATTATTTTTATTTAGGTGTAGTATTAAGGTTAAGTTTACTTTAAATAGACTCGGTAATTATAGAAATAATAATGGCCTATTTAGACACTGTCAACACAGCTACAGACTTTTTCACTGTAGGTTGCAGTGGTTTTCAGGTTAAATTTGGTCAGCAGCCAGATTACTAACTATGGTGAAGCTAAATTCATCAAAATTAATTTAGACTTACCAAAAATGAAGTTGCCAGTTGAACGTTACCCTTTCAGTTTCTAACTGATTCATAAGTTTCATTTAGTTTCCAGGTTTTTTTTAATTTTCGTTGTTAAGTTTTAGGTTATTGTTTAACACACTGCTAGGTTATTTATTTGTAGGGGCTATTTCCCAGACCTAGGTTTTGCAGGTTAAGTTAGGCTAGGGCTGGATTGCCCTTAAGTTTTTGGTTTTAAAGGTTTAAGGTTTAGAAGGTTTTATTTAAGTTAAGTTAGGGCTATATTGCCTTTAGGTTTTAATAGGGGCTATAACAGCCATTTAATTATTGAGTTAGGGCCGTTGTAGCCCGGTTCGAGTTTCGTCTAGGTACCTAGTTTTTCTCTTACCTTAGTTATTTTCTTTAACTTACTTGCACCTAGTTCTGATCGGCCTCTATTTAGTTAAACATGGGTTTTGATTAATTGCAGTGGTTATTAATTAAGGATACGATTTAATTAAAGGTTGTTAGGTTTGAAGGTTGGCTCAGTTTCCCGGTTTGGGTAACCACGAGCATTTTAATTTTTTTGAGAAAAAAGGGCCCGCTTCATGCGGTCAAAAATTTTCAAGACTGGGCAAAGCTCCGTTTTTCTTTGTCCCAGAAACTTTTTTTTTTCCTTCTTTTGGTTAATTAGGGAAACCCAACTTCACTAGTTGGTTAGAAACGAGGGTTTTTATTTTTATTTATTTTGTTTATATTTTCTTTGGAAATATATGCGGTTATTTCTAACCACTTTTTTCAACATTACTAGCATGTTACTCTGTACGGGGCTCCAATAAACCTTAGCGCCCCACCCATGGCCTAAACCATTAGAGGTCCAGTAAAACTAAACATACCTTACAAAAGAGAATTTAATCCTGCATTTAATGACAAACAATTAAAACTTGGTGTTCCCGCCATTGGCTTCCAAGACAGCCTGAATTCGCGTTGGGTAGCTTGCTGAAGTGACGTGTATGTATATATATATATATGTATATAGTCTAAAAGTCACTAAAGAGGAAATATCACTAAATCTAAGCTGAATGGCAAGAGCAAGTCATAAACGAACCAACGCGGCTGTTCGTATTGTTTTGGGCTAGCCTAGAGATGTTTTTTCCGATCTGACCTAATCATTGGTGCTGAGTGTAATTAGGTGGTGTTTCTAAGGTGACAAATGGGGTAGAAAGTTGTCCGTACTTAAGTATAGTTGGTAATGTAAGAGAGAGTTAGGTAGGCCGTTTGTGGGACACAGAAATCTAATGGTAGGCTTCCAAAGGAATATCTAATTCAACGCACCGGTAAGTGCTTTTGATTGTTTGCTAGAACCTAAGTAACCTAACTGGGGTGTCTACCCCACGCTATCACATTTGGTGACGAGGATGGGATTCAATTAAGCTCATGGGATTCGATTAAGCTCATTGGATTTAATTTGGCTCATTGGATTTAATTTGGCTCATTGGATTGAATTTTGTTCATATGGGTTAAATTTGGCTCATTGGTTTAATTTGGCTTATTGGGTTCAAGTGGTGGTTTGGAAAATTGGATGTAGCCTAGTGGGTCGTCCGATTTGGTTTGTTTGTGTGGGTAAGCTACCGTACTATAGCGTAGGTCCCGCCGGCCTAACTCTAAAACTAATTCCTACTCAGCCCTAACTAACTCTAAAACTAATTCCTACTCAGCCCTAACTCTAAAACTAATTCCTACTCAGCCCTAACTCTAAAACTAATTCCTACTCAGCCCTAACTCTAAAACTAATTCCTACTCAGCCCTAACTCTAATACAATTCACTATTCAGCCCTAACTGGGGAGTAACTAGATCAAATTTAAACCTAATCTAACCTACTTCACGTGATTTGGCCTAATTCGGTTTTGCTCTAGCATGTCGGTGATTGGCCATATAAGCCCCTACGAAGACTCTGGTGAGGACTTCGAAGCTTATGCCACTAGGGTGAGGTTGTTTTTCGAGGCAAATTCCATTCCTGATGCTAAGAAAGTACCTACCTTTTTAACTATAATAGGCCCTAAAACGTTTGGTTTAGTTATGGACCTAGTTTCTCCTAAAGCACCGGAAACCTGCACCTATAATGAATTGGTACAGGCCCTAACCGATCACTACAAACACCGAGTAGTTCTCATCTATGAACGTTTCAAATTTTATTCAAGGCATCAGACGGGAAATGAAAGCATTGCAGAGTTTGTTGCAGGAATAAAAAGCCATAGCCGTACGTGTAAATTTGGGGACAAATTAGATGAAATGCTAAGAGATAGGTTTGTAATGGGTCTCAAAGAGGAGTCTACCCAGAGAGCCCTATTAGCCATACAGGACCTAACTTTTAGTCAGGCTGTAGAAATAGCTACGGCTAGAGAAGCAGCTGCTAAAGATGTTAGAGCTTTTGGAAATCACAGTAGTAAAGCCCAACACGTAAATAGCTTTAAATCTTCTAGGCCTGACAGACCTAATGAGCCTACTAGACAGGCAAATAAAAGGTATGAGGCGAATACGACTAAGCCTACTAATTCTACGAAGCCTTCCAAGCCATGTACAGGGTGTGGAAAACACCATTGGAAGAAGGATTGCCCTTTTAAAGAAGCAGTTTGCCGAAACTGTAGTAAAATAGGCCACATAGCTAAAGTGTGTTTTTCAAAGAAAACGAAGGGTGAAAATTCTAATTTTAACATTTCTAGTGTAAATCCTGAAAAGGGAAATACTTCGAACATTGGAGTGGAGTACCTATTTTATGAGCAGCAAAGTGGGAAAAATACAGGCCCATATACTGTAGAGGTAGGCCTAAATGGAATCACAGTTCCTCTAGAATTAGATACAGGTGCTTCCCGGACGGTCATGTCCAAGGCAGTTTTTGATAAGATTTTCAAAAACACACCTAAACTACATGCATCTAAAACGATTTTGAAGAAGTATGGAGACATACAAATACCTATTTGTGGAGAAGCATACGTCACAGTTACACTCAACCAGAAAACTTTGTCTCATCCCTTAACTCTTTTAGTGGTGGATGAGCAAGGGCCTACTCTACTAGGCCGTGATTGGATTGATGCTTTGAAAATGCCAATTGACAAAATCTTGCCAAGGGGTCAGGCAGATGTGCATACACTCTCATATCCATCTGACATAGACTCATTGTTAAGGGAGTTTTCTTCTGTTTTTGGGCCTGAAGTAGGCAACCTAAAAGGCCATCAGGTCTGCATAGAAGTAGATCCTACTGTAACTCCGAAATTTTGTAAGGCTCGTTCAATTGCGCATGCACCTGCGGGAGAAGGTAGATTTAGAAACTGACAGGCTGCTAAAAGATAAAATTATTGAACCAGTCACACACGCTAAATGGGCTGCCCCAGTAGTTCCTGTACTAAAACCGGACAAGTCCGTGCGGTTATGTGGGGATTACCGTTTAACAGCAAATAGAGCCGTCCTTCTAGATTGCTATCCTATACCCAAGCCTGATGAATTATTTAGCTCTCTTGCTGGGGGTAAATATTTCACAAAACTCGATATGTCCCAAGCCTATGCTCAACTAAGTTTAGACGAAAACTCTAAAGAATTAACTATCATAAATACGCACCGAGGCCTATATAAGTACAATAGGCTATGCTATGGAATAGCATCGGCTCCGGGTATTTTTCAGAGGACAATGGACCAAGTTCTAGGTCACATTCCAGGGGTACTTTGTTTTCTAGATGATGTCCTCACTTCAGGTTCGTCTAAAAAAGAACACCTAACTAGATTAACCACGGTTCTAAAAAGACTCGGGGACGCCGGACTTAAGCTAAAGAGAGAAAAGTGTTCATGGGTCACTAACGAGGTTTCATATTTAGGATTCCGCATAGATGCCTCAGGCATTCATCCAACGATGGATAAACTAGAAGCAATAAAAAATGCACCACCTCCACAAGACATCACATAGTTACAAGCTTATTTAGGTCTCCTAAACTTTTATAGGAAATTTTTGCCTAATGCATCGACTTTCCTTGAACCCCTGAATAAGCTATTACGATCTGGGGAACAGTGGAGATGGGAGAAAACTCAAAAGGAAGCATTTGAGGCTTCAAAGGACGTACTACTAAAGTCCACTCTCCTAGTGCATTATGATCCTAAACTTCCTCTCGTAGTTTCAGCAGACAGCAGTTCTTATGGAATTGGGGCAGTGTTATCTCACCACATTGATGGTGTAGATAGGCCTATCTGTTTTGCTTCTAGAACACTAACTGAGACTGAAAGACGATATGCACAAGTGGAACGTGAAGCATTAGCCTTAGTATTTGCAGTAAAAAAATTTCATTTCTATCTATGGGGTCATGAATTTAAACTAATTACTGACCATAAGCCTCTCTTAGGTTTATTTTCACCTAATAAAAATATTCCAGTTATGGCCTCAGGTAGGATTCAACGATGGGCACTGATTCTACAAGCCTATAAATTTGACTTAGTATATCGGTCAGGTAAACTTCTAGGTACGGCTGATGCGCTAAGTAGGTTGCCCTTAGAAAATCCAAATGATTGTGTACCTATACCTACAGAATGGGTTCACTTGGTGGAGTTTTTGGAATCCACTCCAGTATCTGCGGTACAAATAGAGCAGTGGACAAAATCAGACACTATTCTGTCAAGGGTCATCCATTTCTGCTCAGTTGGTTGGCCTACTAAGGTTGAGAGTGAATTACAGCCTTTTTATCAACGTCAGTCTGGCCTCTCGATTCAAAATGGGTCTCTTATGGGTCCACAGAGTGATTATTCCAAATAAAGGCAGGTCGAATTTAGTGAAGGAACTTCACGCTGAACACATGGGCGCAACAAAAATGAAAGAGCTGGCGAGAGCTTATTTCTGGTGGCCTGGTTTAGATGGAAACTCGAATCATTGGTTCGTTCCTGTCAAAGCTGCCTAGAGAACAGAGATCTCCCAAGGAAAAGTCCACTTCATCCTTGGGAATGGCCTACTATACCGTGGCATAGGATCCATGTTGACAATGCAGGTCCTATAAATAATACTTATTTCCTAGTCATTGTGGACGCCTACTCTAAGTGGGTGGAAATTTTTCCAACCACTTCCACGACTTCGGGTGTTACTATTCGCTTACTCCGTTCGGTTTTCACTCGATGGGGTTTAACCGTAGTCCTGGTTTCCGACAATGGTACTTGTTTTACCAGTGAGGAATTTCATTCCTTCGTCCACCTAAATGGCATTAGACATGTCCGGTCTAGTGTTTTCCACCCATCTACAAACGGTCTCGCTGAAAACATGGTCCGTACTTTCAAGTCGGCCTTGCGTCATTCTCGTGGGGAGGAAATGCAAGTGATGTTGGATAAATTTTTTTTAAATATCGAATAACACCTCACACCACCAGTGGCGGTTCCTCATATGGGCAATATGGGCAGCCGCACAGGGCGGCATTTGAGGAGGGGCGGCATGAGCGCCTGCAAAAAAAATAAAAATAAAAATAAGAATAAATAAATAAAGAAATAAAGAAATAAATAAAAATAAAAAATAAAATAAAATAAATAATAAAAGATCAATAAATATATTTTTATTAATAAAAAACCATCTATCGCATTTTCCATAAACCTTCCCATAAAAGACCTAAACAATGCAAAATGCTTCCAGATTAATATTATTGGGAATAAAGGCCCATACTTTAACATATGTAATGTTATTTTTCTGGGTTTGGTTAAATAGTGAAATGTATATTATTTATTACAGAACGAATCTTCACACTAAGCCACTAAGGTCTGTCAAATAACTGCAAATGGATAAGAAGAGGTCAAAGCTATCAGGTGCTCAGTTTAGAAAAAAGAGGAAAGAAGAAGAGGAGAAACGAGCAAAAGATAAAGGTATAGAGCTATGTCATCTACTCTTCACTGCTATATTGCACTGCTATTTTGTGATATAGCTTTCTGAGTCATTTGAAGTGTACTATTATGTATATAATTAGCCATTAACCAAGGAGGTTGTATTATTCATTTGTTTCCTATTCTAAAAGTTTAATAAATTGTGCTTAATAACATGTTAAATTAATTGTACTAGCCTATTCATGCATTGGTCTGTTATGTTCTATTTTACTATTTGCAGGGGCACTTTTGAAATATTTTGGAACACCCTCTGCCACTAGCCAGGATGAGAAGCCGTCTACTTCTGCCATTATTGAGGCTGAGGAGCCATCTACCTCCTCAGCCTCACATATGTCTCCACAAATGCAGTCTGATCCTGAGGATGAAGACCCATTTGCTTCTACTTCTCCCCGGCAGGACTCTTCAGGTGAGTTTGTGTGGCACATATGTCTGTGAGTGTGTGCGTGTGTGTGTATGTGTGTGCATCCCTGCAAAGCATTTTGCAAACAGTTATAAATTATAATGTTATTATCACTGGGTCTGGGTTACTGGGTATGTGTGGTGTTTCACCACCATAATTCCATAACACCACCACCATAACAAAGTGCTGTGAATAATGTGTTATCTAACTTAGGTGTGTATACTAATGAGTAATGCTCTTGTTCTTTCTATTAGAAATGCCTGGAGCAGAATCGCCTCCTGAGGATGAGTCTCTGTCCACCGACCCTGCTAACTGGCCTTCAGTTCTGACTGAGAGAATTCGGACACAACTGGTTTCCAGGGGACCAAGTCAAGTACCATCTGACTTTGTATTCCCTAGAAACGACAGTGACGGAAGAAGTTTCCACCATCAATACTTCAGGAAGTCATTGGTTAGTGGGGAAAATATAACCAGAAGTTGGTTGGTCTATTCCTTAAAAAACAACAGCCTTTTCTGTTTCTGTTGTACATTATTTTCCAAGAGGAAAATAAATTTAACAAGTTTGGGACTCTCGGACTGGAAGCATGCAAGCTCATTGCTCACATCACATGACAACAGTTCAGAACACCTAAATTCTATGAAAATCTGGAAAGAACTGGCAGTGAGGATGAGAAAGGGGGAGACCATTGACAAGCAGGAGATGGCACTTCTGGAGGCTGAGAAGTTGAGATGGAGAGCGGTGCTGACACGTCTCACTGCTATTGTGCATTCTCTGGCAGTTAGGAATTTGGCACTAAGGGGACATACAGAAAAATTGTTCTCACCATCAAATGGCAATTTTCTGAAAGAAGTTGAACTGATGGCACAATTTGATCCTATAATGCAAGAGCACATTAACCGTGTCCAAAAAGGGACCTCCAGTCACACCAGCTACCTCGGCCACCACATACAAAACGAACTCATTGATTTGTCGAGCAGCAAGACCATTTCAGCAATGGTGAGCGACATCAAACAATCAAAGTTTTTTCAATAATTCTAGATTGCACTCCAGATATCAGCCACACTGAACAGTTGTCAGTTGTGATTCGGGTTGTGTCACTGGAGGGGAAGCCCCATATAAAGGAACATTTCATGGGGTTTTTGGAGGCAGAGGAGTCCACTGGTCAACATTTGGCATCTCTGATTCTGAAGAGACTGGAGGAGCTAAAAGTTCCTTTCATGGACTGTAGAGGACAATCATACGACAACGGGGCCAACATGAGGGAAAAAACAAGGGTGTTCAATCCAGGCTCCTAGAAATTAATCCCAGAGCTCTGTTTGTTCCATGTGGGGCTCATTCTCTGAATTTGCTTGTGGCCGATGCTGCTAAGGGATCTATTGATGCCACAAGTTACTTTGGCATCTTGCAGAAGCTTTACAACTTGTTTTCAGCCTCCACACAACGATGGGCCATTTTGAAAAAACATGTGAACATCACATTGAAGATGTGGTCTGATACAAGGTGGGAAAGCAAGATCAAGAGTGTGGAGCCCCTGAGATATCAGGCAGCTGCAGTGAGAGATGCACTGATCGAGGTGAGGGACCACACCAAAGACTCTGTAATAAAGGTCGAGGCTCAATCTCTGTCAGAGGAGGTTGGGTCATACCGCTTCGCCATTTGTTCAGTGGTGTGGCATGACCTGTTGTGCCAAATTCAGCATGTGAGCAAGCAGATGCAGTCTCCTAGCATGCACGTTGATGTTGCAGTAAATCTCCTAAAAAAAACAGAGAGAGGTCTCCGCAATTACAGGGCAACAGGTTTTGTGGCTGCACAAATGGCAGCCACAGATATCTGTGAACAAATGAATGTGGAGGCTGTGTTAAAACAAAAACGGCTGAGGTCCACAAAGCGGCACTTCTCCTATGAAGCATCTGATGAGCCCTTGATTGATGCTTTGAAGAAGCTGGAGGTGACATTTTTCAATGCAGTGGTTGATGCTGCAACATCAGCCATTCAGGAAAGATTTTCCACGTTGGAAATTGTGGGAGAGAAGTTTGGAGTGCTGACACATTTCCAAAATCTCACATTTGAGGAGCTGACAGAACAATGTGTGTACCTTAGTACTACACTACACTTTAAGGGACAATCTGACTTGGATGGCAGAGAGCTTGCACAGGAGCTGAAGAACTTGCCTGACTTGCCATCAAAGACCATATCCTTGCTTGAACTGCTGACATTTATCCATGAAAGGGAGCTCTCTGAAATATATCCAAATTTGTGGACTGCTCTCAGAATTGGTCTTACTCTTCCAGTCACTGTTGCTGAAGCAGAGAGGAGCTTTTCAAAGCTGAAGCTCATCAAATCCTACCTGAGGTCAACTATGTCACAGGAACGCCTTACCGGTCTGGCCATCATCAGTATAAATCATACAATTGCTGAGCAGATTTCATATGATGATTTAATTCATGACTTTGCATCAAGGAAGGTAAGAAGAGTCAGGCTTTAGATGGCAGTTGTGCTGTGGTGCAATTTATTTTGTTTCTTGTTCAAAGTGTAGCATAATAATTACCCTCTCTTAAGTGTCTTATTCTATTTATGTGATAGAGCATTTGTACAATTTAGAAATTTGATTCTCTAGTTTATTTATGGCAGTTGTGCAATTTAATTTGTATTTTTCCTGTTCATAGTATCATAATTACATTCTCTTAAGTGAGTTATTCTATTTACGTGATGAAGGATTTGTAAAATTCAGAAATTTGAGTCTTTGTTTTGGTTCTGAAGTTCCAACAATTAGTCCAATAAAAAGTTATTTTGTGAAAGAGTTATGTCTGTCCTTTATTTTGGGGGGATTCGAATGTGTGTGTGTTGGCGAACAGGGGTGGGGGCGCTGAAGGTGAGGTTCGCCCAGGGCGTCATGTAAGCTAGGACCGCCACTGCACACCACGACGGGGGTGTCTCCCTCTAAACTTATGATTGGGCGGGGAATTCGTTCAGTTTTCGATTTGTTACGTCCAAACGAAACGTTACAACAACGAGTTTTACGCCATCAGGAAAAACAGAAGCTGTACCATGACACTAAAAAAGGGAGAGTTATAGAGGCGCAACCTAATGATCCAGTTATGATTCGCAAGTATGGGGCTGGACCAAAATGGGTTCCTGCAACTGTCCAGGAGAGAACGGGCCCTGTTTCCTTCAAGTGCCAACTAGAAGATGGTCGTTCTATTAAACGCCATCAGGACCAGATATGGGAGCGTGAATTGCAGAAGGACCAGAGTCTTCCCGAAGAGAGAACTGATCCTCCAGAAAATGGTTCAACTCGCCCGCCTATACAGGTTGCACCTAATCCTACTACATCAACCCCGCTCCGCAGGTCGTCTAGGGTCCCTCATTCCCCTGACAGACTAAACTTGTAGGGGAGGAGTGAGGTGACGTGTATGTATATGTATGTATATAGTCTAAAAGTCACTGAAAGGGAAATATCACTAAATCTAAGCTGAATGGCAAGAGCAAGTCATAAACGAACCAACGCGGCTGTTCGTATTGTTTTGGGCTAGCCTAGAGATGTTTTTTCCGATCTGACCTAATCATTGGTGCTGAGTGTAATTAGGAGGTGTTTCTAAGGTGACAAATGGGGTAGAAAGTTGTCCGTACTTAAGTATAGTTAGGGGTAATATCTGTTAAAAAAAGTGGTTAGAAATAACCGCATATATTTCCAAATAAAATATAAACAAAATAAATATAGAATAAAAATAACAACCTCGTTTCTAACCAACTAGTGAAGTTGGGTTTCCCTAATTAACAAAAAGAAGAAAGAAAAAAAGTTTCCGAGATAAAGAAAAAGAGAGCTTTGTCCATTCTTGAAAAATTTTTGACTGCATGAAGCGGGCTAGTTTTTTCGAAAAGTAAAATTCTCGTGGTTCCCCAACTAACCGGGCAACTTAAAGTCAACCTTTAAACCTCACAACCTTTAAATCTTATCCTTAATAACCACTGCAATTAAACAAAAACCCTGTTTAACTAAATAGAGGCCTATCAGAACTAGGTATAAGTAAGTTAATTAAAGAAAATAACTAAGGTAAGAGAAAAACTAGGTACCTAGAAGAAACTCGAACCGGGCTACAACTGCCCTAACTCAATAATTAACTGGCTGTTATAGCCCCTATTAAAACCTAAAGGCAATATAGCCCTAACTTAACTTGAGTAAAACCTTCAAAACCTTAAACCTTTAAAAACAAAAACTTAAGGGCAATACAGCCCTAGCCTAACTTAACCTGCAAAACCTAGGTCTGGGAAATAGCCCCTACAAATAAATAACCTAGCAGTGTGTTAAATAACAACTTAAAACTTAACAAATAAAATTCAAACCTGGAAACTAAATGAAACTTATGGATTAGTTAGAAACAGAAAGGGTAACGTTCAACTGGCAACTTCATTTTTGGTAAGTCTAAATTAATTTTAATGAATTTAGCTTCACCATAGTTAGTAATCTGGCTGCTGACCAAATTTTAACCTGAAAACCACTGCAACCTACAGTGAAAAAGTCTGTAGCTATGTTGACAGTGTCTAAATAGGCCATTATTATTTCTATAATTACTGTGTCTATTTAAAGTAAACTTAACCTTAATATTACACCTAAATAAAAATAATCTCTCTCAAGCTAAATAATAAATTCTTCAATAAATTTTTCAATATGGCGTCCCCGGGTGGGCAGTCGAGAAGTTAGTTACCCTTTTTTGTTTTATTTCTGATACAATAGTTTTAAATCCAGTGAATTAAATTTTTTACATAATCTGAAAATTTAATTATAAATATCATTGATAATATCATTTATAATATTAAACCTAAAAAATGGATAATGAAACTGAAGCCACTCTAGGAAAAAGTATGGAGATATGGTTGGGGAGTGATGTGGAAGCACTTGAAACTAGTAAATTGGTAAAAAGGAGGGGAGCAATCAGAACCTCAGCTACTAAACTTTTAGCTACAATCAAAGAGAGATTGGATGATTGGACTGAGGAACAAAAAAATTTATATGCTCAGCTTTTGTCCTCACAACTGGACAAATTACAAAATTTAGATGAGGAAATCCTTAGAATGTATGTTTGTTCCGAAGGCTTCTCAGAGGCTAAACAAGAAAAACTAGATGAAAAAAATAGTTATTACCACATTGAAATAGGTCAAATGATACAAGCATTAACAACTAAAAAAGAAAATAATGCCGAAGCCAAACCTAAACCAAGAATAAGTACTAAAATTCCTGAGCTTCAAATATTACCATTTGATGGAAATCCCTCTAAATTTCAAAACTTTAAGACCTCATTCAGAAACATTTATGATAACATAGGTCTTTCCGAAGAAGAGAAATTTGCCTACCTAAAACAACATTTGAGTGGAAACCCTGCCATTCAAATAAACTGCATGCAAGAAAGTAAAACATCTTATGAAGAAGCATGGCAGCAGTTGGAGGGTTGTTATGCAACACCAGGCCAAATTAAATTCTCCATAATAAAATAACTTTTAACCAAATCCATAATAACCAAAAATTTTAAATCACTTCATGACTTTCAAGCAGATATGCACTCTACCATAAATTTAATGCAAACTCAAAAATTAGAATTAGAAGATATACTCTTGTATGTATATTATAATAAACTAAGTCAAGAAACTCAGGAATTTTTAAGAACTTGTGGGTTTAAACTCTATGACCACTTTGATAGATTTAAAGAAGCCATTGCTGAAGCTACTAATTATTGTTTTCTGTGTAACAAGTCTTTACTAATTATTGTTTTCTGTGTTTCAGATCTATGCTATGTTTATGTTGAATAAAGCCTCAAATTGGCCTTTACTTTATCTCTAGCCCGCTAACAAACGCGGCACCACAATTTATTCAACATTTCAATCAGCCATTCAGTCGGCCTTTCAGATACAGCAAGCAAATATTCATCCAGTAATCTTACTATATCATGGAGAAGGTGATTCGCCCGGATAAATTTATTACTTCTCCGAATTCTCCCCAAGCTGGGAAACTATGGAAATTATGGTCGCGCGGATTCAAATATTTCTTGAGTACTATCGCCGAACACAACCCCAATAAATTGGAGGTTCTATTCATACATATCGGCCCCGATGTCGCTGATATCATTCAAGACTGCTCTACTTATGAGGATGCCATGGCAGCCTTAGAGGCCACCTACGTCAAGAAGCCAAACGAGGTATGCGCTCGCCACCTGTTGTCCATCCGTCACCAAAAGCCCGAGGAAACCCTCGATGAGTACTTGCAAATTCTTCAACAACTAGCCAATGACTGCAACTTCAAATCGGTTTCCGCCGACGAAAACAGGAGTTCATCTGTGAGAGACGCTTTCATCCGAGGAATTAGAGATAGCGCCATCCGTACCCGCTTACTCGAAAATGACATACTCTCACTGGAAAAGGCTATCGTCCAGGCTCGAACATTAGATCAGGCCCAGAAAAACTCAGAATCGTACCTCACTCATTACGGTGCTGTTGCAGCCACTGGCTCTCGCCACGAACCGTCGCCGACTACTGACTCTGCCCGGCCTGCCTGCGTCCAAGGAGACGATCTCCCAAACTCTTCAGCCGCTACGAATTTCGACAACAAAGCCGCTCTGTGCTTCTTCTGCGGGTCTCGACGCCACCCACGAAGCAGGTATCCAGCAAAGGATTCTATCTGTGCGAAATGTGAAAAGACCGGCCACTGGGCCAAAGTCTGCCGCTCAAGTACTTCCTCGGCACGTCAAAAACAGGATAAAACCACAGCTTCTCATTCAGCCGCAGCATTAGCGACCATTAGTACCACTCTATCGTGTAGCTCCTCCATGCCTACCAACTCAACAGTCGAGATCCTCGTCAACGGCCGTTCGTGTCTCGCCTTGTTGGATACTGGCAGCACGGACAACTTCATTCGTGAGGATTTAGCCAAACACTTAGAGCTGCCCATTCTTCCGCACTCGGGCGTCGTATCAATGGCTTCGCCTAATCTATCCGCAGCCATCTCAGGTCGATGTACAGTGAAGGTTACGATGGGAGACCGCGACTACGAAAAGCTCGAACTATCCGTCTTGTCGGATCTGTGCGCTGACATAATACTCGGTACCCCATTCTTAATCAGACACAAGGAATTGAACGTCAATTTCGGAGGTCCGGAACCAGCACTCCATATATGCGGCCTTACTCGATCAAGAATTTCAGCCCCACCACTATTCGGCAACCTAACTGCCGATTGTCGTCCCATCGCCACGAAGTCCAGACGATTTTGCTCTGAGGACAAAATTTTCATTGGGAAAGAAATCGAAAAGCTACTCAGGGATGAGATAATTGAACCCAGTAACTCACCCTGGCGTGCTCAAGTAGTCATCACATCTACCGAAACAAAAAAAAAACGCATGGTAATCGATTTCTCTCAAACCGTCAACCGATTTACCATGCTAGATGCATATCCTCTTCCGCGAATCGATGATATTGCCAACAAAGTCTCACAACACAAATACTACAGCGTAATTGATCTGTCAAGCGCATACTACCAGGTAGAAATCGATCCGTCTGAACGACCTTTCACAGCATTCGAGGCTGACGGAAATCTATACCAATTCAGAAGGATCCCTATGGGAGTAACTAACGGAGCCGCGGCCTTCCAGCGCGTCATGAACGAATTCATATCCTCGAACAACTTATCATCAACATACGCCTACCTCGACAATCTCACCATCTGCGGAACCACTTGGGAAGAGCACGATGAGAACCTTCGACATTTCTGGGAAGCCGCTAACGAGTAAATCTGAGTCTAAACAAGGAAAAATGCAAGCTTTCGATGACATCAGTGCACCTGCTCGGATATTCTATCTCTCATGGCGTATTGCGGCCCGATCCCGAACGCCTCCGGCCACTACAAGAACTTCAAACTCCTCGCAACAAGTCGTCTCTACAACGCGTAATCGGACTATTCGCATACTATGCTAAATGGATTCAGAACTATTCCCTCAAGATCAAACCTCTGCTCAACGTTTCATTCATCATTAACTCGCGAGGAAGTATCAACGATCCAAACACTCAAAGATGATATCTCGAAAGCTGTCGTCGGTTCAATCGATGAAGAACTGCCGTTCACTGTGGAGACGGACGCTTCCTCTTCAGCAATCGGAGCCACCCTCACCCAGAACGGCCGCCCGGTGGCATTCTTTTCTCGCGCTCTGAATAACACAGAACGTCGCCATCACATCGTTGAAAAGGAGGCATACGCTGTAATCGAATCCATTCGCAAGTGGAAGCACTTCTTAGCTTATCGACACTTTACTGTCGTCACCGACCAGCGGAGCGTATCTTTCATGTTCGATGGAAAAGCTACTGGTCGTATTAAGAACGATAAGATTCTCCGTTGGCGTGTAGAACTAGCCGGCTACTCATTCACAATAAAATACAGACCGGGCCCCGAGAACCGAGCCGCGGACGCATTGTCGCGATCCTTTTGCGCTGCTACTCCAAGAATATCCCTCGCCCAGCTGCATGTTAATCTGATACACCCAGGAGTCCGCCGAATGACTCATTTTGTGAGAGCTAGGAACCTACCATTCTCAGTGGATGACATCAAACGAGTTACGTCGGAATGCCAAACATGCGCTAAATGTAAGCCACAGTACTATAAACCAGAAGTTAGTCACTTAATACGGGCCATGTCCCCGTTTGACCGACTTAACATCGACTTTAAAGGCCCGCTTCCGAGCGCAACTTCGCGACCTTACATCCTAACAGTAATCGACGAGTATTCACGCTTTCCTTTTGCCTTCCCATGCCGTGATACGAACACGTCAACCGTTATCGCCCGTCTCACCGAGTTATTTTCTACCTTCGGAACTCCCTCTTACATCCACACAGATCGAGGGACATCGTTTATGTCTTCGGAACTAAAACTGTTCCTAACTAAACATGGTATCGCGACTAGTCGCACAACGCCGTATCACCCCCAAGGAAACGGGCAATGCGAACGTTACAATGGAATCATCATGAACACCATCAAACTAGCCATAGAAGATCGCGGGTTGCCGATGTCGCAATGGGAGTCCGTCCTACCAGACGCGCTGCACTCGATTAGATCGCTGCTGTGTACGGCCACGAACGAAACTCCTCACGAGCGTCTATTCACGCACCCGCGGCGTACTTCTACCTGTTCTGCACTACCGACGTGGCTGTCTTCTCCGGGAACCGTACTCCTTCGCCAATTCATTCGCCGATCCAAGAACGACACACGGTCCCAACAGCTCCCGTCGAAGCGACTCCAGTCGAAGTCGAGAGAGGCCCACCTGTGTCAGTAACCTCCGAGACGAGTCCCCCTCTGAGAAGAAGCATTCGAATCAGATACCCAGCTCAACGCCTAAACTTGTAGACTCTTCTTTCTTCCAAAATATCTTGAACTTGTCGTTTTGTTTCTTACCGTGCAATGTATCACGTATTATAAAAGAAGAGAGGAATGTAATGAGTCTTTACTAATTATTGTTTTCTGTGTAACAAGTCTTTACTAATTATTGTTTTCTGTGTTTCAGATCTATGCTATGTTTATGTTGAATAAAGCCTCAAATTGGCCTTTACTTTATCTCTAGCCCGCTAACAAACGCGGCACCACACTTAGCTAATGTTAATTTTGATCTAAGTCAAAGTGAATTAACCACCTTAATACCTAAACAAAAAAGAAACTTCTCTCCAGAACCAGCCAGAAAACCATGGTATTCTGGCCAAACTACAGCTACTCTGGCAGTTTTCACCCAAAGACAATCCTCAAGAAGAGCTCAACATACTGACCAGAGAGAACTTACTGCAAATTGTGTAAGAAAAACTCACACAGAATCTCAAAATGTGATTCTTTCCCTGAAAGTTGGGATAAACTGAAAAAACTTGCTAAATTAAATTATTGTACTAAATGTACCTCATCTAAACACCAAGCCAAAGAATGCCCCATTTCTTTACAACCCTGTTCATTTTGTAGGTTTTCTAACCATTTATCCTTCCTTTGTACCAAACAAAAAGGAAAACCAGAGGAAGATAAGAAAACCAAAACCAGTACGGAAGTAGCTACCCAAAAAGAAAACTCAAAACAAGGGAAACAAGTTACTAACTTATTAAGTTTAAAAAACACTGATCAAGAAGTAGCATTAATTCCTTCCATGCAGATGAGAATAAGAAACTCAGAAAAATCAATTAAATGCAGAGCACTTTTGGATAATTGTAGTCAAGCCAGCTACATTACCAAGGAACTTGTGAAAAAATTAAATCTTCCAACTAAACACTACGAGGAATCCATAACCATAACAGGATTTATAGCCAACAAGAAACAACCAAATTATGAAGTAGCTATAATTAAATTGGAGGATTCTAGAAACCCTGGAAACTACCAAGAAATAGAAGCCATCATAATTGATGATATTAATATTAAATATGAAGTTCCGGGATTACTGAAACTTCAAACTTATTTAAAATCCTTAAATTATCAGCTTGCAGATCACTTTGAAGCTGATGAAGTGGCGACTTCATGTTAATTTTTGGGGCTGCAACCCACAAACTTTTTGCCCTCAGCACTCATCAGATTCATACTGCCTCTTGTTATAAATCTCCCTATGGAATACTTTTATTGGGTTTCCCTTCAGATTACTACCCTGAAAAAAAAAAGAACCAATAAGAGATCAGATCAGCTTCTGTATTACCAACCCGCTACTTACTAGTACAACTTCTAATGAAGATCTAGAAAAAATTGAACACCAGATTGCACAATTTAGCAAACTAGAAAACTTGGGTATTTCTGGGGATGAACCATTTTCAAACAAAGAAAAAGATCTGATTGCAAACTTGAAAAGGAAGTTAAAATAGAAGATGAAAGATTGTCTGTTAAGGTACCATGGAATGACCAAAAAGATAAAATTTCACCAAACTTTAACTATGCTATTAGCAGGTTAAAGTCCACTTGCAAAAAATTAAAAAAAGATAACTTAATGCAACCTTATTCAGACATCCTTGAACAACAATTCCAGGAAGGAATAATAGAAGAAGTAGCCCTAACAAAACTTAAACAAGCAGGAAATTTTTTACCTCATTTTCCAGTAGTTCGCCCTGGAGTACAAACAACTAAAGTTAGGATTGTAGTAGATCCCTCGGGTAAAAGCAAACCAGAAGAAATAACAGTAAATGATGCTACTGAGGACTGCCCTTCACTCCTACCTCATTTAGCAAAATTGTGCATTAAATTAAGGCATGGTAAATATTTGATGATTGGAGACATTCAAAAAGCATATTTACAACTTAAATATCAAACAGAATTTGACTGCAATGCCCACAAAATTCTGTGGTTAAAAGATACCCAATTGGCTCCAAATGACGACAACCTGATCTGCTATAAATATAAAAGAGTTACCTTTGGCAACAAAAGCAGTCCATTTTTACTACAACAATCTCTCCAACACATTTTTAATGAACAACAAAACCAAGTGGCAGACTACCTAGCTAACCGCTTTTACATGGACAATGCTTTAATTAATGCCAACAATCTCTCAGAACTCAAAGACCTTTACAATTATAGTGTAAACACCTTAATTGAATATAATTTGAAGCTATATGAATGGGCCTCCAATCACTCAGAACTTCAAGGACTATTTGAAAAACATGACATAGCCTCCTCAGAAGATAAAGAAAATGTAAAACTATTAGGATATGGTTGGAACACAAATGCTGATACACTCCATCTAAAAACTGTAAACTTGAACTCAGAAGCCAAAACTAAAAGAGAAATACTAAGTTCTGTGCAATCATTGTTTGATCCAATTGGATTTGTTGCACCCTTAGTGTTTAAATTAAAACTCTTCATGCAGAAAGTAGCTACCAAAAAAGATTGGGATGAATATCTAGAACCTGAAATGCTGCGTGAATGGAAAAAACTTTGTAAAGAAATAAACAAAGTGGAATTTCTGAATTTTCCTAGACAACTTTTGAAAATCCCAAACCTCTCATGGAAAATCTTCAACTCCACATCTTTTGTGATGCCAGCCAAGAAGGTTATGCAGTAAGTTGCTATCTAGTTGGAAATGGAAAATCCGAACTAATTTACGCTAAATCAAGAGTCAACCCCAAATCAAAAAATTGGACCATTTGTAACTTGGAATTAATGGCAATCTGCCTAGGAACCAAAGTACTAGAATACCTTAAAGAAACCTACCTAGAAGAAAACTCAGAAAACCAAAAGTTCTTCAAAACAATAATTTGGACAGACTCACAGGTGGCTTTAAATTGGATTGCTCAAAAATCTCTAAAAATGAAATCCATCTTTGTAAAAAACAGAGTGAAAGACATTCAGGAAGCAACAAGAAACTTAAACCATCACCTGGAATTCAGACATGTAGCAGGAGAAGACAACCCAGCAGACCTACTCACCAGACCAATATCTTTCAAGAAATTTCAAAAACTTCTTCCCTTTTACCAACATGGTCCCACATTTTTGAGAAATGAAATTGAATGGCCAACCAACTTAATTTTTAACCCCACCAAGAAACCTTACAGACAACAATAAATGTGTGTCAAACAACTTGTAAAGAAATAAATGAAAAAACTCCCTTGTTAAACATGGAAAGATTCTCTAACAGGAAAAAACTGGTCAGAATCACTGCCTATGTTCTACGGTTCATAGAAAACTTAAAGTACTTCCGCACTCACGAATATAACCCCAAATGTAACCTAACAATGGAAGAACAAATTGCTGTTTTGGAGAAAAATCATACAGCTTACAAAACTAAGGCCACAAATTACTGGCTAAAATTAGTCCAGCAACAACATTTCTCAAAAGAAAAAGAAATAATCAACAAACTAAATAAAGGAGAAAAAGTTGAGGACCTAACAAAGCTGCAAAAGAATCTAAAACTCTTCATTGACAAAGAAGGGTTAGTCAGAACAATGGGGAGATATAAATATGCAACCAACCTTAACTATTCTGCTAGGTATCCTGTACTACTGCCTGAAAATTCTCATTTAACAACGTTAATCGTAACTGAATGTCATGCAAAAGCCAGTCATGCAACCTTAGCTACCACATGCAATTTCCTCAGACAGGAATTCTGGATCCCCAAAATAAGGCAAGTAGTTAAAAAGGTTCTGAAACAATGTCTGTTTTGCCAAAAATACTTTGCCATGGCTTATGAAGTGCCTACTACTGGACCTTAGTAACGGAACGTTTAAGCTATGAAAAACCCTTTGAAAAAACTGCCCTTGACTATGCTGGTCCAATTTCTGTCCAGGATGAGAATAACCAATTCATGAAAGTCTACTTATTATTGTTCACTTGCTGCGCCACCAGATTCACCAGCCTTCACATCTGCACTGACCTTTCTGCTAAAACCTTTTTAAGAGAACTCTACCATTTGTCCTTAAACTACTCCCTTCCAAAGGTTTTGATTTCAGACAATCAATCCACCTTCAAAAGATCTGAAGATTACCTTAAACATTGGTTCCAAAATGTTCTTGTGTCTCAGTACCTCTCTGATCATGGTATCCAGTGGAAATTTACAGCAGCCTATTCACCCAGAACCTTAGGAATAGCTGAAAGAATGGTGGGTTTAGTCAAAAGAGCCCTCTATACCTCCCTAAAAGGAAGAAAAATCCCTTTAACTGAACTAAAAACAATTGTTCTTGAAATAATGAATACAATTAATTCAAGACCACTCACTTATGTTAATTCAAATGAAGATCCCTCCTCTGATCTACTAACTCCTTTCAAGTTGCTTTTTGGGTATGACAATACCAAATTCAACTTTTTAACCACTAATGATACCCAAGAAGCTGTTAATGAAGGTGATCAGGTGGATGCTGATTATATGACAGCAACAGAGGACAAAGAAAGAAAGAAAATACTGGATTACTTTCATAAGGGAGTTAAACAATCTCAAGAAATAAAAAAAAGATGGCGATACGAATATTTGAGTAGTTTGAGGGAAAAAGAATACCAACAACACAAACAACCAGTAAGTAAAGAACCTAAAGTAGGAGAACTATGTCTCTTAGATGAAAATTCTATGAATCCCAAATACTTCTGGAAGATTGCTGTAATTGAAACATTACACCCAGATGAAGATGGCATAATCAGGCATGTAACTGTAAAAACACCCAATGGTCATCTCTCCAGAAGACACATATATCGGTTATACCCACTGGAAATAACTGATAAACCGAATATTGACCTGGAAGAACTGGAAAATTCTTCCACAGAATCAGGAACTGTAGATTCTCCTGACACTACTACTGCCGCTACTCAACCCCGACCACAAAGACAAGCTGCAGTTAGATTTCGGGAAGAACTGCAAAGGAAAATACAGAGTGGATCTTTGTGAAGACCACAAATTGAAAATTGTAAATAATTGTAAATAGCTATAACTTAGGACTAACGTTCTACAGAAAAGACGCTTTCATTTTCATATTTCACCTAAAAGGAACTTTTCTGTAGAGCATGTCATTTTCATTCATAAAAAAAAATAAATAAATAAAATTTCCCAAGAATATAATTCTGGGTAAATTTTTTCCCCTTGGGGGGAATGTTAAAAAAAGTGGTTAGAAATAACCGCATATATTTCCAAATAAAATATAAACAAAATAAATATAATAAAAATAACAACCCTCGTTTCTAACCAACTAGTGAAGTTGGGTTTCCCTAATTAACAAAAAGAAGAAAGAAAAAAGTTTCGAGATAAAGAAAAAGAGAGCTTTGTCCATTCTTGAAAATTTTGACTGCATGAAGCGGGCTAGTTTTTTCGAAAAGTAAAATTCTCGTGGTTCCCCAACTAACCGGGCAACTTAAAGTCAACCTTTAAACCTCACAACCTTTAAATCTTATCCTTAATAACCACTGCAATTAAACAAAAACCCTGTTTAACTAAATAGAGGCCTATCAGAACTAGGTATAAGTAAGTTAATTAAAGAAAATAACTAAGGTAAGAGAAAAACTAGGTACCTAGAAGAAACTCGAACCGGGCTACAACTGCCCTAACTCAATAATTAAATGGCTGTTATAGCCCCTATTAAAACCTAAAGGCAATATAGCCCTAACTTAACTTGAGTAAAACCTTCAAAACCTTAAACCTTAAACCTTTAAAAACAAAAACTTAAGGGCAATACAGCCCTAGCCTAACTTAACCTGCAAAACCTAGGTCTGGGAAATAGCCCCTACAAAAAATAACCTAGCAGTGTGTTAAATAATAACTTAAAACTTAACAAATAAAATTCAAACCTGGAAACTAAATGAAACTTATGGATTAGTTAGAAACAGAAAGGGTAACGTTCAACTGGCAACTTCATTTTTGGTAAGTCTAAATTAATTTTAATGAATTTAGCTTCACCATAGTTAGTAATCTGGCTGCTGACCAAATTTTAACCTGAAAACCACTGCAACCTACAGTGAAAAAGTCTGTAGCTATGTTGACAGTGTCTAAATATGCCATTATTATTTCTATAATTACTGTGTCTATTTAAAGTAAACTTAACCTTAATATTACACCCAAATAAAAATAATCTCTCTCAAGCTAAATAATAAATTCTTCAATAAATTTTTCAATAATATCTATAGCTTCTAAGTTGGTAATGTAAGAGAGAGTTAGGTAGGCCGTTTGTGGGACACAGAAATCTAATGGTAGGCTTCCAAAGGAATATCTAATTCAACGCACCGGTAAGTGCTTTTGATTGTTTGCTAGAACCTAAGTAACCTAACTGGGGTGTCTACCCCACGCTATCACAGTCAAAAGTGACGTGAATAGATCTTGATCGTTACGCAAATTTGCTAAACAGTTCCAATGTGTTGCGTCATTGTATCCTTCGAAAATCGATTTGCTGCAGGTTCTTGAAACAAGAGACATTCAACCTTGTCCTTTATAACTGATCCAATGTGTTCAGGAGAATTTCCTGGCCATTCTACATTTCCAAAGAAATCGATCGCATGGTTCCGCAACAACTGTTGAGTGGCTAATGCCTTAAAGCAGGGGGCCTTATCGTGCAGAAGTGTGACCTGATCGACATCCATAACATTGTTTGGGTTTCTTAGAAAAGGAATGACTTGCTGGGATAGAATAATATCACGAAAATACTGTCCATCCCAACTCTGACCATTTGGCTTCAGCACCCACATGAGCTTCTTTGCAGTGAACAAAACAAACACACCAACACAGTCTGGACTTTTTAATAATTCGCGATAATGTTCATTGTCATCGATTTCATCATCTGGTGTTGTGGCCCACACTCGATCATTTTGGTAGTTAGGCCGACGTGTTACGTAAACAAAAAATTCATCGGAGACAGCTAAATGCATGAAATCATCCACATCCCAATCTTCAAGATAATGGGCAAACCACATTCTGTCATCGATGTTAAGTTGAGTTTTTCTTGGCTTTGGAAGTAGTTCATGCGGCTTTGGAAGTTCATGCCAAGGCTTTAAACCTTGCCTATGACGGTACAGTCGAATGATCTCACCACTAACGATCTTTCCTCTTAACACTTCGATCTCTCTAGAAAGTTTAGCACAGCTGTTTTTCCGCTTACGCGTACCGCTTTCAATGGTGTCCTTTGTTTCCTGAGAGAGTGGCAAATTTGGGCGCCCAGATTTGGTTAATCCATTTCACATTAGCGTGTAGCGTGACTAGCGTCATTGGACAAAGTGTAACGGATCAAGAGGCACATTTCAGGATTTGTACAATTGACCTCCCTAAATTCAAAAATGAAAACAAAATTTTTTTGTGACAAGTGCAACACCTCCTTTTTCGCATGTGAAAATCGTGAAAATTGCTAGTTACCCATAACTTTTGGACACTTGCTTTCCTAGGGTTTGAGCTATCATTTGACCCCTTACAATGTACTGCTTTTCAGGAAAAATGGAAAAATTTAGTTTTGGAATAAACATATACACTGCAGGTAGGTAGAGAGGTAGACTAGATAGTTTTATTTAGTAAATGATACATTAAAATCTTTAGTTTTGAATGACGGCATAAAGTCACGGGATTTAAGTACTGCTCTAATGTAACCATCTCTTGAATCCTTTCTATACACTGCCCCAGACGCTTCAGTTACCATCCTAACACAGCGTTCTACACCTTGGGCGTGACATGGTATCCAGACAACAAGGGGCTCTTCAGTGATCTTATCGAGTTTTTCGACAGAGAATTGCTTCGTGAGTGGTGGTTCCATTGTGCACTCCTCCACTGGTGGAAGTAAATCTTTCAAATTCTGAGCACTTTGTTTGATCTTTGGTGGCCGAAATTCTATGACTTGCGGTTGAGCAGGTTTGGGAGCTCGTCGAATGGTCTTGATTACATCGATGGCCAATTTCCGGTTTGCGTGATATGCATCTGCAAGCATTGCCAGTAGAACATTTTCAGGGTGAGCCCAATATGCATTTCTTTGGATCACAGGCCTTGTGACAGTCTTGCTAGCTGGTGGCAGTAATCGTAGCAGCTTGATTTGCTCCAGGAAATGTTTTGGGCCATCTGTGCACCTTGGATGGCACTTGATGCTAAACCACATGGGTCCATAGTGGCACACGACAAACTGTGAGTGAATACAGTTCATCACTTGGCTGCGCCATCGCTACATATAGCCGACAAATTCTGCTGGCAGTTGTAACCCATCTTGCATGGGAGATTGGTCCAGGCTTCTCTCGTAGATCTTCATTAATGACACCAGTCCTTATCGCTTTCATCATTCTGTAGAGGTAGGCTTGGTCATGACTCAATTCAGTAAGGTCAACATCCGGGAGAGTGTGGCCATCAGCAATACATTGAATTTCTCTAGAGGAAAGTGGCAAACTTTCACATGTGGCCAAAGCTTTGCCAATTGGTCCTTTCCATTGAGTTGCAGATTCTGTTAAGCCGATGAGTTCCTTGCACAAGTGGCGCAGTGGAAGCTCATTTAAATGCAGACTACAGATGAACCAGTGCAAAGGGCGACCCAGGCGGCACTCTAGCAGGTGTATTGCTCCACTTCTGTGCCCTGTGTTTGTGGCTGTGCTGTCGGCTCCCACTGCAATTATCTTGTCTGCAATACCTATTTCTTCAATCGCATTTTGAAGTCCATCCGCAATGACAGTGCCAGTTCCTCGTTTCAGTGTCAGATGGCTTAGATAGAAGGTTCCAGGCTCTCCAACCAGCACATAGTGGTCCTTAACTTTCTTTGTGCTGCACCATTTGTTCCCCTTTTCCTCTTTGACAAGTGTCATGTCTTTCCGCCCATCAAAAAATAAAGCAGTGACTTCCACATCGTGGTAAGTTACTGCTTCCTTCAGATTCCTCCGTACCTTCTGCCGTGCTCTCCATACTTTGTGGTGGTCAATTACGTTTATCTGATCATCAGAACTAATGATGTCATAGTCAACCAATGTTGCAGTGCTGATAGCTGCAGCAGCCCTGTTCGATACACCATACCGGTCAGCTTCCAAAGCAACAGTGGGAATCGGTGTAATGTTCCTGTCCTCCTGGGCACTATCACCCATTCACCCATCCACTCATCACCAACACTTTCACCACTGGAGTCTGCTTCTGCTTGAGCTGATTCGACCACATCTGCAGAGGATGCTACCTCTTGCCGTTCCGTTTTTCTTCTATTCTCTTCTTGTCTTTCTTGCATCCGATCCTCTCTTGACTTCCTTCTCTCCATCATCTGAGTCACATTCGTATCCACCCGACTGATCTGCATGATCCGCGTGGTTCTCTGGTCGATCAGAAAGGCATACTCTCGTCGTGGAACTTTCATTTCTTTTTCACGGTGGCATGCAGACAGATCATCGCATTGGCAGACAGCTATGTCAAACAATTGATTCAGGCTTTCCTCGAACTTCTTGGGTTTTGTGGCCTGCTTGCCTTGCTTCGATGCTTGTGAGCCTTTTTTCATCAATCGGAGCAGCTTGGTCTTCACATTCTTGATTTGCTGTGATGGAATGTTAGCACGATTCCAAAGGTCAATGAGTGTTTGACATACCTCCGGAAGAATCTCCCTGTTGCTGGTGTACTTGTTCTCCTTCAAGAAGAGGAAATGCTTTGCAACTTGTATACGGGTTGGAAGTTCAGACAGAGGAAGCTCTGATAGTGGAGAACCAAAGACAATGTGGCTGGCAGATCCCCGTGTTCTTTGCGTGCTCATTGTACCAGCAAAACTCAACAAGTATCACACAGGAACATTGAAACACAAACACAAACGTATAAATAAAAAATATATATGATCATGAGTATATATATTAGGGTGTGTCAATTTTGTCAACTTTTTCAAATCAATTTTGGTAGTGAAAATATAGTGTCTTTTCATGTCAAAACTTGAAATTGGTCAACCAAAATGAAATAAAATAACCCTTACCTACATCAATTTTACCTTAAAGTTTCAGAAATTGACTCTTTTACTAAATAATAGGACATAAATTGATTAACTATTCATCTGTCACAGAATTATCCCACTGATCGCATATGGAGTGTTTTCAAGGTCATATAGTTGTTGTACAATGTACAAGTCACAACATGAATAGAACTGTCCCTCACTCTCAGTCCTCAGTTGCCTCTTAGATGTCATAGACAGTGGTTTGCTGTTATTGCTCTTGTACCTACTTCATAGTTATTCTACTAGACGAATACTACAGTTTAACTGTAAGTATGGATTATTGATTATTACAATTATGTATTATTATTATATTCTTGTGTCTAATTATGTTGTAATCCCATGAAATATTTTTTTATTGAATTTTAGAACATCGAATGACTAAACTTTGAAACATCGTAATTGATATAAACTACTTAAATGTTTTTCTTTCTTTTCAGATATTCCTAAGATGCCAAAATTGGAGACAAGAGGTCAGTCGTCATGCCACTTGAGCCTGTTAGTCGGTACAGGCAAGGAGCTTCCCGTATCAGAACTACCAACAGTGCGAGACATGCTGAGACTAGGGTTACTCCTTCGTGAACAAATAAAAGGATAGAAGGAACTACACAGAGAAAGAGCTCATAAGGGACATGATTCCCCCTCTTCTGCATCAGTGGAAAAAAGCTAATGTGTTATTCAAACCACCTGTACTCAATCAGTATAGAACTATTGAGCTAAAATTAACAAAGCTGTGGCACAAGCAGTTGAGACATCACTCGGTAAAGGAAAACTAGCAAAGAAAAATAAATTTCTGTACACACTTGATACTCTTCTTGACATTTTTAACTGCCAGTGTCCCATAGAGTTGTATTCTGAAGCCAATTGTTCTCCCTCATGCAGAAGAGAACCTCACCCTCACGTTGATTGTCGCTGTCCTCGTGAGAAGAAGATCCCTGTTTTGGAGCTGGCTTTCATAAAGGCGCAGAGAACAAGGGCAGGAGGCCAAGGAAGCATGCAGATTGGTTCGGCAGATTATTCAGAACCCAAAAAACAGATTGTTATTGCTAAGAAAAAAGAGAAAATCCGAGAGAGGGAAGAAAGGAAGAAAAAGAAGAGTGAAGAAGCCACCCAAAGAGATGAAGAGCTCTATCAAGAGGTTTCTCACTTCTTTGAAAGCTCTTCAGATGAACAGAAAGAAGCAACATCAGATGATAGCTCCAAAATGCCATCTGAACCTTCGCCGAAGAGAATGAAATACAACACTAAAGACATCTCAAACATTGCCCTTGCCAGTATTCGCCACCATACGGGGCTACGAGAGACTGCAGAGATTGCCACTGCCGCTTGGATAGATGCAGGCCTCATCAGCCGAGAGGATACATCCTTAGTGATAGATCATAATAAGATAAGAAGAGCACAAGAAAAAATAATGAAGGAAATATCTGATCAGCATGAAAAAGATTTGAAGGAGGAAGGTCTCTCTTGCCTTTTGTTTGATGGAAGAAGAGATGACACAAAAGTTCTCCTAGAGGTAGAGGGAATGGACAGATAGAGGGAATGAACAGAAAGTTTCCCGGTCTCATCAAAGAAGAACACTACTCTGTCTGTCCGAACCTGGTGGCCGCTATTTGTTTCACTTTGTTCCTGAAGAAGAAGTAGAAGGCAAGAAACATGCAGAGGCAATTGCTGATCAAATAATATGTAGGCTTCAAGAAAGAAGACTTGACAGTTCACTGCAGGCCGTTGGTGGAGACTCGACTGCGGTGAACACTGGATGGCAGGGTGGTGTTATGACGCATTTAGAGAAAAAACTTGGAAGAAGGCTTGTTTGGATTGTATGTGATTTGCACACAGGGGAACTACCTCTTCGTCGTCTCATCCAGGAACTTGATGGTCCTACAAAGAGCAACAACAAGTGGTCAGGCCCCCTTGGCAATATGCTAGATGAAGCAACGGAATTAGAAATAAATACAAAATTTCTAAAGGTCGAAGTAGGCCCTCCCTTTCCAGTGTTGTCTGAAGAAGTTATCAAAGACCTCAGCACGGATCAATCTTACGCTTATCGTATTGTTCAAGCAATCAGATCAGGAGAGTTGCCTCAAAATCTGGCTCTCTTGGAGATTGGACCCGTAAGTCACAGTCGTTGGTTAACTACAGTGATTCGTTTCTGCAGGATTTGGGTTTCCAAACATGCACTGAAGGGCAAAATGCTACAGAATTTGATGTTGATTGTTGAATTTATTATTGGGTTTTATCTTCCTCACTGGTTCAATGTAAAACTTAATCCAATGTGGATGGGGGGGGCCCAACCACATCTTGTTTCAATTACAGGTACTGAGAACCCAAAGGAAAGTAGTGGTAGACATCGTGTTACCTGTGGTGAGAAGGTCCGCCTGGTATGCTAGGCCAGAGGCAGTTTTGCAAGCAATACTCTGCAGCCAATGTACCAAAGAGCGAACTGAGGCTGTGGAAATCATTCTAAAGCTTAGAGGAACATCACTAGATGATGACCAGCTGGGAGACTGCTCTGTTCAGACAAGGAAGGTACCTCCGATAAACGTCAATGCCACGAAATTGTCAGAATTAGTTAACTTGAGTTCAGAAGTTTTGGAGCCACCACTGACATGTATAACAAACAAAGATTTAACACAACTTAAAGAGGCCCCAATACAAGTGCCAAAGTGGCCTTCTCACACTCAGAGTGTGGAGAGATGTGTGAAAATGGTCACAGAAGCAGTTAGTCAAGTTTACAGTCACGAGAGGCGAGAAGGCTACATCAAAGCGCAAGTAGCAAGCCGAATGCTGCTGTCAAGGAACCGCAGCAAAAAGGACATGACTGCATTGGTTACTTTCAAATAAAGACTCTGCATGATATCTTATTGCCACTTTAAATGTTGAGAGGATGTTTGCGCACATTTGTTATTTTGTTACGAATTTACAGAAAAATGGAATTTTTTAATTAAAATTGATATAGGTAGGAGTTATTTTTTATTGTTTTTGAAGCAAGGATATTATTTTGTATGCCAAATGATTACATTAAATTGCTACCAAATCACATGATTTTCAATTTAGTCATTTCACCCCTAAAATTGACACACCCTAATATATATATAAGGCTTGGTTTATTGGTAAACAATAAGTTTACCAATATATATATAAAAATATACTGCACACACACATATGTATTATGTATATAAATATCCATAGGTATATATACACACCCTAAGACATATAACAAACTTATAAACAATGTAAAACACAACAAAACAAAGAAATGTGTATAATGTATATATCACAAAACGCACCTTTCGTTAGTACCTTGGGGTTTTTGAACACCCCATCCACAGAAAAAACACTTGTTTCTCTCAAGCGAGCTAGCGTAGAACTAAGAAATTCCAGGGGATGACTCACTGAGAATAATTAGAAAGCTGCCAGAAGTACCATGTTAGTCAGTGTTGCCAACTGTAATTAACAAGAATTTGGTATTTTTTACATGCGAAAAAGGAGGTGTTCTGCTTGTTGCAGAAATTTTTTTATTTCTTTTCTGAAATCAGCAAGGTCGATTGTACAAAACCTGAAATGTGCCTCCAGATCGCTCATGACACTACACGCTATTTCACATTCATCCAAAGTTTTATTCCAATTTCTTTTGACAAAGTCCTCACTTCTTCGCAACTTTGTGACAACCCATGAACGTGTTATGAAGGTGGCTCCAGCATCACGAGCTTCCCGAAATGTTATTGCTCGTATGCGATCTATCACACGTTGCCTCTCCGAATCACCAATTAATTGAGAAGCTAGAGTAATTTTAATACCTGCAATAAATAAAGAATTTTATATATTTTTATAATCACTAAAAACTTGTGAAAAAACTGTATAGGCTATGGGTGCCCTCATCCGTTGGAAATTTCCAGCAGACTTCAGTGAAGGGTTACCGACAAAAGCCCTATGCTTTTTCGTTAGAGAGTTATGAATATGTAGGCCTTTAAAGGACCTTTTTATTATTTAATTGATTACGGTAATTTTAGCGTCGGGATTTTAGAAGCCTATATGTTAATGAAAAGAAATTGCCCCACCTTAATTTTGCTGGGTTTGGTTGCTTCGATGTAGGGCGTTACGATCATTTTCGGTGTAGGGCCGCCGCCACGATGGAGTTACGCGACGAATTTACTGGAGGTAATTAATATAGGCAGTCACAATATAAACACTTTTAGGTGTAGGCCTACCCTTTTTCTTTATATTTATTAAGTTTATTTTAAGGAATTCACTCAGAACTTGAGGGAAGACAAAAGCACATCTTCCCTGTTTAAAGCGTTCGCTGCACATAAACAGCCCCGAGAGCCGTTCCTTGGTTCGCTTGTGTTTTCATTATTATTTGCCGATCTAGCAAAATTTTGTTTGGTCTACTTCTCTGTGGTAGACTAAACAATAAATTGGGTTTTCTTGTTGCTATGTGAGGCTTGATTCATACATACAGGTTCTTTGTACGTATGGCAATTATTTCATTCCCAATAGGCTATGTCGCCAATCCCGAGGCAATTTTGTATAGATATTTAATTCAATTAATTAATAATTTATATTTAATTATGAAATAAATGTACCACATATGATACCATGTTGTGAGCGCGTATAGTTTTTCCATAAAACTATTTCGATATTAGTAAACATGTAAGCTGCAAATGGGGGGGCTAAGGTTTTTTGGAACCCCTTACATACAGCTTTTTACCTTGCCTCTCAATATCGAGTTTATCTCGCAGCTCGTGAGTAATTACATGACCTAAGTATTTACATGTGTCTTTAACAGGTATAGTCTGATCATTCATTTCAAAAGACCCACATGATACATGTCTCAGTAGATTGCACCTAAAAATCAAAATACAACTCATTGGCCCATTATAGGTGTAATATTATTTTGTAGGTTTATGATGACTTTATTAGAATGTTATACCGAAGTAAAATCATTTGTGTTTATATTCAATTCGATTAAACTGATGAATCTGATGATGTCTGAATTAAACTGATGAGATGTAAGATACTTTATTATATGAAGGTAATGATATTTTCTTTGATGTAATTAATCCTAATCTGTAGTATAAACAATTCATATAAATGCCCTATGTTTACTATATCTATATTATTATTATAACTTGCGTCATTGAGTATATATATATATATATTTTGTGTACCATAACTATATTATTGTTATTTATATTAACAGGAATGTTGTTCAATTAAGTTGATTAAAGCCTAAGAAAAGGAGAGCGTTTCATTTCAATTTAATCAACTTAATTTCAAGATCAGAAGATATGGACAAGCAGAGATGGGCAGTATCTTGTATCTTAAGACACAAAAAGTATCTTAAGATACAAGATACGTATCTGAGATACGTATCTTAGATACTTTATTTTTGGAGGATCTTGAGAAGTATCTAAGATACATTTTGTCATGTAGCTTGTATCCTGGGATACACTTTCAAAGATACTTTCATAAGATACTTTTAAATAGAGACGCTAATAACTATTCATGAAATATGATCATATCTGACGCACGTTGAAGCAGGCCGGCGATTGCTGTTACATGTTTGTACATGAATACTACCGTTGCGCTGCGCGCACAGTCTCGGCACAGACGTACTCAGGTTTCATCTTGTATCCCGCGGTTTTAACATGTTTTAACATGATTAAAAATCAGGAATTATACATATATTTGCTTATTCCTGCAAATATATTTATTATGAGGAAAACTATTTTTTCTTCGTGAGTAGGTAACTGAGCATACCTGTATTAACAATTTATTTGAAATACATAAATTGAAAAAGTGTGGTTTATTTTATTTTTCCATACCTAAAAATTTTCAGGATTATTTATACATATTTACTTTGTGCTTTCCTTTTAGTTATATCACTATATGAATACTGAGATATGAAATACCATTGATTTAGCATTTATTTATATCCAGAAAATATAATAATAAACAATTGAATGAGACAACTCGTGCGCTCATGGCTCACCAGGTGAAACTAAACTCAAATAATTATTCTTTCAAAAGTATCTTGTATCTTAAAAATGTATCTTGTATCTGTAACTTGTATCTGTATCTTGAAGATACAGTTTTTTCGAGTATCTTGTATCTGTATCTCAGATACATTTTTGTTGGGTATCTTGTATCTGTATCTCAGATACAATTTCCAAGTATCTTGCCCATCTCTGTGGACAAGTTTCTGAAGCCGGAAAGATTTGATGCCGAGCCTTCATCCTCAAGTTCGTCTCGTCTCTGGAGTCACTGGTTCAAGACATTTCAGAACTTTCTGGCCGCGTTACCTTCTGATCTTCAGACTCAAAAGCTAAGTTTGCTTGTAAACCATGTATCTCCTTTAGTCTATGAGTACATAGTTGATTGTACTACCTATGAAGATGCGATAAAGTTGCTCAATGAACTTTATATAAAACCGAAAAATTAAACGTTTGCTCGTCACCTATTAGTCACCCGTCGTCAGGAGATGGGAGAGAGTTTGGACCATTACATGAATGCATTAAAGCATCTGAGTAAAGACTGTAACTTTCAATCGGTCTCTGCAGATCAATACAGAGATGAATATATAAGAGATGCTTTTATAAACGGTTTGAATACTCCTTTCATTAGGCAACGATTGCTTGAAAACAAATCTCTCAGTTTACAGATCGCTTTTGATCAAGCTCGCAGCCTTGAGTTGGCTCAGATTCAGTCTGATACTTATATACGTTCTAATGCTCCTCTAAATTCAGTTAGTTGTGAAACTGAAACAATGACAATAGAAAAACATGAGGCTAAACAAGGTGCTAATGAAACTCTTTGCGAGGAGTCTTCTACTGCTGCAGCAAGGTCTCGTAGATGTTTCGTTTGTGGGAGTAATGTGCATCCGCGAGCTAAATGTCCTGCAAGAGAGAGTTTATGTCATAAATGTGGTATTAAAGGCCATTTTGCCAGTTTGTCGCTCTAATTCAAAAGCTTCTGCTTCTGTTAATACTTTAGCTTCTCTATCAGGCTCTATTTTCATTCTTTGAAAGAGGCAATTCTTACTATTTTAGCTAATGGTTTGTCTTTGAAGGCGTTAGTGGATACAGGTAGTACCGAAAATTTTATTGATATAAATATTGTAAAAGAAAACAAATGGAAGGTATATCCTTGTAAAAGTCAAGTGTCAATGGTTAATACTTCTCATGTAACTAAAGTTGATGGGTTTTGTTGTGGTTTGACATTCAAGGATCGTACCTATAAAAATGTTAAGTTATCACTTCTGCCTAATCTATGTACTAATGTTATTCTTGGCCATGACTTTTTGTCTAGCCATGAATCAGTTGAGATACCTTTTGGGGGAAGAGAACCTTCCTTAACTGTGTGTAACCTTGCAGCCAGCAGCCAAGATGGAACCTCCGTCTTTATTTAATAATTTAAGTCCTGAATGCAAACTCATTGCTATTAAGTCACACCGATATTGTCAGGTAGATATGAGTTTTATTTCGTCCGAAGTAGATCGCCTTCTTAAGGAAGACATTATCGAACCCAGTCGAAGTCCTTGGCGGGCACAAGTTTTAGTTGTAGCCAATGAATCTCATAAAAAACGCCTAGTTATCGATTATTCTCAAAAGTAAATAGATACACGCAGTTGGATGCTTATCCTCTGCCTAATATAAATGAAATGGTGGGCAAAATTGCACAGTATAGTATCTTTAGTACAATAGATCTTAAGAGCGCCTATCCTTTGATCCCTATCAAGGAGGAGGATAAGCCATACACTGCTTTCGAAGCCTGTGGCCAGCTGTTTCATTTCAATAGAATCCCGTTTGGTGTAACAAACGGCGTGGCCTGTTTTCAGAGAGTAATCGATGACATAATTCGTAAAGAGAGTTTAAAGGATACTTTCATTTATGTGGCCGATATCACTATGTAGACACGATCAGAAGGAGCACGATGATAATTTGACAGAGTTTTTAAATGTTGTAAAACAGTATAATCTTCATATTAACGAAAATAAGAGTTCTACATCTAAGTCATCTATAGATTTACCAGGTTATAGAATAAGTAATGGTTCTTTAAAGCCTGATCCTGAGAGGTTAAAATGCTAAAGGCATGCGCCGAGTAATGGATATGTTTGCCCACTATTCTAAATGGATCGGAAAATTTTCCGAGAAAGTACGACCTTTGGTTGAAAATAAAACATACCCTCTCCCTCTTAACGTAATTAGTGCTTTCGAAAATCTTAAAAGTGATATTGCTAATTCTGTTGTTGTTGCCATTGATGATAATATTCCTTTTGTAGTAGAGACCGATGCGTCTGATTACCAAAGCTGGGCACAAACCGTTAATCCGTTAATCGTTAATTAACGAAGTTAACTTTTTCGTTAACGATTTAACTTTTAAGTTAACTTTGAAAATCATTATCGGACTAATTAACTTCCGTTACATTTAACTTCCGTTAACTCAAGTCCGTTAACCCAAAAAATTCATAAATAAACGTTTCAAAGACCAGGATGTCGACTTAATGAAAGAGTATGTCAAGGTAATATATTTATAAATTAATAATAAACTAGCGGGACTCGTGGAAATTCCACGATTTATTTTTTTTCTGGTTACAATTAAATGCAGGACCTTGATACAATAATAGCGTTGTTTACGTAAACGTTTAAGAATACAATTATTCCAACTATATTTATTTATTGCAATAAAGTTATATTTTTCTTAACACCAGCCAGTAGATACGTTTTAGTTTTGCTCATTCAATTATCGTTATATTATTGAGTAAAATACAGCAGAATAATATTGCAGAATAATACAAATTTGAATTTCTACAATTTACTAATTCTCCATTGTTTTATTTCCAGATCATGTCATCTGTGGCCAAAGCACTCGACAAGATCTAAGGGGAGGAACAAGCCTACCTTGGGACTCTGCTGCCAACAGTTGCTGCGACAATCTTCAGGCTTAAGGACTTGAAGTCCAAGGGCCTCGTCTACTGCAGCGCCTTGGTCGACGCACTTTTGGCAGGCATCGACAAAAGGTTTGGGCCCCTCCTGGAGGATGACGAATGCCAGCTGGCTGCTGCCTTCCATCCCAGGTTTCGCCTCATCTGGTTGGACAAGTATGACAACACCAAGGTCGCCAGGGTGAGGAAAAACATGGAGGGTACAGTCGAGGAAGCCATGAAGCAGCAGTCCAACGAAGTGGGCAGCAACAGTGGAGGCAGCAACAACGAGGAGGAGGAGGAGGAGGAGGATGACTTCTTCAGTGCTGTCATCCAGACAAAAGAGAGCAGCAGAAGCCACAGGTCACTCAAGGGCAAGGCCCAGAACTTGGTCAAGACCTGGCTGGAGACCAACTCCAAGGACTTGCTGACAGATGCTGCCTTCTTGGGTGAGCAAGTGTTGGTGGACTTGTTCATCAAGTTCAACACAGCCATCCCCTCCAGTGCTGCAGTGGAGCGTTTGTTCTCTATGGGCAAGGACATCCTGAGGGCCAAGAGATCATCCCTGTCTGATGAAAACTTTGATATGCTAATTTTCATGAAGGGCAACATGCATCTCATGGACAAAATGGAGAACGAGAAGAAGAGGGAAAATTAAATAATATATATATTGTGTTTTTCATTTTTTTTATAATAAAAGTTAACGTTAACGGTTTATCGGTAACTTCCGTTACATGTTTAACGAATTAACGGATAACGGTTAACGAAGTTAACTTTTTGGTTAACGGATTAGCGGTTAACGAAGTTAACTTTTTGGTTAACGGTGCCCACCACTGCTGATTACGCAATAGCTGCTCAACTTTGTCAAGCTGGGCGTCCAGTCGCCTTTTTCGCCCGTACTCTGTCGCCCTCTGAAAGGAATCATTCCTCTATAGAAAAAGAAGCATACGCCATTGTTGAGGCTATCCGAAAATGGCGGCATTATCTGCTTGGTAAGCACTTTGAACTAATAACGGATCAAAGGTCAGTAGCGTTTATATTTGACACTAAACATAAAGGAAAAGTTAAGAACGAGAAAATCATGAGATGGAGACTTGAATTATCAAGTTTCAGTTATGACACTGTATATCGACCCGGAAGAGAAAATATAGCTCCAGATACGCTTTCTCGCGCATTTATAGCATCTATTAATAAACATCATTTAGAAAAGTTACACATTGCCTTGTGCCATCCCGGAGTAACTAGAATGTGGCACTTTGTTAGAAGCCGAAACCTCCCATATTCAATTGAAGATGTAAAAAACGTTATTTCAAAATGCACTGTATGCGCCAGTGCAAACCGAAGTATTTAAATAGTAATCAAGGTCAGTTAATAAAAGCTACACACCTTTCGAAAGATTAAATATTGACTTTAAAGGTCTTTTGCCTTCCAATTCCCGTAATCGTTATCTGCTAACGATAGTAGACGAATTTTCGAGGTTTCCTTTCGCGTTTTCATGTGCGGACACTTCTGCTGAAACTGTAGTTGATTGTCTTAGTCAACTTTTTGCTATCTTTGGTGCACCCGCGTATGTGCACTCCGATAGAGGTTCCTCCTTTATGTCGTATACACTTAAACAGTTTTTGAACTCACGCGGAGTGGTCACTAGTAGAACGACCCCATATAATCCCCAGGGAAATGGTTTAGTTGAGATATAACGGAATTATATGGAAAGGAGTAAATTTAGCTTTGGCTTCAAGAAAATTTCCTGTTGGCTGTTGGGAAACGGTTTTGCCCAATGTATAACATAGCATGCGATCTCTTTTATGTACTTCTACAAACTGCACCCCTCATGAGAGATTTAATTATCAGCGTCGATCTACAAATGGCCATTCCATACCTACGTGGCTTACCGCCCCGGGTAAAATATTATTGAAAAATTATACACGTCAGTCTAAATATGAGCCTCCAGTTGAAGAAGTAGAACTCATTGAGGCTAATCCCGAATATGCTCATGTTCGTCTCCCAGGAAGCCGAGAGACTACTGTCTCGCTTAAGCACCTCGCCCCTGCTGGGGAATCTGAAACTCGAGAATACGAAAATACTAACGAAGGTGATGGTGTGTTAAACAACCATCCCCCGTCACCTACCATCCTGCCCTCAAATCCGTCACCCACCATTGCTCCCTCCAATCCATCACCGGTCAACGCTCCTCAGACTTCAGTAGATGATGATAATCAAAATACAGTCCCCTATGACTGAGGTATGGCGATCAGGGCGTACTCGATGTCCGCCTAGTTATTTTGAGGACTATATTGTTCAATCTAAGTAGGAGGGAAAAATGTAATATTATTTTGCAGGTTTATGATGACTTTATTAGAATGTTATACCGAAGTAAAATCATTTGTTTATATTCAATTGGATTAAACTGATGAATCTGATGTGATGACGTCTGAATTAAACTGATGAGATGTAAGATACTTTATTATATGAAGGTAATGATATTTTCTTCGATGTAATTAATCCTAATCTGTAGTATAAACAATTCATATAAATGCCCTATGTTTACTATATCTATATTATTATTATAACTTGCGTCATTGAGTGTATATATATATATATATTATATATGCAAATAACTGCAATGACCGCATGGAAGAAGTGTAGTTTCAGCTCAAAGATCTTTCAAGACAAATTTTCAGATGTCAAAATCACCTTCTAAGAGCTGAAACTACACTTCTTCCATGCTCATAATATTGCTCAGTTATGAAACGCAGCTGTTCCACAGTCCATGCAGTCATCTTGAAGGGTTAGTTTTAACTAACACTTTTATTTTGTTTTGTATCTTATCTTGTCATGTATTGTCAAAACCTATACAATCCTGCACAAACTTGTAACTATCCTCTTTCGAATGATGCGTATGATTTTATAAAAGGACTTATACTTTAAGAGTTACAGGGGTTTCTTTTGGGTCCCATTTCTCTGGATCACCCTATATATAATATATATATATATATATATATATATATATATATATATATATATATATATATTGTGTAATGTGTACCATAACTATATTATTGTTATTTATATTAACAGGAATGTTGTTCAATTAAATTGATTGAAGCCTAAGAAAAGGAGAGCGTTTCATTTCAGTAGGTGATGTAGTTTTTTATACCATATTGTTCACATAACTCTAATAGTACTCTCAGTCCATGGGGAGAGGGTAACAGAAGAACAAGGTCATCAGCATACATTAAGTGATTAATTTTTTCCAATGATTACACAGCCAGTAAGTGCAGTTTTTAGTTCATTGGTAAGGTCATCCATGTGTATACAGAAAAGATAATATACCTCCTTGCCAAACGCCATTAGTTACCTTAAAACCTGGTGATACAATGCTTTTCCATCTTACAAACATGGTCTGCTCTGTATATCAGAAAGCAAGTATCCTAAGTATATATTTAGGTACCCCTCGACCCAGTGCTAAACCTAAGGATTTTTTAGTGGGTGGGTGATTTCACAAACTCGTCATTGTGATGTTGCATTAAAATACACCTTTTCTGTATTGTTTGTACAATACAGAAAACTTTCCAACCTAACAAGTTTATAGTCCAAAATTTTAAGACTACACAAGTATCCACATAGGTACAAACGTCGGTACTGAATATCTTTCTAACCAGTTAACAGCACTCCCAGTAAGCGATTGCAGAAATCTTGTCTTCTTGACATCATCAGACTGCATGTAAATTTTGAGAAGTGAAATACATATTACATATTGATGAAAACAATATCTGCAAAATTAAAACAGCTGTTCAGTAAAACAATGGGTATCGTATAAGAAAATGCAATCAATTAGTAAACTGTATTTGTAAGACTAAGGAAGTTTTTTCAACATATATACCTATATTTTCATTTATAATTATATTCATATTGCCTCCACAGTGACAAGTGAATAATAAGTCATTCAATGAAAAATAATGGCAGTTAAAAATAAGCACAAAAATACAAAAAAATTGCGAAATTATTCATTACATAGATGCACATAACGTATGTAATACATCATTAATTTATCATCTCAGTAATTATTACAGTTAGCTATTGCTTAACGCGAATTCATATTTCACAATTTCGGAAAAAAAACGAGATACAGTGTAATCATTAGCGGTAAATTTTACAAGAAGACAATCTTTCAGTGAAGAGAAACATATTTCTAATTTTCTTGCCTCGTTTAATACGATTTTAAGTTACACGGTGGTTTTCAAGAGTGCTCGTGTTACGCGAGAGCTCCCTAGTATGTGAGTTCAATTAGATATTTCGCCATTACTATGGAAAAACCTTTTTACAGCTGGATTGTTTTTATAGGTTGATGTTTATGGCTCTTTGTATCGTCGACGCTTAGCCTGAAGAAATTTTGCTACTGCTGGACGTGGATCAAAATGACCTGCACCAACACCATTTAATGCAATAAGCAATCTGTTGTTGGCACCTGCAATGACATCGCAAACCTTCTGTCACTACGGAAAATATTATAATGCGATACCACTCTTTCTACTGCCATTGAATGTGGAGCTGCAGTGAAACAAGATTCACGAGTGCTGTAAGTGGAGAGTCAGGATTTTTGGTCACAGCTTCAGAAATACGTTTGAATTTCGTGTTGATGTCTTCATGTTCGTTCAACCTCGGATTGTTGATAAAAATATCAATACAATTGTCATTAAGTTTCATAGTGTCAAAATGTCTGTTCATTTTCCAAAGAAGAATGTTAGCCTTTCTGGCCATAACTTCAGATGTCGAATTAAAAACCTCTGAAATTTCTTTTAACGACGCATTTGCTCCTTCGTCCATTCTCTTTTGCAAGAAATTCTTAATTGACTGAAAGAGCGATTTGATAACGTGACAAACTGATTAGAAATTGCTCTTCTTGCTTTCCTTCTAACTGCACCTGTATCTTCTCTTGCCTCCTTATGTTGATCGCCATCCGTTGTGGTTTACTTGTTCCTGCACTTTCGTCTACATCTCTTAATTTCTTCTCCCAACCACCGCTATATGGTTTGTCCACCATCGTCGTGATACGCTCGATGTATCGAGTTTGGATTGCCGGAATATCGAACAGTATTAGGTCTGTTTTTTGGAATTTCTTTTGTAGACAGGCAAGGTGATGAAGAATGTCAGCCATTAAACCAGTCAGTCTATATTGCTGACGTCCTGCCTCCCACATACGCAAAAAACCAGACTCCTGTTGCTTAGTGATTCTATCGTTAGTGGTGGAGATGCTTTCCCGGAAAGCAACACATGCTGGCAGATTGTTAAGTAGACTGACGCACATTGCTTGGACATGTTGGGCAAATCGTACTTCTGGTGGATTAATAAACTGCTTGAACGTCAACCCTAGTTTTTTGCATTCAATTTTCAAACGCTTGGTACGGACAGAAGACACATGGAAATATTTAACAGTATCTTTCACCTGGGAATACCATCGCTTCAATTCAGGAACAGTTGTGATCAGGGCCGGATTAACCATTAAGCAAAATAAGCCCGTGCTTAGGGCATCAAGGGAAGGGGGGCACCACAGAAATTTTCCATTGTCGGATTTACCATGGATTTATTATACTATTATAATCGCGGCTTATAGCCTATAAGCTGTTGAAAACTGAATTATATATATTCATATATAGTATTTATTTTTTTTCATTGTTTGAATTTGTAGTGAACAACAACCCTTTTGAGAGAATAAATATATTTCGTTGTAATCACACACTTTACGCTGTGCGTTATTATTTTGTTTATATCAAATCTTTGAGCGCCATATTAAAAATACATATAGATTAAATATTTTCGTGTGCTATAGTAAATGTAAAAACAAGATTCAGTCATGCTGAACTTTATAAATAATTGTAGAAGACAATATTGAGTGTGCCTTCCCAAATGTAGAAATTGCCTTTCGTATATTTTTAACATTAATGGTCACAAATTGCTCAGCTGAGCGTTCATTTTCTCAGTTGAAGTATATTAAAAACCAACAGAACAACTATGCAACAAGGCAGGCTGGATGCCTTATCTCTACTAAGTATAGAAGCAGATGTGTTACGTAAGATTAGTTTTGAGGATCTGATCAAAGACTTTGCAATTAAAAAAAGTAGGAGAAAACTTTTCAAATATAAATGAAGTGGAAGTATACAAAAATAAACATTATTTTCCATCTTACTGTAAGTTTTGTTTCATTTCAAAAAATAAAATTTTATTTTATGGTTTATTTTTGTTTATATTTTGAATTACATATATATGGGGCACCAAAATCTTTTAAGTGCTTAGGGCCTCTAAAGGTCTTAATCCGGCCCTGGTTGTGATTAACTCGTGAAACGCCAAATCAGTTCTATGGCACACACACCATATGCAAGGAACCAGCCGTTGTAGTTCATCATTCAGTTTCTTCCACAACCCAGAATTGATACCGGTATTGGCTGCTTCATCATCAGTTGTAAGGGATAACAGCTTGTCGAAAACAGGTGCAATGAAGTTAATTTCATTCATGTTGTCGCTCTCGGTGTTGTCATCATCGCTTGAATCTTGGCCTTCTGGCGCGATTATTATACTGAAATGATACATCGCCAGGCCTTTCTAAGCTTCTACCGAGAGCCCCCAGTAAGCCATTAGCTCCTCCTTCAACAGGCTCCACAGCTGCAAGAAAACGTGTAGTAATAACGCCATCTTTCACCAATCTTGCAGTCACAAACTTAATACCTAGTTGTTGACGATCACATGATCCATCAATTTGTATTCCTAAAGCATCGCATTGATTTATTTCTTCAATGAGATTCTCCTTAAATACATCAGTAACATCACCAATGCATGACAACATTTCATAGTAAATATTTGTCGTGCGATAGTGCATATCTGAACCTGTGGGTCTAAATGGTTCCATGTTGCAATCCCAGTCTTGGGAAAACTTCTGTACAAGTTGGTCGGAAAAGATATTGGTGAGACTCCTTGATGGCCAGGAATATCCTGATACGGTTTCACACTGAGTGTCATTGTAGCAGTCCATTGCCAGGCGAAGTAGTTGTGAAACTTCCTGGATTCTATTTCTCTTGAAGAGATTCAGCCAAGGATGTTTGTCGCGCTGCTTTTGAAACTGATCATGTAATTTGCTTGCCTCTAGTGCAGCTGAGCTGCACTAGAGGCAAGCAAATTACATGATCAGTTTCAAAAGCAGCGCGACAAACATCCTTGGCTGAATCTCTTCAAGAGAAATAGAATCCAGGAAGTTTCACAACTACTTCGCCTGGCAATGGACTGCTACAATGACACTCAGTGTGAAACCGTATCAGGATATTCCTGGCCATCAAGGAGTCTCACCAATATCTTTTCCGACCAACTTGTACAGAAGTTTTCCCAAGACTGGGATTGCAACATGGAACCATTTAGACCCACAGGTTCAGATATGCACTATCGCACGACAAATATTTACTATGAAATGTTGTCATGCATTGGTGATGTTACTGATGTATTTAAGGAGAATCTCATTGAAGAAATAAATCAATGCGATGCTTTAGGAATACAAATTGATGGATCATGTGATCGTCAACAACTAGGTATTAAGTTTGTGACTGCAAGATTGGTGAAAGATGGCGTTAAATGGAACCATTTAGACCCACAGGTTCAACTGAGCAGGGGCTCAGTTGAAAAAAGGGCACTCCCCTAACATTTTTAAAAATGAAATCCGCAATGCCATATAGGCTATATATCTGTATACACACACAAAGAAAAAATTTAAAATTGTATGTGGTAAATATTCTTAAATTCCATTAAATTCAATGCATTATTTTTGTATATAAAGCTGATTAAAGAAAATAAATGAAAATTTGTTGTAAAAAGGCATGTTACTTTACTTATAACTTTTATAAGTATCAATCAGCAGGATAAAGGGCAGAAGGATCTACCGTAATTGTCGTCCTTGCCGAAAAATTGCATCGTTTTATAATAAATAATCTAGGTATTTTTATTCACTTTTAATGAAAATTGTATTGTTTTTAAAAATCAATTTCATATTAAAAATGAAAAGGTTATGATGTGTTGTTAAATAAATCATTTATTAATTTAATGAAATTCATGCCAGTACTAAAACCCAAAATCCATCGCTTGACACACTGGTGTACTGATGGGCCTAGCCTAGTAGGCCTAAGACTAAGTAGGGGACGTGGACGTTTTTACCAACTTTACGAGTAATGTCATACAATATTTTTTGGAGTAATGTCACACTGCTTTGGATTCCAACTTACCATAATTATCAGTGAGAAATCACTAGTTAGCTTAGGTTAACGTAAAATAAACAAACAGTAAACAATACACCCACATACCCGAGAGACGCAATCAACAGTGAACAGCTGCAGTCAGTGTTACCACTAGGGACGCCCTCCCTGATTGACAAAATAATAGTAACGGTATGTTAAGTTTATTATTCTAATAAAAAAATCATAGATCAAAGTAATTCCAGTTTTGAAAATCTGTTGAAGTAGCAGTAACTAAATAAAAATATAACTAATTAATTCAAATTTATGTCGAATCAATATATTTATGAATTTTGACTAAAAGGGCACTTTTGATATGAAGAAGAAAAAGGGCAGGGGCTCAAGCACCCCAAGCCCCCCCCCTGTGCACGTGCCTGTGCAGCTGCACGTGGTTTACCTTGAAGATGCTCATCTCAGCATCATCTATGAAACTGCAACAAACATTACACTTAACAAACAATCGAGTGTGTCTTTTATCCTTGTTTTTAATTCTTATAAGAACCGAATCCGATGAATATATGTTCAACAATCTGTTAATATTAAGAGGTAAGCCCATATAGTACGATGTGGAACCAGTAGAAGTGGAAGATGAATTGGCCACATCCGCATCTTGACCAATACTTGAAGCTGAGGTCTTTGGGTATGGACATTGAGAAGAGGCTGTATTTGAACAGTCAGATAGCATAATTGAAGAACCTGTCAACCCTGTATCATTGGCCGTTGTAGATGTCAATGGTCGTTCATTAGCTGTAATTCCAACAGACTGAGGTTCTTTACTATGTGTTTTATCGTTCGATTTGAAAAAACTAGATATGTCCATTGAACCAACAGAATCATCTTTTTTTAATTTTTTACGACTAGACATTTTAGTATTCAAATACAATCTGTAATAGACAACCAATATTATTGATGTATGAATATAATTTAGCATAATAAAGTGAATTGGTTCCTAAAACAGTAAAAATATTTTTAGTAGAAATAAAATAAACAACAATAAAGTAAATTTATAGCTAATTGAAAGAGCAATGAATATCAATACAAAATCTGATTGGTTTCAATAATCTGATATGCCTATATAAACTATAAATATAACCTATATAAACTATAATTTATAAACTATAAATATAACCTATATAAACCCCTACTATTATTTAATAACAAATATTAATAGTGTATTAGTCTTGTGTATTATTAATAGTGTATTAGTAGTAAATATTAGTCTTGTAGGTTATCTCCTCCCCCCCCCCCACTATTAATAACAAATATTAATAGTGGGGAGGGGGAGAGATAACCTACAAGAAGCATAAATAAAGTGTTCAACAATTTTTAACGAAAAAATAATATACATTTGTAGGTAATACCATGTAATATTGTTTATATATAGTCTCATTATGTATGAAAATAAAAATATTGTGATAAATATTACGGATAATACAGTAAAACAACCAATTATTATATTTTGAACTAGGTAAATAGAATAAAATAGGATAAACAGTATGCAAATATACAATTATGCAATATAAAAAATTGCCACTGTAAAAGACCCAAACACGCATTCATGTGTCACTTGCTCAAGATTGGCATAATTAGGCCCTGTAGCTGTAGCTATGCCTACCTGCTACCTGCATATCAACCATTATGTAATAGAGTCATGCAAATGAATACATAAATGCATAATTGCATTAGAATAAATAATTTCAATCACATAAACATAGGAAATAGGTTGTTTCATATTTGCTTCAATAGTTAAAGTTAGGCCGCCATCCATGATTCCATCACATTGCAATTATATACCAAGGCAGCATTAGCAAGTCAATATCTTAATATTGCAATATAATATGAGTAAAATTAAACTATGTAATAGAACTTATAGAAAACAAAGTTATTTATTTACCTCTATCCCCTTTAAAAGCACTTAAATTAAAAGCAACAGAATTGAACAGAGCAAGCTGGCTATTTCACTCATTCCTTTAGTATTAGGGCCAGCATGGGTCTTGTTTACAACGGATTTTATGGCAAATGCCAAACTACCGATTAGATTTATAGCCAAGTTGGTGACTTTGGCTGTATTCTTTTGGCTGCTTTATCCATGGTTCGACCGATTTTTTTTTAGATGATTGAATACAGTATTATTTTGTTTTTTAACTGGGTGGGTGAAATCCTTTACTGGGTGGGCGATTACCCACCCAGTTAACATGTTAGATTTAGGCCTGCCTCGACCCGAGAGTTTCTTGAAAAGTGATGGTTAACTCTATCAAATGCTTTTGATGCATCCAAAAAACAGGAATATACTAGGGGCACTCAATATAATTTGCCCCACCCTTTTTTCTTAGCTAAATAATAGGCCATGGGGGCTGAAATGTTTTTTGGGCCGTAAGTTTGAACTTTTTGCGCTTCACATAACCGGATTTTTCCAGTTTGAACCCCCCTCCTTGTATAAAACCGTTTTTAAACGTCCATGTATAAAACCGATGGTTAACACAGTTTCGAAAATGGCGTCTGACAGTGATGTGCGTCGTAAACAGAAAGCTGTTGTCGAGTTCTTAACCGCAGAGAAGGAAACAGTTGGAAATAGTCACATACGTCTACAAAACGTTTACGGAGATGCTGTTGTTGATCGAAACACAGTTGGACGCTGGTCTAAACGTGTGAGATCCTCGGAGAGAGGGAGAGCCAGCCTCGATAATGAGCCACGCAGCGGTCGCCCGGCATCGGCTGTGACGTCTACACTGTGCAACATGCTAACAGCATCATTCGATCAAATCGGCGCGTCACATACAAGGAGCTATCACTGGAGCTAGGAATTAGTGAAGGAAGTGTGAATACGATAATTCAGTAATTGGGATACTCAAAAGTGTGTTCACGGTTTATTCCTCGCGAACTGACTGAGGATCACAAAGCCCAAAGAAAAGAAATTGCTTCTGAGTCGTTGGTTCGATACGAGACAGAAGGGGATGACTTCCTTTCACGGATTGTGATTGGGAATGAGACTTGGGTACACCACTTTGAACCTGAAACAAAATGCCAATCCATGGAGTTGCATCACACAGACTCCCCACGCAAGAAAAAGTTCAAAATGGCTCCCTCTGCAGGAAAGGTTATGGCCACCATCTTCTGGGGTATGAAAGGGGTGATTCTGGTGGACATTATGAAGAAAGGACAAACAATCAACTCAGAGGCATATATTGCTACCCGACAGAGACTCCAGAGACGTATAAAGCGAGTTCGACCGGAGAGAAAACTGAAAGACGTCCTTCTTTTGCACTAAACAACAAACAAAGGCACTTACCGGTGCGGTGAATTAGATATTCCTTTTGGGGCCTACTATAGATTCCTGCGTCCCACAAACAGCCTACCTAACTCTCTCTTACTTTACTAATTTAGAAGCTATAGACATTACCCCCTAACTATACTTAAGTACTGATAACTTTCAACCCCATTTGTCACCTTAGAAACACCACCAAATAAACACTTAGCACCAACGATTAGGTCAGATAGGAAAGAGCATCTCTCGGCTAGCCCAAAACAATACGAACAGCCGCGTTGGTCCGTTTATCCCTTCGTGTTGCCATTCAGCTTAGATTTAGTGATATTTCCCTTTTAGTGACTTTAGACTATATACATATATATACCCACACGTCACCTCACTCCTCCCCTACAAGTTTAGTCTGTCAGGGGGATGAGGGACCCTAGACGACCTGCGGAGTGGGGTTGATGTAGTAGGATTAGGTGCAACCTGGATAGGCGGGCGAATTGAACCATTTTCCGGAGGATCGGTTCTCTCTTCCGGAAGACTCTGGTCATTCTGCAATTCACGTTCCCATATCTGGTCCTGATGGCGTTTAATAGAACGACTATCTTCTAGTTGGCACTTGAAGGAAACAGGGCCCGTTCTCTCCTGCACAGTTGCAGGAACCCATTTTGGTCCAGCCCCATAGTTGCGAATCATAACTGGATCATTAGGTTGCGCTTCTATAACTCCCTTTTTCGTGTCGTGGTACAACTTCTGTTTTTCCTGCTGGCGTAAAACTCGTTGTTGTAACGTTTCGTTTGGACGTAACAAATCGAAAACTGAACGAATTCCCCGGCCAATCATAAGTTTAGAGGGAGACATCGCTGTCGTTTTGTGAGGTGTTATTCGATATTTAAACAAAAATTTATCCAACACCACTTGCATTTCCTCCCCACGAGAATGACGCAAGGCCGACTTGAAAGTATGGACCATGTTTTCAGCGAGACCATTAGTAGACGGGTGGAAAACACTAGACCAGACATGTCTAATGCCATTTAGGTGGACAAAAGAACGAAATTCCTCACTGGTAAAACAAGTACCATTGCCGGAAACCAGGACTATGGGTAAACCCCATCGAGCGAAACACGAACAGAGTAAGCGAATAGTAACACCCGAAGTCGTAGAAGTGGTTGGAAAAATTTCCACCTACTTAGAGTAGGCGTCTACAATGACTAGGAAATAGGTATTATTTATAGGACCTGCATAGTCAACATGGATCCTTTGCCAAGGCACAGTAGGCCATTCCCAAGGATGAAGTGGATTTTTCCTTGGGAGATCTCTGTTCTCTAGGCAGCTTTGACAGGAACGAACCAATGATTCGAGTTCTCCATCTAAACCTGGCCACCAGAAATAAGCTCTCGCCAGCTCTTTCATTTTTGTTGCACCCATGTGTTCAGCGTGAAGTTCCTTCACTAAATTCGACCTGCCTTCATTCGGAATTATCACTCTGTGGCCCCATAAGAGACAGTCATTTTGGATCGAGAGGCCAGACTGACGTTGATAAAAAGGCTGTAATTCACTCTCGACCTTAGTAGGCCAACCAACTGAGCAGTAATGGATGACCCTAGACAGAATAGGGTCTGATTTTGTCCACTGCTCTACAGTATTTGTACCGCAGATACTGGAGTGGATTCCAAAAACTCAACCAAGTGAACCCATTCTGTAGGTATAGGTACACATTCATTTGGATTTTCTAGAGGCAACCTACTTAGCGCATCAGCCGTACCTAGAAGTTTGCCTGACCGATGTATTAAGTCAAATTTATAGGCTTGTAGAATCAGTGCCCATCGTTGAATCCTACCTGAGGCCATAACTGGAATATTTTTATTAGGTGAAAATAAACCTAAAAGAGGCTTATAGTCAGTAATTAGTTTAAATTCATGACCCCACAGATAGAAATGAAATTTTTTTACTGGAAATACTAAGGCTAAGGCTTCACGTTCAAGTTGTGCATATCGTCTTTCAGTCTCAGTTAGTGTTCTAGAAGCAAAATAGATAGGCCTATCTACACCATCAATGTGGTGAGATAACACTGCCCCAATTCCATAAGAACTGCTATCTGCTGAAACTATGAGAGGAAGTTTAGGATCATAATGCACTAGGAGAGTGGACTTTAGTTGTACGTCCTTTGAAGCCTCAAATGCTTCCTCTTGGGTTTTCTCCCATCTTCACTGTTCCCCAGATCGTAATAGCTTATTTAGGGGTTCAAGGAAAGTCGATGCATTAGGCAAAAATTTCCTATAAAAGTTTAGGAGACCTAAATAAGCTTGAACTGTGTGATGTTTTGTGGAGGTGGTGCATTTTTTATTGTTTCTAGTTTATCCATCGTTGGATGAATGCCTGAGGCATCTATGCGGAACTCTAAATATGAAACCTCGTTAGTGACCCACGAACACTTTTCTTTCTTTAGCTTAAGTCCGGCATCCCGGAGTCTTTTTAGAACTGTGGTTAATCTAGTTAGGTGTTCTTTTTTAGACGAACCTGAAATGAGGACATCATCTAGAAAACAAAGTACCCCTGGAATGTGACCTAGAACTTGGTCCATTGTCCTCTGAAAAATACCCGGAGCCGATGCTATTCCATAGCATAGCCTATTGTACTTATATAGGCCTCGGTGCGTATTTATGATAGTTAGTTCTTTAGAATTTTCATCTAAACTTAGTTGAGCATAGGCTTGGGACATATCTAGTTTTGTGAAATATTTACCCGCAGCAAGAGAGCTAAATAATTCATCAGGCTTGGGTATAGGGTAACAATCTAGAAGGACTGCTCTATTTGCCTTTAAACGGTAATCCCCACATAACCGCACGGACTTGTCCGGTTTTAGTACAGGAACTACTGGGGCAGCTCACTTAGCGTGTGTGACTGGTTCGATAATTTTAGCTTTGAGCAGCCTGTCAATTTCTAAATCTACCTTCTCCCGCAGTGCATGCGCAATTGAACGAGCCTTACAAAATTTTGGAGTTACATCAGGATCTACTTCTATACAGACCTGATGGCCTTTTAGGTTGCCTACTTCAGGCCCCAAAACAGAAAAAAACTTCATTAACAATGAGTCTATGTCAGACGGATATGAGAGTGTATGCACATCTGCCTGGCCCTTTGGCAAAATTTTGTCAATCGGCATTTTCAAAGCATCAATCCAATCACGGCCTAGTAGAGTAGGCCCTTGCTCATCCACCAAAAGAGTTAAGGGATGAGACAAAGTTTTCTGGTTGAGTGTAACTGTGACGGATGCTTCTCCACAAATAGGAATTTGTATGTCCCCGTATTTTTTTAATATGGTTTTAGATGTATGTAGTTTAGGTGTATTTTTGAAAGTTTTGTCAAAAACTGTTTTGGACATGACAGTTCGGGCAGCACCTGTATCTAGTCCTAGAGGAACTGTAATTCCATTTAGACCTACCTCTACAATATATGGGCCTGTATTATTACCACTTTGCTGCTCATAAAATAGGTACTCCACTCCAATGTTCGAAGTATTTCCCCTTTGAGGATTTACACTAGAAATGTTAAAATTAGAATTTTCACGCTTTGTTTTCTTTGAAAAACACACTTTAGCTGTGTGGCCTATTTTACTACAGTTTCGGCAAACTGCTTCTTTAAAAGGGTAGTCCTTCTTCCAATGGTGTTTTCCATACCCCGTACATGGCTTGGAAGGCTTTCCCTCCTGTTTAGCATTTGAATTAGTAGGTTTAGTCGTATTTGCCGCAGGCCTTTTATTTGCCTGTCTAGTGGGCTCATTAGGTCTGCCAGGCCTAGAAGATATAAAGCTATTTACGTGTTGGGCTTTACTACTGTGACTGCCAAAAGCTCTAACATCTTTAGCAGCTGCTTCCCTAGCCGCAGCTATTTCTACAGCCTGACTAAAAGTTACGTCCTGTATAGCTAATAGGGCTCTCTGGGTAGACTCTTCTTTGAGACCCATTACAAACCTATCTCTTAGCATTTCGTCTAATTTGTCCCCAAATTTACACGTACGGCTATGGCTTTTTATTCCTGCAACAAACTCTGCAATGCTTTCATTTACCGTCTGATGCCTCGAATAAAATTTGAAACGTTCATAGATGAGAACTACTCAGGGTTTGTAGTGATCGGTTAGGGCCTGTACCAATTCACTATAGGTGCAAGTTTCCGGTGCTTTAGGAGAAACTAGGTCCGTAACTAAGCCAAACGTTTTAGGGCCTATGATAGTTAAAAAGGTAGGTACTTTCTTAGCCTCAGGAATGGAATTTGCCTCGAAAAACAACTTCACCTTAGTGGCATAAGCTTCGAAGTCCTCCCCAGAGTCTTCGTAGGGGCTTATATGGCCAATCACCGACATGTTAGAACAAAACCGAATTAGGCCAAATAACGTGAAGTAGGGGAATAAAAACCCACTCTAATAGACAGAGTTTATTTCCACGACAGTTTCGACGCCCACTGTCGTGGAAATAAACTCTGTCTATTAGAGTGGGTTTTTATTCTCATATTTTGACCTTCACGTAAAAAAGTGAAGTTTTTTGCATTTAACGTGAAGTAGGTTAGATTTGGTTTAAATTTGATCTAGTTACTCCCCAGTTAGGGCTGAATAGTAAATTGTATTAGAGTTAGGGCTGAGAAGGAATTAGTATTAGAGTTAGGGCTGGGCAGGAATTAGTTTTAGAGTTAGGGCTGAGTAGGAATTAGTTTTAGAGTTAGGGCTGAGTAGGAATTAGTTTTAGAGTTAGGCCGGCGGGACCTAAGCTATAGTACGGTAGCTTACCCACACAAACAAACCAAATCGGACGACCCACTAGGCTACATCCAATTTTCCAAACAACCACTTGAACCCACTAAGCCAAATTAAATCCAATGAGTCAAATTAAATCCAATGAGCCTAATTTAATCCAATGAACCAAATTTAATCCAATGAACCAAACTTATTCCAATGAGCCAAATTAAATGCAATGAACCAAATTGAATCCCATGAGCCTAATTGAATCCAATGAGAACATAAGAACATAAGAAATTTTTATAGTGGGCACACTATGGGGCCACTTCGGCCCATCGAGGTGGTTCCACTATGTAAAAACTGCCTGTACATTGGCAACAACCAATTTTTACAAAACTAATTAATTATCAATTTAAAACTAATTAATTATCAATTTAAAACTAATTAGTTATCAATTTAAAACTAAAGATAGAATCTCTGGATCCAGAGGATCAAAGTCATAATAGGCTACTATCCACAAATATGTTACACTCTATATCTATTTACAGTGGTGGGCACCGTTAACCAAAAAGTTAACTTCGATAACGATAATCCGTTAACCCCAATTTTTAACTCCGATAACGATAATCCGATAATTTTACTACAAAGTTAACGGAAGTTAACGATAATCCGTTAACGATAACTATTTCTTTACTAACATTTAAAAAAATCAAGGAAAAAAGCTTTAAAACCCATAGAAAATGTTTATTTATGCAAAATCCAACAATAAATAGGTATTTAACTGTATTTTTATCAAGTTTTGCAACTTTTTTTTATTTTTAATAAAAAATGTACTGATTACATGTTTTGAAACCCTTGTAACCACTAACCATTAACTAAATTTTAATTTACCAGAGAATTATTATGGCGGGAACTGAAAGGTAAAATTAAATTTTAGGCACATTTATTAAAGACTATGACACAATGTGCTGGTTGCCCTTCAGAAAGACCAACTTCTCAAAGTTAGGCCCAACTGCCAGTCTTGACCTCTTGGGCCTCAGGATGTCCTTGCCGAGAGAAAAGAGCCGTTCCACTGCGGCAGAGGACGGAATTGGCAGACTGAAGTTATGGCGGTTTGAATTCATTCGCGGAGCGGTGATCTTCCGTGAATGACTCCTCGCAGTTAACGTGTTAACGGACTTTAACAGACTAAATATCGAGTTATCGGAAGTTAACTGGTCCGATAACGATAAATGAAAATTAACTTCCGTTAATAGTCCGTTAAAAAAGTTAACTTCGTTAATTAACTGTTATCGGATTAACGCTTTAGTGCCCAACACTGTCTATTTATAACTGACATGCAAATATATCAGATCCAAAGAATCCAGTCAATTTCATTACGGTACCCATCAATACCAGTACGTTGCCAACCAAGAATAGGTCACGGTCCATATCAATTGCGGACCAAGTCACAATTTACAACCATATACTTTACATTACAATATATATACTTAGGAGGAAAAGTGTAGGTGTGGCTGTAAAGACTGTACAGTAATGTAGAAATGTGTGTGCACCCATTTTGGGTCTCCCATTTAAAGGTGTTTGTGGGGCAAGTGAAGATCATGAGTTTTTCAATACCTCACAGTACTATGGGGGGCACTGCTCGCAGAGGAATCTCTTTAAATTGGGTGTGTAAGGACAGAGAGTATCCCCTAACCCAAGATGCTGCCTTCCTATATCCCACAACATTTGTGTTGAGCTGTGGGATCTATCACCTAAATGTACATAATATATATGAAATAAACTAGTACCATTCATACAGTAAAAATGGGCTTAAACACTATCACCAGATGTCCCTTGCGGACATCAAACTATCCAACCTTCTTTTGAAGGAATCAACTGTATCTGAACTTCTGAAGTCACTACTTCTTCTGTCAGACTGTTCCAAAACTTAATTACTCTGTTTGTAAAACTATGTTTTCTTAAATTTGTTCTACATCTTGGCTTAAATAATTTCATACTATGACCTCTAGTCTGGTTATTGTGATCTTTAATGAAAAGAGAATCAAAATCTATCTTATCCAACCCTTTTATCATTTTATACACCTCTTTCATATCACCCCTTAACCTCCTCCTTTTTAATGAGAACATGTTTAGATACGCCAGTCTTTCCTTATATGTCAATTGTCTTAGAGATGGGATCATTCTTGTTGCTCGTTTCTGTACTTTTTTCAGTTTTTCAATATCTTGTATCAAATAGGGACTATTAAATTGAATACAGTATTCGAGGAGGGGTCTCACATATGAAATGTATAGTTGCTTTATAATATTGGGTGATTTGTATTCAATGTGTCTCTGCATGGGATTGAGTCTAGCATTTGCTTTATTTCTGATTTCCATACAGTGATTTGAGGGTTTAAGTTCATTAGTCACAGTGACTCCCAAGTCTTTCTCTTTATCATCATTTTTAATCCAAATTCCATTCATATTGTATTCAAATTCTGGATTTTTTGGCCCAATATGCATAACCTTGCACTTATCAACATTAAATCTCATCTCCCACTTATCTGCCCAGGCTGTTACTCTAAGTCTTTTTGTATTGTCATTGCTCCTGCTACTGACTTAACATTACGGCCTAATTTTGTATCATCAGCAAATTTTGAGGTTTTACATGATAGGCCCTTCTTTAGATCATTTATATAGACAACAAAAAGCAGAGGTCCCAGCACAGACCCCTGTGGGACTCCGCTCAATACGGGTCTCCAAGTAGACTTATTTCCATTTAGATGAACTCTCTGTTTTCTGTTTCTCAGCCATTCTTCTATCCAGTCAGCTATATGACCTCTTACACCATGGGCTCTAACTTTTACCAAAACCTTGCATGAGGAACAGTATCAAATGCCTTTGCAAAATCTAAGTATACTATATTTACTGGCTCTTTATTGTGCAAATGCAATAGGACTCCATCATAAAATTCAATCAAGTTGGTTAGACTGGACCTTCAATTTCGAAAGCCATGCTGGCTATCATTTATGAGGTTGGTCTCTTCAAGGAACTCAGTAACTTTACCTCTAATGATACTTTCGAGTAATTTGCAAATAATGGAGGTGAGGCTGATGGGTCTGTAGTTTTTTGCCAAGTTTCTATTTCATTTTTTAAAGATTGGAGACACATTTGCTTTCTTCCAATCCTTTGGAATTTCAGTACATATCAATGATTTATTAAAAATAATTTCTAGTGCCTGTGCTATATTCTTTTTGGCAGCTTTTATGACTATTGGATGCATTCCATCTGGCCCTGGAGATTTTTCCATTTTTAATTTATCTATTGCTTTTAGGATATCTAGTTTTGTTACCCTTAATTCATTTATTTCTCTATCTTGTCCTCAGTGGCGGTTCCTCATATGGGCAATATGGGCAGCCGCACAGGGCGGCATTTGTGGAGGGGCGGCATGAGCGCCTGCAAAAAAAATAAAAATAAAAATAAGAATAAATAAATAAATAAATAAATAAAAATAAAAAATAAAATAAAATAAATAATAAAAGATAAATAAATATATTTTTATTAAGAAAAAACCATCTATTGCATTTTCCATAAACCTTCCCATAAAAGACCTAAACAATGCAAAATGCTTCCAGATTAATATTATTGGGAATAAAGGCCCATACTTTAACATATGTAATGTTATTTTTCTGGGTTTGGTTAAATAGTGAAATGTATATTATTTATTACAGAACGAATCTTCACACTAAGCCACTAAGGTCTGTCAAATAACCGCAAATGGATAAGAAGAGGTCAAAGCTATCAGGTGCTCAGTTTAGAAAAAAGAGGAAAGAAGAAGAGGAGAAACGAGCAAAATATGTCATCTACTCTTCACTGCTATATTGCACTGCTATTTTGTGATATAGCTTTCTGAGTCATTTGAAGTGTACTATTATGTATATAATTAGCCATTAACCAAGGAGGTTGTATTATTCATTTGTTTCCTATTCTAAAAGTTTAATAAATTGTGCTTAATAACATGTTAAATTAATTGTACTAGCCTATTCATGCATTGGTCTGTTATGTTCTATTTTACTATTTGCAGGGGCACTTTTGAAATATTTTGGAACACCCTCTGCCACTAGCCAGGATGAGAAGCCGTCTACTTCTGCCATTATTGAGGCTGAGGAGCCATCTACCTCCTCAGCCTCACATATGTCTCCACAAATGCAGTCTGATCCTGAGGATGAAGACCCATTTGCTTCTACTTCTCCCCGGCAGGACTCTTCAGGTGAGTTTGTGTGCACATATGTCTGTGAGTGTGTGCGTGTGTGTGTATGTGTGTGCATCCCTGCAAAGCATTTTGCAAACAGTTATAAATTATAATGTTATTATCACTGGGTCTGGGTTACTGGGTATGTGTGGTGTTTCACCACCATAATTCCATAACACCACCACCATAACAAAGTGCTGTGAATAATGTGTTATCTAACTTAGGTGTGTATACTAATGAGTAATGCTCTTGTTCTTTCTATTAGAACTGCCTGGAGCAGAATCGCCTCCTGAGGATGAGTCTCTGTCCACCGACCCTGCTAACTGGCCTTCAGTTCTGACTGAGAGAATTCGGACACAACTGGTTTCCAGGGGACCAAGTCAAGTACCATCTGACTTTGTATTCCCTAGAAACGACAGTGACGAAGAAGTTTCCACCATCAATACTTCAGGAAGTCATTGGTTAGTGGGGAAAATATAACCAGAAGTTGGTTGGTCTATTCCTTAAAAAACAACAGCCTTTTCTGTTTCTGTTGTACATTATTTTCCAAGAGGAAAATAAATTTAACAAGTTTGGGACTCTCGGACTGGAAGCATGCAAGCTCATTGCTCACATCACATGACAACAGTTCAGAACACCTAAATTCTATGAAAATCTGGAAAGAACTGGCAGTGAGGATGAGAAAGGGGGAGACCATTGACAAGCAGGAGATGGCACTTCTGGAGGCTGAGAAGTTGAGATGGAGAGCGGTGCTGACACGTCTCACTGCTATTGTGCATTCTCTGGCAGTTAGGAATTTGGCACTAAGGGGACATACAGAAAAATTGTTCTCACCATCAAATGGCAATTTTCTGAAAGAAGTTGAACTGATGGCACAATTTGATCCTATAATGCAAGAGCACATTAACCGTGTCCAAAAAGGGACCTCCAGTCACACCAGCTACCTCGGCCACCACATACAAAACGAACTCATTGATTTGTCGAGCAGCAAGACCATTTCAGCAATGGTGAGCGACATCAAACAATCAAAGTTTTTTCAATAATTCTAGATTGCACTCCAGATATCAGCCACACTGAACAGTTGTCAGTTGTGATTCGGGTTGTGTCACTGGAGGGAAGCCCCATATAAAGGAACATTTCATGGGGTTTTTGGAGGCAGAGGAGTCCACTGGTCAACATTTGGCATCTCTGATTCTGAAGAGACTGGAGGAGCTAAAAGTTCCTTTCATGGACTGTAGAGGACAATCATACGACAACGGGGCCAACATGAGGGAAAAAACAAGGGTGTTCAATCCAGGCTCCTAGAAATTAATCCCAGAGCTCTGTTTGTTCCATGTGGGGCTCATTCTCTGAATTTGCTTGTGGCCGATGCTGCTAAGGGATCTATTGATGCCACAAGTTACTTTGGCATCTTGCAGAAGCTTTACAACTTGTTTTCAGCCTCCACACAACGATGGGCCATTTTGAAAAAACATGTGAACATCACATTGAAGATGTGGTCTGATACAAGGTGGGAAAGCAAGATCAAGAGTGTGGAGCCCCTGAGATATCAGGCAGCTGCAGTGAGAGATGCACTGATCGAGGTGAGGGACCACACCAAAGACTCTGTAATAAAGGTCGAGGCTCAATCTCTGTCAGAGGAGGTTGGGTCATACCGCTTCGCCATTTGTTCAGTGGTGTGGCATGACCTGTTGTGCCAAATTCAGCATGTGAGCAAGCAGATGCAGTCTCCTAGCATGCACGTTGATGTTGCAGTAAATCTCCTAAAAAAAAACAGAGAGAGGTCTCCGCAATTACAGGGCAACAGGTTTTGTGGCTGCACAAATGGCAGCCACAGATATCTGTGAACAAATGAATGTGGAGGCTGTGTTAAAACAAAAACGGCTGAGGTCCACAAAGCGGCACTTCTCCTATGAAGCATCTGATGAGCCCTTGATTGATGCTTTGAAGAAGCTGGAGGTGACATTTTTCAATGCAGTGGTTGATGCTGCAACATCAGCCATTCAGGAAAGATTTTCCACGTTGGAAATTGTGGGAGAGAAGTTTGGAGTGCTGACACATTTCCAAAATCTCACATTTGAGGAGCTGACAGAACAATGTGTGAACCTTAGTACTACACTACACTTTAAGGGACAATCTGACTTGGATGGCAGAGAGCTTGCACAGGAGCTGAAGAACTTGCCTGACTTGCCATCAAAGACCATATCCTTGCTTGAACTGCTGACATTTATCCATGAAAGGGAGCTCTCTGAAATATATCCAAATTTGTGGACTGCTCTCAGAATTGGTCTTACTCTTCCAGTCACTGTTGCTGAAGCAGAGAGGAGCTTTTCAAAGCTGAAGCTCATCAAATCCTACCTGAGGTCAACTATGTCACAGGAACCCCTTACCGGTCTGGCCATCATCAGTATAAATCATACAATTGCTGAGCAGATTTCATATGATGATTTAATTCATGACTTTGCATCAAGGAAGGTAAGAAGAGTCAGGCTTTAGATGGCAGTTGTGCTGTGGTGCAATTTATTTTGTTTCTTGTTCAAAGTGTAGCATAATAATTACCCTCTCTTAAGTGTCTTATTCTATTTATGAGATAGAGCATTTGTACAATTTAGAAATTTGATTCTCTAGTTTATTTATGGCAGTTGTGCAATTTAATTTGTATTTTTCCTGTTCATAGTATCATAATTACATTCTCTTAAGTGAGTTATTCTATTTACGTGATGAAGGATTTGTAAAATTCAGAAATTTGAGTTTGTTTTGGTTCTGAAGTTCCAACAATTAGTCCAATAAAAAGTTATTTTGTGAAAGAGTTATGTCTGTCCTTTATTTTGGGGGGATTCGAATGTGTGTGTGTTGGCGAACAGGGGGGGGGGGCGCTGAAGGTGAGGTTCGCCCAGGGCGTCATGTAAGCTAGGACCGCCACTGCTTGTCCTGGTAGTATAAGATCAGGAATATTATTTAAATTTTCATTTGTGAATACTGATGAGAAGTATTTGTTTAGTTCTTCATTTATTTCAAAATCATCATCTATAGTTTTAGCAACTATATGGAGGGGGCCAATTTTCTTTTTCACTCTACTTTTCAAATTGAAGAAACTGAAAAACTTCTTAGGATTGTTTTTTGAATTCTTGGCTAGGCTTTTTTCCAGGTCTCGTTTGCAATCTCCGATTGCTTTCTTGCAAATGTTTCTTTTACTTTTATATATTTCGGAGTCTGTGCCATTTTTAGTTTTTTGAATTTATAAAATGCTTTTGTTTTTTCTCTGATTGCTCTTTTTACATTGCAGTTTATCCAAGGTTGTTTTTTATTTTTTCCAGTTCTGATTTTACACTGTGGGATATGCTTCCTTTGTATGTTCATTATTATACTTTTAAATTTTTCCCACATACTAGTTATTGTCTGTTCAGGCTGTAAAATATCTGTCCAATTTATTAGACACAGATCATTTACTAGTCCATTTATATTTCCTCTTTAAAAATCTGGGATTTCTACTTTATTTTCACTAGGTCTTGAATTACAAACAATATTAAACCGAAGGATACAATGGTCACCTGAACCTAGTGTTTCTGAAACTGAGATATCCTAGAAGGTATCTGGATTATTTGTTAGAATTAAATCTAGAATGGCATCGGCCATGGTTGGCTCCTTTACTAACTGGTTTAAACCGTTCTCAATTATACAGTCTAAGAATCTCTCATTACTTTCTGGTGTTTGTAATATTTCCCAGTCTATATGCCTATAATTGAAATCTCCAACAATAATAATATTGCTTGTCATTGCTTTATTTATTTCATCAATAAGTTTATTTTCTACATATTTATTTTCTTCTCTACTTTTGGGGATTCCTCCAACTGAACATCCCTCAGGTGGTCTATAGATACCCCCTATTCTGATTTTCCTGGCATTTTTATGCCCAATATCTATCCATACAGATTCAACTATTTCTTCTTTAACGGAGGTAACTTCAACTGGATTCAGATTTGTCTTGGCATAAATAAATACTCTGCCACCCTCTGAATATTTACGTTCATAATAAAAAAGTTCATAGCCATCAATTTCACAAGTAATGGTATTATCTCTTTCACTAAATGGACTATTTGGTATCGTACTGAATTTTGTCCAAGTTTCAGTGACAATCATAACATCAGGATTTTCAATACCTATGTATGCCTTGAATTAATTTATTTTATCTCGGATACTTGCATTTACATAGAAAAATGACAACGAACCCTTGGAATATTTTGCTTGTAATTTAGTTTTGTTCTTGTTCTGTGATGGTATATTATTTGCATCTCTTACTTTCTTTGTTGACCTTTTTCTTTCGAGTTTTAATTATATTTTTTATTAGTTTATTGTTATCAAGAGTATTGGTATTTGTACTAATTTGGCCTATTCCTTTGGTTTTTAGTCAATTATATGATACAATCTTTGATAGTAAATCAGTCCCTTTACTATTAAGGTGAATTCCATCTCTGTTATAGAACTCTCTTTTTTTGTAAAATTTATTCCACAGTTCGATATACAGTATGTAATTTCCATGCTCCGACGTAGTGTCTTAAGCCTACTATTTATATATACTGCTTGTGAGTACCACATATTATTCTCATGTATCCTGGGCCTAATTAAATCCCATCCTCATCGCCAAATGTGATAACTTGGGGTAAGACACCCCGTTAGGTTATTAGGTTCCTAAACAACAAACAAAGGCACTTACCGGTGCGTTGAATTAGATATTCCTTTTAGGGCCTACCATAGATTCCTGCGTCCCACAAACAGCCTACCTAACTCTCTCTTACTTTACTAATTTAGAAGCTATAGACATTACCCCTAACTATACTTAAGTACTGACAACTTTCTACCCCATTTGTCACCTTAGAAACACCACCAAATAAACACTTAGCACCAACGATTAGGTCAGATAGGAAAGAGCATCTCTCGGCTAGCCCAAAACAATACGATCAGCCGCGTTGGTCAGTTTATCCCTTTGTGTTGCCATTCAGCTTAGATTTAGTGATATTTCCCTTTTAGTGACTTTAGACTATATACATAATATACACACACACACACACACGTCGAAGGATGCTATTCGTGGAAGAAAGTTTCAGAGTGACGATTAGGTTGTTGAGGAGGTTAAGAGGTGGCTCCAGCGGAACCCAGCGTACTTTTACCAGCAAGGAATAAAGGCCCTTGTTTCGAGGTGGAGGAAAGCCGTAGAAAAGGATGGAGATTATGTGGAAAAATAAAAACTTGTTAAAAAGGAATGTAACTATTTGTATACAAAATTTCTTGAACTTACAAGGAAACTTCGGAAAAAAAAAAAAGTGGGGCAAAATATATTGAGTGGCCCTCGTACATTGCTACTTGATATCTTGTACTTTAGTACGGCTTCCTTTAGCATATAAATACACATGTCAGTACCATGTTTCGCTCTAAAGTCAAACTGACTGTCATAAGTCTGCAAGTAAGTACTTATCCTATTATAAATGACATATTCTAACACCTTAGAAAGTATACTGACAAGTGCTATGAGCCTATAATTATTCTTATCACGGATACTAGCACCCTTATTTTTAACAACTGGCAACAATACAACTGATAAAATGGACTGTGGCAAGTACCCATGTATCATATAGCTTGTGAAACACATTGCAAGCATAGGTATTATACGAGGGCTACAACATTTTAAATGTTCTGCTTGTATGCCATCTAGACCACAACTTTTGTTATCATCTAACTTATGAATAGCGTGCCAGATTTCTGTCATTAATTAGTAGCTCCTCAGAGCGTTCTACATTTAGGTATATATTTAGTCTACCCCCCCCCCCCCCCCCCCCGACAATTAAATAGGGTATCAATGATTTTTCCACAGTTCTGCAATATTTTTTGCAGCATGTACACCCCCTATTACATTTGGCAAGGTAAGATTACTATTGTTAATTTTATTAACCTCCTTCCAGAATTCCCTACTGGAAGCATTGCTATTGCCTAATTTTCTGGCTAGAGATTCTTTTCGAAGATTCTCTTCATTTTTCCTTATAAATCTAAGAGCACCCTTGAACCTAGCACGAGTTCTATTTTTCAGTTGGAAGAGTTCCCCCTGCCTAGGTTTTTTGCTATATCATACAAATCAGCACAGTATTCTGCTCACTCTGGATTGATATTTATTTTTCCCCATTTTTTATTCTTAAAGGTACTTCCACGCGCAGCCTTAATGGCATGTTCAAGCTCACCGTAATACTTATTTAAGAGATCCATATGTTTTACATCATCACAGGAGGGATTCTACAAGCCAAAGCTTCTGCAGGAATCCTCACAAGCCTTAGTAGTGCATCAGTCTGCATTGTAATCTACCTCAGAGTGACTAAGATTTGACCAATTAAATTTATAGTGATCAGCATTATCACAGTCATTGTCTAAGTCAGGTGCTACCATACAATCAAGCCCTACTACAAATGGGATATGATCAGATTCAAATACATGATAAAGTATGGACATGCTATTGATTATATTATAACCATCGTGGGAGGCTATACAGTAGTCCCACGGGTGAGTCCCCCAGGCATCACTAACATATGTAAATGAGTATGGAGTAGCAATTTACTGGTAAGTTTGTAGTCGCATGCCTCACATTAATTGATAAGAAGCTTAGCAAAATCCGAACTAGGTTTAGTGATATTGCTGTTAAAATCACCAACCACGACAACACATGAAGAGTCCAGCTCCTCTAGCAGTATATTTAGTTCTTGAGTCTATCTAAAAATGCCTCCTCATTTTCAGCACACTCATAAGGCATATAAACATTGAATATATACAGTATTTTGTTGTCAATAGTTAGTTTTATGGCTACAACCCACTCATATTCATAACTAATGGGCTCTATGGCGGCTGCGGCGGCCAGGGACGCGCGGTGCGTAATAACTCAGGGTAGACAATAGGCACTAATAAAATCAATTGCCAACAAAGGGTCTGAAAACTGTATTAACAATAATTACCATCGAAATATAGAAATTAGGCATGCATCGCATTGTTACTCAACTTAATAAAACTGGTCAGAATTTCATAGCTATTTTATACCAACTAATATCCCGGTAATTAATAAAAATATTAAAAGTTCAAAATAAAATTTTAGTTATACCATATGTCCCACAAAAAAGTACACCCAACTTTAGATTGTACTAACTCCTCCAAAAATTGAGATATTTTGGATCTGTTTGTTTGATTTAATATAGCAAATTATTCTTTGTTAACGTTCAAATTTATTCATGTTTAAACGATTTAGTGTTTAAGCATCTGCTTTTAACTGAAGGGTACAGCAAAATGGGTTGCGCGGAATGATCATTTCTCCCAGCCAGATAGCTCCTCTTGTTTTAACCAATGTGCTACTTTTTACGTCGAAGGATATTGCAAATATTTTTTTTAAATAATTCGAACTTTTGTATCTAAGATACGAGTCATACATATAAATGAAGAATCTGAATTACTAAATTTATAAATAACTTTGAAACCCTTATCATGCAGTTTATACGAAGGCAGCGCGTTCTCATGGTCACAACTTATCTGCAAACTAAAAGCTTAAAACAAGTTCAGAATACCTTCGAACTGCAATTTCCCGATAGAGCTTCTCCAACTAAACATACAATTTTGAAGAATGTTCGGAAATACAAAGAAGAAGGAACGGTCCTCAATTTGAACAAAGGACGTTCAGGCCATCCGAAGACGGCAAGAACAGACGAGAACATTCAGCATGTTCGGCATTTATTAGAGAGACATCCAAAAGTGTCCACCAGGCGAAATGGTACAGAACTCTCACGCATGTCATTTCATCGAATAGTTCGTGAGGATTTTAATTTGTACCCATACAGAATGGAAATTCGACATCAACTCATTGAAGGAGATCTACCTCGCCGCCTAAGATTTGCCCAGTGGTTTCTTGAAAAACCAGAAAGATTCACGGAACAATTAGTGGTTGGAGATGAGGCGGCCTTTTTTATGAATGGTCTAGTGAACAGACAAATCTGCCGTCAGTATGCACCAAAAAATCATCCACCTGACAATCATATCTACGAAAAATAACTCTAGACAAAAACTGTCTCTCTGGGTAGGACTGTGCGGTAATGGAGCGGTAATTGGCCCGGTCTTTTACGATGGTAATCTAAATGGTGAAGCTTACCTAGAAATGATAGACCGAGAAATCCTTCCACAAATACGTATTACTTATGGAAACCGATTTAATCGTATTTGGTGGGTGCAAGACGGAGCTCCTGCTCACAGGAGAGTTATTGTGAAGGAACGCTTGCAGGAAGTCTTCCACCAAAGAGTAATTGCTACAGGCCATGACATTGAATGGCCTCCCAGAAGTCCTGACTTGACCCCGTGTGATTACTTTTTATGGGGTCATTTGAAAAATAGAGTATTTGCATCACAACCTATCAATTTAGATGATTTGAGGACTCGCATCACAGCTGAAATCAACTTGTTAAAAGACAATCCAGATCTTATCAAAAGAGTGATGGGGAAGATGAGAGCTCGACTCCAGATTTGTATCGATAGGAATGGCGGTCATGTTGAAAGAAAACGAAACTAAGCATAACTTCTGCAATAAGGAATAAAGAAAAATCTGCTTTGTATCTTAGTAAAATTATGTTAAAGTATCTATTATTATGTATTTGTCTTTTCATTACATCGATAGCACACACATTATTTTTTCATTGACCAATTTTGCGCAATCCATTTTGTTGTACCCTTCAGTTAAAAGCAGATGCTTAAACACTAAATCGTTTAAACATGAATAAATTTGAACGTTAACAAAGAATAATTTGCTATATTAAATCAAACAAACATCCAAAATATCCCAATTTTTGGAGGAGTTAGTACAATCTAAAGTTGGGTGTACTTTTTTGTGGGACATATGGTATAAGCATTTACTTACATTATTTGTAGATAAATTCCATTCGTCTCTCCTTCTGAAGAAATATTTCTGTAACTATGTCATAAAAGTTGTGTGTAGTACTTTGTTCCAGTTTCATGAAACTGCCACGTTGCTACATCATACGCCAGCCCCATGGGTTGCTTCGTAGGCAGGTTAAAAATTGCCTTTATTTCCTATTGTTTTAAAGAAAAAAGCTTGGATTGACGGCACGCGCTACGAAGAATTTAGCTATTATAATTTATATGCAGGATAAAAAGCATAGCAATATGTGCCTGCTTCAGCATTACACATAATGCTACATACAGAATTAGCATGAAATTTGTAAGTATTTTAAGAGAAAGCATTAAGGAACTGAAAGAATGAAGTTTAAATAACGAAAAAAGTTACTTTTATATATATATATATAATATATTATAATGATGCTATTATGTAAATTACTCTTCAGTTTTAGGTATTTAAAATCAGATGCATTGTTTGTTTTTTTTCCGATTTTAAGTTTCCGGTTTTAAGGTTAGTATCTATCGGGAAAAAAAAAACAATTTGTCCTACGTACAATTTTACTCGGGACATGACACCCCAACTAAGAAGGCCATTTTTTCTTCAATGTTTCTCCGCGCTCTTAGGATCGCCAGTCTGGAATACATCGATGCCAAATTGGAAAAAAATCAACGGTATTGGAAGTGATCTGTGTTATCCATCTGCGTTTATGGAATCTTGTCTCAACAAGGCAAAACGAACTTTCTATCGTGTGAATAATAACACTCGTACTTTGTCAAAGAATATTTTAGTACTTCCATTTTTCCCGGGGTTTTTAGGCATTGCTAATGTACTTAAACTTTTGGATACTAATGTAGTATTTTCATATAACAATATCGTGGAAAATATCACAGTAAAAAATAGCCCTACCAATAATTCAGGCATTATCTATAAAATTGGTTGTAAACAATGTGATTCCTTTTACATAGGTCAGACGGGAAAGGATTTGCACACACGTATAAAACAGCATCAATATTCCGTTAGAACAGGACAGTTGTCCAGTGCCCTTTTTGTCTATTTGTCAGAATTATCCCACTGTATTGATTGGAATAATGCTACAGTTTTGTTTCACTCTAGCAACATTGTTAATAGAAATATTCTTGAGTCTGCCATTATCCAACTTACAAATAACTTCAACATAAGCAAAGGTCTTTTTCAACTCGATCTTGTTGTTTTGAATTCCTTCAGAAAGGATTTAGATAAGAAGGGTAGAACGCTAAACCTTTGGTAAACTTGTATGCTACTCTAATAACTTTTATTTTTAAATTTATTTTTTATACATCGAACTTAAACAAGAAGGGCAGAGTGCTAAAACCTGGGCAGATTTCCAGTATAAATTTGTATGCTCCTCTTATAAGTTTTATTTTTATTTTTCAATTTATTATTATTTTTTTTTTAATTAACTATAACATTGGTTGGAAACAATTCATTTGATCTTGTGTTGGATTCGAGCAAAGTGCTAAAACATCGGTAGTTTTTTCCTTACAAATTTGTATGCTCCTCCCACAATCCTTTAATGTTTAATTTTTATTTTTATTTCTCCGTTTATTGTATATATATATATATATATATATATATATATATATTTTTTTTTCTGTAATCTATATATAGGCTGTAACTCTTTATGTACTTCAGTGTTCCTGAGGATGTCATTAGACGAAAGCGTTTGAGCACCATTCTGTGTTTCCTTTCCTTCGTGGTTTTATTCATCATATATATATATATATATATATATATATATCTGTAGATCATACCGTATGCGTACGTACATAACACTAGACAAAGATTTTGTTACAGAAGACCAAATAGGTGCTCCTAGCTAATTTCGGTATGCTGATTTCAAATCTATAATTAGATTTTTTCTATCACGTCTAGATTTTGTGTAAAATGCAAATCACTTTTAGTAAAATTTTCTACCACGTCCAGATTTTGGTTTTAATTGGCTTAATGCCAGTAATATGAAACTTGCTTTTCAAGGTTAAAGCAATTTTTTTTGCCAACTATATACAAATTCGAACAATTTTGATAAATAAAATTTATCCCGAGTTGGCAACACTGAGTCAAGAGCATAGTAACGGGCAACGGCCCAACGGTCAGTCGCTACGTGACAGTCAAGCAGAACGGTTGTTGAAGCTCTCTGCTGATGAGCAAGTGACAGGTTGTGGTGACTTGTGTGTTTTTATAGCATTTGTTTTGTACTACGGTGTGTATTTCTTTTTATTTTGCACATCGTAATAATTACTTTCTACGTTTTTTCAGATATTGTATGGTAATTCAAAATGGCATCAAATAGACGTGCTTGTGTAAATCACCCAGACAACTTCTGCTTTGTCTGTGGACAATATACACCTAAGCCACAACGTAGAAACATAACAACAAAGATTAAACTTGCCTACAAGTGTTATTTTGACTGTAAGTTAGGAGACCAACAGAGGGACTGGGCACCACATATTTGCTGTGCACAGTGCAATGCAATGTTAATAGCTTGGATGAATGGTAAAAGAAAAGCTATGCCGTTCTCAGTCCCCATGGTTTGGCGTGAGCCGAAAAATCACTTCAATGATTGTTATTTTTGTTTGACAAAGATTGCTGGTTTCACAAAGAAAAACAAATCAAAGATCACGTACCCAAACTGCGAATCAGCAATGAAACCAGTACCACATGATGAAACAAATCCACCACCAGTTCCACCAGCAACGATAACAGACAGCAGTTCATCTGAAGATTCTGCTAGTGATATAGAAACAGGGAAAGATGGCATATATGTTCCAGATGCAAATATTTCCCCACATTTGTTAAGTCAAGCGGAGTTAAATGACTTAGTGCGCGATTTGGAATTACCAAAAGAAAAGGCAGAGTTGCTTGGTTCAAGACTTCAAGAATTTAATCTTCTCCAACCAAACACCAAAGTTTCCCATTTCCGCCATCGCCATTTGCAGTTTTCATCATTTTACTTACAGGAAGAAAACGTTTGTTTCTGCCACGATATCAGTGGTCTGATGCAAGGGATTGGCTGTCGCTATGATCCAAAAGAATGGAGACTGTTCATTGACTCTAGTAAAGCTAGCCTTAAAGCTGTATTACTGCACAACGGCAATGAAAAACCTTCAATACCTGTAGCACATGCCACTGGCCTTAATGAGACTTATGAATCGATGAAACTGCTGCTAAGACTCATCAAATATAAGGACCACACATGGAATATTTGTGGCGACCTTAAAGTTGTATCATTACTTCTTGGGTTACAGTTGGGCTACACAAAGCATATGTGCTTTTTGTGTCTATGGAACAGCAGAGATGACAAGAACCACTACAAAAAACATGATTGGCCATCTAGAACTGAACATGTTGTTGGTAAATACAATGTGAAACACCCAGCACTTATTGACCCTCAGAAAGTACATCTTCCACCACTTCACATTAAACTTGGCCTTATGAAAAATTTCGTGAAGGGTATGGATCATCAAGGTAGTGGTTTCCAATATTTAAAGGATAAATTCAAAGGAATATTGACAGATGCTAAGCTAGAAGCTGGAGTTTTCACTGGACCACAGATCCGCAGTGTCATCCACGACTCATCGTTTCCATCTAACCTAAATGAGAATGAACTAGGAGCATGGACATCTTTCGTTGAAGTTGTCAAAAATTTTCTTGGAAACCACAAAGCTGAAAACCACCGTAAATTCGTAGAAAACATGCTTAAATCTTATGAAATAATGGGATGCAGAATGTCTTTGAAAATTCATTTTTTACATTCTCATCTTGACTTCTTCCCGGCCAACCTTGGGGCTGTAAGTGACGAGCATGGTGAGCGCTTCCACCAACAGATCTCAGTTATGGAAAACAGATACCAAGGTAATTTCAACCCAAATATGATGGGAGATTATTGTTGGTTCCTGCAGAAGGAGAGCTCGTCATCCTACAAGCGACAAAGGAAGAGGACACACCAAAGTTTCACTTAAGAACAGGAATTTGCCTTTCAGTAGTAACAACAAAATACTAACGCGCTTTGGGTGGATGGTTGGGCGCAGGGGTGGTAACTCCGCCAGCGGAATTCCGCTGTCTGTCTTAAGCCAGAATAAAGGAGGAAAGACATCCCTGTTCACTAATTATTTAAGTATGCTTAACATAAAACGTGGCACGGAAAAGTAGTTTAGACGGCTTTCGTAATAGAAGCGGGTGAGAAAAAAAATGAAAAATAGGGGTTTTCGGTTACACAAAATCTGGACGTGATAGAGAAATTTTGATATCAGATCTGAAATCAGCATCACCGCTTTAGTAGGAATCAGTAGTTCACGTGTCTGTAACAAAAAAAAAGTTGAAATTTGTTGCCTAGTGTAATTTGTGTTAGTCTGACCAAATGTTGAATATGCAGTCTGCAGCAGTCTGTGATGATCCAGGGATATTTATGGATCCAGTAGTAAGCCCGGAACGTGTATATGTACGGCGGTTCTATTGAGAAGAAGGGAAGAAAAACGCCTGCAGCCCCTCTCGCAATTGCTGAAGAGGGTAATTATGGAGACATCATGCGTCGTACTGTGGAGGAAAATCTAGCTGGGTCTAGTGCTGAAACTGCTGTATCTGGTATAAGTGGAATTCAACATGAAGAGATGGCTGGCAGAACTCCTGCATCTTCCTAATTGCAACATTCAAGGTAATCTCTTACAACTGTAGAGGCCTAAGCTTAGGCAATAACAGCAAACACAGGCGGATCATAATTGATAAGCTGTTAGAGGATGCTGATATTCTCTGTCTGCAGGAAACATTGCTATGGAAACATGACTTAAAGGACCTGAATAGCTTGTCCAGTAACTTTCATGGGATTGGGGAAGCTACCAGAGATAAAAAAGATGGTCTTCTTGCAGGCCACTCACCTGGTGGAGTAGCTATTCTATGGAATATTGAGGCAACGTAAAAAGCTGTATGTACAGGGTAACATGCTAGTAAGGAAATTTGGTATGTGTTCAGAATCAGTTAAAACTTATCTTTTTAGAACTTACCGTACTGTATTGTATACGTCCATCTGTGGTAGAACTATACAAAAACTGCTATGACTAAACTCTCTGTTGCTTATAATAATATATTTCGTATGCTATGCTATGTAGGGAACCAAAATGGTGCAGTGTCAGTTTTATGTTTACTACGCGTAACCCACCAGCCAAATGTTAATCCTGAAGAATATATACAATATAATTTCATTTCTAGGGTCCAAAACAGCTCTGATGTGTTATTGTACAATATCCTGTCTTCAGATATTGTATACCTCTCACCTATATGGCAGTCTTGGTTCAGACAACTGCTGGTTTACAATACCTTATTTTTGTAATGTAGCAAAGATTATAGTGCATATTGTTTGTTGGGTTAAATGGCTATGTTGGCCTTATTTTTGTATTACGTTCAGTGTATAATACGTAAGATTGTACTTGTATGTTAGGTTAAGTGGCTGTGGATTGTGAATGATCCGCAACAAAGATGTTTTGTTTGTTGTATAATTAATAATTTAAAATATAGTTTCCACAAAATCATATCTGAACTCAGCTTCCCATAATTCATCAGCATTTTTATTAAACTCTCTTACTTTCATAATTTCTCTGATTTCTTCATTAATTTACAACTACTTTCTCCTACGTATACAAATTATCTTTTTCAGTTAATGATGTCTCGTTACTGTATACATATACATAAAATTGCCAGATAATTTATCAAACAGTATGCCAGTATGCTAGGTTAAGTGGCTATGTTGGCCTTATTTTTGTATTAACTTCAGTGTATAATACGTTAGATTGTACTTGTATGTTGGGTTAAGTGGCTATGGATTGTGAATGATCCGCAATAAAGATGTTTTTTTTTTTTTTATTTCGTCAGAATCATTTACCACTTTGCTAGAGAAAAGCCAAAGAAAGTACACTTCTAATTATGAAAATTTTGCAGTAAACAATTGCTTTGCCTGCATGGACTGGTACTGCATTTGTAAATTGTATGGTGACAGAATTAATATAATTGATTCGAAAAATAAAATGGTCATTTTCTTCCGAGTTGTTTATTCATACTCCGTTTTGAATAGTGACTTGGACATATAATCAGTTTGCTTGCTATGTACACAAAAAACATTCATAATAAAATACTGAGTAAACAGGGGGGCCCATATACTAATCCTTCCCCGGAGCCCGTGGCAGCTCTCGGCGGCCCTGGACCAGACCCCTTGAGGGACCACTACCATTAGCTACCGCAGTGTTTGCAGTTCTCGGAGGGTTCGCTCGCTTCCGGCCCCTCCTTACCACCATTGTCCAAGATGCAGCCTCATCATGACGAACGATTGCATTTCCAGCATCCCGATTCACCAAGGGCCCTTGGGGAGTACCCTGTGTGAGATGGTATTGAGCTGGCGATGTAGCAGTGTCCGCATTCAAGGATCCAGGATGAGGCTGAGAAGCAGAAGGCTCTGCACTCATGGATCCAGAATGAGGCTGAGAAGCAGAGGGTTCTGCATTCATGGATCCAGGCTGAGGCTTAAAGGCAGAGGGTTCTGCACTCATGGATCCAAGATGAGGCTGAGCGGCAGAGGGTTCTGCATTCATGAATCTGGGAGTATGCTGCACCCTGCCCCTCACAGATCTTTGACCATCTAGACCATCTTTGACCATCTTTGACCATCTAGTGTTCCATCTCTGAGTGGGGTGTGTCTAGGTACTGGCGAAGGAGGCTAAGAGAGCCCCTGTACCCTTGCCCCATCATACTCTGATGGGACCCTCACAGAGGTGGGGGCTTGGCAATGTTGGTGGGAAAGACTGCATCCTCCATTTTTCTAGTGCCTCTACTCGGGAAGCAGTGACAGTACATACTTCTACCAAACCACTGCAAGTTGTAGCTTGAGTATCCATCGCCCCTCTCAGGAGGACCAACCCCTCTTGCAACTTCCGGATAGATACAAGTAGCGAACAAACATCCATATTTTCCATTGACACCGGGGGCAGATTAGCCAAATCTTGGGCTACAAACATGGGCGTAGGAGGTGGGGAGTCTGAGGGTCCTGGACCCCCAGTCAACCTTTGTGTTGGGTCCATTTTGCCTCACTTTGTCGGGTCCATCACATCATGTCAATAAGAGAAAAATTAAAAAGGGAGGAAAACAGGATTAGAAGGCAAAACCTGTGGACTGAAATTATTTTACAAATTAATTTCCGTTCACAGTTTTGCCTTCTAATCCTGTTTTCGGAGCAAGTGTAGTTTACGTCCCCTTGTGGTGCCTAGTGTAGTTCACGTTCCCCTACATTATCCTAGTGCAGTTTATGTTCCCTTACATTATCTTAGTGTAGTTTGCATTCCCCAACTTTGTCCGCGTATACCTAATCAAATAAAACGTTAAAACTAACGAAAATATTACGACTTAACCTAACCAATCGTCATATATATATATATATATATATATATATATATATATATATTATATATAATATATATATATATATATATATATATATATGACGATTGGTTATGTTAAGTCGTCATATTTTCGTTAGTTTTAACATTTTATTTGATGGATTCATTTAAAAAATGTCTTCTAAAAATCCTAGTGTAGTTTACGTTCCCCAACTTTGACCAGTGTAGTTTGTGTTCCCTTTTGCGTCAGGGGGTCGTAAACTACACTTGTTCCCTGTTTTCCTCCCTTTTTAATTTTTATCTCATTGACATGATGTGATGGACCCGACAAAGTGAGGCAAAATGGGCCTGACACAATGTGCCTTTTAATTAACCTACCCGTATCATTATTACTGCAGTGCTGGGCACTTGCGCAAACACTTGCGCAAAACGCAAATTGCGCAATTGCGCAAGTGTGATTTCGGTTGCGCATTTGCGTTTGCGCCAATTCTTGCGCAAACTTGCGCATGTACTTGCGCAAACGCAAACTTGTGCGCAAACGTGAAAAAAAAAACAAATATTAAAAATAGTGGATTTAGCTCATAAACACGTGACTGCCAGACAGGTGGCGCCGCCAGACAGCAGTGAGCACTCAGTATACCAACAACGCTAGTGAAACACGTTTGTTTGATTAGTTGGTTTTAATTTTATTTCAGAGTTCAAACTACTAACTACTCTAGTAACTTCTAGAAACTTCATAAGTCATAACTACTGTCTATAATTAGTGAACCATGGACAGCCTCAGACACCAGTCTCTGTCCAGCCCCACCTCTGCCCCCAGCCCGGCCGGCAGCGTGACCAGCCATGGCTCAGAGCCTCACCAGGAGGAAGAGGACCTCAACAACCCCTGGCCCCACCTGGACACCTTCTTTGGACCTTTGACCAGCATGAAGAGGGTGGTTGAGAGGGGCAGGGTGGTCTACAGGGGCAGCATCATCTGTAAGAGGTGCAAGGCCAAGGTCAGCTTCAACACCATCAGCATGTACACCCTCAAGAGCCACTACCAGCATGTGAGTTTGTTTATTTATAAATTTAAAATTTAAAAAAAAAATTGATAAGTAGTTAACTTTAGAAATTATTATTTATTAAAATATAATTAAATATTAAATAATAAATTATACTTTGTCTCAATTCAAACACTTCTGTTGTATATCACTCACTATCACTGTCATTACAATATAATTTATAATTTTTTTTTTTCAAGGTTCACGTTTGCGTTTGCGTTTGCGTTTGCGCAAGCGCAAGTTTCGAGAAGTTTGCGCATTTGCGCTTGCGCAAGGTATGGGTTTGGGTTTTGCGCATTTGCGCTTGCGCAAGTGAATTTTCGTTTGCGCTGCCCAGCACTGATTATTAGCACATAACTCAAGCATAATGTTTTTTGAACGTTCAATTTTCTCATCATCATAAACATCAACACATAGCTTGGTAATGGTTACTGGATCCAGATAGTCAATCTTGTTGGCACTAAAACATGGTAGCTCGTCCACTACTGCACAGAGCAATTTTTAAGCTTTTCCCACTGGGCGACAAAGGCAGATCGGGAAGTGGGGGAGGGATTAAGGCAGGGGTGTGCTGCCAATTTCTTAACAACCGGTTCTGATACAGATAGGGGTGTAAATCGGCGAGCGCCAATGGCACGAGTCATTAAGCTAGGGGGTCTGGGTTGAGCGGTAGCTCCCCCAGCGGGGTCCGGGGCGGAGCCCCGGAAGCCAACGCATTTTAGCTTTTCCAAACAGCATTTTGTAACATTTTGGCAGAAATTATTTAACATATATTCTTTATACTCACTAATGACATAATTATCTAAAAATAAACGAATTTTTCACCAAAAAATAAACAAATATTGAAACGACCACTGCTTGTGATACTATTTATATTTTTCTATAAAATCCTGAAAAAATGAAAAAAATTTAGATATAAATAAATTTTTACTGACTTAAATATTTGTTAAAAACAAAGGATCAGTTTAACATATTGCTTCCCAGGAACCTCTCTTTAACATACTGCTTCCCAGTGTTAATCACTTTAACATATTGTTTCCCAAAAATAGACATTACACAACCAATTACAGTTACATTACAATAGTTTAGAATATTTAGAGATTAGCTAGTCGAGAAAATATAAATTTATGGACAACTTAATTTATTATGCTTTGCCATTTTTTGTGAATGTAAAATATTTGGATCACCTGAAGATCAGGGCCCCCAGCCTTCTTTAGTTAGCCTTATAAAGCTAACTAACGAAAATATCACAACCTAACCTAACCAATCGTTAGGTTAACTGTACACCCTTGACGATTGGTTAGGTTAGGTCGTGATATTTTCGTTAGTTAGCCTAGATTACCAACCTCTTTCTAACCAACCGACCTTTCTCTTTTTAACATATTGCTTCCCAGTGTTAATCATTTTAACATATTGCTTCCCAGGAGGGATCACTTTAACATATTGCTTCCCGAATGCTTTGGGAAGCAATATACTAAAGTGATCCAAAACAAACAAACGGTTTGGTGATCCAATCAAAATTTAACAACCGGTTCTGGCGAACCGGACCAAACGGGTCCCAGCACACCCCTGGATTAAGGATACTATGGATCCGGATGTTCCCTAATTAGGCCACCATCCCCGTATGGTCTGAAATAACACTAGCATTATCTATATATAAATATTCAATGTAAATATTTGTAAATATTTCATTCTATTTTCACAAATTTTGAAAATTCCTTGTCGTCCAGTACCCTAAAATTTCATTTACAGGGCGACAAATTTTCTTCACTGGGTGACATTCATGTCGCCCACTGACTAAGTTAAAAATGCTCTGCCACTGCACCATCAATACAATTATTATCAGTAGCTCCTGCCATTTCAAGTTGGCGTTCCTGGCGGCCGTCATTTGCCATATCTTTTCACTACATTCCTTACCTTCACTTTCTTAAACGTGTTAACAACTTAGTATATAATGGAAATATCATTACCTGCGTTAAAAAGATTCAGTTACGGTATTTTAAGAAATGAATGAAAATGAAAATGAAATGAAAAGGTTTATTGGCAGACTATAGTCCATATGACAAATATTATTAATGCAATGACAGTTCATACACTAAGGATAGAAATATATACAATTGATTAGAAATAATACTGCACTATCGAAGTTAAGTGGAGCTACAGACAGACGTTTTCGTACCAAGAAGTCCATAGCTTAGAGGATAAATGGCAGGACTCATGGATAGCTTGGATGATCGGGTTGGTTGATTTTTTAATTCTTTGCATTAGACTGTGTTGAGCACGTCTTGTTACCTCCGGGAAGCTCGGGACATTGCGGGTAGCAAACATTTGCGAAGCTGAGCATCTCGGGGGTAAATTTATGTAAGTCTAAAAGACCTGTTGTACAGCAAATTTAGGGTTCTGCCAGAACCTTTTTTATAATTCACCCAGAGTTGCTGACCGTATATATTACTGCAGAAAGTACGAAAGAGTGTGTCTTTAGCTTCACTTGTACAGAAACGAAAGTTCCTTATGGTAATAGTTTGACCCAAATACTTAAACTCTTGTACTTCCTCAATTACTTCACCATTCATTTTAAACCTTACATCAGCTGGCTGATTACAGCTTTTAGGATGAAATTGCATAACCTTAGTTTTTGTAACATTAAAAAAAATATCATGTTTCTGCGAATACACTTCGCAGACATTTAGTAGCCGAGCCAGACCTTTAACAGAGGGACTTATTAACACCATATCATCGGCATAAACTAAGTTATTTATCCTTGTGTTATCTATACAGCATCCTACTGTTGCCTCATTAAGTGAAGCAATTAATCCGTCAATATACACATTAAACAGCATAGGGGAGAGCAAGGACCCTTGTCTCACCCCGCAAGAGGAGCCAAAACACTCGGATAATACATTGCCCCACCTCACAGTGAAAGATTGGTGGGAATACCAAAATTTCAATAAATTTAATATGTACATGGGAACCTTCCTGTCTTCTAGTTTTGCAAATAAAATATTGTGATTCACCCTATCATATGCCTTACTTATATCAAGAAAACAGCTATAAATGGTTGAATTACTGTCAATGTATTTAGATATTGTTTCTTTAAGTACATAGATACACAGGACAGTTGAGTGGGACCTTTTAAAGCCAAACTGATTAGGAGATGTCCATAGGAAATCATTTAATCGGAGTAACAAGAGTTTTTCTAGTAGTTTCGAGAAGCAGGAAGCGACAGCAATAGGCCTGTAATTATTGCTGGACAGAATGTCTCCGTACTTATTTTTGACCAGGGGCAGTGGCGGCTCGTGACTTTCAGTTATGGGGGTGCTGCCTCAGAAATTGCAAACAATTGTGTCGATTATATATATATATATATGAGAGAGAGAGAGAAAGTCGAATAGATAAATAGATAACTACTCACCACTCAGTCATAAAAATAAGTAAAATAGTATCATAAAATCAACTATAGGGTACTTACGCTTAACGGGTAATTTCGAATTTGCCAAAAATTTTATTTATAAACAAATTCCATTCTTCTGTTTTTATTCTGAGCGAAAAAATATTCTAAGAAATGAAAGCTATATATTGTAAATAATCCAATTATTATATAATTAACTTCAATCTCACGACAAAAAATAAATGATAACGAATCATTGATAAATGCAATTCGGAAATTAAATTTCGAATTAGCAAACGATACAGCAACACAATCAAACTACCAAACAAACATCGGCACTGCTCTGTCCACAATACTTTGGAATTCAGGGCTGCCACTTTTGTTACTTTCGTAACAAAATTGTTACTTTTTAACATTTTTGTACTTTTGTTACGACGTTCGGAAATTTTGTTACGTTTTAGACTTTTAACTCTAATTCCAAGAAAACGGTAAATTTCTAAGTTTTAATTATTGCTGTTAGTGTCACCACTGAAGTTGGCACATTAGAAAGAGTTGCCAATTAACGTTATAATATAGCGTTGATTGGCAACTCTTTCCAGTTGCTCTCGTGACTGTGTTCCGTGATCTCACGTGTGTTTAGTGTTTTAGTTTATTCAGTCTTATCTTTAATTTTATATTAAACCTGTTTAGTGAGTGAAATTTTGTGTTACTATATTTTGATAAAAAAATTATATATATCCCTTTAATATGGAGGGAAATCAAGATGATGAAACTTATGATAGTGATTATAAAACACCGGAGAAAAAGCCTAAAATGACTAGAAAATCCAGAAAGATTTTGGTATAATAATTCAAAAGAACGGTGTGGGGACAAGCAGCGCTTCCCTTTACTATCTAAATTCATGATGGATCTCCTTTCACTTTCTCATTCTTCGGCTAGTGCCGAAAGAATATTTTCAACACTAACTAATGTTAAAGTTAAAAATAGATCTTCATTGAAAACATCCACAATAAATGCGCTTTTATATACAAAAATTACTTCGAAGCCAGGATTGTACAAAATGGGAACCATCAAAAGAAATGATAAATATGATGAAGGAATCCAAATGGCAAGAAAGTAAAACTATGGATGAAGAAAACGTAGCATTTTAAGTAAGGTAAGACTTAATAAATAGTTTAATTTGAACAATTTAATTTTTTTTCGCGATTTGTTACCTTTTTGATGGATTTGTTACCTTTGGCTTATTCATTTTGTTACTTTCCCTAAAATTCTTGTGGCACCCCTGCTTTGGATCCTCTTAAACCCGCGATTCTGACTCGCTCTTCGTACGTCCGCCACCAAGGTTTCAAGCGTTTCGAACAAAATCTGGAACTGTTAAGTACGCAGTTCCACGGGAAGGCTGAAGCTACTTTCGTGATTCATTCGTTCGGCATTGAAATAGTTTAAGGAAAAAAGGATATAATCTGATTTAAAAACTCAAAGTTCATTGAAAAAACAATCAGAGAGGCTATTTTAAATATTTAAATATAAAGATCATAAGATCATGGGGGTGCTGCAGTTCCGCAGTGCCTACCGACGAGCCGCCCCTGACCAGGGGCAAGATATATACCCTCATGAACTCTGCAGGGATATAGCTATGAGCAAGCATGGCTGATAGGAGCAATGATATATGCAGACATACTACGTCATTTGCATATTTTAAGTGCTCATTCGATAAGTCATCTACCCCTGACGCAGAACCAGTCTTTAACTCTTTAATTAACCTCTTTACTTCAAAAAATGATATCAAAATATTTTCCCTTGTCCCTCCCACAATCGTTTCGCTGCAACCTATCTTAAGATTATCCCTACTCACACTATTAAGAATGTTATAGTGGTTTTTCCACAGCTTTGCAATTTCATCCTCCCCCGACACCCCATCGATTGTCGGAGGGAGGACATTTTTGACACCCGTTTGATTCTTAAAATTTCCAAAATTTGTTATTATCGTTATTTATGCGAGCTTCACAGGCTTTTGATGCTCAAATAGACTCTTCTTCCTGTTTACATCGCCTTATGGCCGCCTTATACTGACCCCCGACTTCTACACATATTTATGTATACTGGTCCTAATCTGGGTCTACCATGAAAGCACCACAAATCATAGGCGTCTTTCGATTCCCTCTTCAGGGGGGGGAAATATAATCATTCCATCCAGGAATAACCTTAGAATAACCTTAGAATTTATATATTGTTGATGAAGCTAAGTTTAAAATTATTAATATATTTGCTAGGTCTTTCATTTCAGATTTCAAAGCAATTACCCGGCCTTTAGAAAATATTTTGAGCAATTTTTGCAGTTAAAATTCATTCGCTCATTCGTTCGTTTGTTCGTAAGTTTAAAGGTCGCGCTCGTTCGTTTGTTTGTATGTCCACTATTTCAAAGTCACTTCTTGCCACTCATAGGACTATGAAGGTAGTGCCAAATGTCGCCAGGAAATGTTGAAGATATATTATATGTATTATTATTAATTAAGTATTGTGAATCATCTGATGATATTGTAACTACGTAATCTTGGTACATTTACAAATTTTGTTGGATAAGTAACCCTACGGTTTACTGACTTTAAACACTGTTAATTTTGATAGGAAGAAGGAGCATGAAACTGACACGTCACCGGCGTATAACGGGTAAATACAAATTGATTAAAAGCCTAAACGCTGAAATTCTGAATGAGTATTTTCAGATGTTGAAATACAATAGTTCTGTACATTTTCTGATGCACAGCTGTCACTAACTGTAGTGGAGAAAAATTATTTTCAACGCTTCAAAAAGTGAAAAATTATTTGCGGTGAACATTCTCAGAAGAAGAACTTAATGTTTTTTCACGCTTATAAATTGAGGGTGATAAATTGATGGATGTACATAAGAACAATAATGTTAATTGTGATGCAACCTATAGTCCAGATATAAGAGTTAGTGTATTTGAGACTAAACAGGCCATAAAATGTTTAGATTGTAACAAATCATGTGGTATTGAGGGTATTTCTGCAGAGCATCTGAAATTTAGTAGTGACAGATTAGTGCCTATGTTAGCTTTGTGCTTTACAGGTTTACTCATACATGATGTGAGGTGACGTGTGTATATATATATATATATATATGTATATAGTCTAAAAGTCACTAAAGAGAAAAGTCACTAAAAGAAAGCTGAATGGCAACACAAAAAGATAAACAGCGGAATATGGTCTGTTCATTTATTGGGCTGAAATAAACAGCATGCATTTTTGTATCTGACTAAAATCGTTGGTGCTAAGTTTAATTTGGTGATGCTTCTAAAGTGTAAAGGAAAGAAGTGAAGTTGTCTAATTACACTGGGGAACAAATTTCAACTTTTTGTCTATTGAATTAGATTTGACAGTTAGTTCTAGGTAATTTGGGTGCGCTGAGCACGAATTTTTACTCGGTTTTGCTCTATCAGGTCCTGATTTTGCTCAACACCCCTCCTCTTTCGTCGTATTCATAAAAAGGTTTTTTTCTCAATACTCGCTGTCTTTTTGCAGTTACACATTATGCAACTAGGTTTTTATCTAGGTATTTGTACCTATTGTTATGGTATTGTTGTATTATGTATATTTTTATATGTAACACCCTAAAAATATTTTTAATTTTGTCATTTTTAACCCATTTTAATATTAGTAAATTAAGCTAAAAATATCATAGAATTCTAAAATTTTCTCGAGCGTTCCTGTTCTCTGTAGAGTATTCTAGAGGGACAACTAAAATATATAAAAGCGACTCGTTTCCAGAGTTAATCAGTCAATTCAATCAGTCAGTCAGTCAGTCAGTCAGTCAGTTGAGTTAGTTAATTAAGTTTGGGCATTAACATAATTTTGAATTGGCATATGATTTAGTGAGTAATTTTGTCATCGTGATTTAATATAGTTGATTTAATTAGACGTAATTTATATTGTACCTACTCATCCGTGTTTCTAGTTTAATTTCATAGATTGTAAGTACCTATTTCATAATAAGTACCTATTTAAACTAATTTTTGTGTTTATATTTCAGATTTTCTTAAATTTATATGAATTAAGGGCTTTAAATACCTTTACAAATTGGCAGAATAATCAAGCAATATGTCATCAAGCACTAGAAAGTTCAAATGCAAAAACAACCCTGATTCCTTCTGTTATATATGTGGAAATTTTACACTTCCACATCAACGAGCAAATATAACTGACTTCGTAAAAAGAGCTTACTTAGCTTATTTTGGCATAAAACTGGGGGACCAAGATAAATCGTGGGCTCACATAAAGCCTGCACTATATGCATTGAAAGACTGCGACATTGGACGAAGGGTTCGGATTCAAAAATACCTTTTGGAGTTCCGATGGTAAATTTATGATTTCATAAAACTACGTAATTTAATCACTAGTATACTGTAACTTACCTAAATGTAATTGTAACTTAGGTACATAAACAAAAATTTACAGAAAATGTTTATAAGAATTCAAATATTGCATAAGGTTGAAACACATAGAAATGTTAAATGTTTGGGTGATAACTTTTGATAAAATTCATAAAAACAAGTCTCTCGTCGCTTTTGTTAACGCTTTACAATTTTTTTTCCATATCAGGTGTGGCGAGAGCCTACTAACCACGAGACCGATTGCTACCTTTGCTTTGTCAAGACTTCGGGCTTCACTAAGAAAAATAAACATTGTATCGAGTACCCAAATTTCGACACCGCGATACGACCTGTGCTACATTCAAATGAGATCCCCATTCCAAAATTTAAGGGTCTGCCAACTCAAGAATTAGTTGAAGATGTTCCTGAAAATATTGTTATGCACTTTGAGGAGTCAGACACCATTTTGACCCCAGCGTATTTGAAAGTCAAAACGATCCGCAAAAGTTTAACCAGGCCGAGTTGAATGATCTTGTAAGGGATCTAAATTTGCCAAAAAAGGCTGCGGAAATTTTAGCTTCAAGACTTAAAGAGAAAAACTTGCTTACTTCAAACACATACATTTCATTTTACAGAAAAAGAGAAGAAGAACTTGTTAAATATTTTAGAACAGAGGATAGTTTAGTATATTGCTGCGACATAGTTGGTTTGTTAAAGAAGATGGGGGTTGAGTCTTACGATGCAAATGATTGGCGCTTGTTTTTAGACAGTTCGAAAAGAAGTCTTAAGTGTGTGTTGTTGCATAATGGCAATCTATACGGCTCGATACCGATTGGGCACTCAACAAAATTAAAAGAAAAGTATGAACATATAGAAAGGTTTTAAATCTTATCAAATATAGGGAGCACGAGTGGATCATATGTGTTGACTTAAAAATGGTTAATTTTCTGCTAGGACAACAAGGAGGGTATACTAAATATCCCTGCTTCCTTTGCTTATGAGACAGCAGAGCCAAGGAAGAACATTATTTCAAACAAATCTGGCCAGCACGAACATCACTTACTGTCGGAGAAAAAAACGTAATTAATCCACCTTTAGTGAGCAGAGATAAAATCATATTTCCTCCTCTGCATATAAAACTAGGCCTCATTAAACAATATGTAAAAGCTTTAGATACGAACGGCGAGTGTTTCAAATACATAACTTCAAAATTTCCAAGTTTAAGTTATGAAAAAATCAAGGCGGGAATTTTCGACGGTCCACAAATAAGAACAATGATTAAAGACAACAATTTTCCTAATGTCATGAATGAACGCGAAAAAAATGGCTGGTTCTCATTCGTGGACTTGATAGAAAACTTTTTAGGCAATTATAGGGCAGATAACTACGAAGAAATCGTAAAAAAACTTTTAAGGGACTACAAAGAGTTAGGTTGCAATATGAGCATAAAAATACATTTTTTGAATAGCCATCTTGACCAATTTCCAAGTAATTTAGGTGATGTAAGTGACGAACAAGGGGAGAGATTCCACCAAGATATAAAAATTATGGAGGAACGGTACCAAGGCCGCTGGATTCCCACATGATGGCTGATTACTGCTGGTGCTTGAAAAGAGACCTGCCATCAACAAGCAAATACGCTAGAAAGTCTTACAAAAGAAAATATTTGCCACAGTGAAAGCTTCATATCTGTTTGTTTTTTTATTTTAAGTCATTTCTATCGTTATAATGTAATTTTACTGTAGTTTGAACTGCTTGTATTCATGAAACTTGAAAAAAAAAATTAACACATGACTTAATTTTTTAGTCCTAATTTGAAAAATCTGGAAAATGGCACATAGGCTGTCGACAAGAATCAGGACCTGATAGAGCCAAACCGAGTTGAAATTCGTATTCAACGCACCCAAATTACCTAGAATCAAGTGTCAGATATCATTCAATAAAATACGTGTTGCCCAGTGTTATTATATCAGTTAGGGTAATGTCTATAGCTTCTAAATTAGTAAGGTTAGCTATTTACGTAGGTCGTTTGTGGGACGCTGGCACCTAAGGTAGGCCCTAAAGAAGATCTAAATCAAAGTACCTGTAAGTACCTTTATTATCTATTTGATAACCTAATACCTAACGGAGTCTAACACCCCCACGTTATTACATGGTGTTTTGCCGGATACAATGTTATCCGTTGTTTTGGTGCCAGTACTAAAAGATAAAAAGGGTAAAATTAACAGTAAAGATAACTATAGACCAACAGCCTTGGCCAGTATTATGTCTAAGGTGTTTGAATATATACTCATTAATAGACTTGAATGTTACCTGTATACTAGTGATAAGTTGATAACCAATTTGGTTTTAAAAAGAAACACAGTACTGATATGTGGTCAGTGACGGCTCGTGCCTAGGAGCTGCAGAGCTGCAGTCCCCCCAGACACTCACTACCAGGCGTATGATTCCTTCAGACACACAGCAGAAAAATACACTACTAACAAATATATAATAAAAAGTCATTATATGTTATTTTCAATACGTTACTAAGTGAATTTTCATTAAAACCAGACCAAAATTTAAGTTACTTTCATAGTTGCTGTACGATTCATGTCTGTTATTAATTGGCTCCACATCTGGAAACAATGAGCTGCAGTCGGTGCAGCTCAGTCTCATGTTTACATTGCGTGCGGACGGTGCGGTTAAGTCGTGCTTTCTTTAATTACCCTTTGACGATGGAAAATCGAGTGAAGTATTTGCAAAGCATCAATTTTTCCCAGCTGACATTAAATGAAAAGACTGAAATCAAAGCAAGAGGAAGACCTACACCAGTTTTATCCATTCAACAGAATAGTACAAGCAGGAACAAAGAATATACACCCGGCACCATCACCACCTCAGCCATCCCTACCGCCACCACTACCACCCCCACCATCCCTTCTACCACCACCACTACTACCATTTCCTAGAAATCCGTGGACATCAACTCATACCTGAGGTAGGTCAAATTTGTGTACCCTACTGTTGTGTGAAGCTTGCAGTCCCTCCATTTTATTTTATCACGAGCCACCACTCTAGATGCTAATGTATTTTTGTGTTTCCTGGATACCTCTAAAGCATTTGATCGTGTTAATCATGACAAATTATTCATGAAACTTGTAAATCGTAATGTACCTGATTACTTGGCCCGTATATTAATATTCTAGTATAATCATCAGACAATGATTGTAAGATGGGGTGGGTTAATTCAGAGCCATTCTCTGTGACCAATGGTGTCAGGCAGGGAGGGATACTATCCCCTACTTATTCAATGTTTATATGGATAATCTATCTGTTGTGCTGAACACCTGTAAAATAGGCTGCTATATTGGTACAATGATTGTTAATCATCTGATGTAGGCAGATGATCTAGTTCTTATATCTCCATCTGTAAAAGGGCTCAGCACACTTTTGAAGGTGTGTGAAAGGTATGGGAAGGATAACGACATAAAATATAATCCTGATAAAAGTCATGTTATGATTATGAGGACCAAGGCCTACAAGTATATAAAATTTCCTGAATTTCAATTGAATGGTATGGTGCTGTCAGAAGTAACCCAGGCTAAGTATCTTGGCCACATACTAACGGATAGTCTTTCAGATGACTGTGATATTCTAAGGCAATGTAGACAATTATATGCTAAGGCAAATACTTTGGTTAGAAAATTTCATGTGTGTTCATTAGTTGTTAAGTTGATTTTGTTCAAAACTTTTTGTACTCCAATGTATACAGTTCATTTGTGGTGGAACTACAGGATGTATAATTTGAGAAAATTATATGTTGCATATAATAATATTTTTAGGAGTTTATTCAGGACTCCAAGATTTGTAAATGGTGTTCCTTCTAGTGTCAGTATGCTGTTTGTAGCCAATAAGGTGCCTAACTGTGCCAGTGTCATTCGCAATTTTGTATTTAAATTTATCACAAGGGTTGGTGAGTCAGTCAGTAAGATAACAGAAGCCATGGTTAGTGGACTGGTCTCCGATATATTTTATAAATCTCAAATCTGGAAACATTGGCGTCAGTGCCGTATTAAGGATTTTTGGGCCCTGGGGCCAAAATATTCTTGGGGTCCCTCAATAAGACAAATCTTCGAGTCATGTAAATTAATAAAGCCATTTATTTCTAAATCAAATAATGCAAGCTTTACACAAATACCAAGCTGCTACAATTACACCAAAGTAATTACACAACTACAAGTCCACTGCTAATCTATCAAAGTTGGTCACAAAATCATCCACCACCAGTATACAAAAGTTTTTTGAGCTGCTTCATATCACTAAATTTTCCAATCACAAGCTCACTATTTAAATTCTGCAAAATATTCTTTTCTGTGCATAACAATGACAGACTTTGCAATTTCTTTTAGGTTAGCATTTGACGTTTAACATTTTTAATCATGCTCAAATGAGAAAAAGAACGCTCCGTAGTTGCATTTGACATCATCACACACAAATAAATGCGATAAGCAATGAAAGCATTTGGGAAAACAGCCTCAATTTGTGAATTTCCTGTTGTACTCCTAATGGGCGAGTGTCAGCTAAAGCGTTTTGTTTGAAAAACAGTACAAAATACTGAAACTCAAATGCGAAGCGGTCCTCAAAATCATTTGGGTAATGGACTAGCCAGATTTTTTTGTTACTTTTGATGCTTCCTCTGAAGTTAGTTGAGAGATATTATTGAGCATTCCAAATTTATCATTGATATCATTATAAACATCGGCCCCTAAAACATCTGGGCCATGGGACCTGGCCCCCCCCTGGCCCCCCTTAATACGCCACTGATTGGCGTAGGCACTTGTATGTTCATTATACACAGTGATTCACTGGCCTACTTAGTCAGTGCTCCAGACAACTATCTCTTAATCTTCGATGGGTGCTACTGTAGTATGCGGTCTACCGACGATTGGTTAGGTTTAGTCATGATATTTTCGTTAAAACTAACGAAAATATCGTGACTAAACCTAACCAATCGTCAAGGGCGATTGACAATGGGATGTAAACAAACAATTAGTAAACAAGATAAGAAGCTATAATTAAAAGGTAGACCGCCGAATCGTAGGTAGACCGCATACTACAGTAGCACCCTTCGATGGACCTCTTCTTTAATGTTTGTACCTGTTGAGTCTGAAATAAAGTGTTTGTTTATTTGTTTGTTTGATGAACCGAGATTTTGATGAAATTGTTGTAAAGTTTGTCAATGCAAAGACCAGGAAAAATAATTTTGTAGTTGATGTATTTTATAAAATTTAAACTTTAATAAAAACCATCTATTTCCTTGCATTTTAATTTATTGTTATCCTCGTGTTGCTAGATAATTTTCTTGGCGATCATTCAAGAAGGAAGGGGCGCATCTTAAATTGTGGGCCTAGAGCACTATTTAACCTTAATACATTCCTGATTATTCCATTCATTTACATTATAGGGTGGAGTTAAACTAATTTTGTATTTGTTAAAATTTTCCAAACGAACAGTAAACTTTTTGTAATTATACTATGCATGATACAAAAGATAAGGACGAATATAACTGAAATATTTCTCTCTTCGAATACTTACGAGCATCACCGTATTATATATATATATATATATATATATATATATATATATAGAAACGACGTAAGTATAGAGGGGCGTTCTGCACACGAGGAAGAGAAATAACGAACAAATGAAAAATGAGGTAACCGCCCGGGAATCGAACCCGGGATCTTCCGATTGCCGGTCAGATATGCTATCCACTACACCCCTCGTGTGCAGAACGCTCCTCTATACTTACGTCGTTTCTATACATTAATATACTGCGTGGTCATTGCAGTTAAATGTACATATTCACGATTTGCGAGGGTGCCCTCTCAGGGCATTGGTTTCTGCCCTATGTAGGAGAATTACGACTTCTGACTGATCGAGGCCCGTGGTGTAGTGGATAGCATATCTGACCGGCAATCGGAAGATCCCGGGTTCGATTCCCGGGCGGTTACCTCATTTTTCATTTGTTCGTTATTTCTCTTCCTCGTGTGCAGAACGCTCCTTTATACTTACGTCGTTTCTATACATTAATATACTGCGTGGTCATTGCAGTTTTATAATATATATATATATATATATATATCAGTAGCGGCTCGTGCATTCCTTAAATGGTGAGGCAAAAAAAAATCATATATGTATATATATATCGGCTATTGATTGATGGCGTGGAAAACGCAGTTTAATAATAAACAGGAACACCAGAGAAAAAATAAACATCCTTCAAGGTTTAATAGTACCAACGTTTCGGAATGCACTAATTCCATCTTCAGGGCTAAAACAATAAAATGCCAAATCACATACAAAATACAAATTGCTTAAAAATAATTTAAAATAAAGTTAAAAATTATAAAAAGTAGCTAAGAAAATGTAAAACATTAAAACTAAAAGGTAAATAAATGTGAAGTTAAAAAGTTACAATTATAAAAAGTAGCTAGGAAAAATATAAAAGCATTAAAATTGGAAGGTAAATAAATAAAATAAACTAGTACCTTAACCAAAACATAGCAGATCTACCGATGATTCGTCAGAATTTAGGTCTGGTATTAATTTATAAATAAACAAAGATTCCATAATTTTGAGCTTAAGGTCAGAACTTCGGGCAGCAAGTACGGTGAAATTAGACTGTGAAATTGGGTGGTTATTGTTGTACGAATGATTACGTACGAGAGAATTAGGTGGTTTGCCAAGAGGTAAATTTGTACGGACCGATTTACCGAGATGTTCGTAAATACGGAATTTTAAATGTCTTTTAGTTTTACCTATATATGACCCCATACAGTGGTCACACTTGTATTGGTAAACTATGGATGACTTAAGAAGTGTAGGAATAACATCCTTGTATTTAAATAAATGATAAATCGATTTAGACAGGGTGAATATAATTTTTATACATAGTTGTGGGTAGAATTCCTTGAGCAATTTTAAAAGTTTGTTTCTAATGTTAAAACTTGGTTCCCATATAAGGCAAAGTGAAATACAGGATATCTTTGGGGACTGTAATTAAGTCTCTAGTTGTGGGGTTTATTAGTCTATTTAGGGTTCTAACTTCTGCCTATTGTAGTCTCCACCAGTTTGAGGTTCAAATTTAGTAACTTTCATTTACAAAAAGTAAAACCTATAGGAACTGTCAAAAACAATTACTAGATGCAGAAATTAAATTTAAGAAAAGGTTCAGTAATGAATATAAGAAGGATCTTAATCAGTCTACTTGTAATTTTAAGTTTCTGGTGTCTGATATAGATTCAACACATCTTTTGAACGTCATTCAGTCGGGCAATTTGAAATGTATTTGCAAGGGTGAATTTTGTTCAGAACAGGAAACTCCAAAAATTAGGATATAATACGATTAATAATCTAGCAGCTAATGATCTCATCTTTAATTATTCTTCTAAAGTTCTCAGTGATATTAAAAAATCTGTCCTTTGTAAAGGCTTGAAATTCTCTGTTACTCCAAAGAAGCTTAATTTTTACGGATCATTTCCTCAACTTTGAGTTATTTTTCAAGGACCTTTTTAAACATTCATTCTTTGACCCACATAGTAAAGGTTTTAACTTTTTATCTAATAATTTACGTAATTTAGCTTTAGTTCATTTTATGCTTTTAACCCTTATGGCAATAGACCTAATATGGAGGCGGAAGAGTTTCAAAGTCTAAATAAGATTCCACTTTTTGTTATTACGTTCATTGACCAATATCCATAACGCTAAACAATGATGGAACTCTGAAACATACAAACAAAACATAAACACATACATGAAAAATAAGGGCATCAACATGAAGACATCAATCAATCGTCAGCCAGACTCTGTACTGAACGGACGCATTTCCTGAGCTCTCTGATATTGCATCTACTTTTGCATATTGCTGAGAATTTTACTTTTGGAAAGTTTTGAATTTTATATACTTGCGTTTATATTCACGTTGTTATAGTTAAGTAATTGAATATTAGTGGTTTTTAGCGATTTAGAAGTTTTCATAGCGTGCCGGCTTAATTTAACTTAAACTTGTGACGGTTTAAACTAATTTTTAACTGCGCGATGCCGTCGCAGAAAGCGTCGTGTGTTAGGTGTAGGGTAAACCGGTGGTATTCGGAATTTAAAGATTATAACGGCGGTCCTATGGCGATTACCGAGAGATCAGTTTGTTTCTTTTGCGAGTTAATGGAGGAAATAGTTGACATAAAACGCAGTGTACGTGAGGTAGCGGAAAGACTTGCAACGCTTGATGAGGGCAGGGTAGGGCTACGGTTGACGGAAGCCGAACCAATACTAACGTTGAAGACGTTAGTAATTTGAAGGGTGAGGTGCGTAACCTAGTTTCTAGTTTAGGTAGCTTGTCGGGAAGGTTGGATAGAGTTGAGGAAGGGGTTAAGGTTAGTCCGAGAGTAGTAGATGGGGAGGGATTTAGAGAAGTTAAGGGTGGAGCTAGGCCGCGTACGTTAGGTGATAGGAATCCCCCCCCTATCGAGGTTTCGAACCCTTTCGCCCATTTGGAAAGGGACGTGAATGAGGGGGAAACTATTTTAATTGGGGACTCTTTAGTGCGCCACATGGACAAAGAGTTCGTTGAACGGCATCCAACCAAGAGGAGGAGGGTCTGTCTCCCAGGGGCCAGGGTTGACAGAGTTAGAGACGAAGTGGATAGGATTGACGTTGCCTCCCGTCACTCGATGTTGGTGACGATGGTAGGAGGCAACGACTCGTATAGGCCCGATACGAGAGTGCCTGACCTTTTGGAGAGATATAGGGGGTTAATTAGGTCCCTGAAGGCGAGGTCAGATAGGTCTTTAGTTCTAGGTATTACCCCTAGGCACGGGGGGTCTTAGGATTACGTCAAAAACAATATTTTTGAATAATAAATTAGAAGAGATTTGTGCTGAGGAAAATGTACCCTTCGTAAAGCTGTGGTCCGAATTCAGTGATCCTAGCCTTTTTATAAAAGATGGGGTGCATTTTAATGAAATAGGTAATGCTAGGCTAGGTAGGTTAATAGACGAAAACGTGCGAAAGCTGTATAGGTCGAAGCCTTCTTTAAACGTTGTGGGTCCGGGGAACGCGGGCCCGACGTGAAAAATTTTAAAACGCGGCCCGTGGTAAAAAATAACTTAAACGTCTTTTATTGTAACGCGCGTAGTATTAGAAATAAATTAAATGAATTTAAGGCGATAATTTATTCCGGCAACTACGATATAGTTGCTATCACTGAAACTTGGTTAAATACCGTGACTCGGGACTTGTTGGGGAACTTGATATACCGGGTTTTAAACTCTTTACTAATGATAGGTTACATAGGTTTGGTGGCGGCGTTTTGCTGTACATTCGTAATTCCCTTAGGGCTATCGAGGTTAAGTTAGATTTTCCGGCAGCAATTAATGCGATATGTGTTGAAGTTAGGGCGCAGTATTAGTTTTAATTTTGTTGTTGTTTATAGACCTCCCGTTCAACCCTCGATACAGATACTAGATTTTACTCACTTCTTGGTAACTTTATTGACAATCGGAATAGTATAATTGTCGGAGACTTTAACTGCCCTAATGTTAATTACGAGACTTTTACTGGTAATGAGGAGGGTTTGAGATTGATTGAGTTTATGGAAGATAACTTTTTACGACAGATGTTACCGAACCAACGCGCGGTGACAATATTTTAGATTTGGTGATGACGAACGGCGAGAATATAGTCGAAGGTTTAGAAGTAGGCGAGAGTTTAGGATGTAGTGATCATCAAATTCTTAGGTTTAAGTTATTGATAGAAAACACTAAGGATAGTAACGTAATAGAAGTCCCTGATTTTCGTAGGGCTAATTTTGATAGTTTTGCGGATAGGATGAGAGTAGTGGACTGGATAACTTATTTATGGGTAATGACACAAATTTGCATTGGGTGGCGTTTAAAGAAAGTTTTAGGAATATTGAAAGGGAGTTTATTCCTCGTAGGCCCAAGCGCGCTAGAAATCATGGTAGGCCCAAGTGGTGGACTAGGGAAATAGGCGAGTTCATAAACGAGCGTAATAGAGCGTATAGACTTAATAAGCGCAATGGCACGGCAGCTAACTTTAATAGATATATCGAGCTTAGACGTCAGGTTAAAAGATCAGTTAGGAATGCTAAGCGTAATTTAGAGATACTTATAGCTGCGGATAGTAAACATAATCCAAAAAAGTTTTTTGAATACGTTAATCGTAAGCCGATAAAAGATAACATAGGCCCTCTAGTGGATGTTAATGGCGCTTTGGCTTCTGACGCTCAGGCGATGGCGGGTATTTTCAATAACTTTTTTGCGACAGTTTTTACCGTAGAAGACGTAAATAATGTCCCCGACGTGGACGATATCGTTCCATTTAGTAGCGAGACTATTTTGGATGAAATAACTGTTTACGAGGGTGAGATTGCGCATTATATCGATAGGCTAAAAGTTAGCAAGGCTCCAGGCCCTGACGCTTTTTATCCCAGACATTTGAAAGATTTGAAAGACGTTATCGTAGGCCCCTTAACGAAGATTTTTAATCAGTCACTCGAAACGGGGATTATTCCTGAAGACTTCAAATTAGCTAACGTCACGCCTATTTTTAAAAAAGGCGACCGCAGTAGCTAGCAATTATAGGCCCATTAGCTTAAACTTTTGGAATCCGTAGTTAGGGATCGTATCATCGATCACTTAGAAAGTAGAGATTTGATTAATAGTAGTCAGCATGGGTTTCGACGCCATAGGTCTTGTTTAACTAATTTGTTAGAATTTTATAACGAAATAGTGCGCGAATACGATAGGCATAGAGCGGCTGACGTTATTTATTTAGATTTTAAAAAGGCGTTCGATACAGTTCCGCATAGGAGATTAATTGCGAAGGTCAAAGCGCACGGTATACGCGGTCAGGTAGCTAACTGGTTAGAAGAATGGCTTCGTGCTAGGAGGCAGAGGGTCGTAGTTAATGGTAGTGAATTGGGGTGGTTGGATGTAGGTAGCGGTGTCCCACAGGGTCCAGTGTTAGGCCCATTGCTATTCGTAATTTACATTAACGACATAGATGTAGGATTGACTAGTAACGTGTCAAAATTCGCGGACGATGCTAAAATAGGCGGTAAGGTTGTTAACGAGGACGATAGAAATAGGCTCCAAGACGATGTAAATAGGATTATGGAGTGGACGAATAAGTGGCAGATGCAATTTAACGTAGACAAATGTAAAGTTTTGCATATAGGTTCTCGTAACAATAATTACACGTACACGATGGATGATAGGGAGTTAGCGAGCGTTGACGAGGAAGTAGATTTAGGGGTACGCGTATCTAAGGATTTAAAAGTTAGGAACCAGTGCCTGGAGTCTTGCGCAAAAGCTAATAGGGTGTTAGGCTTCATAGCGCGTAATTTCGAATTTAAATCGAAGGATATTATATTGCCCCTTTACAAGTCCCTAGTCAGGCCTCATTTAGAATATGCCGTTCAGTTTTGGTGCCCGTACTTGCGTGAGGATATTGATAGGTTAGAAAGGGTTCAGCATCGTGCCACGAAACTAATTCCGTCATTGCGCAACAAGTCTTATGAAGATAGGATTAAAGAGGTAGACCTGTATTCACTCGAAACTAGGAGATTAAGGGGGGGGAGCTTATTGAAGTTTTCAAAATCGTTAATAACATTGATAACGTAAATTTTGACAAATTGTTCACTTTCGATAATAGTAATACTCGTAATAACGGATTTAAGTTGCGTGGCAGACGTTTTATTACTAACATCGCTAAAAACTTCTTTACGTTTAAAGTAATTGATAAATGGAATAATCTTCCCGCACCCGTCGTGAACTCTACCAGCGTTAATGTGTTTAAGAACCGTCTTGACAGACATTTTAAAAATATTAACGTTGTTTAAAATAAAATAAAACAATTAGCAACAGGAGCTCTGGTGGTGGTGGTCGAGGATGAGTCGTGTGACATGCCAGCGTGTGACATGCCAGCGTGTGACATGCCAGCAAAAAATTAATAAAAAAAAAAAAATTAGACTAACACGAACGTAGATGTAGCTCGTAGCGTAAACTAACCCACTTTTTGTTTAATTTTACCTACTTTTTACTTTTTCTTTTTCTTATCCTCTCCTTACTTCCATGTCTGTAACTCTTTACTTGCATGTCTGTAGTTTGCATGGTATGACAGTGAGTTAAGACTGTGTTTGCATGGTTTGTAAGCGTTCTTATTTTACTTCTTTTCATCTTTCATCCCTTTCCTATTCTCTTCGACTATTTTTCTGACTTGTCGGCAGTGGCCGGCGGATGATGATGGTGTCTTTTTTCTCTTTTTCTGAATGAATGTTAACCCACGAGTGATAGGTGTTGCTATTTACTTAACCCCTTATTCTCTTCTTTTAACTCTCTATTCTCTTCTTTTAATCCCCTACTCTCTTCTTTCTCTCGGGCTAACCTTAGAGTGGATCTTAGGGTCTTTGTTAGCCTTAACTGCTGTAGATCTGTAGGTAATTCTAAATTATTTATCTTATCACAAAAAATCTTGATTGATTTTTATGTGAGCAGGGGAAATACTACCTACAGTTGGAGTCAAGTGTTTGGCAAGTCATTTAGACAATTTGGACGTAACTGAACCGACATTGGAGATGATAGGCCGAAGGGGACAACCTATAAACAGAAGTATGGTATGGCCATGGGCAATCCCCTCTCTCCAATTTTGGCCAATTTATTTATGGAATTTTTTGAAACAAAATTGTTGCCTTCCCCAGTCAAATTTGGTTAAGATATGCGGATGGCATATTATCAGTATGGTTAGCTAAAGAGAATTTTGATGACTTCTTTTCCAAACTCAATAACTTTCATCACTCAGTTAAGTTCAAATGTGAATGGGAAAGGGATAGAAAAATCCTCTTTTTTTTTATGTTCTCATCAAGAGAGAAAAGAACAACATAAAATTGTCTGTGTACAGGAAGGAGATCAATTCAAACTCTTACATTTACTATTTTTCATTTCATGATGATCAAGTACAAAAAATCAATTGTATCTTCAATGTTTCTAAGAGCATATAGAATCTGTTACCCTTCTTATGTTGATGAGGAGATACAAAAATCAACAATATATTTAAAAATCTGTATTATCCCAAATGGTTAATTTTTAACGTTCATTTAGCAGCCAAAAAAACCTTTTTTACACTGGCAGGTCAACTGTAAACAAGGATTACAAGAAAAGTATTGTCTTCCACTATAACAAAAATTTGAAAGAGCCTAAGAAAAATTGTCAGAGAATAGGCACTAATGTGGCATTCAAATATAATAACTGTATAAATGACATGTTAATAAGGAACAAACCTAATGACGGAAAAGACACAGCTGTGTATATATATTACCATGTAAAGAATGTCCTGATAATGTATACGCGGGAGAAACAGGAAGAGACCTCAGTAAGAGAATTTATGAACACAATAGAGATGCGAGGGTGGGGAATGAAAAAAGCGCTATATTCTGTCATGTTAGAGACTATAACCATGTTATTAATTTCAATAATTGCAACTTTGTTTTCAAATCTAATAATGTGAAAAATGCTCTTTATGAATTGGTCCCCATTTAACCCACCCCTAACATCTCCAGTCTAACTACAGAGTAGATTAAGCCTAGCCTTGTAGGGGTCAGCCTAGAGATTCCGGAAATGGTCCAGAGCGGGCAGAGTAAATTGAGGTCCACAGTAGGATTCCTCACCAAATTAGGTTAGGGTAATTTACTTTAGCCTTTGTTAAGCTATGAGTTGATGCTAGGTCTTAGACCACAATGTAGGCCTAATTTTACTGACCCAACTTATATTATGTCTCCAAACTGGGTTCAAAAACACAACTGATCACTTACTGAGTGTTATTAGACAGTCCCTCTTCTCTTTGCTCAATTTTTTGAGAGCGTACTTGCTGGTGGTGACCTTTTTCCGTTTTCTAGCCTCTTCCTTTTCCCCGTTCCGTCTTGCTCTCCCGTTCCTTCTTGTCCGTTCTTCCCGCGGCTTTTTCCACCAGCGTCCCCTTGGTTTTTTCGGTTGGTTGATCGGTAATGTATGTCTATTACCGAGCACGCTCTATCACACAGCATATAAATACTAATGTGGAGAATAACTCTGGTGAGCAACCAATTGGTTTCATCCACCCAGTTATTGACATAAAAGGAGTTTAATAATTGTTAGATTAACTACCTACCTACTCAGTGGACCATTTTCGTTACCTCCCAACTACCCACACGTATCAGTTTTCCATATACTGGGGGCCCCGGGAGATAAAAATCTTGGTGTCATTGTCACCAATTTTTATGTCTGAGCTAACTATTTGACTGTAAATGCCTGTTAATCTGATTAACAGTGACTATCCTCACCTTCTCATGGAGAAGATGTAGCATTTAATTATAAGAGAAAAATACATCCATAGGATGAAACTGTTCATGGTCTTTACCATAAGAAAAGGAAAAGTGAAAGTTAGATGAAATTACAATTCCCCAGCATCTATTTTTTGCTGTAAAACTAATCGCGCCTTTAACGCTGTTTGTCGCTGAGGTCTTGTGTCTGTCAATGTTGTAGTAGGATGTGTTACCGCTCCTACTGTCAAGGGATAGTTACTGGAAGTTCAGTGTCTCCAGTTGTTACTGTCGGTGGGAGGGCTTCCAAGTCCATTGTTTTGGGTCCAGACTCTAGGGTACAAAAGAGAAATGTCTCTTGTTGTGTCACCCGTTGAAGTCCTTAATTTGACCACTCTTGTTACCCCGTCTGCCCCTGGTCTGAGTTCTGAAACTCTAGCCAGAGGCCAGTATTGTCTTGGAGTACTGTCATGTATGAGAACAAGGTCCCCTACCTTAATTGTGTCAGACCAATCCTTCTTAGTCATTTGTTTATGTCTCTCCCTTAGACCCATCAAGTACTCAGTTTTCCACTGTTTAATGAAATGAGCTTTAACTCTAGTTAATGTTGTAACTTAGTCTGGAGCTCATCATGTTGTTGAGTCCAGTTTGGGTCTTCTGAAGAGTCTATATTGTAGTCCGGCAGGAGACTAACTTGTTCTCCCCGAATCAAATGATTTGGAGTTAATGGTTCCGGGTCATTAATGTTGTCACTCACATAAGTGAGTGGTCTATTGTTGATGATGTTCTCAATCTCAGCCAGGAGAGTGAGCAACTCAAACAAGTGTATCTGTTTTTTACCAATTGCTTTCTTCAAGCAATTCTTTACTGTTTGTATATTCCTCTCCCAGATAGAACCATACCAAGGAGAGGCAACCGGAATATACTTCCACTTTATGTTTGAATTTTGTACATATAATTGTGTGACTTCATTGCTTAACAAGTCGTGGATGACTGTTCACCAGCCTTGAAATATGTAGCATTGTCAGTCCAAACTGTCTTGGGTACTGAATGTCGTGCACAGAATCTCTTAAAGACAGCAACAAAAGATTCTGCTGTAAGGTCCTCCACAACATCCAGATAAACAGCTCGTGAGGCAGCACATGTAAACAGTACAATGTACATTTTTTGTTCAGTGTCAACCACCCCTACAGTCAATGCTCCTGTATAGTCAATGCCTACAGTCTCAAAGGGTCTGTTGAGAGTAACTCTCTCCTCTGGCAAAGCAGGAGGATTTGGTTTCCTATAGGGCCTAGCATGAATACGCCTACATGTGACACACTCACTCAGGACTGTTTTAACAGTGATCCTTCCCTTGGGTATCCAATAAGTTTTTCTTAATGTTAGTGTCTGTGGTACCCCATATGATGTACATCATTGTGTTTGTCTGATGATTAATGTTGTCAATAGCTAAATCTAGGTAAAAGGATTGGATGTTTGCTTTTGTAAGACAGTTTTGATTTGTCTAATCTCCCTTTACACCTTAGAAGACCTTCCTCATCTCTGAACAAGTTTAGATCCACAACTACTGATGGTACAGGCTCTTTTGTTTGTTTCCCATTAGTCAAGAATTCTAACTCTTTATTGTACTCCTTTTGTTGTGCATGCCCTATCCAGTACTTGGTTGCAACTTCTGTATAATTGTGATTGTTCTTATTTAGGTGTTTGTTAATTGTAATTAAACAGTTGTGAGCAAACCTCAAACCGTAGGCTGTGACCCTGACAAGTTTGCTGAAATCAGAATAATGTTCGTAATTAGTGATTGGTTCAACCTTTTCATTCGAAAAGGTTAAATTTAATGTCAAGTTAACTTGTTCCACAAGCCATTGGTCTGTATTACAGAGCCACTTAGGTCCCATGAACCAAGTTTTGTTTGACTTCAACAACTTGTAGGATAAACCTCTGGTCAGAAAGTCTGCTGGATTTTTTTTAGTTGGAACATAGTGAAAGTTGACTTGTAGGCTTTCATTAGCTTCAGCTATTTCTTTCAAAGATGTTCTTACTATTAATGTTATCATTCCGGATCTAGGCAAGACAAATCTGACTGTCGAGCCAGATGTGGATATCAATTATGTTCACATCATGGTAAGCATCCTTAAGCAATGAAGTGGTTTTAATGGCTAACGCAGCAGCCAATAGTTCCAATTGAGGTATGGTTCGGGTAGGTTTGAGAGGTGCAACTTTCCCTTTTGCATAAATTAGATGACTTTCTGTAGGACTTACAAGGTACGCACAGCACCCATAAGCCTGTGTGCTTGCATCAGCAAACACATGAAGTCTCTGGGGTTTATCCCTAAACCCACAGCACCTTTGTATTTTAATGTTCTGCACTTTTGTTAAATCAGCAGCTAACTTCTTCCAAGATTTTTGATCTTCAGTTGTTATTGGCTCATCCCACCCAACATTTGTCCTCCAAACTTCTTGGAGGAGAATCTTTGATTTTATTGTTGAAGGCAGGAATAGACCCATGGGATCAAAAATTTTTGAAGCCTCTGATAATATTTGTCTTTTAGTGTTAGCTTCCTCATCAAGTTTAAAACCTTTAGTGCAGATTGAATCATGATTGTTAGAAGTTGCATCCAAATACCAGTTCATACCTAAAGTTTTAACTCTGTCTGATGGTTCAGTAAGACCATTATTATCCTTTAAAATCTTTTTGTTTAAATCCTCATCATTTGAAATCCACTCTCTAAGTTCAAAGTTACCTTGTTGCATAATGTTTTGAGAGTGTTCATAGACCTCAGATAATTCAGATTTTGTTGATGTTGAGCCTATTAGATTGTCTACATAAAAATGTTCCTTGAGGAAGTTTAGTGTTAAAGAGTTATTAAACTGGTTCAAATGATGTCTAATTGTCAATGCTAATAGGCTAGGTGAGCAATTGGCTCCAAACAACACAACATTGAATCTATAGGTTATGAACCCTTTATTCAAATCAAATGGATCCCTGAACCATAAGAACCTAAGTTGGTTCTTGTCATATTCATTTTTAAGATTTATTCTCAAAAATGCCTTTGAAATGTCACTTTGTAAGGCATATTTATCTAACCTGAACCTGAGTAAGATCTTCACAAGGTCAGAAATGAGATTAGGACCCTCAATCAGGCAATCATTCAAACTGTGTTTATCACTGTCTTTGAGGCTACAGTTATATACTCTGAGTTTTTGTTGTTGGGGCATCTTGTCGATAAACCCCCCTGTGGGTTAAATAATGACAACCATCTTTTTTAAAAGGGTTATTTGTTACTTCTTCAATGAAGCCTTTCTGTAGCTGTTCTTTGAAGACATCACTGTACATTTGAATTCTATTATCTTGTTTGAGCTTTTTCATTACTTTATATAAATGTCCTTTAGCTACTTTGAGATTATCTCTTAAAGTTGGACAATTTATTTTCCAAGGTAACTCAACAAAATAACTATTGTCTTTGCACTGAATGGTGTCTTCAAATCTTTCTACCATTAACTGATCTTCTGAAGTTTGATTTGTGTCATGTATACCCACAGATTCTAGCAACCATAAAGTTTGAATTGCCTCATCCAGAGTTTCATTTGATAGTGATGAATTAATGTTCTCAGCTGTTATAATATTATTCAAAGTGTTGCTATTCTTACAGGTGTTATGTAGGACTGAGTTAAGGCACATAGTATTTGTTAGTCATGAACTATTTTGGTTTAGGTCTAGGTTGTATCTGGATAGGTCACCCAAAGGGGCTATCCCTGATGGTGTCTGATAAGCTATACTATTACCTATCTTCACTATGCTCTTATGAATAAGATGAATATAATCTGCCCCATTAATATTTCAATGTTAGCTATTGTGTTGTTTGTGATATGTCTATCAGCCATATTGTACTGTTTCCTCAAATGATTGATGGTTTGTTCTAGTTTGGGTACAACCAGTTTGTTTTGTCCTACTTTTGGAATAATGACTGTTTTAATTTTTTCTAATTCATTTTCTACATGTAATTCCAGGTCAATTGTCTTATAGCTATTTTTGTTTGAGTTATCCTTAACAAAGGATGTGATATTGAGTTCTTGTTCATTCGGGTTTGGTGTCAAACCCAATTTATTAACTAAATTTTGCGAAACAAATGTTCGTTGAGAACAAGAGTCTATAAGACATCTCACTGGAGTGGTGCTACCCTCACCATTCACTAAGTCCAAAGTAATAGTTGGTAAAAGAACCTGTGTTTTTTGTTACGTTGTTTCAACAAACAGAATGTCCCACGAAAGTGGCATTTTCTTGATTATCTTTGTTTGGAGGAGGTATCTTTTGAGTTTGAGTATTGGTGTTTGGACATCTCAGTGAATCACACATTGATGAGACATGTCGTGAACTTTTACAAAACTTACAATTGAATCTTAACCTAGATTTACAGTCTTTCTTATAATGTCCCTGGCCAGTACACTTTTTACATAGGTTCAACTGTTCACATCTTCTAGATCTTGAGTTAAAGTCTGAACATTTGCCACACCCAGTACTACTGTGTTCATCACTTGCACAAAATTTACAATGTGGTGTGTAAGTTGAGGCTGCAGTTACATTAAAGTTCTGTAATGTAGGCATTCGTGTGTTACAGTTGTTCACATTTGATTCTACAGTATCAAGTTTTGTCTGTTTGGCTGTAGCTAGTTGGTCTCTGGGGACAGTCTTTGGTTTATCCATAGTCTGGGTCTTATTTTGTGTTGAACTATTTCTCAATTTGAAATTAGTCAGGATAGTTGGAAAGTGTTTTCTGATGTTTTCAAGATTAGGATAATTTTGTCGCGTCTTTTGAACTAAAACATCTTTAATCCTCAAAGGGAGGCACCTAAGAACTGCGCCTTGTATAAGCCAAGATGAAGCTTTAACATCTATCTCATTGCTAACAAGTTGTCCCATAATAGCTTCTAATTTTGAATAAAATCTTTCCGTATCACTATGGTTATCTTTTACGGGTGCAAAATCAATAATTTGTTGAGATAATTCAAATATAATCTCATCTTTATTAATGTAATTACGTTTTAAGAGATCAATGCTACTTCATATGACTCACCCACAGTTGGTAAATAGGCTATCATGTTATAGGCTGGACCTTTAAGGAAACTAGTTAAGTAGCTAAACTTATCAACAGTTGGAATATAAGGTTTATTACCTATTGAACTCTCAAATTTTTCAATGAAAGATAGGAATTGTACCGTCTCCCCATCAAATGTTGGTACTAGCAAAGTGGGTAACTTAGCCCTAAATTCTTGTAACTCGGGACTTGGCATGCCACTTAAATTTTGTTGAAGGTTAGCTCTACTTTGATTAAAATCAGAAATAGGTTTATTTGGTGTTAAGTCGGTCAAACGAGACTGTAATCTCCTTATGTGCTGTTCAGTTGAGATTACCTGATGCTCATTATCAGAGTAAAAGTCTATAAGTTGTTCATCAGCCATTTCAGGTTCAATTAACTTTGAAATACTCTCATCAATGGCTATTATATCCTTCTTAAAGTTATCTAATTTAAGAATTAAATACTCTAAATCTTCCTTACATGGTTGTGTAATATTATTAAAAGTGTTGATGGCCTTAGTTTAGTAACAGCGCTCAACTTTCCCCTCTTTTTCTTTTTTAATTGTTTCAATTCCTCACTGTCCATGTTTAAGTCAAAATTGTTTAAATGGGGATCGTAATGAAATATAGGGCAAGAAGAAATTATCAGAGACGAGAGATCATATAAATTGAGTAATCAGACTAAACAATCAAGTTTTAAATTTAGTTAAATCCCCCCAAGTATTTATGTGTCACTCAGTTCTAAGCTTATAAGAGAATAGGACTCCTTAAATGTAAATGTTTCCTAGTTAGGCTCTAGGTTGTAGACCTAATTAGGCAAGTTTGTTACATTAGGCTTGATTAGGTTAGGTTTAAGCTAGACCATTTAGCTTAATTCTGCAATTTTTGTTAAGTAAGATTAAGCCTAAAGTATATAAATTCCCCGCACGGGCCACCAATGTGAGAAATGCTCGGTATGAATTGGTCCCCAATTAACCCACCCCTAATATCTCCAGTCTAACTATAGAGTAGATTAAGCCTAGCCTTGTAGGGGTCAGCCTAGAGATTCCGGAAATGGTCCAGAGCGGGCAGAGTAAATTGAGGTCCACAGTAGGATTCCTCACCAAATTAGGTTAGGGTAATTTACTTTAGCCTTTGTTAAGCTATGAGTTGATGCTAGGTCTTAGACCACAATGTAGGCCTAATTTTATTGACCCAGCTTATATTATGTCTCCAAACTGGGTTCAAAAACACAACTGATCACTTACTGAGTGTTATTAGACAGTCCCTCTTCTCTTTGCTCAATTTTTTGAGAGCGTACTTGCTGGTGGGGACCTTTTTCCGTTTTCTAGCCTCTTCCTTTTCCCCGTTCCGTCTTGCTCTCCCGTTCCTTCTTGTCCGTTCTTCCCGCGGCTTTTTCCACCAGCGTCCCCTTGGTTTTTTCGGTTGGTTGATCGGTAATGTATGTCTATTACCGAGCACGCTCTATCACACAGTATATAAATACTAATGTGGAGAATAACTCTGGTGAGCAACCAATTGGTTTCATCCACCCAGTTATTGACATAAAAGGAGTTTAATAATTGTTAGATTAACTACCTACCTACTCAGTGGACCATTTTCGTTACCTCCCAACTACCCACACGTATCAGTTTTCCATAAATTATGTTAAATGTAGAATTGTTGAATCTCGTCTTATGCTCTATATAAAATTTTAATCTATCCGATGGTCAATTCTATTTTTTTTTATGCAGGAAGGTGGGGACAAGTGCAAATGCCCACAAACGAGCCCCTCACAACAAAATTATGTAATAAAATTAAGAATTTTGTCACATTACCATCCAAAAATCCCCGAGCAACACAGGGTCGGAGGAGTCACTTAACTATCGCCTGATAAGAGGATGGGAAGGTTCAGTCAGCTAATCCCTGATAATTAACTTCTAGGTGTGTATATAAGCTCTGTTCTCTGTTTATACGGTCATTACCAATTGACAAAGGCTCGCGAGGAGCCAAAACTGTATTGGCGTTAAGAAATAAAAAGTTACGGCTTCCTGAAGAGTGGGTTCCTTCTTCATACTTCGTCGCGACAGCGCGTTATTTTACATCATATATACACTAGTCCCTCTAAAATCGTCGTTAATTGGTTCCATAAACAGACGACGATTAAGGAAACGATTAACGAGTCATTGAAATACTAGGGGTACTCAATATATTTTGCCCCACCCTTTTTTCTTAGCTAAATAATAGGTCATGGGACTGAAATGTCTTTTGGGCCGTAAGTTTGAACTTTCTGCACTTCACATAACCGGATTTTTCCAGTTTGACCGCCCCCCTCCTTGTATAAAACCGTTTTTAAACACCCTTGTATAAAACCGATGGTTAACACAGTTTCGAAAATGGCGTCTGACAATGATGTGCGTCGTGAAAAGAGAACTGTTATCAAGTTCTTAACCGCAGAGAAGGAAACAGTTGGAAATATTCACAAACGTCTACAAAACGTTTACGGAGATGCTGTTGTTGATCGAAGCACAGTTGGACGCTGGTCTAAACGTGTGAGATTATCGGAGAGAGGGAGAGCAGCGTCGATGATGAGCCACGCAGCGGTCGCCCGGCATTAGTTGTGACATCTCTCACTATGCAACGTGCTAACAGCATCATTCGATCAAATCGGCGCGTCACATACAAGGAGCTATCACTGGAGCTAGGAATTAGTGAAGAAAATGTGAATACGATAATGCAGTAATTGGGATACTCAAAAGTGTGTTCACGTTTGTTCCTCGCGAACTGACTAAAGATCACAAAGCCCAAAGAAAAGAAATTGCTTCTGAGTCGTTGGTTCGACACGAGACAGAAGGGGATGACTTCTTTCACGAATTGTGACGGGATGAGACTTGGGTACACCACTTTGAACCTGAAACAAAACGCCAGTCCATGGAGTTGCATCACGCAGACTCCCCACGCAAGAAAAAGTTCAAAATGGCTCCCTCTGCAGGAAAGGTTATGGCCACCATCTTCTGGAACATGAAAGGGATGATTCTGCTAGACATTATGAAGAAAGGACAAACAATCAACTCAGAGGCATATATTGCTACCCGACAGAGACTCCAGAGACGTATAAAGCGAGTTTGACCGAAGAGAAAACTGGAAGACGTCCTTCTTTTGCACGATAACGCAAGAGCACACAACAGTTTGCAAACAAAAGAGGCCATCACAAAAATGCGCTTGAATGTGCTACCCCCACTCTCCATACAGCCCAGCTCTGGCACCTTCATACTTCCATTTGTTTGGGCCAATGAAGGATGCTATTCGTGGAAGAAAGTTTCAGAGTGACGATGAGGTTGTTGAGGAGGTTAAGAGGTGGCTCCAGCGGAACCCAGCGTACTTTTACCAGCAAGGAATAAAGGCTCTTGTTTCGAGATAGAGGAAAGCCGAAGGAAAGCCGTAGGAAAGGACGGAGACTATGTGGAAAAATAAAAACTTGTAAAAAAGGTATGCAACTACTTGTGTACAAAATTTCTGGAACTTGCAAGGAAACTTAGAAAGAAAAAAAAAGGTGGGGCAAAATATATTGAGTGGCCCTCGTACAAGTAATAATGACAATTTGTTCCAGATCACCTGCTGTACTGTCAATGATGACAGTGAGATCAATAAACTTTTATCTGCACATGACATTCCTTGCTTTCACTAAACTTGGCTCTCTAAACAAGAATGCAAAAATTTAAACAATATTAAGTCTAACTACAGGGGAATAGCTTATTCACCCAATGATGATAGTGAAGTTATTACTGTGGGCAGACAAAATAGGAAGGAAGGAAGGAAGGTGTAGCTATAATGTGGCACTCACAGCTGGATAGGTTTATAGAACCCATTAGTTATGAATTTGAGTGGGTTGTAGCCATAAAACTAACTACTGATAAGAAAATACTGTATACATTCCATATTTATATGCCTTGTGAGTGTGCTGAAAATGAGGAGGTATTTTTAGATAGACTCTATAAACTAAATATACTGCTAGAGGAGCTGGACTCTTCATGTGTTATAGTGATTGGTGATTTTAGCAGCAATATCAATAAACCTAGTTCGGATTTTGCTAAGCTTCTTATCAATTAATGTGAGGCATGCGACTACAAACTTACCAGTAAATTGCTACTCCATACTCATTTACATATGTTATGATGCCTGGGGGACTCACTCGTGGCTAGACTACTGTATAGCCTCCCACGATGGTTATAATATAATCAATAGCATCAGTGTAATGAAATGGTTGACCACCAATAAACTCTTCCTAAATACCAGTAAAACAAATTTCATGATTTTTACTAATAAAAGAAATGTATATCTTGATGAACTTAATGTTAATGAAATCACCATAAAGGAGTGTACTGTAACAAAATTTCTTGGTCTAATGCTAGATAAGAATTTGCAATGGAGTGATCATGTAAATTATATCGCGAAAAAGATTTCAAGGAGCGTTGCTATAATGTTTAAACTTAGAAATGTAGTCCCTAAACAAGTTTTATTGACTCTTTATCATACTCTTGTTCTTCCTTATATAACATACTGCACTCTTGTTTGGGGAAACTCCGCTAACAACGCATTAAATGGTATCTTTGTCATCCAAAAACGAGCAATAAGGTTATTATCTGATGCTGATTTCCTTGATCACTCTAGTGCATTATTTAAAGAGCTAAACCTACTAAAGCTCAATGATATAACCAAACTGGCACATTTTATTTTTATTTACAAGTGTAAGAGCAAAATCATTAATTTGCAATGGGTAAATAGATATTTTGTAACTCATCAAGAAATCCACCCGTATCAGACCAGAAATAGATCAAAGCTTGTTATACCTCAATTTAGATTGTCTTCATCTCAAAAACTACCCATTTTCATTGGATTGAAACTATGGAATGACTTGCATGCCGATATAAAAAATATTGCGAATGTAAATTTGTTTAAAACCAAGTTAAAATCCCGATTAATAATGGGATACTAACAAAAATCTTGGATTAATGTCCACTAATAATGTTTAATATTGTCCATTAATATTGTTTAATATTGAAATACAGGCTTTAACTATTAATAATACTTATTTACTTATTTATTTATTTTATTATTATTAATTTATAACGGCTAGCTGCTTATTTTTAATAAGAGCCCAGTAAAGCCTAAAGCTTAAGGGCCAAATAAAAAAATAAAAAAAAATAAATAGTCGAGCTTCACAATTATTTATGTCATTGTAAAAATTGTAACTTGTAAAAAGACTACTGTATTTATTTTATTATTAATAAAGGTTATTCTATTCTATAATCTGATCATATCCCATTTGTAGTAGGGCCTGATTGTGTAAAAATGAACAATGAATAATCAATATTCATTTTTACATAAGAACCAAAATCGCTTAACGCGAGTTTGGATAATAATGGTTCTATGGTTTAATCATATCCATTTTCCATTTGTTATAGAATTTATTATAATTAATTATGGTTGTCTTGCATCTCACCTTCGTCCCTAGGTTATGCATACACATTGCATATAACAGGATTGGAACCCGTAGTTGTACTTCTTAGTCATTAATACCCACTCTTTGTCTCTAATTCGTTCTTGTAAATCTTCCTAATAATGATTTGTACTATACGTACAAATTCAATAACTATGACGTCACATTTTCCCGTCATTAATTTCTCTTCATCATATCTCTAGTATGAAATGTATGGTAAATTCTTTAATAATAATGTTGTGGTGTTATGTAGTATAAATATTATTATTCAACCATATTCATCTATACGTCCATATCTTATCTTGACCATTATCCTATATAAATTTTATTAAATATTCATTTTTACTCGTGTCAGTCTATGAAACGCAAAACTTTATGCATTCGTTCGAAAACGCACAAATACGTTCTCGTATTATTTTTTATATTTTATTTTTTATTATATCACCTCCCGCAATGAACTCGAAAATGCTTAGGTAAGTGATCGAATTCGCTAATCACAGCAAAATCGAACGCTTCTAAGATAAATATCTCCTCTCGCTCTGATTCAAATTTATAACATATTATAACATAATATAACATATTATGTTGTATATAAATCCATACCGTATGTGCCCATGTACTTTGTATTATATTTCTAACATCTTAATTGTCTATTAATATGAAACACTGTAAAAACAAAACAAAGTTATAGTAACTGTTTAATTGTAATTAACTGTAATACTTTAATTTAATATAACGTAATGTACTTTAATGAAACTGTAATTAATAATAACTTGTAATGTACTTCAATGAAACTGTAATTGAATGTAATGACTTAATATATAATGTAAGAATGTACTTTAATAGAACTGTAATGGACAATCATAAGCGAATGTGAAGTAATCCATAATCGCAATCGTAATTGTAATGAACCAAAATTAATACATACTCAGTCATGTACTCAAATTGTACTTATGTACTACTACGAAATTATATCGCCTTCAGAAATGAAGACTCGGCAGAAAAATAGTTTTTTTTATTTTTTATTTTTTATAATTTTTATTTGGAATCTTTCATCTGATCATGTGTTTAAAAGGGGGGAAACTTAACCTTCAACTTCATTCCCCCAATATTTAGAGAATATATAAATCATAAATTGTAAAATAATGTCACTTCTTCTTCTTCTTCTTAGACTTCACTTCGATTACTTCGATTAACACTCCCTTGTTAGCAGCCTCGCTGCGAGGAGGGGGCAGAGGCCCCTTGCCTCCTTGATTTCTTTAGATTCCGGCCTGAGCCATGGTCGAAAGAGGTCGAACCTCTACCCCTGTAAAATTCAGACCATTACCTGTAAATTTTTAAGAAGTAAATTACAGTAAGAGAAACTTTTTATTTTCCCCCTCGAGTTGGGCTATCTTCAGAAGAACTTAGTCAGTAAAGTCAATAAGTTATAAAAGAAAAGTCGATAATTTTAGTCTCAGAGAAAGTATCACAGTATTATAGAAAGAGAAGAATTAATAACTGTCGACCCTATAGCGAGAGAAAAGAATTAGAATGTTATAGAAGAAAAGTATCGCGAGAAAATATCCGTTGCTGCCTCCAAACAAGAACGCCTCGTTGATACGAGACAACCCAAGCACCATAGAAGATATTGGGTCAAACAGTCTGGCGACCGAAAAGAATTAGAATGTTATAGACGAAAAGTATCGCGAGAAGAAATATCCGTTGCTGCCTCCTAACCAGAACCCCCGTCGACTCCGAACCACCCCAGGGCCATAGACGTACCTAACTTAGACAATGACTGTGATAATGCTGATTACTATAAGGTTAATTGGTCAAATCTTGGTCACTCTGAGGTAGATTACTATACAATGCAGACTGATGCATTACTAAGGCTTGTGAGGATTCCTGCAGAAGCTTTGGCTTGTAGGAATCCCTCCTGTGATGATGTAAAACATATAGATCTCTTAAATAAGTATTACGGTGAGCTTGAACATGCCATTAAGAGTGCGAGTGGAAGTAGCTTTAAGAATAAAAAATGGGGAAAAGTAAATGTCAATCCAGGGTGGGCAGAATACTGTGCTGATTTGTATGATGTAGCTAAAAATGTATTCGTGGAATGGGTTGCTATGGGGAAACCTAGGCAGGGGGAACTCTTCCAACTGAAAAATAGAACTCGTGCTAGATTCAAGGGTGCTCTTAGATTTATAAGGAAAAATGAAGAGAATCTTCGAAGAGAATCTCTAGCCAGAAAATTTGGCAATAACAATACTTCTAGTAGGGAATTCTGGATGGAGGTTAATAAAATTAACAATAGTAATCTTACCTTGCCAAATGTAATAAAGAGTATACATGGTGCAAAAAACATTGCAGAACTATGGAAAAATCATTATGAAACCCTATTTAATTGTCTCGGGGGGGTGGGGATAGACTAAATATATGTCTAAATGTAGAACGCTCTGAGGAGCTACTAATTAATGCCTCAGAAATCTGGCAGGTTATTCATAAGTTAGATGATGATAAAAGGTGTGGCCTAGATGGCATACAAGCAAAACATTTAAAATGTTGTGGCCCTCGTATAATACCTGTAGTGACCGGTAGATAAGGCTATGCTTCACACACTATATACAGATACAGTACAATAACCAGAATTAAGTTACACAACGAAATAATTATAGACTCACCTCAAGTATAGAACAACAGTTCCAGACAATATTCTAGGTAGCCAATAATAGTCGTTAGTCTTGCAGGTGTCAGTCTATTAGTTAGTCAATAGCTATATCAATATATCTAGATAGGCTAGTAGTTCACAATAGTACAACGACAATCAACACTACATCCATAATCGCAATGCTAATGATCATCCCAAAACATCATCGCTGCATATCCGCCCTAATCCGTCAAAACCAGTGCTGCCAGATCAATATTAGTTTTTATTATTAAGGTGTTCTTTTTTAGTGTGTCGATCTGCAGACTTTTAGTCACACCAATCCACCACACTCCTCCCCTATAAGTTCAGACGTTCCGGGGCTTTTTTAACCCTGGTAGAACGACGAACTCCAAGTGCAGTAGATTCCTCTGGCACAGCCACAGGTGACAGAGAGGATTGTGTTTCCATTTCGGTTGGAATAGTAGTGGTACTCTCTGGAGTAGTAGGAATAGATGTACGCTCTAGAGTAGGAGGAATAGTAGGGGTAGCGGAAGGCATAGAAAGAGGTAGAATCTGATCCTGATGTCGATTCTGAATTCGACCATCTTCAGTTACACATCTGTAGGAAACAGGGCCAGTCTGCCTTCTAACTATAGCTGCTACCCACTTGGGACCCTGAGAGTAATTGCGAATCATGACCTTATTTTGAGGTAGCAGCTCTAGCGTCCTAGGAGTCTTACATTCAAAGGCACGTTTTTGCTGCTCTTGCCGACTGTAAACTCTTTGACAAATAAAATCATGAGGACGCACAAGATAAAAAATACAGCGAATACGACGGCCAAACATCAACTCGGACGGTGCAACACCCGTAGTAGAATGGGGTGTTGTAATATTATGATATTATGAAGACTTTATTAGAATGCTATACCTAATTAAAATCATTTGTGTTTATATTCAATTCGATTAAACTGATGAATCTGATGACGTCTGAATTAAACTGATGAGATGTAAGATACTTTATTATATGAAAGGTAATGATATTTTCTTTGATGTAATTAATCCTAATCTGTAGTATAAAAAATTCATATAAATACCCTATGTTTACTATATCCATATTATTATTATAACTTGCGTCATTGAGTATATATATATTTTGTGTACCATAACTATATTATTGTTATTTATATTAACAGGAATGTTGTTCAATTAAGTTGATTAAAGACTAAGAAAAGGAGAGCGTTTCATTTCAATTTAATCAACTTAATTTCAAGATCAGAGGATATGGACAAGTTTCTGAAGCCGGAAAGATTTGATGCCGAGCCCTCATCCTCAAGTTTGTCTCGTCTCTGGAGTCACTGGTTCAAGATATTTCAGAACTTTCTGGCCGCGTTACCTTCTGATCTTCAGCCTCAAAAGCGAAGTTTGCTTGTAAACCATGTATCTCCTTTTGTCTATGAGTACATAGTTGATTGTACAGTCAGGGCCGTAACTAGGGTTTAGAAATTAGTGAGGTCCAGATTTTTTTCGAGCGCGGCAGGACGAGCAAAATTCAGACCAAAATGACATCTACAAACACAACCCAAGCTATACACTAAACACAAAACACAAAACGCTCGACGCTCCCTCTTTTCAAAAGAAAAGCGGTAATATGCGTTTCATACACGGAGAACGGTTCAGTCTCTTTTTTTTTTTTAGGAAATAATTACCGAGGTCCGGACCTCGGTGACCTCATAGGTAGTTACGGCCATGATTGTACTACCTATGAAGATGTTATAAAGTTGCTCAATGAACTTTATATAAAACCGAAAAATGAAACGTTTGCTCGTCACCTATTAGCCGCCTGTCGTCAGGAGATGGGAGAGAGTTTGGACCATTACATGAATGCATTAAAGCATTTGTGTAAAGACTGTAACTCTCAATCGGTCTCTGCAGATCAATACAGAGATGAATATATAAGAGATGCTTTTATAAACGGTTTGAATACTCCTTTCATTAGGCAACGATTGCTTGAAAACAAATCTCTGTTTACAGATCGCTTTTGATCAAGCTCGCAGCCTTGAGTTGGCTCAGATTTAGTCTGATACTTATATACGTTCTAATGTTCCTCTAAATTCAGTTAGTTGTGAAACTGAAACAATTACAATAGAAAAACATGAGGCTAAACAAGGTGCTAATGAAACTCTTTGCGAGGAGTCTTCTACTGCTGCAGCAAGGTCTCGTAGATGTTTCTTTTGTGGGAGTACTGTGCATCCGCGAGCTAAATGTCCTGCAAGAGATAGTTTATGTCATAATTGTGGTGTTAAAGGCCATTTTGCGAGTTTGTCGCTCTAATTCAAAAGCTTCTGCTTCTGTAATACTTTAGCTTCTCTATCAGGCTCTATTTCTCATTCTTTGAAAGAGGCAATTCTTACTATTTTAGCTAATGGTTTGTCTTTGAAGGCTCGAGGTTTCCTTTCGCGTTTTCACGTGCAGACACTTCTGCTGAAACTGTAGTTGATTGTCTTAGTCAACTTTTTGCTATGTTTGGTGCACCCGCTTATGTGCACTCTGATAGAGGTTCCTCCTTTATGTCGTATGCACTTAAACAGTTTTTGAACTCACGCGGAGTGGCCACTAGTAGAACGACCCCATATAATCCCCAGGGAAATGGTTTAGTTGAGAGATATAACGGAATTATACGGAAAAGAGTAAATTTAGCTTTGGCTTCAAGAAAACTCCCTGTTGGCTGTTGGAAAACGGTTTTGCCCAATGTATTACACAGCAAACGATCTCTTTTATGTACTTCTACAAACTGCACCCCTCATGAGAGATTATTTAATTATCAGCGTCGATCTACAAATGGCCATTCCATACCTACGTGGCTTACCACTCGGGTAAAGTATTATTGAAAAATTATACACGTCAGTCTAAATATGAGCCTCCAGTTGTTGAAGAAGTAGAACTCATTGAGGCTAATCCCGAATATGCTCATGTTCGTCTCCCGGGAGGCCGAGAGACTACTGTCTCGCTTAAGCACCTCGCCCCTGCTGTGGAATCTGAAACTCGAGAATACCAAAATACTAACGAAGGTGATGGTGTGTTAAACAACCATTCCCCGTCACCTACCATCCCCGTCACCTACCATCCTGCCCTCAAATCCGTCACCCACCATTGCTCCCTCCAATCCATCACCGGTCAACGCTCCTCAGACTTCAGTAGATGATGATAATCAAAATATAGAGTCCCATATGACTGAGTAGGCTGACCATATTTCCTTGAGACAAAAACGGGACATTGGGATGGCAAAAAAGGGACGGGGTTATGTAATATTCTGTATTCATGAAAAAGTAAGTACATAAACCGGGACAAAATTGACATTTTTATTAAAACGACGGGACGGCCAGGAAATATAAAACAAACGGTACTGTCCCGTTCAAAACGGTACGTATGGTCAGCCTATCAGACTGAGGTACGGCGATCAGGGCATACTCGGTGTCCGCCTAGTTATTTTGAGGACTATATTGTTCAATTTAAGTAGGAGGGAAAAATGTAATATTATTTTGCAGGTTTATGATGACTTTATTAGAATGTTATACCTAAGTAAAATCATTTGTGTTTATATTCAATTGGATTAAACTGATGAATCTGATGACGTCTGAATTAAACTGATGGGATGTAAGATACTTTATTATATGAAGATAATGATATTTTCTTTGATGTAATTAATCCTAATCTGTAGTATAAACAATTCATATAAATGCCCTATGTTTACTATATCTATATTATTATTATAACTTGCGTCATTGAGTGTATATATATATATATTATATATATATATATATATATATATATATATATATATATATATATATATTTTGTGTACCATAACTATATTATTGTTATTTATATTAACAGGAATGTTGTTCAATTAAGTTGATTAAAGCCTAAGAAAAGGAGAGCGTTTCATTTCAGGTGTCAACCTGTATTTCATGAGAAAGCGATCCAAAGCAACCTGAATTCCCTCCCCCTTTGCATGAAGCAAAGCAGACTTAACAGAACGGATCATGTTCTCAGCCAAGCCATTTGAAGATGGGTGGTAGGGAGCAGTACGAACATGACGAATACCATTGGAAGACAAAAACGTAGAAAAATCAGAACTAGTAAAACTTGGGCCATTATCAGAAACCAAAACAACTGGAAGGCCAAATCTGGCAAAAATAGAACGCAACAGACGAATAGTAGAGGATGAAGACATATAGTCAGGTTCACTATGTATTTTTGTTCAGATTTTATGGAGATTAGCAAACCAGTACATTTTTAAGAAGCTTATGGCATCAAGAGTATGAAAAGTAATGTTTACATTTGCGCAGATGCCTGCTTCGCGGCCATTTTGGCGGCAGTTGCAACAGTGTTTATAAATCCTGATGCTTCAATAATTTTGCAGTATTTTTGCAGTAGTGTTGCAATATTTAATTTTATACTGTAAAAATTTATGTTAACACAACTAGTACACAATTATCTTGGTGTTGGTTAATATAGTGGTGGCTCTCTTTCTTTTCAGTGCCTGAGTCATCATGAGTGAAGACCCGGGAACCAGCAAGTTGAGTTCAGTCAAGTCGTCCATGGACACAGTAAACTGGAAGCAGTGCATTCTTTGTCAGGAGTCCACTGCCAGCAAAGGAACACTTGTTCAATATCCCAGAACAGAATCATACCATAAACTACTCGATGTAGTGGAAGAAAGAGCCAGCTTACAGGATGGAAAATATGTTGACATCCAAAGACGCCTCAAAGACTTTACCAAAGAAATATTGATTGAAAGGAAACCCATGTGGCATCGCAGTTGTTATTCTGATGCCACAAATCAAATATCCATACAGCGAACGAGAGACCACTTGCAGCATACCATGTCTACAGGAACCTATGCTGTGAAAAAACGTGAGCATAAAAGAACAAGCTCTGAAATGGAGCAATCAGCAACCCCAGGCACCTCAGCACCTTTCACTAGATCTGCGACAGAACCGTTGACAAAAGATCACTGCTTCTTATGTCAAGATGATGATGACCAGCGTCTCTTCCCCGTACGAACTGAAAACGCGGGGAAGGCACTTAGACGAGCTGTGGATATTTCCCAAGGTCCAGTATTGATGACAAGACTAAGCAATGCACCCTCACCAAGTGATGCCCATGCGATGTAAGATACCACAAACCATGCTGGACACGATATGTGTTCAATGTCCTGAGGGGTGATGCCAACAACCGGGCCAAGTCTACAAAGACAGACCTACCAATGCAAGTACCATGCTTGATTGAGCTGATCAATCTCATTGAATATCAAACCCAAAATAAGGCTCATCTACCCATGGATGCCATCGAAAAAACCTACATATCTATGCTTGGTGGTAGTGATGAGGCAAGAAGCACACTCCGACACTGACACAACAGTGGCTAAAGGACAAAATTCTTGCAGAGTTACCAAGTGTGAAGTCAGTGAGGCAGAAAGACAGAAGAAAACAATCTGTTCTTTACTGTCCTGAGGCCTGCGAAGAAGATATGGTCTACACTTCCTTGACGCAAGATGCCACAAGTGAAATGGACAAGACAATGATGATATACAAGACAGCTAAGCTAATACGCAACAGCATTGCCAATTTCGCTGAGGAGAAGGAAACACACAATTACAGTATCCAGCACAAGAGAGGATGTCCCGACCGAGCTGTACAGCCTTATACGGTGGATTTTGGTGGGATCTGAGGAGGAGCTGCAAACGGAGATGAGGAGCAGGACAGTTGACAGGTCAGCATTGACCATAAGTCAGAATATCATGTATGCTTTCAAGACCAGGAGACAAGTGCACCACGTGCCCAAGAAAGCCACTGACACATTTCGGACACCACACACACGAGAAAACTCACAGGTTGTAGGGTTGGCACTCACTACAATAATTTAGGGTGGATCACTTTTCACTTTTTTTTAAAAATTATAGCTGGTCAAAGTTTTCCCCATGATTTGGTTCAGTGGAAGTACACTGACACCATTTTTACCAAAATCGATCAATATTTAGCGGTCGCGCATCGACCTTGAAAATTTCAATTTTGGAAATTTGGCCAAATTGACAATTTTTTACTGAATAAAGATAAATCATCAAATGACCATATTTTCTGAATCCTCTCAGTGAAAGAAATTCTCTCATATACTTACCAAGTTGATCGGACAAGTGGTTTAGAAGTTACACTCACCTAGAAATAACATTAAAATTTAAAATATCGTATTTGTCCCCCGTTATGGACGTAATCATAGCATCAGTAGCTGGCGCATCCTAAAATCCCAATCACACACACACGCTATGTCTATGACCAATATTTTTACTAATCACAGTTTGCTTTTTACAGATCAACTGTGTCAATTGATTCTTGTTTGATAAGTCTAGACTTTAGTACAATGGATAAACTGTTAACAACCAGGAGTGGGAAGACTCTGAAAGTTACTTATTCTGGAAAAGAGAAAGCAGCAACAACAGCACCACCTTCTCTAAGGTCAGCCACGGACGTCTTCTTAATTGGTCAGCCATCTTCCTCGATCGGTGGTGCCAAATTGCCAACCACCCATCAAGTTCTCCAGTACTTCTTCTATGCCAAGCAGGAAACTACTGACAGGAAGGCCGCCGTAAAAGACACGGTGGCCAATGTTCTGGCATTTTGGAACATGGCACGTATAAAGACGATCACGAGGCGTAACTGCGAAAGAAAACTGGAGTTACTGTGGGAAGAGTGGCGCTCGCTGCAGAAGAGCAAGATGAGAGACAGTGACGCGGAAAAGGCAGGGAGAAGTTTTCAGAAAATCTGAACAAGCTCTGGGACATCGGAGCTCCCGATGCTATTGAAGAGATACAGAAAAGTCGACTGCTCTCAGACAACAACAAAAGAAGATATTAAATTTTATGAGGATCAACGGGGCCTGCGCCAGGCAACAATGAGTGGGAATGATAAAGTGTTCGTTGTCAAGAGAAAACGGCAACTCTCAAGACAACAATCTCGTGATGAGCCAGGCACCTCAAAAACGAAATTAGGAACCGAAGCTGAGAGCGACGATGAATCTATAGAAAGCAGATCATCGAGCAACTCCGAATCACAGCTAGAACCACCATACCGACAGCCGAGAGAATCAACTGTATCAATCAGCCTTCCTCACCGCATCCTCAATGCACCGGCTGTTATTGAAGTGGCTGATCGCTTCCGGATGTCCAATAATCAGGTGTGTATATATCAGTAATGATCTTTCCTTGACAAAGATATAATAGACGTAACGACGGAAAATTTAGTGATTATTTTGTCACATAAAAACCATACGCATCCTTGTCAATTTCCTTTCAATTTCGCACATAGGTGGCAAGTGTCGTGGCGGCAGTCCTACGTTCGGCAGATCCCCGCAGACCTGGACAAATTCAGTATCTCGAAGGACACGTCTCGCCGTGGAAGAGTGGCACATCGTTGTGAAGTGTCGACAGCTGTGCAGAAATCCTTCGTATCTCCGAGGCATGCTGTCGTCCACTGGGACGGTAAAGTAATCAAGGTCAGTTTTGCCCTCACCGTGGACGACAGTGAATTAACATGTTCCAGTGACGACAGTGGATTGACATATTCCAGTGGACGATAATGGATTGGCATGTATGACATACGTTTCAGGACTCTCTTGGATCATTGGAGCACCGCCAGGCGATTCTCATCTCCGGAGCTCCCCAATGCACAGAAGGAAAGTTGCTGGCCGTTCCGACTGTTGCTGACGGCACCGGTCTGTCCCAGGCCCAGGCGACCTTTCGTGCTCTCAAAGACTGGGGATGCGAGAACAACGTGATTGGACTGTGCTTCGACACAACTTCCTCCAATACGGGGAGGGTGCAGGGTGCGGTGGTCCGGCTGGAGAACATGCTTGGTAAACCGCTCTTCCAGCTGGGCTGTCGCCATCACGTTATGGAGCTCATCGTGGGGGCAGTGGTCATCACCGCGTTTGGAAGAACCACAGCACCAACTGAACCTTTGTTCCAGTATCTGAGGAGAAGGTGAATTTCAAGTCTAAGGCGCATTTGTTTTCTCCAATGATTTTTTGCCTTCAGAGCAATTGAGATATCAGCGTCCTTCTACTAATGATGTTAATAGCAGTCGAAAAGGGAAACTTCAGTCGTTTTCATGCAATATTTTCATAACTCCCCTTTCAGGTGGGACAAGCTCGACCTCTCGACTTATCGCGAGCTGGAGATCGAGCATTTGGCGGAGGTGACGTGGCTGATGGAGCTCCGAGATGAGGCAGTCAAGTTCCTCGGCACCGCTTCTGGTCTTGTCAGAGAAGACTACCGAGAAGTGGCGGAGATTACACTCCTGGTACTCGGGGCCCAGCCACGTCGTGGCACACACTTCATGCGCCCAGGAGCCTACCATCATGCGAGGTGGATGGCCAAGGTTGGTATTTTGAATTAGAAGTTAAATATTGTATTGCCTTCTGCAAACAGCCATTTGAAGTCCCTACCAGAAAAAAATAAGATAAATAATTTACCATTAAACAAACTTATATGGAGTGGTATCGGTATTTATACATCACAGTGCGTATTCGTTTCAGATCATCTACTACACGAAGCTCCTGATGTTCAGCGGTCAGCTGGAGTTCGACGACGAGCTGGTACAGAAACTTCAGAGAGTGGTACTATTTACTGCACTCCTCTACGCACCTGCCTGGCTGGCGGCTCCTGTCGCAGCTGATGCCCCGCTGAATGACCTTGTGTTGTACCAGCGTCTTCTGCAGCACAGGGCTGTGGATCGCGAGATTGCAGAGGCTTCACTGGCAGTGATCAGGCGGCACTTGTGGTATCTGAGGCCTCAGACCGTCGTTTTCGCCCTCTGCAGTGACAAAGTGGAAGACACTGTGAAGCACGAGATGGCAAAGAAGCTGTGCCGCCTCGCTGTGCCCGAGGACTTCACGTATGACAACGTCTCGGTTGATGACACGACGCGCCTTCCGGACCTGATCGATGAGTCATCGTGGTTCGTGTTCACAGGCCTGCAGGTGTGCGCGTCTACGTGGCTCACTCTGCCGGTGAATAAGTGGGATCAAGATAAGAACTACTGTGATCTGAAGAATGTCATCTCGCATCTGAAAGTTACCAACGACGTGGCAGAGAGAGGGATAAAACTGATAGAAGATTACGCGAACACTGTCACAAAAGACGAGTCACAGCTGCAGGGTCTTCTTCAGCTCGTGGAAAAGAGCCGGAAAGAACTCGGTGACTCCAAGAAGTCGTCACTTGCCAAGATGACGTAGCGCAGAGGGAAAGGGAGTTAGCAGAGAGAGTACATGGCGCACGCCTTAAGATGACGTGTGTTCTAACCACGATTCATACAGTTTTTGAACCTAGTTAGGGGCAACGGAGTAAGTGCCTTTAGTGATATCGGTAAACCGTTTTAATACAAAATACATTTGATCTTTCCTTATTCGTTTTATCTTATCCTAAAAAGCAGACAGTGGCAGACAGCATATGGAGGTACGGGGACAAATACAGTATTTTAAATTTTAATGCTATCTCAAGGTGAGTATAACTTCTAAACCACTTCTCCTATCAACTTGGTAAGTATCTGAGAGGATTTCTTTCACTGAGAGGATTCAGAAAATATGGTCATTTGATGATTTATCTTTATTCAGTAAAAAATTGTCAATTTGGACAAATTTCCAAAATTGAAATTTTCAAGGTCGATGCGCGACCCCTAAATATTGATCGATTTTGGTAAAAATGGTGTCAGTGTACTTCCACTGAACCAAATCATGCGGAAAACTTTGACCAGCTATAATGTTTTAAAAAAAGTGAAAAGTGATCCACCCTACAGTGTACATCATGACACCAGGAACAAGGCGCTGATGGACCTCCTCCATGCAGTGATGGGCAGTATCTAGATACATGTATCGCCGATACGTATCGATCGATACTTTTGTATCGGTATCGGTATCGCTTTAGCTACTTGACAAAAGTATCGACTTATCGGTATCGCTAAGGTCAATTTTCTTAAATGTATCGAAAAAAATCGATACATCGATACATCGATACATTAATAAGAATTTTTAAATATTTAAATAGATGTTATAATATGACACTACTGAGTTATATTTATGAATATACATAAATAATAATATTATTAAATATTTATTTAATGACAGTACTACTCTACTGGTCACGTCACACAGTACGGCGCAACGTTTAAACAGGTTTGTACTTGTGTTATTGAGATTAATTAACCATAATATAGAAACGCTCATATAATGAGCTTCATTTTCTCCAGGAATACCTAACCGTACTACAACCCATTGCAACAGCACTTGATAGGTTGCAGTCCGACAAAGAATGTTTTTACGGTTGCCTGCTTCCGACATTGTTAGCTGTAGAGAAGCTAGAGCGTTTGAATTCGGAGGCATTGCGTCATTGTCAGCCACTTCTCAATGCAGTCACAGTAGGGTTCACTAAGCGGTTTCAAAAGTTTCTGTGCCTTGATGCGTCGCATGAGTGTAAAGCCCTGTCTTCAAATCCTCTGTTCAAGTTAAAGTGGATGACAATAAAAGGCAAATTTAATACTAACATTGTCAAAAAGAGGGTTCAAGAAATGTTGGTTAATGCTGTTAAGAGCCTCAGCAAGCAGACCCCCCAGCAACAACTAAGTGATGCTGCATCTGACGGAAGTGCAGATAATTTCTTCCGTTATGAGTCTGCTTCCACTAATGTCTCTGCAACCCAAGATTCCACTGAGATGGAAGTTTTACAGTATCTGGGTGACGGAAGTCATTCTCTCCAATCTCTGAGGCAGTACCCAGGAATTCTACGGGTCTTCCTGAAGTATAACACACCACTACCATCCTCTGTTCCTGTAGAACGGTTGTTTAGTTTGGCTGGTCACATTCACGCTCCAAAAAGGAATAGACTGTCTGACCAGATGTTTAGCCAGCTGGTATTTTTGAAGGGTAATAGTAATTACTTTTAATTGTTAGTGTAATATTTTCAGTCATTCATGTATCCTACAAAATTAAAACATACTTTCATTAAATAAAGTAATTGTTTTTATTTACATCTATAAAACCCATTAAAATGTCGTTGATTTTACTTACAGTGCGTACAAATTACTAGTATAAACAATAATATCTAATACCTACATATTAAATGAATAATTATAAAAATGTACCGGCGATACATGTATCGGTATCGGTATCGCTTAAGACATCTAGAAAGTATCGGCGTATCGGTGTCGCCTAAGACAGTGGTGCACAAACTTTTTGATGTGAGGGCCAAACCAACCATCTGTTTTATATGTAGGGGCCAGATATATAGATATTCTATTTTTTATAATAACCAGGGGTAATATTTCAGATTTTTCTTTGGGTAGCTAACTTTTTCATTGAATTGAAAAGACCCGTGGGGCCACTGAAAAGACCCATGGGGCCACTGAAAAGACCAGTGGGGGCCACATTTGGCCCGCGGGCCAGGGTTTGTGCATCACTGGCCTAAGACGTTCTTCATGTATCGATGTATCGGTATCGCTTTAGCGATTTTCATGTATCGATGCCCATCACTGCCTCCATGTACAGAACTACTGCGTATCACACAGCCGTGCCTTGCTCCTAGAAACAGCAATTGCCGATGCTGTTGTGGAAAACACAAAACAATTTGCTGGATTGTATGTAACACCTTTCCTCAAGAAAGGTACATTTGTTTTCTTCGCTGTTGATAATACAGATTTTGCAGAAGACACTGTAGATGGCAAAGGCACCACACATGGCACAATCACCGCAGTGTATCAGAAGGCAGATGTGCCTGGAAAATCAATCGCACCCAATTTGGAAGTTGGTGAGGCAAAAAACCTGTCGGTTGTCCCTTATCATGTACCCATCGAGCCTTGCAGTAAACCAAAACCTGGGCCAGTCAAGAGAGCAAAGGAATTCAAGGCGTGTTCCACAGGTGTTGCTGAATCCTATGAACTAACCAATCTTGGTTGGATGATTGCATCTGCTTTGTCTAGATCAACCGACAGTGAATCACAAAGCAGTATCCCAGGCTGGGCAGGCTACAAATCACTTGTGTCATCTAGTCAGTCACTGACTCAAGTTGGTGCCTTGCCTCTACTTCCAGAGGTTGCACATGAGTGGTCTACCATGCTGACTGTGATGTTGCAAGCATCTCAGTTGAAGAGCTTGGCAGTTGGTGAAAACCACCCAACTGTCATAACCTTTGACATGGCCCTGTACGAGAAGGCAGTACAGTTGCTAGATGCAAGACCTAACTTGAAAAGAGAAGTTGTTCCGAGACTTGAGGAGCTGCATGCTGTGATGGCTGCACTGAGGGCACTCGGAGCCGCAATAGAAAATTCTGGCATAGATGATGCATGGATTGAGGCAGATGTGTATGGGCCTGCTACAACGAGACAGATCCTCAAGTGCGGCCACTACAAGAGAGCACTCCGTGCACACATCCACACTTACATGGCTCTGTATGAACTTGCTCTAGAACAGTTCTTCACAGAGATGCCACAACTAAAAGAAATCTGCTCGAAACCAGCAAATGAAATGCAGGAAGCCTGCACAAACACAGCTTCTGGGACAAGTGATGGAACAGAATGCATCAGAATTGCTAACACTCACCTGCTTCAAGTCTTGACCAACGAAGATGTCATTCAACAGCTGAAGAAGTGGGAAGCTCAGAAATCATCTAACGCTATGTTCAAGTCATTGATGAATTACCTCCATCGGGTTGAAACCATCTTGTTCTTTGTTGAAGCATCCAGAAATGCTGATCTCGTTCTCCATCTGGAGGCTGGAGAAGCACTCAGCAAGCTGTTTTTCGCAATGGATCGAATAAAATACAAACGCCTCTGGCCAAGGTACATCGCCGACATGCACGAAATGAAGACAAGCCATCCAGCAACATGGCGAGAACTTCAAGATGGAAACATATCTGTCACCAAGAGTGAGATTCCGTTCGTCTCAATAGGTGCAGACCATGCCTGCGAACATCTCAACAAGATGATGAAGGTTCATTCTGGCCTAATTGGCATTTCCAATAATGCGAATGCTAGGCAGCGGTTCTTCTTGGCTTCTCCAGAGATGTCGTGCCTCTCAACAGAGTTTAAAGGACAGTTCGGGCTTCAAGTAAACAAGCCAGAGGAACACCATGATGTACGACCCAGTGCTGTCAGGAAAGAACATGAAGCTGTTGACAAAATCAAGGCTGCAATACTGAGCCACGGGAATTCCTTTGCTGTTGAAGGTGATCAGCTATACAATTTCATCGAAGTCCTTGGCGGGCACAAGTTTTAAGGGTAGCCAATGAATCTCATAAAAAACGCCTAGTTATCGATTATTCTCAAACAGTAAATAGATACACGCAGTTGGACGCTTATCCTCTGCCTAATATAAATGAAATGGTGGGCGAAATTGCACAGTATAGTATCTTTAGTACAACAGATCTTAAGAGCGCCTATCATTTGATCCCTATCAAGGAGGAGGATAAGCCATACATTGCTTTCGAAGCCTGTGGCCAGCTGTTTCATTTCAATAGAATCCCATTTGGTATAACAAACGGCGTAGCCTGTTTTCAGAGAGTAATCGATGACATAATTCGTAAAGAGGGTTTAAAGGATACTTTCATTTATGTGGACGATATCATTATATGTGGACACAATCAGAAGGAGCATGATGATAATTTGACAAAATTTTTAAATGTTGTAAAAAAGTATAATCGTCATATTAACGAAAATAAGAGTTCTACATCTAAGTCATCTATAGATTTACTAGGTTATAGAATAAGTAGTGGTTCTTTAAAGCCTGATCCTGAGAGGTTGAAAATAAAACATACCCTCTCCCAGGGCCGGATTTACTTGCTTGTGGGCCCTAGGCCAAACCTTATCAGTGCCCCCCCCCCCAAAAATATTATATATATATATATATATCGTAATATTGTAATGTAAAAAAAAAAGAATTACAACATAATGTAACACATCAATAATTTTATTCAAATTAGTTTTATATCATGTACAACTTATTCTTACACAAAGGAATAATGGAAAAAAATACAGTCAAATTGAAGCATAATAAATTTTGCAATAAGAATTACAACATAATGTAATACATTACACATTAATAATTTTTAATCAAATTAGTTCCATATCAAGTACATCAAAGTAAATCAAGTTCCATATCAAGTACATCTTACACATAGGAATAATGGAAAAATACAATGAAACTGAAGCATAATAAATTTTGCAAGCACAACTATGTGAAGTTCAAAATGACTTTTTCCTGCTTTTTTCTATGGCAAATTTGTCAATGATACTGTTTGTGTCAAGGGATTGTAGGAGGTCCCCAGTGGGCCCCCAGTTACTGGTGGGCCCTAGGCCAATGGCCTATGTTGCCTATTGGAAAATCCGGCCCTGCCCTCTCCCTCTTAACGTAATTAATGCTTTCGAAAATCTTAAAAGTGGTATTGCTAATTCTGTTGTTGTTGCCATTAGTGATAATATTCCTTTTGTATTAGAGACTGATGCGTCTGATTACGCAATAGCTGCTCAACTTTGTCAAGCTGGACGTCCAGTCGCCTTTTTCGCCCGTACTCTGTTGCCCTATGAAAGGAATCATTCCTCTATAGAAAAAGAAGCATACGCCATTGTTGAGGCTATCCGAAAATGGCGGCATTATCTGCTTGGTAAACACTTTAAACTAGTAACGGATCAAAGGTCAGTAGCGTTTATGTTTGACACTAAACATAAAGGAAAAGTTAAGAACGAGGAAATCATGAGATGGAGACTTGAATTATCAAGTTTCAGTTATGACACTGTATATCGACCCGGAAGAGAAAATATAGCTCCAGATACGCTTTCTCGCGCATTTATAGCATCTAATAATAAACAGCATTAAGAAGTTACACATTGCCTTGTGCCATCCCGGAGTAACGAGAATGTGGCACTTTGTTAGAAGCCGAAATCTCCATATTCAATTGAAGATGTAAAAAAACGTTATTTCAAAATGCACTGTATGCACTCAGTGTAAACCGAAGTATTTAAATAGTAATCAAGGTCAGTTAATAAAAGCTACACAACCTTTCGAAAGATTAAATATTGACTTTAAAGGTCCTTTGCCTTCCAATTCCCGTAATCGTTATCTGCTAACGATAGTAGACGAATTTTCGAGGTTTCGTTTCGCGTTTTCATGTGCGGACACTTCTGCTGAAACTGTAGTTGATTGGCTTAGTCAACCTTTTGCTATCTTTGGTGCACCCGCGTATGTGCACTCCGATAGAGGTTCCTCCGTTATGTCGTATACACTTAAACAATTTTTGAACTCACGCGGAGAGGCCATTAGTAGAACGACCCCATATAATCCCCAGGGAAATGGTTTAGTTGAGAGATATAACGGAATTATATGGAAAGGAGTAAATTTAGTTTTGGCTTCAAGAAAACTTCCTGTTGGCTGTTGGGAAACGGTTTTGCCCAATGTATAACATAGCAAACGATCTCTTTTATGTACTTCTACAAACTGCACCCCTCATGAGAGATTATTTAATTATCAGCGTCGATCTACAAATGGTCATTCCATACCTACGTGGCTTACCGCCCCGGGTAAAGTATTATTGAAAAATTATACACGTCAGTCTAAATATGAGCCTCCAGTTGAAGAAGTAGAACTCATTGAGGCTAATCCCGAATATGCTCATGTTCGTCTCCCGGAAGGCCGAGAGACTACTGTCTCGCTTAAGCACCTCGCCCCTGCTGGGGAATCTGAAGCTTGAGAATACGAAAATACTAACGAAGGTGATGGTGGGCTAAACAACCATCCCCCGTCACCTACCATCCCCGTCACCTACCATCCTGCCCTCAAATCCGTCACCCACCATTGCTCCCTCCAATCCATCACCGGTCAACGCTCCTCAGACTACAGTAGATGATGATAATCAAAGTACAGAGTCCCATATGACTGAGGTACGGCGATCAGGCCGTACTCGGTGTCCGCCTAGTTATTTTGAGGACTATATTGTTCAATCTAAGTAGGAGGGAAAAATGTAATATTATTTTGCAGGTTTATGATGACTTTATTAGAATGTTATACCGAAGTAAAATCATTTGTTTATATTCAATTGGATTAAACTGATGAATCTGATGTGATGACGTCTGAATTAAACTGATGAGATGTAAGATACTTTATTATATGAAGTTAATGATATTTTCTTTGATGTAATTAATCCTAATCTGTAGTATAAACAATTCATATAAATGCCCTATGTTTACTATATCTATATTATTATTATAACTTGTGTCATTGAGTGTATATATATATATATATATATATATATATATATATATATATATTATATATATATTGTGTACCATAACTATATTATTGTTATTTATATTAACAGGAATGTTGTTCAATTAAGTTGATTAAAGCCTAAGAAAAGGAGAGCGTTTCATTTCACTTATATTCTACAGGGTGTCCCATAAGTCCGGCATCATAGGAGAAATTCATATTTTTCTATTTCTACAAACCATAATTCATATTTTTCTCTTTCTGTGAGCAAGGAAGAACGAATCCAGATAATGTGTTAGCAGACTTGTTGCAAAGTTTAAAGAAACAGGATCCATAGAAGATAAACCACGCAGTGGACCTTCAAGGAGGTCCACTGACGATGATACAGCGACTGCTATCCTGGCTCATTTTAACAGAAGTTCCAATAAGTTTCTTCGGCGATTGTCCGCCGAGACAGGAGTGTCGAAAAGTAGCATCCATCGCATTCTTCAGGCTCACAAATGGCATCCATATAAACTTCAGATCCTTCAGAAATTAAGCGAAGATGATCCCGACCGGCGGATGGAATTTTGTGAATGGGCTACGGAACAATACATATTGAGCACGTTCTGTAAATAAAAGCTTTTGTTTTGCCTTTTTTTATTATTTTTCCTATGATGCCGGACTTATGGGACACCCTGTAGATGCTACTATAAATAAAGTCAAACTTCTAATGGAACTGGATACAGGTGTAGCTAGAACTATAATTTCTAAGGATTATTTTGTAGAAAAATTCCAAAACTCCATACCACTATATCATTCTAAGGCTACTCTGAGAAAATATGGAAATGTTGAGATGCCAATAGTAGGAGAGGCTAAAGTTCAAGTTACAATAAATGATAAAAAAGTATCGCAAACAGTTAACACTTTTAGTGATTGATGAACCAGGTCCTACTCTTCTAGGTAGAGATTGGAGTCATGCTCTAAACTTACCTATTCATAACATTATAGTTGATCATCAATCAATAAATTGTTCTGTAATACTGTACCTAATAATATCTCAATTCTTTTAAAGGAATTACCAAAATTATTTGGGCCTACACTTGGCATGCTCAAAGATCATAAAGCGTCTATTGAATTGGATAATGAAGTCAGCCCTAAATTTTGTAAAGTTAGGCCATTGCCTTATGTTCTAAGAGAAAAGGTAGAATTGGAGCTAGACAGGCTCACTAAGGAAAAGGTTATTGAACCTATATCACACTCATTATGGGCAGCACCTATTGTCCCTGTGTTAAAACCTAATAAGAGTGTTCGTATTTGTGGGGACTACAAAGTAACTGCTAATAAGGCTATTCTAAGTAATAGATAAATATCCTATTCCTAATCCTGCTGATATTTTTAGTAAGTTAGCTGGTAATAAATACTTCTCTAAGCTGGATATGTCACAAGCCTATGCACAGCTGGAGCTTGATGAAAAATCTAAGGATATCACAACTATAAATACTCACAAGGGTCTATTTCGTTATAATAGATTATGTTATGGTATTTCATCAGCAACTGGCATTTTCCAAAGAACTATTAGTCGCATATTAGATGGAATTTCAGATGTGGTATGTTACCTGGATGACATCCTTATAGCTGGAAAAACAAAATCAGAACATACGTCTAGTTTGAGGACAGTTTTGTAAAAGTTAGCAGCTTCTGGTTTAACTCTAAATAAGGAAAAATGTATCTGGATAACTAATGAAATTCAGATTCATTAGGTCTGCATCCTACTAAGGATAAAGTTGATGCTATTTGTAAGGCTCCTGCACGTACTAATGTCACTCAGCTTCAAGCATATCTAGGCTTGCTTAATTTCTACAGGAAATTTCTACCAAATGCTGCTATTACATTGGAACCAATGGAGTTGGGGTAAAGAGGAACAGTCTAGTTTTCAACAGTCAAAGGAGCTCTTACTCAATTCTCATGTTTTAGTGCATTTTGATCCTAAGCTACCTATAGTTGTAACTGCTGATAGCAGTTCATATGGCATTGGAGCAGTACTTGCTCATAATATTAACGGGGAATGCAAAAAACTTCATTTTTTTCTACGTGAAAGTCAAAATATGATAATAAAAACCCACTCTAATAGACAGAGTTTATTTCCACAACAGTTTCGATGCCCACTGGCATCCTCTTCGAGTAGATACAAAAAACGAATGAACCAAAAACAAGAGGGAAAACAGTCCAGGGACCATTAAGAAATTCGCACCTAGGTTAGATCCCGTTCTCCCGACACTGGAAGGGCATTTTTATTAAAGGGACCCGCTTATAAGTACATTCGCACAAATTTAAAACTATCTTCTTCTTCTATACATACAGATTCTTTTTTTTTTTTTACATAATTATTACATTTATTATTACATTTATTACATTTAATATTACATTATTATTTATTACAAAAATTATAAATTTATTATTACATTATTATTTATTACAAAAATTATAAATTTATTATTACATTATTATTTATTACAAAAATTATAAATTTATTATTACATTGATTATTACATTGTTGTTTATTATGCAGAAATTATAAACCGAAAAACGAATGAAAAAGGCGAGAAGGAAACAATCCAGAGACCATTAAGAAATTCGCACCTAGGCTAGATCCCGTTCCCCCGATCCCAAAAGGGCATTTTTTATTAAAGGGTCCCGCTTATAAGTACATTCGCACAAATTAAAACTATCTTCTTGTTCAATACATACAGATTCTATTATTTTGACATGATTACAGTATTTATTATTGCATTTACATTTTTTAACATTTATTATTATTACCTTTACACTAATTATTACATTTATTTTATTACCTTTATTATTATATGTATTGCATTTATATTTATTTCCACATTTATTACTTCCATTATTACATTTACATTTACGTTTATTATTCCATTTACATTTTACCGAAAAAAAAAAACCGAATGAACCAAAAGCGAGTAACGAAACAATCCAGAGACCTTTAAGAAATTCACACTTACTGTAGGTTAGAACCCGTTTTCTTTTGACATAATTATTACATTTATAAAGTACCTTACTTGATTCCCAATCTATAACATGATTATTTTGGCTGGCGTGATAAAAAATGGCATTATTAGTATTACAACTTCTGAAGGCATATTTGTGTTCTTTAATACGGGTTTCAATATTTCTTCCAGTTTCTCCTAAGTATACTAAATCACAACTTTTACAGGGAATGCTGTAGACACAGGCTTGTTCCTGTTTTGCAACGTTATTCCTAACCAATTTACTTTTCAAGGTAGACGAATATTTGAACGCCAAAGCAAACTTAAAATCTTTCGTCAACGGTTTTACTCTTTCTAAGCCGGCAATGTAAGGCAAACTCACATATTGTTTTTGGTTAACTGAAGGTTCCCGAGGGGCATAAAAAGATTTTCTGGCTTTAAAATACGCCTTTCTGATAAACCACTCAAGATATTTTAAATCCTTAAAAATGTTCCAAATCTTTGAATTTTCCGGGTCCAGCAAGTGTGGGCTACAAATCCTGAGTGCTCTTAGAAACATGGAAGAAATAATTGAGCTTTTAACCCCTTCATCATGATATGAAAAATAATGAATGTACGAATTACAATAAGTAGGTTTTCTATAGACCGTGAAATTGGGCTTTCCGCTTTCGTTAATGACCAAAACATCTAGAAAAGGTAATTGTTTGTCGTTCTCCCATTCATATTTAAATTTAATGGAGGGAACAAGATTATTTAATGACTGAAAGAAAGTGTCAAAGTTGTTCCAGTGGTCAGGCCAAAATGAGAAAATATCATCTACATAACGAAACCAAATTAGATTCCTGGGACATATTGTTTGCAACAATTCGATAGATAGATAGATAGATAGATAGAATAACCTTTATTAATAATAAAATAAATACAGTAGTCTTTTTACACTTTACAATTTTTACAATGACATAAATAATTGTGAAGCTCGACTATTTATTTTTATTTTTATTTTTTTATTATTTTATTATTTAATTTGGCCCTTAAGCTTTAGGCTTTACTGGGCTCTTATTAAAAATAAGCAGCTAGCCGTTAGAAATTAATAATAATAAAATAAATAAATAAGTAAATAAGTATTATTAATAGTTAAAGCCTGTATTTCAATATTAAACAATATTAATGGACAATATTAAACATTATTAGTGGATATTAATCCAAGATTTTTGTTAGTATCCCATTATTAATCGGGATTTTAACTTGGTTTTAAACAAATTTACATTCGCAATATTTTTTATATCGGCATGCAAGTCATTCCATAGTTTCAATCCAATGAAAATGGGTAGTTTTGAGATGAAGACAATCTAAATTGAGGTATAACAAGCTTTGATCTATTTCTGGTCTGATACGGGTGGATTTCTTGATGAGTTACAAAATATCTATTTACCCATTGCAAATTAATGATTTTGCTCTTACACTTGTAAATAAAAATAAAATGTGCCAGTTTGGTTATATCATTGAGCTTTAGTAGGTTTAGCTCTTTAAATAATGCACTAGAGTGATCAAGGAAATCAGCATCAGATAATAACCTTATTGCTCGTTTTTGGATGACAAAGATACCATTTAATGCGTTGTTAGCGGAGTTTCCCCAAACAAGAGTGCAGTATGTTATATAAGGAAGAACAAGAGTATGATAAAGAGTCAATAAAACTTGTTTAGGGACTACATTTCTAAGTTTAAACATTATAGCAACGCTCCTTGAAATCTTTTTCGCGATATAATTTACATGATCACTCCATTGCAAATTCTTATCTAGCATTACACCAAGAAATTTTGTTACAGTACACTCCTTTATGGTGATTTCATTAACATTGAGTTCATCAAGATATACATTTCTTTTATTAGTAAAAATCATGAAATTTGTTTTACTGGTATTTAGGAAGAGTTCATAATATTCATAATATTCATAATATTCCATGTATAATGTACTCAGTATTGGGGATAAAGGGGACCCCATTCTCATACCAAAACGTTGCAAATAAAATTCTTCACTGAAGGAAACGGCATTATTGGTGACAGAGTTTTATCAGTTCTAAAAATACAGATGTGGGCATGCTTAGTTGTACGTTACATGTTGGCAATTTTCTATCTAAAAAACTAAATGTAACTAAGTGTAAAAAAATAATAATAGAATCTGTATGTATAGAACAAGAAGATAGTTTTGAATTTGTGCGAATGTACTTATAAGCGGGTCCCTTTAATAAAAATGCCCTTCCAGTGTCTGGAGAACGGGATCTAACCTAGGTGCGAATTTCTTAATGGTCCCTGGACTGTTTTCCCTCTTGTTTTTGGTTCATTCGTTTTTTTGTATCCACCCGAAGAGGATGCCAGTGGGCATCGAAACTGTTGTGGAAATAAACTCTGTCTATTAGAGTGGGTTTTTATTATCATATATTAACGGGGAAGAAGGACCTATTTCTTTTGTTTCCCGCACTCTAAATACAGCAGAGAGAGGGATTATTCACAGGTAGAACGTGAAGCATTAGTCCTAATCTTCGCAGTAAAAAAGTTTCATTTTTACTTGTGGGGTCAGCAGTTTACCCTAGTGACTGATCATAAACCAGTGTTAGGGTTGTTTGCTCCTAATAAACAAATTCCTATCTTGGCTGCAGGACGAATACAACGTTGGGCTCTCATGCTACAAGCCTATTCTTTCAATCTAGTGCACCGGTCAGGTAAGCATTTGGGTAATGCTGATGCTTTAAGCCGGTTACCTTTAGATGCTTCCATTGAATGTGTCCCAATTCCAGCTGAATGGGTTCACTTATTGAATTTCTAGGGACAACACCAGTTACATCTATGATTATTGCTCAGTGGACTAAATCTGATCCTATTTTGTCTCATGTTTATCAGATGGTCTCTAGTGGTTGGCCTATGAAGGTAGACAGTTCTTACCAACCTTTCCACCAAAGACGCACAGAGTTGTCTATTCAGGATGGATGTGTCCTTTGGGGGTCTCGGGTTCTTATCCCAGACCTGGGCAAGTCTCTTTTGCTTAAAGAACTTCATTCCGATCATATGGGTGCTACTCGTATGAAGGAACTGGCCCGAAGTTATTTTTGGTGGCCCGGACTGGATAGTGACATCCTTTCGCTTGTGAATTCATGCTCTCGGTGTTTGGGGTTACGTAATACTTCGGACGAAATAAAATCATATCTGCCTGACAATATCGGCGTGACTTAATAGCAATGGGTTTGCATTCAGGACTTAAATTATTAAATAAAGACGGAGGTTCCATCTCGGCTGCTGCAAGGTTACACACAGTTAAGGAAGGTTCTCTTCCCCCCAAGAGGTATCTTAACTGATTCACGTCTAGACAAAAAATCATGGCCAAGAATATCATTAGTACATAGATTAGGCAGAAGTGATAACTTAACATTTTTATAGGTACGATCCTTGAATGTCAAATCTACACAACAAAAACCCCTCAACTTTAGTTAAATGAGAAGTATTAGCCATTGACACTTGACTTTTACAAGGATATACCTTCCATTTGTTTTCTTTTATAATATTTATATCAATAAAATTTTCGGTACTACCTGTATCCACTAGCGCCTTCAAAGACAAACCATTAGCTAAAATAGTAAGAATTGCCTCTTTCAAAGAATGAGAAATAGAGCCTGATAGAGAAGCTAAAGTATTAACAGAAGCAGAAGCTTTTGAATTAGAGCGACAAACTCTGGCAAAATTGCCTTTAATACCACAATTATGACATAAACCATCTCTTGCAGGACATTTAGCTCGCGGATGCACATTACTCCCACAAAAGAAACATCTATGAGACCTTGCTGCAGCAGTAGAAGACTCCTCGCAAAGAGTTTCATTAGCACCTTGTTTAGCCTCGTTTTTCTGTTGTAATTGTTTCAGTTTCACAACTAACTGAATTTAGAGGAACATTAGAACGTATATAAGTATCAGACTGAATCTGAGCCAACTCAAGGCTGCGAGCTTGATCAAAAGCGATCTGTAAACTGAGAGATTTGTTTTCAAGCAATCGTTGCCTAATGAAAGGAGTATTCAAACCGTTTATAAAAGCATCTCTTATATATTCATCTCTGTATTGATCTGCAGAGACCGATTGAAAGTTACAGTCTTTACACAGATGCTTTAATGCATTCATGTAATGGTCCAAACTCTCTCCCATCTCCTGACGACAGGCGGCTAATAGGTGACGAGCAAACGTTTCATTTTTCGGTTTTATATAAAGTTCATTGAGCAACTTTATAGCATCTTCATAGGTAGTACAATCAACTATGTACTCATAGACTAAAGGAGATACATGGTTTACAAGCAAACTTCGCTTTTGAGTCTGAAGATCAAAGATAACGCGGCCAGAAAGTTCTGAAATATCTTGAACCAGTGACTCCAGAGACGAGACGAACTTGAGGATGAGGGCTCGGCATCAAATCTTTCCGGCTTTAGAAACTTGTCCATATCCTCTGATCTTGAAATTAAGTTGATTAAATTGAAATGAAACGCTCTCCTTTTCTTAGTCTTTAATCAACTTAATTGAACAACATTCCTGTTAATATACAGTAAATAACAATAATATAGTTATGGTACACAAAATATATATATACTCAATGACGCAAGTTATAATAATAATATTGTAAGAGTCCAGTTTTATTTATTTAGACCTTTACAAGTTTACGTAGATAATTAACTATATGCCAGGGTCACCAGCGCCCAAGTACTAGATTGGCATCCGGCACTGCGGCGCAAAATTAATTTTGATGAAAGAGAAGGACTGATTATTAAATCAATACGAATTTTTATATTTTATTGACAACAATTAATAAGTATATGCAAAAGGGGATTTTTACCCGTAACAACTTTGATGGACATATAATGGTGAGATTAAATAATGGCCTGTTTGGCTAATATATAACAGTCTGCAAATAATACTGATTATAATAATAAATATGCAATAATACAAATAGGAATAATAATAATAAATATGCAATAATACAAATAGGAATAATAATAATAATATAGTAATAATATAGTAATAATAATATAGTAATAATAATAATAAACTAATAATAATACAGTAATAATAATAATAAACTAATAATAATACAGTAATAATAATAATAAACTAATAATAATACAGTAATAATAATATGGTAATAATAATAGTAATAATAATAGCCACAATGACAACCTTGTCTGCAAAGAGATAGACAAGAATACTGTAAGTGATATTTCAGAGAAAAAGAATAATAAAAATGGCAATAATTAATAATTAAAATACATATAGGTTATATAGGCCCCAGTAACCTGTGGATGATAAATTACAGTTAATTCTGGTTATGGGATTGTGTTAAGTTGAATGGGAAAACTAAAGGAAATATGTAGGCTACAAATGATTAGTAGGCCATCTGCTAAGAAAATAACATGAAACATAATAGGCTTATAAAGTAAAATATACTAAGAAAATTAATGGGCAGGCCTTTGCCTCTTCAACATATCCAGCTGAGGTTAATCTAAAACAAAGACTATGGTAGGCCTCAGTTAGGCTAGTTACAATTTGGCTTTTGCCTAGACCTAACTTAGCCTAAGGTAATTTATTATATGAACCTTACATTACTATTTGTAGTACAAATCTTAGTACTAATTGCAAACAGTATAAGGCTTGTTAGTATCTACAGTATGCGGTATTGCATACAGATATGAAATAGTGAAGAATATAAACAAATACAAAACATACCACAAAGGAACTTTGCTTGCTGGCTCGATGCTTTCGAATACAATGTTTAAACGGCGTCCTTTTGTGTTGTCGTTGCACACAAGTTTGTTTTTACTTAATAATTTTACCAACCAGCCAAAATAATCCTTAAAAGCCCATTCATGTCTAGTCACACCACTCTGAATTCTTAAGAATTAAATTTGATCACTAGACATTTAACTTGTATTTATTTATTTAGATTTAAATAATTCACTCATGCCAATTTGTGGCAGTTTTCACTAATAAAGAATAATCTTGTGGTGCAAGGCACTACAAGTACTGCCCCCCAAAAACATGGTTGTCAGGGGTAAAAAAAAACACTTAAATGTCAAAACGCACTGGCTTACGAATGACTCTTCCAGAACGAGTCGTTGTTTGCTTTTGGATGGCAATATCCTGCAGCACTGGTTCTGAAGGCATGGATGGTGCTACAGGTGCAGTAGGGACATTGGGGGAAGGGGATTCTTGGTGCCTGTGCGATGGAGCCACTGGCTGGTTTAAAGACAGTTGGTTGCGATAATGAAGGAGAATTGGAAGAGGGATGATAGATTGTTGTACCCTCGGATGAGGTGGTGGTACATAGGATTTAGGAAGGGTAGATTGCTGTACCTGTATATGAGATGAAGGTACAGAAGATTGAGGAGGGATAGGTTGCTGTACCTGTATATGAGATGAAGGTACAGAAGATTGAGGAGGGATAGGTTGCTGTACCTGTATTTGAGGTGGAGGTACAGAAGATTGAGGGAGGATAGGATCTTTTGTTGGAGAAAAATCAAGGTATGCTGGTTTCAAGCGGTCCACAGAAACGGTTTCACGCTTGCCCACCTTGTCAATTTTGGACTCTTACAATTTTACGTAGATAATTAACTATATGCCAGGGTCACCAGCGCCCAAGTACTAGATTGGCATCCGGCACTGCGGCGCAAAATTAATTTTGATGAAAGAGAAGGACTGATTATTAAATCAATACGAATTTTTATATTTTATTGACAACAATTAATAAGTATATGCAAAAGGGGATTTTTACCCGTAACAACTTTGATGGACATATAATGGTGAGATTAAATAATGGCCTGTTTGGCTAATATATAACAGTCTGCAAATAATACTGATTATAATAATAAATATGCAATAATACAAATAGGAATAATAATAATAATATAGTAATAATATAGTAATAATAATATAGTAATAATAATAATAACTAATAATAATACAGTAATAATAATAATAAACTAATAATAATACAGTAATAATAATAATAAACTAATAATAATACAGTAATAATAATATGGAAAACTGATGAGTGGGTAGTTGGGAGGTAACGAAAATGGTTCACTGAGTAGGTAGGTAGTTAATCTAACAATCATTAAATTCCTTTTATGTCAATAACTGGGTGGATGAAACCAATTGGTTGCTCACCAGAGTTATTCTCCACACTAGTATTTATATACTGTGTGGGAGGAGCGTGCTCGGTAGTGGAGATACATTACCGCTCAACCAACCGAGGAATAAACCAAGACAACGCTGGTACGAGAAGCCCCGCGAAGAGGAGAACAAAGGGAGAACGAAAACGAAGAACGGGGCGAGAGGACGTACCAGAAAAGTGCGCTCTCGAAAACATAACCGGAGAAGGGAGACACTCCGATAACAAAGAGTAAGTGACTAATTGAGTTTTTACACCAGTAAGTTATAAGCATTAAATTAAGCTGGGTCAGACAAGTTAGGCCTACATTGTGGCCTAAGACCCAGCATCAACTCATAGCTTAACAAAGGTGAAGGTAGATTGCCCTAACCTAATTCTTGTGAGGAATCCTACTGTGGACCTCAATTTATCTGCCCGCTCTGGACCATTTCCGGAATCTCTAGGCTGACCCCTCTAGGCTAGACTTGATCTACTCTATAGTTAGACTGGAGATATAAGGGGTGGGTTAATTGTGGACCAATTCATACAGAGCATTTTTCGCATTGGTGGTCCGTGTGTGGGGAATTTACAAACCTTAAGCTTACTTAACAAAAAATTGCAGAATTAGGCTAGTCTAGCCTAAGCCTAACCTGAGCAAGCCTAATTAGGTCTACAACCTAGGGCCTAACTAGGAAACATTTACATTAAAGGAGTCTCATTCTCTTATAAGCTTAGACCTGAGTGACACACAAGTACTTGGGGGGATTAAACCAAATTTGAACTTGACTGTTTTGTCTGTGCTCTCTCTTCTCTGGTAATTTCTTCTTGTCCTCTATTTCATTACGATCCCCAGTTAAACAATTTTGACTTAGACACGGACAGTGCAGAATTGAAAAAGTTAAAAAGAAAAGGGGGGCAAAGTTGGAGCTGTTACAAAGGCTGTGAACACTTTTAACAATATTACACAACCAGGTAAGAAAAATATAGAGAGTGTAATTATTAAATTAGAAATTAAAAAGGAGGAAATAATAGCCATTAATGAGAGTATTTCAGAGTTAGTTGAATCCGAAATGGCTGAAGAACAATTGATAGACCTTTACGCTGATGATGATGATCAGGTAAGCTCAATTGAACAGCAAATAAGGGAACTACGGTCTCGGTTGACTGACTTAACACCAAAAAAACCTAATTCTGATTTTAATCAAAGTAGGGCTAACCTTCAACAAAATTTAAGTGGCATGCAAAATCCTGAGTCACAAGAATTGAGGGCTCAGTTACCCATTTTGCAAATACCAACATTTGAAGGGGACACGGTACAATTCCCATCTTTCATTGACAAATTTGAGAATTTAATAGGTAATAAACCTTATATTTCAACTGTTGAAAAGTTTAGTTACTTAACTAGTTCCCTTAAAGGCCCAGCCCATAACCTGATAGCCTATTTACCAGCCGTAGGGGATTCATATGAAGTAGCTATTGATCTTTTAAAACGTAATTACGTTAATAAAGATGTGATTATATATGAATTATCTCAACAAATTTTTGAATTTGCACCCATAAAAGATAACCATAGTGATATGGAAAATTTTTATACAAAATTAGAAGCTATTATAGGACAACTGGTTAGCAATGAGATAGATATTAAAACTTCATCTTGGCTTATACAAAGCATAGTACTTAGGTGCCTTCCTTCGAGGGTTAAAGATAATTTAATTCTAAAGACGGGAGAAAATTATCCTAATTTAACACAAATAAGACAACACTTCCCCAATATCCTAACTAATTACAACTTGAGAGATTTTCCAACACATAAGACCCAGACTATGGATAAACCAAAGACTGTTCCCAGAGACCAACTAGCTACAGCCAAACAGACAAAACTTGATATTGTAGAATCAAATGTGACCAACTACAAAACCGAACACCTACATTACAGAACTTTAATGTAACTGCTGCCTCAACTTACACACCATATTGCAAATTTTGTGCAAGTAATGAACACAGTAGTACTGGGTGTGACAAATATTCAGATTTTAACCAAAGGGCTAAAAGATGTGAACAGTTGAACCTGTGTAAAAAGTGTACTGGCCAGGGACATTATAAGAAAGACTGTAAATCTAGGTTAAGATTCAAGTGTAAGTTTTGTAAAAGTTTACGACATGTCTCATCAATGTGTGATTCACCAAAGTGTCCAAATAATAGTACTCAAACTCAAAGATACCTCCCCCAAACAAAGGTAATCAAGAAAATGCCACTTTCATGGGACATTCTGCTTGTTCAAACAATGTAACAAGAAACACTGAGATTCTTTTACCAACTATTACTTTGGACTTAGTGAATAGTGGGGTAGTACCACTCCAGTGAGATGTCTTATAGACTGTTGTTCTCAACAAACATTTGTTTCAAAAAATTTAGTTAATAAATTGGTTTGACACCAAACCCGAATGAACAAAACTTCAATATTGCGTCCTTTGTTAAGGATAACTCGGACAAAAATAGCTATAAGACAATTGACCTGGAACTACATTTAGAAAGTAAATTCAAGAAAATTGAAGCAGTTTATTATTTCTAAAGTAGGACAAAACAAACTGGTTATACCCAAACTAGAACAAACCATAAATCATTTGAAAAAACACTACAAAATAGCTGATAGACATATCACTAACAACACAATAGCTAACATTGAAATGCTAATAGGGCAGATTATATTAATCTTATTCATAAGGGCATAGTAGAAATAGGTAATGGTATAGCTATTCAGACTCCATCAGGGATAGCCCCTTTGGGTGACCTATCAGACTACAACCTAGACCTAACCAAAACAGTGCATGACCAACAAATACTATGTGCCTCAACTCAGTCCTACATAACACCTGTAAGAATAGCAACACTTTGAATAATATTATCTCAACTGAGAACATTAATTCATCATTATCAAATGAAACTTTGGATGAGGCAATTCAAACTTTATGGTTACTAGAATCTGTGGGTATACATGACACACATCAAACTTCAGAAGATCAGTTAATGGTAGAAAGATTTGAAGACACCATTCAGTGTAAAGACAATAGTTATTTTATTGAGTTACCTTGGAAAATAAATTGTCCAACTTTAAGAGATAATCTCAAAGTAGCTAAAGGACATTTATATAAAGTAATGAAAAAACTCAAACAAGAAAATAATGTAAAAACTATAATAATGTCTTCAAAGAACAGCTACAGAAAGGCTTCATTGAAGAAGTAACAGATAACCCTTTTAAAAAAGATGGTTGTCATTATTTAACCCACAGGGGGGTTTATCGACAAGATGCCCCAACAACAAAACTTAGAGTAGTATATAATTGTAGCCTCAAAGACAGTGATAAACACAGCTTGAATGATTGCTTGATTGAGGGTCCTAATCTCATTTCTGACCTTGTGAAGATCTTACTGAGGTTCAGGTTAGACAAATATGCTGTACAAAGTGACATTTCGAAGGCATTTTTGAGAATAAATCTTAAAATGAATATGATAAGAACCAACTTAGGTTCTTATGGTTCAAGGATCCATTTGATTTGAATAAAGGGTTCATAACCTATAGATTTAATGTTGTGTTTGTTTGGAGCCAATTGCTCACCTAGCCTATTAGCATTGACAATTAAACATCATTTAAACCAGTTTTAATAACTCTCTAACATTGAACTTCCTTAAGGAACATTTTTACGTAGACAATCTAATAGGCTCAACGACAACAAAATCTGAATTATCTGAAGTCTATGAACACTCTCAAACATTATGCAACAAGGTAACTTTGAACTTAGAGAGTGGATTTCAAATAATGAGGATTTAAACAAAAAGATTTTAAAAGATAATAATGGTCTTACTGAGCCATCAGACAGAGTTAAAACTTTAGGTATGAACTGGTATTTTGGATGCAACTTCTAACAGTCATGATTCAATCTGTACTAAAGGTTTTAAACTTGATGAGGAAGCAAATACTAAAAGACAAATATATCAGAGGCTTCCAAAATTTTTGATCCTATGGGTCTATTCCTGCCTTCAACAATAAAATCAAAGATTCTCCTCCAAGAAATTTGGAGGACAAATGTTGGGTGGGATGATCCAATAACAAATGAAAATCAAAAATCTTGGAAGAAGTTAGCTACTGATTTAACAAAAGTGCAGAACATTAAAATTCAAAGGTGCTGTGGGTTTAGGGATAAGCCCCAGAGGCTTCATGTGTTTGCTGATGCAAGCACACAAGCTTATGGGTGCTGTGCGTATCTTGTAAGCCCTACAGAAAGTCATCTAATTTATGCAAAAGGGAAGTTGCACCTCTCAAACCTACCCGAACCATACTCAATTGGAACTATTGGCTGCTACATTAGCCATTAAAACCATTTCATTGCTTAAGGATGCTTACTATGATGTGTTCATAACTAATATCCACGTCTGGCTTGACAGTCAGATTTGTCTTGCCTGGATACGGAATGATAGCATTAATAGTAAGAATATCTTTGTAAGAAATAGGCTAAAAGAAATAGCTGACGCTAATGAAAGCCTACAAGTAAACTTTCACTATGTTCCAACTAAACAGAATCCAGCAGACTTTCTGACCAGAGGTTTATCCTACAAGTTGTTGAAGTCAAACAAAACTTGGTTTATGGGACCTAAGTGGCTCTGTAATACAGACCAATGGCCTGTGGAACAAGTTAACTTGACATTAAATTTAATCTTTTCAAATGAAAAGGTTGAACCAATCACTAATTATGAAAAGTATTCTGATTTCAACAAACTTGTTAGGGTGACAGCCTACTGTTTGAGGTTTGCTCACAACTGTTTAGCTACAATTAACAAACAGCTAAATAAAAACAATCATAATTATACAGAAGTTGCAACCCAATACTGGATAGGCCAAGCCCAACAAAAAGAGTACAATAAAGAGTTAGAATTCTTAACAAATGGGAAACAAACAAAAGAACCTGTACCATCAGTAGTTGTGGATCTAAACTTGTTCAGAGATGAGGAAGGCCTTCTAAGGTGTAAAGGGAGATTAGACAAATCAAACTGTCATACAAAAGCAAAAATCCAATCCTTTTACCTAGATTTAGCTATTTGACAACATTAATCATCAGAAAAATACACAATGATGTATATCATATGGGGTACCACAGACACTAACTACATTAAGAAAAACTTATTGGATACCCAAGGGAAGGATCACTGTTAAAACAGTCCTGAGTGAGTGTGTCACATGTAGGCGTATTCATGCTAGGCCCTATAGGAAACCAAATCCTCCTGCTTTGCCAGAGGAGAGAGTTACTCTCAACAGACCCTTTGAGACTGTAGGCATTGACTATACAGGAGCATTGACCGTAGGGGTGGGTGACACGGAACAAAAAATGTACATTGTACTGTTTACATGTGCAGCCTCACGAGCTGTTTATTTGGATGTTGTGGAGGACCTAACAGCAGAATCTTTTGTTGCTGTCTTTAAGAGATTCTGTGCACGACATTCAGTACCCAAGACAGTTTGGACTGACAATGCTACATATTTCAAAGCTGGTGAACAAGTCATCCACGACTTGTTAAGCAATGAAATCACACAATTATATATACAAAATCAAAACATAAAGTGGAAGTATATTCCAGTTGCCTCTCCTTGGTATGGTTCTATCTGGGAGAGGAATATACAAACAGTAAAGAATTGCTTGAAGAAAGCATTGGCAAAAACAGATACACTTATTTGGGTTACTCACTCTCCTGGCTGAGATTGAGAACATCATTAACAATAGGCCACTCACTTATGTGAGTGACAACATTAATGACCCAGAACCATTAACTCCAAATCATTTGATTCGGGGAGAACAAGTTAGTCTCCTGCCGGACTACAATATAGACTCTTCAGAAGACCCAAACTGGACTCAACGACACGATGAGCTCCAGACTAAGTTACAACATTTAACTAGAGTTAAAGCTCATTTCATTAAACAGTGGAAAACTGAGTACTTGATGGGTCTAAGGGAGAGACATAAACAAATGACTAAGAAGGATTGGTCTGACACAATTAAGGTAGGGGACCTTGTTCTCATACATGACAGTACTCCAAGACAAAACTGGCCTCTGGCTAGAGTTTCAGAACTCAGACCAGGGGCAGATGGGGTAACAAGAGTGTCAAATTAAGGACTTCAACGGTGACACAACAAGAGACATTTCTCTTTGTACCCTTTAGAGTCTGGACCCAAAACAATGGACTTTGGAGAACCTTCTCCACTGACAGTACAACTGGAGACACTGAACTTCCAGTAACTATTCCTTTGACAGTAGGAGTGGTAACGCATCCTACTACAACATTGACAGACACAAGACCTCAGCGACAAACAGCATAAAAGCGCGACTATTTTTTACAACAAAAAATAGATGCTGGGGAATTGTAATTTTTCTTCTAACTTTCATTTTTCTTTTCTTATGGTAAAGACCATAGACAGTTTTCATCCTATGGATGTATATTTTATCTTCTAATTAAATGCTACACCTTCTCCATGAGAAGGTGAGGATAGGCACTGTTAATCAGATTAACAGGCATTTACAGTTAAATAGTTAGCTAGTCTACACTCAGACAAAAATTGGTGACATTGACACCAAAATTTTTATCTCCCGGGGCCCCCAGTATATGGAAAACTGATGAGTGGGTAGTTGGGAGGTAACGAAAATGGTTCACTAAGTAGGTAGGTAGTTAATCTAACAATCATTAAATTCCTTTTATGTCAATAACTGGGTGGATGAAACCAATTGGTTGCTCACCAGAGTTATTCTCCACACTAGTATTTATATACTGTGTGGGAGGAGCGTGCTCGGTAGTGGAGATACATTACCGCTCAACCAACCGAGGAATAAACCAAGACAACGCTGGTACGAGAAGCCCCGCGAAGAGGAGAACAAAGGGAGAACGAAAACGAAGAACGGGCGAGAGGACGTACCAGAAAAGTGCGCTCTCGAAAACATAACCGGAGAAGGGAGACACTCCGATAACAAAGAGTAAGTGACTAATTGAGTTTTACACCAGTAAGTTATAAGCATTAAATTAAGCTGGGTCAGACAAGTTAGGCCTACATTGTGGCCTAAGACACAGCATCAACTCATAGCTTAACAAAGTGAAGGTAGATTGCCCTAACCTAATTCTTGTGAGGAATCCTACTGTGGACCTCAATTTATCTGCCCGCTCTGGACCATTTCCGGAATCTCTAGGCTGACCCCTCTAGGCTAGACTTGATCTACTCTATAGTTAGACTGGAGATATAAGGGGTGGGTTAATTGTGGACCAATTCATACAGAGCATTTTTCGCAAATAATATGGTAATAATAATAGTAATAATAATAGCCACAATGACAACCTTGTCTGCAAAGAGATAGACAAGAATACTGTAAGTGATATTTCAGAGAAAAAGAATAATAAAATGGCAATAATTAATAATTAAAATACATATAGGTTATATAGGCCCCAGTAACCTGTGGATGATAAATTACAGTTAATTCTGGTTATGGGATTGTGTTAAGTTGAATGGGAAAACTAAAGGAAATATGTAGGCTACAAATGATTAGTAGGCCATCTGCTAAGAAAATAACATGAAACATAATAGGCTTATAAAGTAAAATATACTAAGAAAATTAATGGGCAGGCCTTTGCCTCTTCAACATATCCAGCTGAGGTTAATCTAAAACAAAGACTATGGTAGGCCTCAGTTAGGCTAGTTACAATTTGGCTTTTGCCTAGACCTAACTTAGCCTAAGGTAATTTATTATATGAACCTTACATTACTATTTGTAGTACAAATCTTAGTACTAATTGCAAACAGTATAAGGCTTGTTAGTATCTACAGTATGCGGTATTGCATACAGATATGAAATAGTAAAGAATATAAACAAATACAAAACATACCACAAAGGAACTTTGCTTGCTGGCTCGATGCTTTCGAATACAATGTTTAAACGGCGTCCTTTTGTGTTGTCGTTGCACACAAGTTTGTTTTTACTTAATAATTTTACCAACCAGCCAAAATAATCCTTAAAAGCCCATTCATGTCTAGTCACACCACTCTGAATTCTTAAGAATTAAATTTGATCACTAGACATTTAACTTGTATTTATTTATTTAGATTTAAATAATTCACTCATGCCAATTTGTGGCAGTTTTCACTAATAAAGAATAATCTTGTGGTGCAAGGCACTACAATATGGATATAGTAAACATAGCGTATTTATATGAATTTTTTATACTACAGATTAGGATTAATTACATCAAAGAAAATATCATTACCTTTCATATAATAAAGTATCTTACATCTCATCAGTTTAATTCAGACATCATCAGTTTAATCGAATTGATTATAAACAAATGATTTTACTTAGGTATAACATTTTAATAAAGTCATCATAAACCTGCAAAATAATATTATAATAAGGACCAGCATTTGTAGTGCCATCCTGACTGAAAATATATTCAGAACCTATCTGTGACTGGTTTAGACTGTTGGCTGATAAAGGAGGTTTATGCATTTTAGGAAAACAAACCTTTGCTATATGTCCAACCTTGTTACATTTATAACATACTGCCTCCTTGAAAGGGCAGTCTACCTTCCAATGCTGTTTGCCACAGCCAGTACAAGGTGTTTTATGTTTAGCACTTTGCTTAGGCCAATTTTTTGAACTATCTGCTTTTAGAAAGTTTCTTTGGCTAACCTTTGGATTATCCTTAGCCTTAGTTCCTGTAGACCTACTATTTGGGTTAATATTAGATTTAAGCCTGATCAAATTCACATCACCAAATGCCTTTGCATCCTTAGCAGCAGCTTCCCTAGTTGTGGCTAGTACTACTGCAGCATCAAAAGTTAGGTTTTTAATTGTCACTAGTTCTCGCTGAATGGCCTCCTCTCTCAAACCCATGACAAATCTATCCCGTAGCATTTCTGTTAGGTTAGGGCCAAACTCACAAGTACTAGCCAGTTTTCTTAGGCTAGCTACAAAGTCAGCAATTGATTCACCTACAGCCTGATTTCGAGAATAGAACTGAAATCTCTCTCAAAAATCACTACCACTTGAGGCTTATATGATCTTTTAGAACTGTAACTAATCTGTATAGTGTATAGCTACACTCTGCTGTACTCTTAGGAGCTACCAGATCTTTAACTAGACTATAAGTTTAAGGGCCTATTAGAGTTAAAAAAGATGGTACCCTTTTATCATCTGGTACAAAATTCGCTGCAAAAAACAACACTCTATCTGTGTACGTGTCAAAATCTTCCTCGCCCTCCGAATAGAGGCCTATTTGACCAATAACAGGCGTAATCAAAATAGCCTAAACACAAACTAGGCTCAATACAAGAACCAACCCTTGAACTGTAGGTTAGCAATTTGCACTTCACTCGCCCCTTCCCCAAGCGGAAAAAAGACAAAAAGGCAACCAAAAAACAAAAAAAGAAAACTCTCGTCGCCAGTGTAGTGACCGGTAGATAAGGCTATGGTTCACACACTATATACAGATACAGTACAATAACCAGAATTAAGTTACACAACGAAATAATTATATTATAGACTCGCCTCAAGTATAGAACAACAGTTCCAGACAATATTCTAGATAGCCAGTAATAATCGTTAGTCTAGCAGTTGTCAGTCTATTAGTTAGTCAATAGCTATACCAGTATATCTAGATAGGCAGGGCCGGTTTTAAGCCGATTAGACCGATTTGTTCAAATTGGGCCCCGCGCCCCGCGCCCCGAGGGGACCCCGCGCACGCGCCTCGAGTGGGGGACGCTATGATGAATTAATGAGTGTCCAGTGTGCACGAAGTTTCTTGTTACTGTGAAGGCAGTGAAACTATTCAGTCCGTCTCGTATATCTATGTTTCAATGTTTTATTGCTAATCGTTTGTTTATTTGTTTTTGTAATTTCAGTTTATCGTCGCCGTTTAGCTTTTTTAAAAAAAAGGTAATTTGTGGACGATTTTCAAACCCTCAACACAGAAAGAGCGCTGTTAATGAGATTATATAACATAAAGCTTGGAATGTAAAGTTGTGTTGTTTGTTAAATATGTCCAAATTGTTTATATGTCCAAACTGCAAACTTGGTGTCTTAAGCCTGCATGTAAAGAGAGAACGTGGTGGTAAGTAGATCCTACATATTAAATTAACTAGTTTTTGCCTCATTATCATAGAGAGCATTTGCATTTCTATTTACTAGAGCTTGTTCTTTTGCCCCTGCGCTTTCTTCTTACTCCCAGGCTTTTAAAAATCATGAAATCTTTTGCTTTAATCATTAGATGCATACATGCACATCTTTATTATTTTTCAGTGCCAGGGAGTCCTTATTGTGAATGATTTTGTTTTTTGTTTTGTAATTTCAGTTTATCGTCGCCGTTTAGCTTTTTTAAAAGAAAAGTAATTGAAAAAGCCCTTACATCATCGTCATCATGGCAAGCACAAGCAGAGATAGAGACAAAGGGCGAAAGTATTTGAGCGGCAATCAGAAACGAGCACTGGCCAAAGGCTAGGCAGCTGAAAATGAAAAACAAAGAGGTGCTCTAGCGAAATTTCTTGTCACTCCAACTTTGAAACGACAACGGGTAGAGGGCCCCGCTAGGCGCTAACAATTTTCTAATTGGGCCCCGCACTTCCTAGCGCCGGCCCTGTCTAAGATAGGTTAGTAGTTCACAATAGTACAACGACAATCAACACTACATTCATAATCGCAATGCTTAACATTGCTCATCCCAAAACATCATCGCTGCATATCCGCCCTAATCCGTCAAAACCAGTGCTGCCAGATCAATATTAGTTTTTATTATTAAGGTGTTCTTTTTTGGTGTGTCGATCTGCAGACTTTTAGTCACACCAATCCACCACAATACCTATGCTTGCAATGTGTTTCACAAGCTGTATGATACATGGATACTTGCCACAGTCCATTTTATCAGTTGTATTGTTGCCAGTTGTTAAAAATAAGGTTGCTAGTATCTGTGATAAGAATAATTATAAGCCAATAGCACTTGCCAGTATACTTTCTAAGGTGTTAGAATATGTCTCATTTATAATAGGATAAGTACTTACTTGCAGACTTATGACAATCAGTTTGGCGTTAGAGTGAAATATGGTACTGACATGTGTATTTATATGCTGAAGGAAGCCGTCCTAAAGTACAAAAATGTCAAGTAGCAATGTATATTCCTGTTTTTTGGATGCATCAAAAGCATTTGATAGAGTTGACCATCACAAACTTTTCAAGAAAATCTTGTGTCGAAGGTACCTAAATATATACTTAGGATACTTGCATTCTGGTATACAGAGCAGACCATGTTTGTGAGATGGAAAAGCACTGTATCACCAGATTTTAAGGTAACTGATGGTGTTAGGCAAGGAGGTATATTATCACCCTATCTTTTCTGTATATAAATGGATGACCTTACCAATGAACTAAAAAATGTACATACTGACTATGTCATTGGAAAGGAAAAATTAATCATTTAATGTATGTTGATAACCTTGTTCTTCTGTTATTTTCTCCCCATAGGCTGAGAGTACTATTAGAGATATGTGAACAATATGGTATAGAAAATGACATCACGTATAATGCGGCAAAGAGTTGTATTTTGATTTTTAGGTGTAATCTACTGAAACATGTATCATGTGGGTCTGTTGAAATGAATGGTCAGACAATACCTGTCAAAGACACATGTAAATACTTAGGTCATGTAATTAATTTACTCACGAGCTGCAAGATGAACTTGATATTGAGAGGCATTGTAAAAAGCTGTATATACAAAGTAACATGCTAGTAAGGAAATTTGGTATGTGTTCAGAATCAGTTAAAACTTATCTTTTTAGAACTTACTGCACTGCATTGTATACATCCCATCTATAGTGAAACTATACAAAAACTGCTGTGAATAAACTCTCTGTTGCTTATAATAATATTTTCCGTATGCTGTGTCTGGAACCAAAATGGAGCAGTGCCAGTTTTATGTTTACTACGTGTAACCGACCTACCAGCTAAATGTTAATCCGGAAGAATATATATAATTTCATTACTAGGGTCCAAAAAAGCTCTAATATGTTATTGTACATGTCCTGTCTTCAGATACTGTGTACCTCTCACCAGGGGTGTAAAGGTAACGAAATAATTTTACTTAAGTACCATACTTAAGTAACTTTTTCTAGTATCTACTTTTTAAAAAGTATTTATATTTTCAAGTACTTTTACTCTATCTTAAGTAATTTTTGGAAGAATTACTTGTACTTTTACTCAAGTACAATTCATTTTATCCATTTCGTTACTATTCTTAAAACTCAACACGCCACGCCACTCCCCTGCCTCTGCTGCCTGCAACTGTCTGTTCAGTTGTGCTGGGATAATTTTCAGCCCTCTTCGTGCAAGGCTTGACTGTGGCAACTTCGAAAATCAGTTACTTCTAAAATTGAATGAGAAATTTTGTGCATAATATAGTTGGTTTTAATGGTCGTATGCATATACTTGTTTTTTAATTCCTTATATAATTTATTCTGAAACAATAAGATTTGTGCAATATTCTTTACTGGCATGACAGTCGTAACAAGTTCATACATAGTTGCCTGCATGAGTTGGCTTAAACCCTAAATGTAGTTCTGGATACCACAGTAATCAATTATATACAACAAACAGAGCTGGGCAATAAATCCATTGAATGTATTTAAATACTAAATACTAAATACATGGGAGAAATGTATTTAAATACTAAATACTAAATACATTTTACGAATGTATTTAGATACTAAATACAAAATACATCAATTGTATTTAAATACATTTGTAAATACATTTTAAATACATACAAATTTTAACATATGCATTCACTAATTCATGTTTGATAAATTTCTACTTTAGTGCACTTTACCTTATTACCGTCTTTAGATTTAATTTTAAAATATTTTCCATCAAACAGAGGGTGCACTAAATTGTTATCTGCAGATATATCACTGTTTGATTCACCGGATTTGCTTGTTGAAGCCATGACACGCACACGATAAAGAAATCAACCGCTTTCGACTAAGAGTGGCACACAACTGATTGAACTGACACGTTGAAACATGAACCATGCTGTACTGCACTGTCGACGCGTCGTACTGTGCTAGTACAGAACGTGTATTAAACCAGTAAAAGTATTTACATTTTTATATTTTGAGTATTTAAATACATTGTATTTAAATACTCATTAAAGTATTTAAATACTATATTTAAATACATGAAAAACAATGTATTTATAAATACAGTTCTAAATACACAAATGTATTTAAATACGTATTTAAATACAAATGTATTTAAATACTGCCCAGCTCTGACAACAAATATGTTGTAGATACCTAAAAGAAAGACAAATCTTACATCGCTGATAATTTACGTAGTTTGACAAATCTTTAACATACAGCGTTTTGTTTAAAGACCTCATGGCCCACAACATACAGTAAATGTACCGGTATGGTTTGCGAGAATTGTAGGGGAGTACTTTTCACTTTCGTTACTTGAGTACTTTATTCAGTAGGTACTTTTTTACTCTAACTTAAGTAAATTTCAGGATGGATACTTTTACTTGTACTTGAGTAACTTTTTGATAAAGTACTTGTACTTGAATTTGAGTAACATATTTTAGTACTTTTTACACCCCTGCCTCTCACCTACATGGCAGTCTTGGTTCAGACAACTGCTGGCTTACAATACCTTACTTTTGTAATGTAGCAAAGATTTTATATGCATATTAAGTTCTGATATAAAAAGATTGTATTTGTATGTTGGTTTAAATGGCTATTGTGAAAAATGCTCTGTATGAATTGGTCCACAATTAACCCACCCCTTATTTCTCCAGTCTAACTATAGAGTAGATCAAGTCTAGCCTAGAGGGGTCAGCCTAGAGATTCCGGAAATGGTCCAGAGCGGGCAGATAAATTGAGGTCCACAGTAGGATTCCTCACCAAACTAGGTTAGGGCAATCTACCTTTACATTTGTTAAGCTATGAGTTGATGCTGGGTCTTAGGCCACAATGTAGGCCTAAGTTGTCTGACCCAGCTTAATTTAATGAATCTACGTAAAACTGGGTTAAAAACACAATTAGTCACTTACTGCTAGTTATTAGAGAGTCTCTTTTCCCCTTCTGTTTTTGTTGAGAGCGTACTTGCTGGTGGGGATCTTTTTCGTTGTCTGTTCTTGTCCCTTCCCCAGTTCCGTCCTTTCGCCCTGTTCCTCGTTTTCGTTCTCCCTTTGTTCTCCTTTTCGCGGGGCTTTTCCACCAGCGTCGTATTGGTTTTTCCCTAGGTTGGTTGATCGGTAATGTATATCTATTACCGAGCACGCTCTTGTCACACAGTATATAAATACTAGTGTGGAGAATAACTCTGGTGAGCAACCAATTGGTTTCATCCACCCAGTTATTGACATAAAGGAATTTAATAATTGTTAGATTAACTACCTACCTACTCAGTGAACCATTTTCGTTACCTCCCAACTACCCACTCATCAGTTTTCCATTACTGGGGGCCCCGGGAGATAAAAATTTTGGTGTCATTGTCACCAATTTTTATGTCTGAGTGTAGACTAGCTAACTATTTGACTGTAAATGCCTGTTAATCTGATTAACAGTGCCTATCCTCACCTTCTCATGGAGAAGGTGTAGCATTTAATTAGAAGAGAAAATATACATCCATAGGATGAAACTGTCTATGGTCTTTACCATAAGAAAGAAAAAGTGAAAGTTAGAAGATAAAATTACAATTCCCCAGCATCTATTTTTTGTTGTAAAAATAGTCGCGCCTTTAATGCTGTTTGTCGCTGAGGTCTTGTGTCTGTCAATGTTGTAGTAGGATGCGTTACCACTCCTACTGTCAAAGGAATAGTTTACTGGAAGTTCAGTGTCTCCAGTTGTTACTGTCAGTGGAGAAGGTTCTCCAAAGTCCATTGTTTTGGGTCCAGACTCTAAAGGGTACAAAGAAAATGTCTCTTGTTGTGTCACCCGTTGAAGTCCTTAATTTGACCACTCTTGTTACCCGTCTGCCCCTGGTCTGAGTTCTGAAACTCTAGCCAGAGGCCAGTATTGTCTTGGAGTACTGTCATGTATGAGAACAAGGTCCCCTACCTTAATTGTGTCAGACCAATCCTTCTTAGTCCTTTGTTTATGTCTCTCCCTTAGACCCATCAAGTACTCAGTTTTCCACTGTTTAAAAAATGAGCTTTAACTCTAGTTAAGTGTTGTAACTTAGTCTGGAGTTCATCATGTCGTTGAGTCCAGTTTGGGTCTTCTGAAGAGTCTATATTGTAGTCCGGCAGGAGACTAACTTGTTCTCCCCGAATCAAATGATTTGGAGTTAATGGTTCCGGGTCATTAATGTTGTCACTCACATAAGTGAGTGGTCTATTGTTAATGATGTTCTCAATCTCAGCCAGGAGAGTGAGCAACTCAAATAAGTGTATCTGTTTTTTACCAATTGCTTTCTTCAAGCAATTCTTTACTGTTTGTATATTCCTCTCCCAGATAGAACCATACCAAGGAGAGGCAACCGGAATATACTTCCACTTTATGTTTGAATTTTTTATATATAATTGTGTGAGTTCATCGCTTAACAAGTCGTGGATGACTTGTTCACCAGCCTTGAAATATGTAGCATTGTCAGTCCAAACTGTCTTTGGTACTGAATGTCGTGCACAGAATCTCTTAAAGACAGCAACAAAAGATTCTGCTGTAAGGTCCTCCACAACATCCAGATAAACAGCTCGTGAGGCAGCACATGTAAACAGTACAATGTGACTGTACATTTTTTGTTCAGTGTCAACCACCCCTACAGTCAATGCTCCTGTATAGTCAATGCCTACAGTCTCAAAGGGTCTGTTGAGAGTAACTCTCTCCTCTGGCAAAGCAGGAGGATTTGGTTTCCTATAGGGCCTAGCATGAATACGCCTACATGTGACACACTCACTCAGGACTGTTTTAACAGTGATCCTTCCCTTGGGTATCCAATAAGTTTTTCTTAATGTAGTTAGTGTCTGTGGTACCCCCATATGATATACATCATTGTGTGTTTTTCTGATGATTAATGTTGTCAAATAGCTAAATCTAGGTAAAGGATTGGATGTTTGCTTTTGTATGACAGTTTTGATTTGTCTACTCTCCCTTTACACCTTAGAAGGCCTTCCTCATCTCTGAACAAGTTTAGATCCACAACTACTGATGGTACAGGTTCTTTTGTTTGTTTCCCATTAGTCAAGAATTCTAACTCTTTATTGTACTCTTTTTGTTGTGCATGGCCTATCCAGTATTTGGTTGCAACTTCTGTATAATTATGATTGTTTTTATTTAGCTGTTTGTTAATTGTAGTTAAACAGTTGTGAGCAAACCTCAAACAGTAGGCTGTGACCCTGACAAGTTTACTGAAGTCAGAATAACGTTCATAATTAGTGATTGGTTCAACCTTTTCATTTGAAAAGATTAAATTTAATGTCAAGTTAACTTGTTCCACAGGCCATTGGTCTGTATTACAGAGCCACTTAGGTCCCATAAACCAAGTTTTGTTTGACTTCAACAACTTGTAGGATAAACCTCTGGTCAGAAAGTCTGCTGGATTTTGTTTAGTTGGAACATAGTGAAAGTTTACTTGTAGGCTTTCATTAGCTTCAGCTATTTCTTTTAGCCTATTTCTTACAAAGATATTCTGTAAGAGTCCAGTTTTATTTATTTAGACCTTTACAAGTTTACGTAGATAATTAACTATATGCCAGGGTCACCAGCGCCCAAGTACTAGATTGGCATCCGGCACTGCGGCGCAAAGTTAATTTTAATAAATGAAGGGAAGGACTGATTATTAAATCAATATGAATTTTTATATTTTATTAACAACAATTAATAAGTATATGCAAAGGGGATTTTTACCCGTAACAACTTTGATGGACTTATAATGGCGAGATTAAATAATGGCCTGTTTGGCTAATATATAACAGTCTGCAAATAATACTGATTATAATAATAAATATGCAATAATACTAATAATAATAATAGCAATAATACTAATAGCAATAATACTAATAGCAATAATAACAATAATAACTAAAAGATAATAATAACAAAGATAATATCAATAATAACTAAAAGATAATAATAACAAAGATAATAATAACAAAGATAATAGCCACAATGACAACCTTGTCTGCAAAGAGATAGACAAGAATACTGTAAGTGATATTTCAGAGAAAAAGAATAATAAAAATGGCAATAATTAATAATTAAAATACATATAGGTTATATAGGCCCCAGTAACCTGTGGATGATAATTACAGTTAATTCTGGTTATGGGATTGTGTTAAGTTGAATGGGAAGACTAAGGAAATATGTAGGCTACAAATGATTAGTAGGCCATCTGCTAAGAAAATAACGTGAAACATAATAGGCTTATAAAGTAAAATATACTATGAAATTTAATAGGCAGGCCTTTGCCTCTTCAACATATTGAGCTGAGGTTAATCTAAAACAAAAGACTATGGTAGGCCTCAGTTAGGCTAGTTACAATTTGGCTTTAGCCTAGACCTAACTTAGCCTAAGTAATTTATTATATGAATCTTACATTACTATTTGTAGTATGTATCTTAGTACTAATTGCAAACGGTATAAGGCGTTAGTATCTGCAGTATGCGGTATTGCATACAGATATGAAATAGTAAAGAATAAATATTATAAACACAAAACATACCACAAAGGACTTTGCTTGCTGGCGGGGTGCTTTCGAATAATAATGGTTTTTTGGCGTCCTTTGTGTTGTCGTTGCACACAAGTTTGTTTTTACTTAACAATTTTACCAACCAGCCAAAATAATCCTTAAAAGCCCATTCATGTCTAGTCACACCACACTGAATTCTTAAGAATTAAATTTGATCACTGGACATATTTAACTTGTATTTATTTATTTATTTATTTATATTTAAATATTTCACTCATGCCAATTTGTGGCAGTTTTTCACTAATAAAGAATAATCTTGTGGTGCAAGGCACTACAAGTACTGCCCCCCAAAAACATGGTTGTCAGGGGTAACAAAAAAAAACACTTAAATGTCAAAACGCACTGGCTTACGAATGACTCTTCCAGAACGAGTCGTTGTTTGCTTTTGGATGGCAATATCCTGCAGCACTGGTTCTGAAGGCATGGATGGTGCTACAGGTGCAGTAGGGACATTGGGGGAAGGGGATTCTTGTGCCTGTGCGATGGAGCCACTGGCTGGTTCAAAGACAGTTGGTTGCGATAATGAAGGAGAATTGGAAGAGGGATGATAGATTGTTGTACCCTCGGATGAGGTGGTGGTACATAGGATTTAGGAAGGGTAGATTGCTGTACCTGTATATGAGATGAAGGTACAGAAGATTGAGGAGGGATAGGTTGCTGTACCTGTATTTGAGGTGGAGGTACAGAAGATTGAGGGAGGATAGGATCTTTTGTTGGAGAAAAATCAAGGTATGCTGGTTTCAAGCGGTCACAGAAACAGTTTCACGCTTGCCCACCTTGTCAATGATGAAAGTTTTTGGTTTACGGTCTAGCACAAGGAAGGGACCATCATAGGGGCAGTGAAGAGGGTAGCGGTGAGCATCATGTCTCAAGAAAACATGTGTGCAAGTTTGTAAATCAGGGAAACGAAGGTAGTTTGTGAAGTGGAAGTTCTAGGTGCTGTGGGACGAATTTGCTTCATAACAGAGCGTAATGTCTTAACATACGAAGCAGGATCACATGCGGGGTTAATGGGTGTAGGTGTGAAAAATTCTCCGGGTAACCGGAGTGTGGTACCGTAAACTAATTCTGCTGAAGAGCATGCAAGATCAGTCTTCAGAGCAGTACGAATTCCGAGTAGGATTAGAGGTAGCCTGTCCACCCATGTAGTAGATGGATCAGTGGCTCGCAAGGAACTTTTAAGTTGACGATGGAAGCGTTCTATCACCCCATTGGATTGCGGGTGATAGCTTGTTGTTCTGATGCGCTCAGTCCCAAGAAGGAGCATGAGTTCCTTCCATAAGGCCGATTCAAACTGGGCACCTCTGTCTGTGCAAATGGTTGCAGGTATTCCAAAACGGGAAACCCAACATGAAACAAAGGCGTGAGCTACTGCAGAAGCAGTACAAGAAGTCAAAGGAACAGCTTCTGGCCATCTTGTGAACCTATCAATGACAGTGGAAGATAGGTATAACCTCGAGAAGAATAGAGGGGGCCGACTATGTCTAGGTGTATGGCCTCAAAACGAGCCTTTGGCAAAGGAAAGGTACCAATTTCTGACTTTGTGTGTCGGTGAACTTTGGCACGCTGACATTGAAGGCAAGATCGAGTCCAATTGCGGATATCTTTGTGCATACTTGGCCATACAAACCTAGCTGCAATTAATTTTTGGGTGGCCTTAATTCCCGGGTGAGAAAGGGAATGGAGTTTAGCAAAAACAGCTCTTCGCAGCCCTTGTGGGACCAACGGTCGAATATGCGCAGTCGAGACGTCACATAAAATTAGTAAGTCTGACTTGGGTTCAACTGGTAAAGAGCGGACTTGCAATGAAGTGGGTGAATTAATAAGAGTTTGGAGGTCTGTATCCGTGGACTGAGCCTTAGCCATCTCTGAAAGGTTGATGTGAGAGTGTCCGGGGTCACCAATTGTAAGAGTCCAGTTTTATTTATTTAGACCTTTACAAGTTTACGTAGATAATTAACTATATGCCAGGGTCACCAGCGCCCAAGTACTAGATTGGCATCCGGCACTGCGGCGCAAAGTTAATTTTAATAAATGAAGGGAAGGACTGATTATTAAATCAATATGAATTTTTATATTTTATTAACAACAATTAATAAGTATATGCAAAGGGGATTTTTACCCGTAACAACTTTGATGGACTTATAATGGCGAGATTAATAATGGCCTGTTTGGCTAATATATAACAGTCTGCAAATAATACTGATTATAATAATAAATATGCAATAATACTAATAATAATAATAGCAATAATACTAATAGCAATAATACTAATAGCAATAATAACAATAATAACTAAAAGATAATAATAACAAAGATAATATCAATAATAACTAAAAGATAATAATAACAAGATAATAATAACAAAGATAATAGCCACAATGACAACCTTGTCTGCAAAGAGATAGACAAGAATACTGTAAGTGATATTTCAGAGAAAAAGAATAATAAAAATGGCAATAATTAATAATTAAAATACATATAGGTTATATAGGCCCCAGTAACCTGTGGATGATAAATTACAGTTAATTCTGGTTATGGGATTGTGTTAAGTTGAATGGGAAGACTAAAGGAAATATGTAGGCTACAAATGATTAGTAGGCCATCTGCTAAGAAAATAACGTGAAACATAATAGGCTTATAAAGTAAAATATACTATGAAATTTAATAGGCAGGCCTTTGCCTCTTCAACATATTGAGCTGAGGTTAATCTAAAACAAAGACTATGGTAGGCCTCAGTTAGGCTAGTTACAATTTGGCTTTAGCCTAGACCTAACTTAGCCTAAGTAATTTATTATATGAATCTTACATTACTATTTGTAGTATGTATCTTAGTACTAATTGCAAACGGTATAAGGCGTTAGTATCTGCAGTATGCGGTATTGCATACAGATATGAAATAGTAAAGAATAAATATTATAAACACAAAACATACCACAAAGGAACTTTGCTTGCTGGCGGGGTGCTTTCGAATAATAATGGTTTTTTTGGCGTCCTTTGTGTTGTCGTTGCACACAAGTTTTTTTTACTTAACAATTTTACCAACCAGCCAAAATAATCCTTAAAAGCCCATTCATGTCTAGTCACACCACACTGAATTCTTAAGAATTAAATTTGATCACTGGACATATTTAACTTGTATTTATTTATTTATTTATTTATATTTAAATATTTCACTCATGCCAATTTGTGGCAGTTTTCACTAATAAAGAATAATCTTGTGGTGCAAGGCACTACAAGTACTGCCCCCCAAAAACATGGTTGTCAGGGGTAACAAAAAAAAACACTTAAATGTCAAAACGCACTGGCTTACGAATGACTCTTCCAGAACGAGTCGTTGTTTGCTTTTGGATGGCAATATCCTGCAGCACTGGTTCTGAAGGCATGGATGGTGCTACAGGTGCAGTAGGACATTGGGGGAAGGGGATTCTTGGTGCCTGTGCGATGGAGCCACTGGCTGGTTCAAAGACAGTTGGTTGCGATAATGAAGGAGAATTGGAAGAGGGATGATAGATTGTTGTACCCTCGGATGAGGTGGTGGTACATAGGATTTAGGAAGGGTAGATTGCTGTACCTGTATATGAGATGAAGGTACAGAAGATTGAGGAGGGATAGGTTGCTGTACCTGTATTTGAGGTGGAGGTACAGAAGATTGAGGGAGGATAGGATCTTTTGTTGGAGAAAAATCAGGTATGCTGGTTTCAAGCGGTCCACAGAAACAGTTTCACGCTTGCCCACCTTGTCAATGATGAAAGTTTTTGGTTTACGGTCTAGCACAAGGAAGGGACCATCATAGGGGCAGTGAAGAGGGTAGCGGTGAGCATCATGTCTCAAAAAACATGTGTGCAAGTTTGTAAATCAGGGGAAACGAAGGTAGTTTGTGAAGTGGAAGTTCTAGGTGCTGTGGGACGAATTTGCTTCATAACAGAGCGTAATGTCTTAACATACGAAGCAGGATCACATGCGGGGTTAATGGGTGTAGGTGTGAAAAATTCTCCGGGTAACCGGAGTGTGGTACCGTAAACTAATTCTGCTGAAGAGCATGCAAGATCAGTCTTCAGAGCAGTACGAATTCCGAGTAGGATTAGAGGTAGCCTGTCCACCCATGTAGTAGATGGATCAGTGGCTCGCAAGGAACTTTTAAGTTGACGATGGAAGCGTTTCTATCACCCCATTGGATTGCGGGTGATAGCTTGTTGTTCTGATGCGCTCAGTCCCAAGAAGGAGCATGAGTTCCTTCCATAAGGCCGATTCAAACTGGGCACCTCTGTCTGTGCAAATGGTTGCAGGTATTCCAAAACGGGAAACCCAACATGAAACAAAGGCGTGAGCTACTGCAGAAGCAGTACAAGAAGTCAAAGGAACAGCTTCTGGCCATCTTGTGAACCTATCAATGACAGTGAGAAGATAGGTATAACCTCGAGAAGAATAGAGGGGGCCGACTATGTCTAGGTGTATGGCCTCAAAACGAGCCTTTGGCAAAGGAAAGGTACCAATTTCTGACTTGTGTGTCGGTGAACTTTGGCACGCTGACATTGAAGGCAAGATCGAGTCCAATTGCGGATATCTTTGTGCATACTTGGCCATACAAACTAGCTGCAATTAATTTTGGGTGGCCTTAATTCCCGGGTGAGAAAGGGAATGGAGTTTAGCAAAAACAGCTCTTCGCAGCCCTTGTGGGACCAACGGTCGAATATGCGCAGTCGAGACGTCACATAAAATTAGTAAGTCTGACTTGGGTTCAACTGGTAAAGAGCGGACTTGCAATGAAGTGGGTGAATTAATAAGAGTTTGGAGGTCTGTATCCGTGGACTGAGCCTTAGCCATCTCTGAAAGGTTGATGTGAGAGTGTCCGGGGTCACCAATTGTAAGAGTCCAGTTTTATTTATTTAGACCTTTACAAGTTTACGTAGATAATTAACTATATGCCAGGGTCACCAGCGCCCAAGTACTAGATTGGCATCCGGCACTGCGGCGCAAAGTTAATTTTAATAAATGAAGGGAAGGACTGATTATTAAATCAATATGAATTTTTATATTTTATTAACAACAATTAATAAGTATATGCAAAGGGGATTTTTACCCGTAACAACTTTGATGGACTTATAATGGCGAGATTAAATAATGGCCTGTTTGGCTAATATATAACAGTCTGCAAATAATACTGATTATAATAATAAATATGCAATAATACTAATAATAATAATAGCAATAATACTAATAGCAATAATACTAATAGCAATAATAACAATAATAACTAAAAGATAATAATAACAAAGATAATATCAATAATAACTAAAAGATAATAATAACAAAGATAATAATAACAAAGATAATAGCCACAATGACAACCTTGTCTGCAAAGAGATAGACAAGAATACTGTAAGTGATATTTCAGAGAAAAAGAATAATAAAAATGGCAATAATTAATAATTAAAATACATATAGGTTATATAGGCCCCAGTAACCTGTGGATGATAAATTACAGTTAATTCTGGTTATGGGATTGTGTTAAGTTGAATGGGAAGACTAAAGGAAATATGTAGGCTACAAATGATTAGTAGGCCATCTGCTAAGAAAATAACGTGAAACATAATAGGCTTATAAAGTAAAATATACTATGAAATTTAATAGGCAGGCCTTTGCCTCTTCAACATATTGAGCTGAGGTTAATCTAAAACAAAGACTATGGTAGGCCTCAGTTAGGCTTTACAATTTGGCTTTAGCCTAGACCTAACTTAGCCTAAGTAATTTATTATATGAATCTTACATTACTATTTGTAGTATGTATCTTAGTACTAATTGCAAACGGTATAAGGCGTTAGTATCTGCAGTATGCGGTATTGCATACAGATATGAAATAGTAAAGAATAAATATTATAAACACAAAACATACCACAAAGGAACTTTGCTTGCTGGCGGGGTGCTTTCGAATAATAATGGTTTTTTGGCGTCCTTTGTGTTGTCGTTGCACACAAGTTTGTTTTTACTTAACAATTTTACCAACCAGCCAAAATAATCCTTAAAAGCCCATTCATGTCTAGTCACACCACACTGAATTCTTAAGAATTAAATTTGATCACTGGACATATTTAACTTGTATTTATTTATTTATTTATATTTAAATATTTCACTCATGCCAATTTGTGGCAGTTTTCACTAATAAAGAATAATCTTGTGGTGCAAGGCACTACAATTCTTACTATTAATGCTATCATTCCGTATCCAGGCAAGACAAATCTGACTGTCAAGCCAGATGTGGATATCAGTTATGTTCACATCATGGTAAGCATCCTTAAGCAATGAAATGGTTTTAATGGCTAATGCAGCAGCCAATAGTTCCAATTGAGGTATGGTTCGGGTAGGTTTGAGAGGTGCAACTTTCCCTTTTGCATAAATTAGATGACTTTCTGTAGGACTTACAAGATACGCACAGCACCCATAAGCTTGTGTGCTTGCATCAGCAAACACATGAAGTCTCTGGGGCTTATCCCTAAACCCACAGCACCTTTGAATTTTAATGTTCTGCACTTTTGTTAAATCAGCAGCTAACTTCTTCCAAGATTTTTTATTTTCATTTGTTATTGGATCATCCCACCCAACATTTGTCCTCCAAATTTCTTGGAGGAGAATCTTTGATTTTATTGTTGAAGGCAGGAATAGACCCATAGGATCAAAAATTTTGGAAGCCTCTGATAATATTTGTCTTTTAGTATTTGCTTCCTCATCAAGTTTAAAACCTTTAGTACAGATTGAATCATGACTGTTAGAAGTTGCATCCAAATACAGTTCATACCTAAAGTTTTAACTCTGTCTGATGGCTCAGTAAGACCATTATTATCCTTTAAAATCTTTTGTTTAAATCCTCATCATTTGAAATCCACTCTCTAAGTTCAAAGTTACCTTGTTGCATAATGTTTTGAGAGTGTTCATAGACTTCAGATAATTCAGATTTGTTGTTGTTGAGCCTATTAGATTGTCTACGTAAAAATGTTCCTTAAGGAAGTTCAATGTTAAAGAGTTATTAAACTGGTTCAAATGATGTCCAATTGTCAATGCTAATAGGCTAGGTGAGCAATTGGCTCCAAACAACACAACATTAAATCTATAGGTTATGAACCCTTTATTCAAATCAAATGGATCCTTGAACCATAAGAACCTAAGTTGGTTCTTATCATATTCATTTTTAAGATTTATTCTCAAAAATGCCTTTGAAATGTCACTTTGTACGGCATATTTATCTAAACTGAACCTCAGTAAGATCTTCACAAGGTCAGAAATGAGATTAGAACCCTCAATCAGGCAATCATTCAAACTGTGTTTATCACTGTCTTTGAGGCTACAGTTATATACTACTCTGAGTTTTGTTGTTGGGGCATCTTGTCGATAAACCCCCCTGTGGGTTAAATAATGACAACCATCTTTTTTAAAAGGGTTATTTGTTACTTCTTCAATGAAGCCTTTCTGTAGCTGTTCTTTGAAGACATCACTGTACTTTTGAATATTATTATCTTGTTTGAGTTTTTTCATTACTTTATATAAATGTCCTTTAGCTACTTTGAGATTATCTCTTAAAGTTGGACAATTTATTTTCCAAGGTAACTCAACAAAATAACTATTGTCTTTGCAATGAATGGTGTCTTCAAATCTTTCTACCATTAACTGATCTTCTGAAGTTTGATTTGTGTCATGTATACCCACAGATTCTAGCAACCATAAAGTTTGAATTGCCTCATCCAGAGTTTCATTTGATAGTGATGAATTAATGTTCTCAGTTGATACAATATTATTCAAAGTGTTGCTATTCTTACAGGTGTTATGTAGGACTGAGTTGAGGCACATAGTATTTGTTAGTCATGAACTATTTTGGTTTAGGTCTTCTAGGTTGTATTTGGATAGGTCACCCAAAGGGGCTATCCCTGATATAGTCTGATCAGTGGCGGTCCTAGCTTACATGACGCCCTGGGCGAACCTCACCTTCAGCACCCCCCCCCCCACCTTGTATCAGACCACATCTTCAATGTGATGTTCACATGTTTTTTCAAAATGGCCCATCGTTGTGTGGAGGCTGAAAACAAGTTGTAAAGCTTCTGCAAGATGCCAAAGTAACTTGTGGCATCAATAGATCCCTTAGCAGCATCGGCCACAAGCAAATTCAGAGAATGAGCCCCACATGGAACAAACAGAGCTCTGGGATTAATTTCTAGGAGCCTGGATTGAACACCCTTGTTTTTTCCCCTCATGTTGGCCCCGTTGTCGTATGATTGTCCTCTACAGTCCATGAAAGGAACTTTTAGCTCCTCCAGTCTCTCAGAATCAGAGAGCCAAATGTTGACCAGTGGACTCCTCTGCCTCCAAAAACCCCATGAAATGTTCCTTTATATGGGGCTTCCCCTCCAGTGACACAACCCGAATCACAACTGACAACTGTTCAGTGTGGCTGATATCTGGAGTGCAATCTAGAATTATTGAAAAAAACTTTGATTGTTTGATGTCGCTCACCATTGCTGAAATGGTCTTGCTGCTCGACAAATCAATGAGTTCGTTTTGTATGTGGTGGCGAGGTAGCTGGTGTGACTGGAGGTCCCTTTTTTGGACACGGTTAATGTGCTCTTGCATTATAGGATCAAATTGTGCCATCAGTTCAACTTCTTTCAGAAAATTGCCATTTGATGGTGAGAACAATTTTTCTGTATGTCCCCTTAGTGCCAAATTCCTAACTGCCAGAGAATGCACAATAGCAGTGAGACGTGTCAGCACCGCTCTCCATCTCAACTCTCAGCCTCCAGAAGTGCCATCTCCTGCTTGTCAATGGTCTCCCCCTTTCTCATCCTCACTGCCAGTTCTTTCCAGATTTTCATAGAATTTAGGTGTTCTGAACTGTTGTCATGTGATGTGAGCAATGAGCTTGCATGCTTCCAGTCCGAGAGTCCCAAACTTGTTAAATTTATTTTCCTCTTGGAAATAATGTACAACGAAACAGAAAAGGCTGTTGTTTTTTAAGGAATAGACCAACCAACTTCTGATTATATTTTCCCCACTAACCAATGACTTCCTGAAGTATTGATGGTGGAAACTTCTTCCGTCACTGTCGTTTCTAGGAATACAAAGTCAGATGGTACTTGACTTGGCCCCTGGAAACCAGTTGTGTCCGAATTCTCTCAGTCAGAACTGAAGGCCAGTTAGCAGGGTCGGTGGACAGAGACTCATCCTCAGGAGGCGATTCTGCTCCAGGCATTTCTAATAGAAAGAACAAGAGCATTACTCATTAGTATACACACCTAAGTTAGATAACACATTATTCACAGCACTTTGTTATGGTGGTGGTGTTATGGAATTATGGTGGTGAAACACCACACATACCCAGTAACCCAGACCCAGTGATAATAACATTATAATTTATAACTGTTTGCAAAATGCTTTGCAGGGATGCACACACATACACATACACACACACGCACACACTCACAGACATATGTGCACACAAACTCACCTGAAGAGTCCTGCCGGGGAGAAGTAGAAGCAAATGGGTCTTCATCCTCAGGCTCAGACTGCATTTGTGGAGACATATGTGAGGCTGAGGAGGTAGATGGCTCCTCAGCCTCAATAATGGCAGAAGTAGACGGCTTCTCATCCTGGCTAGTGGCAGAGGGTGTTCCAAAATATTTCAAAAGTGCCCCTGCAAATAGTAAAATAGAACATAACAGACCAATGCATGAATAGGCTAGTACAATTAATTTAACATGTTATAAGCACAATTTATTAAACTTTTAGAATAGGAAACAATGAATAATACAACCTCCTTGGTTAATGGCTAATTATATACATAATAGTACACTTCAAATGACTCAGAAAGCTATATCACAAAATAGCAGTGCAATATAGCAGTGAAGAGTAGATGACATAGCTCTATACCTTTATCTTTTGCTCGTTTCTCCTCTTCTTCTTTCCTCTTTTTTCTAAACTGAGCACCTGATAGCTTTGACCTCTTCTTATCCATTTGCGGTTATTTGACAGACCTTAGTGGCTTAGTGTGAAGATTCGTTCTGTAATAAATAATATACATTTCACTATTTAACCAAACCCAGAAAAATAACATTACATATGTTAAAGTATGGGCCTTTATTCCCAATAATATTAATCTGGAAGCATTTTGCATTGTTTAGGTCTTTTATGGGAAGGTTTATGGAAAATGCAATAGATGGTTTTTTATTAATAAAAATATATTTATTGATCTTTTATTATTTATTTTATTTTATTTTTTATTTTTATTTATTTCTTTATTTATTTATTCTTATTTTTATTTTTATTTTTTTTGCAGGCGCTCATGCCGCCCCTCCACAAATGCCGCCCTGTGCGGCTGCCCATATTGCCCATATGAGGAACCGCCACTGAGTCTGATAAGCTATACCATTACCTATCTTTACTATGCCCTTATGAATAAGATTAATATAATCTGCCCCTATTAACATTTCAATGTTAGCTACTGTGTTGTTTGTGATATGTCTATCAGCTATTTTGTAGTGTTTTCCCAAATGATTTATGGTTTGTTCTAGTTTGGGTATAACCAGTTTGTTTTGTCCTACTTTAGAAATAATAACTGCTTCAATTTTCTCTAATTTATTTTCTAAATGTAGTTCCAGGTCAATTGTCTTATAGCTATTTTTGTCCGAGTTATCCTTAACAAAGGATGCAATATTGAGTTTTTGTTCATTCGGGTTTGGTGTCAAACCCAATTTATTAATTACATTTTGCGAAACAAATGTTTGTTGAGAACAACAGTCTATAAGACATCTCACTGGAGTGGTGCTACCCTCACTATTCACTAAGTCCAAAGTAATAGTTGGTAAAAGAATCTCAGTGTTTCTTGTTACGTTGTTTGAACAAACAGAATGTCCCATGAAAGTGGCATTTTCTTGATTACCTTTGTTTGGTGGAGGTATCTTTTGAGTTTGAGTACTATTGTTTGGACACTTTGGTGAATCACACATTGATGAGACATGTCGTAAACTTTTACAAAACTTACAATTGAATCTTAACCTAGATTTACAGTCTTTCTTATAATGTCCCTGGCCAGTACACTTTTTACATAGGTTCAACTGTTCACATCTTTTAGCTCTTGAGTTAGTCTGAATATTTGTCACACCCAGTACTACTATGTTCATCACTTGCACAAAATTTGCAATGTGGTGTGTAAGATGAGGCAGCAGTTACATTAAAGTTCTGTAATGTAGGTGTTCGTGTATTACAGTTGGTCACATTTGATTCTACAGTATCAAGTTTTGTCTGTTTGGCTGTAGCTAGTTGGTCTCTGGGAACAGTCTTTGGTTTATCCATAGTCTGGGTCTTATTTGTGTTGGAATATTTCTCAATTTGTAATTAGTTAGGATATTGGGAAAGTGTTTTCTGATATCTTCAAGATTAGGATAATTTTCTCCCGTCTTTAGAACTAAAATATCTTTAACCCTCAAAGGAAGGCACCTAGGAACTATGCCTTGTATAATCCAAGATGAAGCTTTAATATCTATCTCATTGCTAACCAGTTGTCCTATAATAGCTTCTAATTTTGTATAAAAAATTTCCATATCACTATGGTTATCTTTTATGGGTGCAAAATCAAAAATTTGTTGAGATAATTCATATACAATCTCATCTTTATAATGTAATTACGTTTTAAGAGATCAATAGCTACTTCATATGAATTCCCTACGGCTGGTAAATAGGCTATCAGGTTATAGGCTGGGCCTTTAAGGAAACTAGTTAAGTAGCTAAACTTATCAACAGTTGAAATATAAGGTTTATTACCTATTAAACTCTCAAATTTGTCAATGAAAGATGGGAATTGTACCGTGTCCCCTTCAAATGTTGGTACTAGCAAAATGGGTAACTGAGCCCTCAATTCTTGTGCTCAGGATTTAGCATGCCACTTAAATTTTGTTGAAGGTTAGCTCTACTTTGATTAAAATCAGAATTAGGTTTATTTGGTGTTAAGTCAGTCAAACGAGACCGTAGTCTCCTTATTTGCTGTTCAATTGAGATTACCTGAACATCATTATCAGCGTAAAGGTCTATCAATTGTTCTTCAGCCATTTCGGATTCAACTAACTCTGAAATACTCTCATCAATGGCTATTATTTCCTTCTTTTTAGTTTCCAATTTAAGAATTACACACTCTAAATCTTCCTTACCTGGTTGTGTAATATTGTTAAAAGTGTTCTTGGCCTTTGTAACAGCACCCAACTTTGCCCCCCTTTTCTTTTTTAACTTTTTCAATTCCGCACTGTCCATGTTTAAGTCAAAATTGTTTAACTGGGGATCGTAATGAAATAGAGGACAAGAAGAAATTACCAGAGAAGAGAGAGCACAGACAAAACAGTCAAGTTTAAATTTGGTTTAACCCCCCCCAAGTACTTATGTGTCACTCAGGTCTAAGCTTATAAGAGAATGAGACTCCTTAAATGTAAATGTTTCCTAGTTAGGCCCTAGGTTGTAGACCTAATTAGGCTTGATTAGGTTAGGCTTAGGCTTAGGCTTAGGCTAGACCATTTAGCCTAATTCTGCAATTTTTGTTAAGTGAGGTTAAGGTTTGTTTATTCCCCACACACGGACCACCAATGTGAAAAATGCTCTGTATGAATTGGTCCACAATTAACCCACCCCTTATTTCTCCAGTCTAACTATAGAGTAGATCAAGTCTAGCCTAGAGGGGTCAGCCTAGAGATTCCGGAAATGGTCCAGAGCGGGCAGATAAATTGAGGTCCACAGTAGGATTCCTCACCAAACTAGGTTAGGGCAATCTACCTTTACCTTTGTTAAGCTATGAGTTGATGCTGGGTCTTAGGCCACAATGTAGGCCTAAGTTGTCTGACCCAGCTTAATTTAATGAATCTACGTAAAACTGGGTTAAAAACACAATTAGTCACTTACTGCTAATTATTAGAGAGTCTCTTTTCCCCTTCTGTTTTTGTTGAGAGCGTACTTGCTGGTGGGGATCTTTTTCGTTGTCTGTTCTTGTCCCTTCCCCAGTTCCGTCCTTTCGCCCTGTTCCTCGTTTTCGTTCTCCCTTTGTTCTCCTTTTCGCGGGGCTTTTCCACCAGCGTCGTATTGGTTTTCCCTCGGTTGGTTGATCGGTAATGTATATCTATTACCGAGCACGCTCTTGTCACACAGTATATAAACACTAGTGTGGAGAATAACTCTGGTGAGCAACCAATTGGTTTCATCCACCCAGTTATTGACATAAAAGGAATTTAATAATTGTTAGATTAACTACCTACCTACTCAGTGAACCATTTTCGTTACCTCCCAACTACCCACTCATCAGTTTTCCATAGCTATGCTGGCTAAAATTTTGTACTTGTATGTTAGGTTAAGTGACTATGTTGGCCTTATTTTTGTATTACCTTCAGTGTATAATACGTAAGATTGTACTTGTATGTTAGGTTAAGTGGCTATGGATTGTGAATGATCCACAATAAAAATTTTTTTGTATTTAGAAAGATCTAGGGGTTCATTCAGTCCAAGCACAGTTTTTTGAGGTTGACTAGCCTAGGCCCCCATTAGCTCATTCCATCCAGGGAATACCCTAAAGCTTTTAACTGAGTTAAAGAATAGTTTAAGATGACTTTAGACTGTACTGTAAGGTTTGTAAGAAGGAAGTTAGGAGAGGGGATAAGGCTGTAGCATATGACAGCTGTAGCATTCAACCTACCTCATGTAGACTGGGAGCTTTTAGAAGGAAATAAGGAAGAAAGGTAACTTCTTCACTGACTGCGGATTTACCCTCTCTGGCGCCCCTAGGCCAAGTTTTCAGAGCCACCCCACCCATACCCAAACTCTACCTTATTATAAACTGAACAGATCGAGTGTTTGGTTTAGATGCTATAAGTTTACCAGCATTACAGACTTGATTTACAAGCACAGAAGTATAATCAGAGCTGGGCAGTATTTAAATACATTTGTATTTAAATACGTATTTAAATACGTTTGTGTATTTAGAACTGTATTTATAAGTACATTGTTTTTCATGTATTTAAATATAGTATTTAAATACTTTAATGAGTATTTAAATACAATGTATTTAAATACTCAAAATATAAAAATGTAAATACTTTTACTGGTTTAATACACGTTCTGTACTAGCACAGTACGACGCGTCGACAGTGTAGTACAGCATGGTTCATGTTTCAACGTGTCAGTTCAATCAGTTGTGTGCCACTCTTAGTCGAAAGCGGTTGATTTCTTTATCGTGTGCGTGTCATGGCTTCAACAAGTAAATCCGGTGAATCAAACAGTGATATATCTGCAGATAAAATTTAGTACACCCTCTGTTTGATGGAAAATACTTTAAAATTAAATCTAAAGTCGGTAATAAGGAAAGTGCACCTGCTTGCTGTGTAAACACGAAGTCTCTGCTGCAAGCAATGCTACAACGAATCTGTACACTCATCTGAAGGTAAGTGTTTTTTTAGACATCAAAAAATATCTTGAAATTGACCGAATAATCGTACAAAACGGTTCTGCCTTAAGTGGGCCTGTGTAACTAACTCGTTGTAATTATTGAAAAATTTATTGATTAGCTTGAGAGATATTATTTTTATTTAGGTGTAGTATTAAGGTTAAGTTTACTTTAAATAGACTCTGTAATTATAGAAATAATAATGGCCTATTTAGACACTGTCAACACAGCTACAGACTTTTTCACTGTAGGTTGCAGTGGTTTTTAGGTTAAATTTGGTCAGCAGCCAGATTACTACTATGGTGAAGCTAAATTCATCGAAATTAATTTAGACTTACCAAAAATGAAGTTGCCAGTTGAACGTTACCCTTTCAGTTTCTAACTGATTCATAAGTTTCATTTAGTTTCCAGTTTTTTTTTTTCGTTGTTAAGTTTTAGGTTATTGTTTAACACACTGCTAGGTTATTTATTTGTAGGGGCTATTTCCCAGACCTAGGTTTTGCAGGTTAAGTTAGGCTAGGGCTGGATTGCCCTTAAGTTTTTGGTTTTAAAGGTTTAAGGTTTAGAAGGTTTTATTTAAGTTAAGTTAGGGCTATATTGCCTTTAGGTTTTAATAGGGGCTATAACAGCCATTTAATTATTGAGTTAGGGCCGTTGTAGCCCGGTTCGAGTTTCGTCTAGGTACCTAGTTTTTCTCTTACCTTAGTTATTTTCTTTAACTTACTTGCACCTAGTTCTGATCGGCCTCTATTTAGTTAAACATGGGTTTTGATTAATTGCAGTGGTTATTAATTAAGGATACGATTTAATTAAAGGTTGTTAGGTTTGAAGGTTGGCTCAGTTTCCCGGTTTGGGTAACCACGAGCATTTTAATTTTTTTGAGAAAAAAGGGCCCGCTTCATGCGGTCAAAAATTTTCAAGACTGGGCAAAGCTCCGTTTTTCTTTGTCCCAGAAACTTTTTTTTTCCTTCTTTTGGTTAATTAGGGAAACCCAACTTCACTAGTTGGTTAGAAACGAGGGTTTTTATTTTTATTTATTTTGTTTATATTTCTTTGGAAATATATGCGGTTATTTCTAACCACTTTTTTCAACATTCCCCCCAAGGGGAAAAATTTACCCAGAATTGTATTCTTGGGAAATTTTATTTATTTATTTTGAATGAAAATGACATGCTCTTCAGAAAAGTTCCTTTTAGGTGAAATATGAAGATGAAAGCGTCTTTTCTGTAGAACGTTGGTCCTAAGTTATAGCTATTTACAATTATTTACAATTTTCTATTTGTGGTCTTCACAAAGATCCACTCTGTATTTTCCTTTGCAGTTCTTCCCGAAATCTAACTGCAGCTTGTCTTTGTGGTCGGGGTTGAGTAGCGGCAGTAGTAGTGTCAGGAGAATCTACAGTTCCTGATTCTGGGAAGAATTTTCCAGTTCTTCCAGGTCAATATTCGGCTTATCAGTTATTTCCAGTGGGTATAACCGATATATGTGTCTTCTGGAGAGATGACCATTGGGTGTTTTTACAGTTACATGCCTGATTATGCCATCTTCATCTGGGTGTAATGTTTCAATTACAGCAATCTTCCAGAAGTATTTGGGATTCATAGAATTTTCATCTAAGAGACATAGTTCTCCTACTTTAGGTTCTTTACTTACTGGTTGTTTGTGTTGTTGGTATTCTTTTTCCCTCAAACTACTCAAATATTCGTATCGCCATCTTTTCTTGATTTCTTGAGATTGTTTAGCTCCCTTATGAAAGTAATCCAGTATTTTCTTTCTTTCTTTGTCCTCTGTTGTTGTCATATAATCAGCATCCACCTGATCGTCTTCATTAACAGCTTCTTGGGTATCATTAGTGGTTAAAAAGTTGAATTTGGTATTGTCATACCCAAAAAGCAACTTGAAAGGAGTTAGTAGATCAGAGGAAGGATCTTCATTTGAATTAACATAAGTGAGTGGTCTTGAATTAATTGTGTTCATTATTTCAAGAACAATTGTTTTTAGTTCAGTTAACGGGATTTTTCTTCCTTTTAGGGAGGTATAGAGGGCTCTTTTGACTAAACCCACCATTCTTTCAGCTATTCCTAAGGTTCTGGGTGAATAGGCTGCTGTAAATTTCCACTGGATACCATGATCAGAGAGGTACTGAGACACAAGAACATTTTGGAACCAATGTTTAAGGTAATCTTCAGATCTTTTGAAGGTGGATTGATTGTCTGAAATCAAAACCTTTGGAAGGGAGTAGTTTAAGGACAAATGGTAGAGTTCTCTTAAAAAGGTTTTAGCAGAAAGGTCAGTGCAGATGTGAAGGCTGGTGAATCTGGTGGCGCAGCAAGTGAACAATAATAAGTAGACTTTCATGAATTGGTTATTCTCATCCTGGACAGAAATTGGACCAACATAGTCAAGGGCAGTTTTTTCAAAGGGTTTTTCATAGCTTAAACGTTCCGTTACTAAGGGTCCAGTAGTAGGCACTTCATAAGCCATGGCAAAGTATTTTTGGCAAAACAGACATTGTTTCAGAACCTTTTTAACTACTTGCCTTATTTTGGGGATCCAGAATTCCTGTCTGAGGAAATTGCATGTGGTAGCTAAGGTTGCATGACTGGCTTTTGCATGACATTCAGTTACAATTAACGTTGTTAAATGAGAATTTTCGGGCAGTAGTACAGGATACCTAGCAGAATAGTTAAGGTTAGTTGCATATTTATATCTCCCCATTGTTCTGACTAACCCTTCTTTGTCAATGAAGAGTTTTAGATTCTTTTGCAGCTTTGTTAGGTCCTCAACTTTTTCTCCTTTATTTAGTTTGTGGATTATTTCTTTTTCTTTTGAGAAATGTTGTTGCTGGACTAATTTTAGCCAGTAATTTGTGGCCTTAGTTTTGTAAGCTGTATGATTTTTCTCCAAGACAGCAATTTGTTCTTCCATTGTCAGGTTACATTTGGGGTTATATTTGTGAGTGCGGAAGTACTTTAAGTTTTCTATGAACCGTAGAACATAGGCAGTGATTCTGACCAGTTTTTTCCTGTTAGAGAATCTTTCCATATTTAACAAGGGAGTTTTTTCATTTATTTCTTTACAAGTTGTTTGACACACATTTATTGTTGTCTGTAAGGTTTCTTGGTGGGGGTTAAAAATTAAGTTGGTGGGCCATTCAATTTCATTTCTCAAAAATGTGGGACCATGTTGGTAAAAGTGAAGAAGTTTTTGAAATTTCTTGAAAGATATTGGTCTGGTGAGTAGGTCTGCTGGGTTGTCTTCTCCTGCTACATGTCTGAATTCCAGGTGATGGTTTAAGTTTCTTGTTGCTTCCTGAATGTCTTTCACTCTGTTTTTTACAAAGATTGATTTCATTTTTAGAGATTTTTGAGCATCCAATTTAAAGCCACTTGTGAGTCTGTCCAAATTATTGTTTTGAAGAACTTTTGGTTTTCTGAGTTTTCTTCTAGGTAGGTTTCTTTAAGGTATTCTAGGACTTTGGTTCCTAGGCAGATTGCCATTAATTCCAAGTTACAAATGGTCCAATTTTTTGATTTGGGATTGACTCTTGATTTAGCGTAAATTAGTTCGGATTTTCCATTTCCAACTAGATAGCAACTTACTGCATAACCTTCTTGGCTGGCATCACAAAAGATGTGGAGTTGAAGATTTTCCATGAGAGGTTTGGGATTTTCAAAAGCTTGTCTAGGAAAATTCAGAAATTCCACTTTGTTTATTTCTTTACAAAGTTTTTTCCATTCACGCAGCATTTCCAGTTCTAGATATTCATCCCAATTTTTTTTGGTAGCTGTTACTTTCTGCATGAAGAGTTTTAATTTAAACACTAAGGGTGCAACAAATCCAATTGGATCAAACAATGATTGCACAGAACTTAGTATTTCTCTTTTAGTTTTGGCTTCTGAGTTCAAGTTTACAGTTTTTAGATGGAGTGTATCAGCACTTGTGTTCCAACCATATCCTAATAGTTTTACATTTTCTTTATCTTCGGAGGAGGCTATGTCATGTTTTTCAAATAGTCCTTGAAGTTCTGAGTGATTAGAGGCCCATTCATATAGCTTCAAATTATATTCAATTAAAGTGTTTACACTATAATTGTAAAGGTCTTTGAGTTCTGAGAGATTGTTGGCATTAATTAAAGCATTGTCCATGTAAAAGCGGTTAGCTAGGTAGTCTGCCACTTGGTTTTGTTGTTCAAAATGTGTTGAGAGATTGTTGTAGTAAAAATGGACTGCTTTTGTTGCCAAAGGTAACTCTTCTATATTTATAGCAGATCAGGTTGTTGTCATTTGGAGCCAATTGGGTATTCTTTACCCACAGAATTTTGTGGGCATTGCAGTCAAATTCTGTTTGATATTTAAGTTGTAAATATGCTTTTTGAATGTCCCCAATCATCAAATATTTACCATGCCTTAATTTAATGCACAATTTTGCTAAGTGAGGTAGGAGTGAAGGGCAGTCCTCAGTAGCATCATTTACGGTTATTTCTTCTGGTTTGCTTTTACCCGAGGGATCTACTACAATCCTAACTTTAGTTGTTTGTACCCCAGGGCGAACTACGGGAAAATGAGGTAAAAAATTTCCTGCTTGTCTTAAGTGTTCTGTTAGAGGTACTTCTTCTATTATTCCTTCCTGGAATTGTTGTTCAAGGATGTCTGAATAAGGTTGCATTAAGTTATCTTTTTTTAATTTTTTGCAAGTGGACTTTAACCTGCTAATAGCATAGTTAAAGTTTGGTGAAATTTTATCTTTTTGGTCATTCCATGGTACCTTAACAGACAATCTTTCATCTTCTATTTTAACTTCCTTTTCAAAGTTTGCAATCAGATCTTTTTCTTTGTTTGAAATGGTTCATCCCCAGAAATACCCAAGTTTTCTAGTTTGCTAAATTGTGCAATCTGGTGTTCAATTTTTTTTAGATCTTCATTAGAAGTTGTACTAGTAGGTAGCGGGTTGGTAATACAGAAGCTGATCTGATCTCTTATTGGTTCTTTTTCTTTTTCAGGGTAGTAATCTGAAGGGAAACCCAATAAAAGTATTCCATAGGGAGATTTATAACAAGAGGCAGTATGAATCTGATGACTGCTGAGGGCAAAAAGTTTGTGGGTTGCAGCCCCAAAAATTAACATGAAGTCAGCCACTTCATCAGCTTCAAAGTGATCTGCAAGCTGATAATTTAATGATTTTAAATAAGTTTGAAGTTTCAGTAATCCTGGAACTTCATATTTAATATTAATATCATCAATTATGATGGCTTCTATTTCTTGGTAGTTTCCAGGGTTTCTAGAATCCTCCAATTTAATTATAGCTACTTCATAATTTGGTTGTTTCTTGTCGGCTATAAATCCTGTTATGGTTATGGATTCCTCGTAGTGTTTAGTTGGAAGATTTAATTTTTTCACGAGTTCCTTGGTAATGTAGCTGGCTTGACTACAATTATCCAAAAGTGCTCTGCATTTAATTGATTTTTCTGAGTTTCTTATTCTCATTTGCATGGAAGGGATTAATGCTACTTCTTGATCAGTGTTTTTTAAACTTAATAAGTTAGTAACTTGTTTCCCTTGTTTGAGTTTTCTTTTTGGGTAGCTACTTCCGTACTGGTTTTGGTTTTCTTATCTTCCTCTGGTTTTCCTTTTTGTTTGGTACAAAGGAAGGATAAATGGTTAGAAAACCTACAAAATGAACAGGGTTGTAAAGAAATGGGGCATTCTTTGGCTTGGTGTTTAGATGAGGTACATTTAGTACAATAATTTAATTTAGCAAGTTTTTTCAGTTTATCCCAACTTTCAGGGAAAGAATCACATTTTGAGATTCTGTGAGAGTTTTTCTTACACAATTTGCAGTAAGGTTCTCTCTGGTCAGTATATTGAGCTCTTCTTGAGGATTGTCTTTGGGTAGAAACCGCCAGAGCAGCTGTAGTTTGGCCAGAATACCATGGTTTTCTGGCTGGTTCTGGAGAGAAGTTTCTTTTTTGTTTAGGTATCAAGGTAGTTAACTCACTTTGTTCCAGATCAAAATTAACATTAGCTAAGGTTTTGGTAGCTTCAGCAATTGCTTCTTTAAATTATTAAAGGGTCATAGAGTTTAAACCCACAAGTTCTTAAAAATTCCTGAGTTTCTTGAGTTAGTTTATTATAATATACATACAAGAGTATATCTTCTAATTCTAATTTTTGAGTTTGCATTAAATTTATGGTAGAGTGCATATCTGCTTGAAAGTCATGAAGTGATTTAAAATTTTTGGTTATTATGGATTTAGTTAAAAGGGATTTTATTATGGAGAATTTAATTTGGCCTGGTGTTGCATAACAGCCCTCCAACTGCTGCCATGCTTCTTCATAAGATGTTTTACTTTCTTGCATGCAGTTTATTTGAATGGCAGGGTTTCCACTCAAATGTTGTTTTAGGTAGGCAAATTTCTCTTCTTCGGAAAGACCTATGTTATCATAAATGTTTCTGAATGAGGTCTTAAAGTTTTGAAATTTAGAGGGATTTCCTTCAAATGGTAATATTTGAAGCTCAGGAATTTTAGTACTTATTCTTAGTTTAGGTTTGGCTTCGGCATTATTTTCTTTTTTAGTTGTTAATGCTTGTATCATTTGATCTATTTCAAAGTGGTAATAACTATTTTTTTCATCTAGTTCTTCTTGTTTATCCTCTGAGAAGCCTTCGGAACAAACATACATTCTAAGGATTTCCTCGTCTAGATTTTGTAACTTGTCCAGTTGTGAGGACAAAAGCCGAGCATGTGAATTTTTTTGTTCCTCAGTCCAATCATCCCATCTCTCTTTGATTGTAGCTAAAAGTTTAGTAGCTGAGGTTCTGATTGCTCCCCTCCTTTTTACCAGTTTACTAGTTTCAAGTGCTTCCACATCACTTCCCAACCAGGTCTCCATACTTTTTCCACGAGTGGCTTCAGTTTGATTAGCCATTTTTAGGTTTATTATAAATGATATTTATATTTAAATTTTCAGATTATGTAAAAAATTTAATTCACTGGATTTAAAACTATTGTATCAGAATTAAAACAAAAAAAAGGGTAACTAACTTCTCGACTGCCCACCCGGGGGCGCCATATTGAAAAATTTATTGATTAGCTTGAGAGATATTATTTTTATTTAGGTGTAGTATTAAGGTTAAGTTTACTTTAAATAGACTCTGTAATTATAGAAATAATAATGGCCTATTTAGACACTGTCAACACAGCTACAGACTTTTTCACTGTAGGTTGCAGTGGTTTTTAGGTTAAATTTGGTCAGCAGCCAGATTACTACTATGGTGAAGCTAAATTCATCGAAATTAATTTAGACTTACCAAAAATGAAGTTGCCAGTTGAACGTTACCCTTTCAGTTTCTAACTGATTCATAAGTTTCATTTAGTTTCCAGTTTTTTTTTTTTTCGTTGTTAAGTTTTAGGTTATTGTTTAACACACTGCTAGGTTATTTATTTGTAGGGGCTATTTCCCAGACCTAGGTTTTGCAGGTTAAGTTAGGCTAGGGCTGGATTGCCCTTAAGTTTTTGGTTTTAAAGGTTTAAGGTTTAGAAGGTTTTATTTAAGTTAAGTTAGGGCTATATTGCCTTTAGGTTTTAATAGGGGCTATAACAGCCATTTAATTATTGAGTTAGGGCCGTTGTAGCCCGGTTCGAGTTTCGTCTAGGTACCTAGTTTTTCTCTTACCTTAGTTATTTTCTTTAACTTACTTGCACCTAGTTCTGATCGGCCTCTATTTAGTTAAACATGGGTTTTGATTAATTGCAGTGGTTATTAATTAAGGATACGATTTAATTAAAGGTTGTTAGGTTTGAAGGTTGGCTCAGTTTCCCGGTTTGGGTAACCACGAGCATTTTAATTTTTTTGAGAAAAAAGGGCCCGCTTCATGCGGTCAAAAATTTTCAAGACTGGGCAAAGCTCCGTTTTTCTTTGTCCCAGAAACTTTTTTTTCCTTCTTTTGGTTAATTAGGGAAACCCAACTTCACTAGTTGGTTAGAAACGAGGGTTTTTATTTTTATTTATTTTGTTTATATTTGATTTGGAAATATATGCGGTTATTTCTAACCACTTTTTTCAACAGTAATCAATCCAATTTGCGATGGAAAATTCATTGATGAAAAAGCTTTTAAAATCGTCTGATCTATCGAGTGGTGTATTTATTTCGAAATTCACCGTGTCCCCTAAAGTAGAAATTTATCAAAACATGAATTAGTGAATGCATATGTTAAAATTTGTATGTATTTAAAATGTATTTACAAATGTATTTAAATACAATTGATGTATTTTGTATTTAGTATCTAAATACATTCGTAAAATGTATTTAGTATTTAGTATTTAAATACATTTCTCCCATGTATTTAGTATTTAGTATTTAAATACATTCAATGTATTTATTGCCCAGCTCTGAGTATAATGAATTAAAATGTTTATAAAAAGTTCGACTAACTTGATATTTATCATCAAACTTAGTGACAAATTTTTCGTCCCACCCTAAGCTGCCGCCCTAGGCCATGGCCTAGTTGGCCTATTCGGAAATCCTGCCCTAACATTGATACAACGGTGTATATGATGTTGTATACACGTGAAGTACAAGTAAACTTCTAACGTAATTTTTTTTGTACGTAGCATAGACGTTGTCTCACGTAAGGTTTTACATCCATAGCATATACAAAAAAACAAAAAAACAAATATAGTTTCTATCCTTGAAACGTTGAGACAACGTTGTATGTACGTAAAGTTTACGTAATATCACAACGTCGTAAAGACGTAACTGAAACCACATAAATTTACGTTGTATTTAAGTCACAATGCTAAAATGCAACCTTGGGACAATGTCGTATCTACATAAAATTGTTAGCTGTGATGGGGCCTCGCGATACCTTGATCTGCCCCTGTTTGTGCAAGACATGGTTACTGCCCTTTCTTTCCCCATCATTCCATTGTTATTCTTTCTTTTGTTTAGACAGGACTCATGGGGCTGGTAGTGGTCGTGTGCCTTTTATGGTGCATCAATCATTACTGTCACAGATTTGTGACTATGCTGCTCCAATCAACTGGAATTGTGATCCCATAGAGCTTAATGCTAGCCAAGGCTTATAATATCTAAATAGTGACCCAGTTTGTTACAGTGGAATATCTTAATAATTATTAACATCTACAATTTAGCAATTAGAGCTCAAAACCTAACTTAACTTACTTAACAGTAGTATTCCTGCAACTATACCCGTATTAGATGTGTACACAATTTCTTAATAAATTTACACAGACCAATGAAATAAATTTTGAGGATTAAAGTTCATTAACCTTTCACCTTAAATTGTAATACTCCGTATAACTTGTGTCCTTTACCATAATCTTAAAGCACACTACTGGACCAGGCCCGTTGATAGCAGTACCAGCTTAAGTGGCACATATCTGAATAGGAGGGGCCCTACTGATCAGTGTAAATTCAATAATAAATTGTAAAAATCATAAGTTTATATATTATTTATTAACACCAAAGAGGCAAAACGACATCGAATGCACTGAGCTAAAGTTCGTAAGGTATATACACAACGATTACAAAGCATAATGAAATTAAATAAACTGTTTAATATAACTGAAGTCTTCGACTACCACTGTTCGCAAAAGTTTGTTGGACTTCATCAAAATTTGAGTTTCGGGTGTATTTATGTAAAAAGGATAAAAGAACTAAGTTACTTTTTCGGCAGTGTGTCATGGAGCCAGTAGCGTAGCGTTGGTTTCCAGCGGCCGGGAGCCATTACTTCCATTTGCGCCCCTCCCCCTTTAACCCCCCTTCTATTTCCGACTCTGTGAAAAAGAAAAATAGGTCAAATGGGAGCGAAATAGGGATGTTAGATTAAAAAAACGATAAAAATGCCCTAAGCAGGGGCGTAACTAATGAGGAGGGGACATGTCCCCCCAACTTTTGAATTGGGGGGGGGGGATAATATAGGTTTTGTTCCCTCCAACTTTTGAAATGCGGAGATACACATTTTTTAGCAAAACCTAAGGATTGTCAGATATAGGCCTATTGATTCCTGCGAGAGTCGACAAGAAAAATGAATACATTCACTGCGAAGGTCAACTTCTCTCCATGGCTTAGGAATTTTTTTACCACATCTGCAATAGTCGACTGGGCTTCAGAGTGCTTGAAACGACCGCCAGACATCTGATACCTGGCCATCTGGCGGCGGGACCGGGAACAGCGCATGAGTAAACACTGAATCAGCTGACTCAACTTGCCCGCCCACGCCTCCACTGTGGTGGCTAATGTTCGTCAGTCTTCGCCATTTTCTTCACTACGTAGGCAATACATAGGTAAGTTATGAGTAGTATTACACTTACTTATTACGCATGCTAGTTTGTTGTAACTTTTTATGCGTAGGGAAAGTAAATTAATACCCAAATTGTGATATTATTGGGTAAAATATGCCTTGGAAGACCAAATTTAAGATATTACCTACAGGATAGCAGCACAGAAATTCATCGCAGGACAGTGGCGTAGCGTGGTCTTTTTTGTAGGGCGGGGAGCAAATGTGTTATAAATTCCCGACTGGACAAATTTGGCACCTTTTCCGTGAGTGGGCCGTGACTAATATATGTTTTTCAAGCCACTACGTTACAGGCTTAGCCATGCTATAATATAATGTATTATTATGAGAAGCCGAATTTAAAATTGGCCACAGGGAAATGTATCTCTCTCTCTCTCTCTCTCTCTCTCTCTCTCTCTCTCTCTCTCTCTCTCTCTCTCTCTCTCTCTCTCTCTCTCTCTCTCTCTCTCTCTCTCTCTCCCCTTTATTGCCAAAAATTGTTTACAACCGGTTCTAGATTTCCGACTGGGCCAGATATTTTTCCGATCACGGGTGGCAGTCGCCCCCTCAGCCCCCCCCCCCTCCAAGCTACGCCACTGTCGCAGGATTTTTCATTATTATAGTTGTACCTCTAACTTTTGAAAACTAATTACGCCCCTGTCCTTAAGCAACGTAATATTCCACTATAGAATGCATAAGAAAATATTTTTTTCACCTTTACTTATGATAACACATTAAAAATCCTGGGCTACGTCGTAGCCAATGTCGCAACACCGCTTCCCGTTGATCAGCGAACTTAAGCGACATTGGATCGGATAGTAGTTGGGTGGGAGGCCGTCCGCTGCGTCCAGACTACGTAGCGATCCGTGGTTCGGATCCCACGTAAAGCTGTAGGTCCCCTCCGTTATATGACCTTAAATGTTGCGAAGGAGGTTAAACAAAACCAATAATTATTATTGTAAAAATTCTAGCAAAAAGTCCCGATACATCAAACACCTTGGAAATTAATGTACAGTAAGTTAGTAGGAAAAGATAACAGTTAATGATTTACATATCTTCATCGCGCAATATTATGCTAGATACTTCAAAGGCCAAGGACAACGTTTCAAATATTAATGCAATATATGACCAGGCCGGCGCCTCCCCTCCAGACCCGCATTGGAGAATCCACTGCGAAATGGGTATAGTAAGGTACAAATATTCCCAACACCTTTGTGCTTTGCTGGGTCAAATTCCTTCAAGATCAAATTTTTTACAACTTCACATTCAATGGTGAATAATGACGATCTGGTATCCAGTTTTATAAGTTCAGCTAGTGGTTGAACTAGTGCTGAATCCAAAAAGTCCTCACTTTCCGGCCAAAGTTTTGACATTGCAATGAGTACTTTACAATTTCGCTTGCCAAAAGGCATATCCAACTCTCTCAAACATTTGTCTAATATGACAACAACATCAATCCAACACGAACTACCATTGGATAACAAAAGGATGACTTAACAATAGGTATTCTATTTCTATACACATCTACAGACAACACTGGTCTACACTACCACCATATAGTTCCCAAATATCAGAAACAAATCTTATGATCAAAATTACAAAAACATATTAATTGTACTCAAACTACAAACTACAACTGTTTGGAAGAGTCGGATATGCCTTTTGGGGAACGAAATTGTAAAGTACTCGCTGCAATGTCAAAACTTTGCCCAGAAAGTGAGGACTTTTTGGATTCAGCACTAGTTCGACCACTAGCTGAACTTATAAAACTAGATATCAGATCGTTATTATTCACCAGTGAATGTGAAATTCCAAAAACATTTATCTTGAAGGAATTTGACCCAGCAAAGCACAAAGGTGTTAGGGATATTTGTACCTTACTATACCCATTTCGCAGTGGATTATCCAATGTGTACCAGCTCTATGCAGCATGTGTGACATTTGGTGCCAGCACTGCCGTTTGTGAAGCGTCATTTTCTACGCTCACTCGAGTTTTGACACTGCAGAGGCTCTCCATGCAGTGGCGTAACGATGGGGGTAGGCGGGGTGGGCCATGGCCCCTGTGCGCGGGCCTGGGGGCCGCCGACCTAGTCATATATTGCATTAATATTTGAAATGTTGTCCTTGACCTTTGAAGTATTTAGCATAATATTGCGCGATAAAGATATGTACTGTAAATCATGAACTGTTATCTTTTCCTGCTAACTTACACTAATTTCCAAGGTGTTTGATGCATCGAGATTTTTTGCTAGGGTTTTTACAAAGTTGTGTTATCATAAGTAAAAGTGAAAAAAATATTTTCTTATGCGTTCTACAGTGAAGAATAACGTTGCTTAGGGCATTTTTATTGTTTTGAAGTCTACCACGCCTTTTCGCTCTCATTTTACCTATTTTTCTTTTTCACAGAGTCGGAAATGGAAGGGGGGGTTAAAGGGGGAGGGACGCAAATGGAAATAATGGTTCCCGGCCGCTGGAGACCATCGCTACGCTACTGGCTCTATGACACACTGCCGAGAAAGTAATTTAGTTCTTTTATCCTTTTTACATAAATATACCTGAAACTTAATTTTGATGAAGTCTTACAAACTTTCGCGAACAGTGGTAGCCGAAGACTTCAGTTGTATTAAACAGTTTATTTAATTTCATTATGCTTTGTAATCAGTATACTGTATATGCTTAACGAACTTTATTTCAGCTCAGTGCATTCGATGTCGCTTTGTCTCTTTGGTGTTAATAAATAATATATAAACTATGATTTTTACAATTTATTATTGAATTTACACTGATCAGTAGGGCCCCTCCAATTCAGATATGTGCCCCCCTAAGCTGGTACTGCTGTCGATTGGCCTGCTCACCATATTCTTACATCACGTCCAAATCTTGCCCTACACACAGTAGAGATATATTAGATTTACAACAGTATGAGAATTTATCAGATCGTAGCCTATATATCCATTTACATTCTACTCTAGGCCTTAGCCAATATGAGAAATTTGACAGAAGTCGTATACCGACTTCAATAGATTACACTGGTCTGCAAAAAAAAATAAAAAATTCTGCTTCTCCCAATTTAATGGGTGATCTAAACTAATTTTGGAGTGCTGAATCTGGAAATCACATTAGTTTTTCTCTATCGGGTCAGGTTATCTAGATATCTGTAACCCTTATTTAGACGTTTACAGGCAGAATACACTCAAAACTTGAAAGTTTAGTATCACAGAGAGAAGAAATTTTTGAAAATCTACTTATACTGTAAATCTACTTTTATTTGTATTTGTAGTAAAACAGAACATAACAGAACAACAAAAAAGGATACGTACACATGCATTATTACATATCAACTGCTACATATAGTTCACTTTCTTAGAAGTGAGTTTTCTTGGATTTGCGTCTATACTCAGTAGAGCCTTCCCGTTTTAGCATCCAGCAAAAGTCACCAAGCATGCAAGGGTCCCATCGTCCTTGGTAGTTTTTTTTCCATCATTGCAATGTCCTGATGAAACCGCTCTCCGTGTTCATCTGACACTGAGCCAAGGTTATCTGGAAAGAAGTCCGGATGGCTGTGCAAAAAATGGATCTTCAGAGATATTCTAGCCCCAAGTTGTTGGTATGCATCCAGCAGCTCGGTGACCATTGCTTCATAGTGAGGGGACTTGTTGAGCCTAAGAAGTTGTCATAAAGATTCTTAAAAGAATTCCAGGCTCTTAGTTCCTTTGCATTGAGAGTGCTCAAAAACTGTTCGTCCTTTAAAAGCTCTCTTATTTGGGGACCAATAAAAACACCTTTCACCTTCGCATCACTAACGCTAGGAAATTTTGAATGCAGCTTCTTCTGTGTCAAGCGCTTTGGCAAAGTTCTTTATCAACCCTAGTTTGATATGCAGAGGGGGAAAAATAATCCTTTCTTGATCAACTAATGGCTCATACTTCATACTATGTTGTCCTGGCACAAAGGCTTCACGTGGTGGCCAGTCCTTCTTTACATAATGCTGCTGTGTTGCTCTACTGTCCCATAAACACAGAAAGCACGTACTTGGTAAAGCCACCCTGCATTCCCCGGAGAAGTCCTACCACTTTTAGGTCTCCACAAATCTTCCACTTACATTGATCATACTTGATTGCATTCAGAAGTATTACCATGTTCTCATATGACTCCTTGAGATGAAATGAGTGTCCAATTGGAATGCTTGGGTGAACGTCTCCATTGTGTGACAAAACAGCTTTAAGACTCCGCTTACTAGAGTCAATGAACAGACGCCACTCGTCTGGAACATGTTATATTTTAAAATACGAGAATAAACTTTCCAAATCTGAGCAGGAACATAGCTGATTTACAGTTTGAAAGTAGCACGATATGTCGGAGCTTCTCTTGCGAAAAGATGTAATGCGCACATCACCCTGATCTAAGTTCCACTCCTTAAGTCTCGAAGCTAAAAGTTCAGTCTTGCCTTTTGAAAGATATAAGTCCCAAACCAAGTCATTCAAGTCTTGCTGAGTTATGAAATGTGGTTCAGAAGAAGATTTTGGACAGTACTCTGTATCAGAAGATTCATTTGCTTGTTCTGACAATGCTTCCTCGTCAGATGATGTTGGCAGAAGATTCTTTTCTGCTGGTGGTGTTGGAATCGGAAGCTCATCACTATGAGGAACAGGTTTGATGACAGAGACTACCACAGGATAGTCAATTTTATTCCTAATTTTTTACGTAAGGCCAGCTACTTTGCTCTGACAGAAATAGCAATCGTCAACATGGTTCTTTTGCTCACGCCAAACCATAGGTACTGAGAATCCCATACCTTTCCTTCTACCATTGAACCAGTCACGTAAATTCATTGCACAGTTACTACAGCAAACATGTGGGGCCCATCTTTTGTCTTGGTCACCAATATGCAGTGCTGTGCTCGTTACTTTATAAATGTAATGCCGTTACCGTTACTGTTACTACAGTCTAAATCAGGGGTTCCCAAATTGGTGTTCCGCGGAACACTTGTATACCGTGAGAAGTGTTCCGCGGAACACAATTTGGGAACCACTGGTCTAAATGTAACGCCGTTATCGTTACAGTTACCATTTTTAAAAAGTAACGAGTAACGGCACCGTTACTCGTTACCGTTACTTTTAATGAAATGTAAATATATTATATATATATATATATATATATATATATATATATATTATAGGGTGAACCAAATGTAGGTGGACAGTAAATGATAACGTTTATTTTGAGAATACATATTTAATTTTTTTGTATACTATAATACAAAATAAAATTTAAATAAATTTAGTTATAATATTTAATATAATATAACACAAACACCATAGTTATAATGAACACCATAGTTATAATATAATATAACACAAACCGTATTCAACCTACTGTCCACCTACTTTTGGTTCACCGTGTATATATATATATATATACACATAAAATATTATATTATATAAACATTCGCTTGTGCAAGTATGTGTTGATTTGTATCCACTGGTTAATGCATAGACTATGAAGTCTGTGCATGCCTTCATTGCGTTGTTATGACTTATAAGGCATAATATTTTCAAAAAAAGTGAAACAAAATTACTGCAAGATTTATTACTAGGAATTGCAACATAACAGAGGATGTAGCATACTATTGATACTAATTTACTAATGCTAGAATATACAGGAAAGTTTAGTTTTGCAAAACAATAATACGAAATACTAAAGAAAAGAATCAAATGAGTTATTGTGCATGGCAATGATAGTTGAAATTTATTAGCTAAATATACAAACTTAAGAACTATTATTCAAAAGATCTTTATTGGCCTTTAAGAAAAGATTTAAAAGTTGCATCTAAGAGCGAGCCTCGTTTCCGACGCAGTATATCCTTCCCTACTGAAAAAACCCCGCTCAACAGCGGCACTAGATGGTATAGGAGTGTTAAGTTTAATAAACATATTTTTAAAGTTAGTGGATGGGAAGGATGCAGAGCTAACGTGCCGTGAAGGCCCAGATGAGAGGAATGACGAAACCTCTGTTGAACTTAGGTCCCTCCCTGCTCCAGGGTTCTTCGCCTTTTTACTTTGACAGTGCTGGGAATGTAGGGGGAGAGGGTGGATGATGGTAGGCTGCCAGCATGTCAACGGCGAACATGCACACCTCGCTCATAGTGAAGGGACAAATTTTTAACGGTTAATGAATAATGAGAGGATCGAAAGAAACTAATTGCGAGCTACGATAAAAAAGTAACGAGTAACTACTAACGAATGTATTCCCCTAAAAAAGTAACGTCGTTACTGAAAGAGTTACTTGATTTGAAATGTAATGCCGTTACCACTACCGTTATTGAAAAAGCACCGCGTTACGTAACGGTTACTGCCCAGCTCTGCCAATATGACAGCCGAAGTCGTGATAATACGCTGTTCTTATAAGAGGAGTCATATTCCTGCGCTGTGAAGTTGGAGTAAATAGACCATAGATGTAACAAAATAAATCTGGACTGTTCACGCAACCCCTTGAAGCGCATATAAATCTAAAAAGTAAAAACGCAATTATTGTGTTTTGTATTGAAGTAAAATGAACTATAATCATAAAATTAGTACAAAACAGTACTGTATAAAACATCGTATTCTGACAAAACCTGACCTAATGTGCAAAAATGAAGTTCATTTTCGAAATCAGCACCCTATAATTAGTATAAAACAGTATGTTTTTACCGGGAAGCAAAACTGTTGTTAGGTTGTGTTATAGTTAGTGACTCCAAATCTCATGTAAAATGAGATAAGTGATACCCATTTACCTTGAAGCGCTTCTCCTTCAAGGGTGCGCTGCTCACACGAAGTCTGCTCAGCGCCTCCTGAGGCGGGGCCACGACGTAGTCGCCACCCATCTTTTCTCTTGCTCCTGCCATACGATTTGGTCCACTATTGAATTTGTGAGGGCTGGTCTGGCAGAGAAATACCCTGGTACTGTGGTTTGGTTGGGTATGTTGGCTAAATACATGTCCAAGTGTTTTTTAAAAGTATCTACTGGGACTGCACTTATATCTTTAAGGTATGGTACTGAGGCAAGGAGTTAAACAGGCGAGAACCCTGCCTAGAGATACTATTATATTGAAGAGTTTGTATCCTTCTCAGGCTGTTTGGTGGGAGGTGATGTTTTTGACACATTCTGCCAGTTCTTGTCGAGGTGGGCACAATTGGTTCGGTATTGGGGGCAATTAAAAGCCCTTCTAGAATTTTCCAGGTGTACAGTAGATTAGGATGTATCTCTCAAACCTCTCTATGGAATAAAGGTTAAGGTTTCTGAGCCTATCCCAGTAGTTTAATTTGTTTTTTCTCACCTGTTGCTCATCAGGTTGTGTAATGTATAAAGTGGTTTTTTGTAGGCCTTCAATTTTTTGTAATTCATTCTGTTTGTGGGGAAACCATAATTGAGAGCAGTAGTTAATGCATGGAAGAACAAATGATTCTAGGGTCATACTGTCCTTAGTTCTGAATGTCCTCAGTATATATCCTATTAGTTGTTTACATGATGAGGCTATTTTGTCAATGTGCCTATTGAATATTGCATCTTCAGATAATACAACCCCTAGATCCCTTACATGATCAGTTTGTACAATATCTTTTCCTGTGGGTCCAGTGTAGTTGAATTGTTCTTTTAGGCATTTATTTGGTCCATACTTAATTAGTTCTTTTTGTAGCTCTACATAGTCTTTTTCTGTAATTGGTCTTAGTATTCTGGTATCATCCGCGAATGACAGGAGAGAGCTTCCTAGGTTACAGTTTATATTATTTAGCATTATAATGAATAGAATTGGTCCTAGTACTGTACCTTGCAGCACTCCACTAATCACTGCTTTTTCTGTAGATCTTGCTCCATTTATAATTGTTATTTGTTTTCTGTCAGAGAGAAAGGCATGGATCCATTTTCCTGTTTTTCCACAAATTCCAAGTTCTTTTAGTTTATGGAATAATATTCCATGGTCAACCTTGTCAAAAGCTTTTGTAAAGTCTAGATAGATGACATCAACATTGTGGTTCTCTCCCAAATATTGAAGGATTGTGTTGCAATGGTCTATAAGTTCAGTAAGGCAGGATCTCTCTCGTCTGAAGCCATGTTGAAAGTCTTCTAAGAGATGATCATTTTCTATAAAATTGACAATGTGGCTTTTCAAGACTCAAATATTTTGATAATATGGGAAGTCAAGGATATCGGTCTATAGTTCTTTGCTTCCTTTCTTTTACCTCCTTTGTAGATTGGGGTAATATTTGCTTGTTTCATGATTAGTGGTATTTTACTGGTGTCTAGTGAGGATCTCCACAGGATTTTCAAAGGCAGAGATAAGGTACATTGATGTTTACATTCCTTAAAAATCTTGGCTCCAATTCCATCTGGACCAGGGCCTGAACTCCCTGGTAGCTTTGTTATTGCCTGTTGTATATCTCTCGTGGTTATTTGTATAGGTGTCTTCCAATGATGGTCTGTCTTGGTTATTTTCTTCTCTATCAAAAAATGATTTATAGTTTTTATTTTCTTAGCTACTACAGGGATACTCCAGCTTAAAGCATATTGAGATTGTAGAATGTTTGCCATTTCCTGTGGATTAGATGTAAGAGTTAGTCCATCTTTAGCAAGCAATGGGCCAATGCTTGTTTTGATAACTGCTTTGTGTTTAGCATAGCTAAAGAAGAATTTGCTATTTTCTTTTATAGTGCCAATAGCTTTGTGTTCATTATCAATATTCTCTCTTATGGTTGACTCCTTTATTTTAAGTTCTAAGTATCTGTTTCTGGATGTTACTACATCTTGTATCACTTAATTGCTTTGTCAGTTGTTTAGATAGCTTTGTTCTCTTTCTCATAAGTGTCCTTCTGTATCTGTGTTCTTTCGTCAGGTGATTCTTTGCAATATCATTTTTCTTTGGTGTGTGCTTGTATAATGATGATAGCAGGTATTGTATTTGGTAATTATTGAATCTTTCACCAACACTGAAATTAATATCTAAAATATATTTTTCTAATGTATTTTGGTGTGTTCTGTTCAAATATGGGTAAAACTTTACAAGACACCTGCATTGCCATGAAACATGCTACAGTAATGAAACAAAAGTTATGTTTGTTATTGTAATTTTGTATGGGATATAATGCCTGGTTAGGTTAATTGAATACCTGGTTAGGTCAACTGTTATGCCCTTGATGATTGGTTAGGTTAAGTTGTGATATTTTCATTAAAACTAACGAAAATATCATGACTTAACCTAACCAATCATTAAGGGTGTACAGTTGACCTATCCAGGCATTCAGTTGACCTAACTGGGCATTCAGTTAACCTACATTAAATATCTTATTTTCAACAAAATCGGAAACAGTACATGAAATGCAAAAAGATCCAAATGATGTAAGCTACGATAGGCCTAGTAACATCTTCATAGTGTCATAACTTTGTTATTTTCTAATATTTTCAAAATGATACATACATAGCTGCTTGCACCATTTTTTCTACTCTATCGATTGATATATGTTTCGTTACTGTAGCATGTTTCATGGCAATGTGGGTGTCTTGTAAAGTTTTACCCAAATATGACCTTCATATCTTGCGCAAATGAACCGAAACAAAGTTACAAAACATTAAAGTTTTCCTATGTTTTGGTTCATTTTTTGCTAGAAATGAAGGTCATATATGAACCAAACACACCAAAATACATTAGAAAAATTACATTAGAAAAATGTATTTTGGATATTAACCTTATGTTGTTTCGTGCATTGGTCTCTCTTCACATGGAGGTCAAGCTGGTGGAGGAGTGAGTTGCTTTCTTGCGCTCTCCACTGTACATAGCCAGGCATGCCCAGCTCATCTGGTACTGTCCTGAGCCAGGCATCCAGTCTTCTCTTGAAGACTTCAACTTTGACCCCCGTTATGTTTTTGAGGTCCTTTGGAAGCTGGTTGAAAAGTCTTGGCCCCCTGACAACCAAGCTATTTTCCTTCAGAGTTGAGGAGGTCCCTTGTCAGGCCTTTAATTTGGGAACACTACACATTCTGCCTTTCCTATTTTCCAGTGTTGTTTGAATGGTAATTGGGTTTAGTTTTAGGTTTGGTACCAGTTTTTTGATCATTTTCCATATGTAGATTATGGTGTACCTCTCTCTTCTTCTTTCCAGGGAGTACAGATTTAGTTTACGTAGTCTTTCCCAGTAGAGTTCTTTGCAGCCATCAATCTTGGCTATGAAATGCCTTTGCATTTCTTTTAGTTTATTGGTTTCTTCCTTTTTATATCGGGATGTCAAACCTGAGCAGTATTCAAGTTTTGGTATAATCAGTGTTTTTAGCAGGGGAATCATTACTGTCCTGTCCCTTCTCTTGAACGTTCTTAGTACCTGTCTGGTGACTCTTTTTGCTTTATTTATCGCTATCTTATTTTGTATTTCGAATTTCATATCATCCATCATTATTATCCTGAGATCGATTGCTTTCGTGCTTCTCTGAATTTCCTGTCTATCTGTCCAGCATAATATGCAGTCTAAGTTCTTCTTTTCTACCATATCTCAGGAGCTGAAATTTCTCGGTGTTAAATGACATATTGTTGTCTTCTGACCATTTGTATATTTTGTTTGTCCCCCTCTGCAAGGCCTCCACATCATGTACATTGCTGATTTTTCTGCTGATCTTTGTATCGTCTGCAAAGGATGTTACTATACTGTTGCTCTTTACTCTGCTGTCTATGTCTGTTAGCATGATAATGAACAGGAGTGGGGCCAGTACTGTCCCTTGTGGTACTGAGCTGCGTACTTCCGATTCTGATGATGATCTACCTTGAATTTTGACAACCTGCAGATGTTCTCTGAGGAAGTTGTAGATCCATTTTCCCACTTTGCCTATTATTCCCATATATTTAATTTTATGCGCTATTATACTAGAGTTGTGCCGATACCAAGATGTTGGCCGTTACTTTGCAGATACCAAGATGTTGGCTGATACTTTGCCAATACTGGTACTTTTTGATTAATGCTTAATCTGTTAAATTAAAAAAAAAATATAGCTACTTTTATTTTAATATTAGAAATAGGGGAAGTTGGAGACAACTGTTATTGGATGAAATTACCAGTTCAAAAAAATTCAAACACAGTCATACTGTCGAAATTGAAATAGAATACAGTTTTATAAACTTTTATCCAGTATCCACCTCTTTGTTTAGCTCAGGAGTCAGGACCCCAGGAGTGCAACTTCCCGTACAATGCTGAGCTGAGGACAGTTTCCATGACCTCAAGTACCAAGCATGCCCTTGGAAATAACAATATTTCTTGACTAAGTTGACTTGTTAATCTGCATTGTGTGAATAATAAATAAAACACAAAAGATAACGTTTTCTTCCTTTAATCACAAAAAAACTAAAGTTTTGAACAAATTGCAAAATGAAAAATTCCATTGTAAGGTATAAAAAACTAAAAACTAAAATTTCCAGTAAATAATGATAAGATTAATAGAAATTAGAAAAAACTAAAATTTTGAACAAATTACAAAATAAAAAATTCTATTGTAAGATACTAAGATATAAAAAAATAAAATTTCCAATTTTCCAGTAAATAATTATTATTAAGATTAATAGAAATTAGAAACATATGGATAATTAAACATTAAATATATTCTTAATATTCAAAATCAAAAATTCGTAAGTTGTAGTGAAGGAACATTAACATTTCGCCTCTTTCTGCATTTAGACGATTCCTGTGTGGAGTGTAAATATTGCCCCCAGTGCTAAACAACCTCTCACTTTCAATTGATGAAGGGGGAGAAGACAGGTACTTATTTACAAGACAGCTTAATGTTGGAAATATAACTGCATTCTGTTTCCACCACTTTAAAGGGTCTCCATCCCGTGATTGTATTCCAACATTTGATACTTGGTCATTTCATCTTTAATCAGAAATAATGATGTGCAGTGCTTCTTATTCTTAGATGAACTTCCTGGAGTTGATTTTTTTTTGTTCCACTTCCCTCACTATCATCACAGTCCTCTTGAACCAATTGGTCCATGCACTTGTCAAATTCACTGAACTCATCACTTATAATGTTGTCAGAAGCACTCGCAGTCTCTTGCATATCTTTTTCACTTGTAGTACTTGTATGTCCACTTTCTTCTTGAACAGCTTTGTTCCTTTTCTTGATGCTATCTATCATTGCTCTCTCCAGGTTGCTTTCTTGCATTTTGGAATCTTCACTAGATTTATTTTGGAACAAGGAGGTCTTATATCTGGGGGTCTAGGTATTTGGCTAGTATTAGATTGTAATCATCCAGATAGCATTCAAAGCGACTCTTCATTGATGTGTTAATAGCTGAAAAAATACTTCCAAGTCCAAAGAATCTGATGTCAGTTGATGCTTTTGCTATGAAGACTTGTAGAAACTTTATTTGAGGTATTATTTCTGAGATAGTAGCAGACCTTTCACTCAACCAAACAGTAATTTTGTGAAATATTTTCAGTAGCACAGTAAACTTCCCAATCAAAGTCCATTTGTTGGCATCAAATACAGGGAGGTTGGGAGTATCAAGGCAGTAGTTGGCAATTGCAGTTTTTTGCTCAAATATATGTTCAATCATGAAATAGGTGCTGCTCCACCGAGTTGGAACATCCTGTATCAGTTTGCATTCGGGCAAGTCATGCTGTTTCTGTAGCATAGCTAGTTTGTTGAATGCAAGTGCTGAATGGTTGAAATGTCCAACTATTTGCTCGCAACTTGCAATCATATCCTTAACTATTCATTGTTTGAAAATACTGTCATGAACCACGAGTTGTAGAGTGTGGAGGAAGCACGAGAGACTAGCATAGCCTGTGTCTTGAATACCTCAGACAATATTAGCTCCATTATCCCATACAAAAACGTGAATCTTGTAGGATGGTATTTTAAATTCCTGAACAATACTTTCGATCACCTCAGCAATGTTTGAAGCAGTATGGGATCCTGGAAAAGGTGCAACTCCAAGTACAACAGTATTTCACTCAAAATTGATGTCAATACAATGTGCTGTTACGTTAATAAAAGCCATATCGGAGCTGCTTGTCCAAATGTCAGTAGTAAAACTGATGTTCTCTGCTTCTTCCAATGCAGTCTTGACCTTATCCAGTACTTTTGTGTGAATATCGGGAACAATTTTTGTAGAGAAATACTTTTTTCCTGGCAGCCATAATTAGGTTTTAGCTTCTTCATTAGTCTTTCAAATCCAACATCTTCAACAATAGAGTATGGTTGGCAGTCAGCAGCAATCATTTCTCATTGGCTTTGTGAATGGTTTGTGACTGGGGATTGTTGATGTCCCAAATTTGCTTCTGAACATAAGTTTCATCCAGAGTTATTTGAATTTCATTTGCAGAACTTGTTGATGTTGATGCGCCAGTATTCTTTTTTGCAGGTTTGTTGAAATATCCCTACAGTTTCCTCTTGTTCCGTAGCCTCTCTTCTTCTTTAACTTGAGCTTCTTCTTTATTTAATTCTTCATTCTTTTCCTTGTGCTTGCTTTGCAGGTGTTTTTTAAGATTTGTTGTATTAAAAGATTTCCCCTCTTTTCCTCCATGTGACAATAATTTCTTGCATTCTTTGCAGACTACTTTAGACTCGTCATTTTCATCTATGTCGAAATACTTCCAGACGAGAGAGGATATACTACTTTGACTAGTAGAAGCCATGATAACGAAGCAGAATGCAAGATTTATCAGCCTCAGCAGTGTCAGCACTCAGCACATTTGTCACTGCGCATAAGATGACATGTGACAGTGACAAATAACACAACCGCACTCTGTGGCTGGTGCAGTCAAACTAACACACAGCGTGAAGACAGCTCCACTTTCCCATCGCCTAACACTCCTCCCCTTCCCCCGAACCTCACTAGTGGGCATTGGTCAATTTAGCAGTGTAGTGTATTGTATCATAGCTCTATGAAAGAATACGTAAACACACAAAGTAATAAAAGTTATAAAACCAATATTTTAATATGCCCATATTATTATAGGCAATTATAAATACTACACATGCGAACATTGCAATTTTTAGATTTGAGATAGCCTGATAGGTGACACGGACACCATCGGTGAAACACTTCTCATTTTAATTCACTAATTTATAATTGTTGGGAATTCGTGGTGCAGTGTCATTTTCAGCTGACTCTATCATTATTTACCATATTTATCTCATAAGAAACTGTTTTATATATAATAATACTGTATTATACTGGTTTAAAACATAAATTGCCCGAAATTTCAATAACGGTCTATGAAATGACCATCAGAACTTTGCTTCATGCGAGTTATAGAGGCACTTGAGACCAAGTTTGGCAGGCTAAAATGAACCTTATTTATTATGGTATAAGGTCCAAATTTGCGTGCTACATAGAACTCTCATGTCTTTTTCAGTTGAAGGTGAAATAAGAGCGATATTTGCAGGATTATGGTATGGATTGGGAAAACCGGTGTTAGGGTAGGAGTACTGTTAATGTAGGAGCACTATAATAATTAATAATATTAATATGTTATAATACTATAATGTTTCAGACCAACAAAGACCCTAGATCCACTCAAACAAAGACCCTAGGATCCACTCTTACAAAGACCCTAGGATCCACTCTTACAAAGACCCTAGGATCCACTCAAACAAAGACCCTAGGATCCACTCTTACAAAGACCCTAGGATCCACTCTTACAAAGACCCTAGGATCCACTCTTACAAAGACCCTAGGATCCACTTTTACAAAGACCCTAGGATCCACTTTTACAAAGACCCTAGGATCCACTTTTACAAAGACCCTAGGATCCACTCTTACAAAGACCCTAGGATCCACTCTTACAAAGACCCTAGGATCCACTCTTACAAAGACCCTAGGATCCACTCTTACAAAGACCCTAGGATCCACTCTTACAAAGACCCTAGGATCCACTCTTACAAAGACCCTAGGATCCACTCTTACAAAGACCCTAGGATCCACTCTTACAAAGACCCTAGGATCCACTCTTACAAAGACCCTAGGATCCACTCTTACAAAGACCCTAGGATCCACTCTTACAAAGACCCTAGGATCATCTGTGTTAATCAATTACGGTACTGTCATTAAACATAACTTTGTCTTGAATCACATAATAAATAAAGTAGAAAAGTATCGGAGTATCGGCCATATTTTCACCTTACTGATACTTCAAAAAAAGGCTGATACTGCCGATACAGATACTATCAGCACATCCCTATATTATACCATGGTCACATTTGTTGAAAGCTTTAGCAAAATCTGTGTATATAACATCGTAGTTGTCATTGCCTTCCAATGCATCTAGGATATTGTTGTAGTGTTCTATTAGTTGTGATAGGCATGATCTACCTGATCGGAATCCATGCTGATTTTTGTTGAATCTTTCCCATGTCTCCAGGAAGTCATAAATTTTCTCTAACTATTCTTTCAAATACTTTGGTGAGGTGGGATGTCAATGACACTAGTCTATAGTTCTTTGCTTGAGACCTGTCCCCTCCTTTATATATAGGGACAATGTTTGCTCTTTTCAAGATGCTCGGTATTTCCCCCGTGTCTAGGGATCTTCTCCATATCCAGTATAAAGGTGTAGTTATTTCATTTTTACAGTTTTTAATCAATAATGCATTCCAATTGTCCAGATCTGCAGCTGAATGTGGTTTCATTTGTCCTATAGCTCTCGCTACATCTTCTGGTGTAAAATCAAAGTCTGTTATATACTCTCCTTGCAATTCCTCTTCAAAGAATGCTTTTATGTCAGGTATCGCTTTGTCACTTTTTGGGGTACTGAAAACTGATTCATATTGAGCTCTCAATGTATCAGATATTTCTTTTGGATCGTCGGTTAGTTCATTATTTCTCGTCCTTAAGGGCCCAATAGCAGCGTGTGTTTTTGTTTTCCTTTTTGCATAGCTATAGAAGTATTTTGGATTTTCCTTTATTGCTTCTACCACCTTTTCCTCTTCCTCTCTGTATGGTCCTTAATCAAGGCTTGTATTTCCCTATTGATACCCTCCAGTTTCTTTTATTGCTTTCCTGTCATTATCTCCGCAGTTGCCTAACTTTGCCTCCACTCTCTTTCTTTTGCAGAAAAGTCTTCTCTTTTGCCTCTCTAGCCAGCTCCTCTTTCCTTTTGGCTGTGATTTCGGAGCATATTTTTCTAAAATTCTCAGTGTTTTTTTTCCAAGGTTGTTAGCATTTCTTCATTTGTTTTATTCTCAAAAATTGTTCTCCATTCTATTTGGGCCATGTGTGATCTGATTGCTTCCCAATTTATAGTCTTGGAGTTTAAGTTAAAGGCCCTGAATTTACGTCTTTCCTCAATATGTGTATTGTCTTTTAATGCTGTCATCATATTTGTTGATATCTCGATTAAGTTGTAGTCTGAGATAATGGTTGGGGTTATTTTTATATCAGCAATCAAGTTCGTGTTATTTGTGAATACCAGATGCAGGCAGTTATTTTTTCTGGTATTTTCTGTTATCTCCTGTGTCAGCATAAACTCATTTGTGAGAGCCATCAACATTTTTGCTTGCTCCTGGTCTTCTCTTATGCCACCCTTTTCCTGGTGAATATATATATTCCTATCCACCTTTTTGTATTTTATAAATGGGAAGTTAAAGTCTCCACAGATCATTATATTGGGGGATGGAGGGTTTATGGCCTTTATTAGCTTTCTGATGTCATCAATGGCCTCGAGAATTTTTCGGTTGGGGTGCTTGGAGGTCTATAGATGAGTATTACTATCATGTTTAGTTTTTCTATTTTCACTGCTAGGAGTTCCACATAGCTGTTTGATTTACTTATTATCGTCTGTCATATGACCTTCCTGTACATATATAGCACAGCCACCTTTACGTCTCGTCGTTCTATCCGCTCTTAGTAAGTTGAAGCCCTCTATATTTATCTTTTTCTTATCAATACAATGTTCGCAGTTTTCACAATTTCCTTGGCAATCTTTAAGATGAGTTTCTGTGAGGCATGCAATGTCCGCCCTTGTTTCATCCATAAATCCTTGGTTGAGATGAGACACCCAGTTGCGGTCCGACTGGCTCAAGACAGAGTGGGTAATGATCACTGCCATAAGAGTCCCCCAACACCCTCCATGAAAAATCAAGTAGGGCATTGAGGGACACCAAGGAGAGATCAATACAGGTAAATGAACCTGTGGGTTTGTGAAAATAGGTAGGTCCGCCAGAATTGAGGCAAGTAAAGGAAAGTTCCTCCATTAAGGAGAGCAACATACCAGACACATTTGTCGACTGGACACCTCCCCAAGCTGGGTCGGGACTATTAAAGTCCCTGAGGAGGAGAAATGGCTGAGGCAGTTGCACCACTAACTCGCGAACCGTGTTGCGAGAAGGAGGGTCATGTGGAGGAATGTAGATCGAGCAGGCAGTGTACTGGCGATCTAAGAAGAGCCGCACAGCCACAGCCTGCAAAGAAGTATGAAGAGGCACACCTCGCGAGGGTAACAAATGGTGAACATAAATCGCTGCACCCCGCCGATGTGTGTGCTCATCTGGGGTGCAAGGGAAACCAACGTAGCCAGAGAGGCAAGGGAGCACCCGTGCAGCCAGAATAGTCTCCTGGAGACAAACGCAGGAAGGCCGCTCGCTCTCCAGCAGGGAGGCAAGGTTCTTCCAGTTAGCTAAAAGCCCCCTACAATTCCAATGCAAAATGGAACTGTAAGGGGAAGGGGCAGGATAAGAGGCAGAGAAAATGGAGAAATAGCCATGGAACAAGCTGAGCAGCAAACTCAACAGTCCGTACCCAGGGACGGAATTGGCTTCCCCAACTCACCCCGAACGGGGAGGGTAGGGGCCACAGACTCCGCAGCTGTTTCACCCGTAGTAGAACGAGAGTGGGAAGGTGGAACAGGGAGTTCAGAGGGGGGCTCCCCTGAGGGAGGGGGAGATGATGAGACAGGCCCAGCTGAAACCCCTGACTCCCCACCAGAGGTGGGGCAGGGAGACAGAGATGTTCGAGGGCTCATCACACCAGACAAATGCTGATGGGGGGGAGAGGAAAGATCCACCACAGGTGGGAAAGGTAGATCCAGGAGAGAGACCCAACCACTCTCAGCAGGAGCCGAATGGAGAGACTCCATGAATAAGGGCCAGGCCCCTCTTGACCGGGTCCACTGTGGGAACTGAGTCAGTAATCGAGGATGTCATGGGGTGGTGTACCTCAACTGACACCTGGACACTAGTCGGGGCATGGGGAGGTGATGCCCCACCAGCCCTCCATATAGGGGGGGGGAGTCCCGAGCGGAATTAGGAATGGCGCGCTGCTTCCCCTCTGGTGAAGAAGGGGAAGCAGGGCGAGCAGTGGTCATGAACGGGTCCGGAGGACTCCGACCATGGTAACGCTTCCTCCTCCCCTTCGAGGCATCACCTTCCCCACCCGAGAGATGGGTAGGCAAGGATCCAGACCACGAGGCTGGAGAGGGAGAAGGGGCACTTGTAGGCAGGGAATCAGATGTGGTGACTGAAAGTGAGGCAGGGGGACAAGAAGGTCCTGCGGTGCCAGGAGGACCACCAACCCCTGGAACGTCCAGAGGGGGGCACCACTCCAGTAGGCACTGGGGTAGCATGGGAGGGGCCCGAGGACCCGCTGGAGCCAAGAGCCACAGCATAGGACAAACCCTGCTGCGGCTTCCAGTCACAGATACTATTGTGCGCTTCACGTGTACTAAGGAATTTGGTAGTCCTTAAGGACCAACCTCGAATTCAAACTTGAAAATGGGGCAGTCCCGAGAGGAGGAAGGGTGGGCCCCCGAGCAGTTCATGGGGCTTTGTGCATGGGGGAGGGTGTGCAGGCCCACTGCAGCGGACACATAGCTTACCCTCATGGTGGCACGCAGAACTAACGTGGCTGAACCGGTTGCAGCCAAAGCAGCGAACTGGGTCAGGCACATATGGCCGTACCAAAAACTCGCATGACTGGCGATCACCCATGCCCCAGAACACCTTGGCTGGAGGCACAAGGGAGTCAAAGGTCAGGAGCAGATGAAGAGCACCATCCCGGTGTAATGAAAAGCGGAAGACCTTCATTACCCCCTGGGGGGGCAAGATCCTCTGCAACTTGCCAACTGGGATTGACAGCAGATGGGAAGCGAAAATAGTGCCCTGACAGCCTATTCAGTTGTGGATGGGGAGTCACAGAAACTCTGCAACCCAGAACATCCTGCAACTGGAGAAGGGACTCAGTCACCCCCGAAGAACGGGACTTCAAAAGAAGAGACCCATCCTTCAGAGGGTGGATATCATAATGGCAGGGAACCCCCACCATCTTAAGATGCTGAAACACCCATTCCGAGTTGCCTGGAAGGGCGAAGAACAAGGAACCTCTCCACCAGACAGAAATTGACAGCAGAAACAGGTCCATGTGTGATGGCAACCGAGAGTGGGCGAGAGAACAAGGGCCATGAAGACCCCACCCTACGGCCACCATGAGCCCAGCCATGAGAGCCAGACGCTGCAGAGGACGAAAGGGGGCCATATGGCTTTAAGGTCAATCCAGTGGAGGCAGAGGCCGCTGAATGACCAGAAGTAGAAGTCTTATTCAAGGACAGGCCAGAGTCGTTAACAGGAGGGGATTGGAGTTTAGAAATTGTACCCATAAACAATAGAAGTATAAGAAAGACAGCTTCGGACCCAAGGCACAGGCCCAACATCCCAGGCAGCCCAACCCCCAACCTGACTGTCATTTTAAAAACAGCAGATTGGCTCTCCGGAGATTTGTCCATTAAGGGCTGAGCAAAGGCCCAATCCAGATGCAGCAGCAGTCTGAGCGCCCGTACCATTCCCAGAGCATGGCTCAGCCATGGAGCGATGCCCCCCAGCGGGTGCACCTGATGACCCCAAGACTGCAAAATACAAACAGAGGGGGGAATACTACAATTGACAGAGGCCCAAGACTGAGTCAAGACAAAAGAAATTCCAGGAGATACAGAAAAAAAAAAAAACACCCGCAACTAGGTAACTCTTCACCCACACCCCGTGAGGAGTTGAGGAAACCACAACAACCCATGAGGTGTGTGAGCCCCCTTGGCCTGGCAAGCTGGAGTACCTAATTGAGGGGGATATATATATATATATATATATATATATATAATATACCATATTTTTCGGTGTAAGGGGTTCCAGAAAACCTTAGCCCCCCCCCCCCCCCCATTTGCAGCTTACATGTTTACTTATATCGAAATAGTTTTTAGTGATTATAAAAATATATAAAATTCTTTATTTATTGCAGGTATTAAAATTACTCTAGCTGATAAAGTGATAATATAATGGCTTCTCAATTAATTGGTGATTCAGAGAGGCAACGTGTGATAGATTGCATACGAGAAATAACATTTTGGGAAGCTCGTGATGCTGGAGCCACCTTTATAACACGTTCATGGGTTGCCAAAAAGTTGCGAAGAAGTGAGGACTTTGTCAAAAGAAATTGGAATAAAACTTTGGATGAATGTGAAATGGATACAACCAAATCTGGGCGCCCAAATTTGCCACACACTCAGGAAACAAAGGACATCATTGAAAGTGGTACGTGTAAGCGGAAAAACAGCTGTGCTAAACTTTCTAGAGAGATCGAAGTGTTGAGAGGAAAGATCATTAGTGGTGAGATCATTTGACTGTACCGTCATAGGCAAGGTTTAAAGCCTTGGCGTGAACTTCCAAAGCCAAGAAAAACTCAACTTAACATCGATGACAGAATGTGGTTTGCCCATTATCTTGAAGATTGGGATGTGGATGATTTCATGCATTTAGCTGTCTCTGATGAATTTTTTGTTTACGTAACACATCAGCCTAACTACCAAAGTGATCGAGTGTGGGCCACAACACCAGATGAAATCGATGACAATGAACATTACCGCGAATTATTAAAAAGTCAAGACTGTGTTGGTGTGTTTGTTTTGTTCACTGCAAAGAAGCTCATGTGGGTGCTAAAGCCAAATGGTCAAAGTTGGGATGGACAGTATTTTTGTGATATTATTCTATCCCAGCATGTCATTCCTTTTCTAAGAAACCCAAACAATGTTATGGATGTTGCTCAGGTCACACTTCTGCACGTAAGGCCCCCCTGCTTTAAGGCATTAGCCACTCAACAGTTGTTGCAGAACCATGAGATTGATTTCTTTGGAAATGAAGAATGGCCAGGAAATTCTCCTGACCTGAATGTCTGTGAACACATTGGATCAGTTATAAAGGACAAGGTTGAATGTCTCTTGTTTCAAGAGCCTGCGGCAAATTGATTTTCGAAGGATACAATGACGCAACACATTGAAACTATTTTAGTAAATTTGCGTAATGATCAAGATCTATTCACGTCACTTTTGGCGAGCTACCCAAAGTGAATTCAGGCTGTCTTGGTAGCCAATGGCAGGAACACCGTTTTAATTGTTTCTCATTAAATGCAGGATTAAATTCTCTTTTGTAAGGTATGTTTAGTTTTACTGTACCTCTAATGGTTTAGGCCATGGGTGGGGGGGCTAAGGTTTATTGGAGCCCTGTATAAGACTTTTTTTCCAAGAAAAGGTCTCAAAATCACCCTGCATCCTATACACCGAAGGTCATAATATTACCTTTATATGGGCTAGAAGAACTGATGGATTTTTACAAAAATTCTTCATCTCTTCGTCCCTCCTGACTGTGTATTGGTTTGGCCAATTTTACACTAAGTTTCTACTCTTCCCAACCCACTGACAACAAGAAAAACAGTATGTATTGCATAATGATTTACTTTTATGTTTCATAACATATAGTATAGTCTCCTGTATACTTAATACTATTTTCTCATAATGAGTATGGGTGAAAGAAAACGTATCACCATACTTTTGATGGAGGGCTTTAACAAAAGTCAGCCTCGCTGGTAGAAAATTACGGACATTTTCTGACAACTAGGCAGTTGGTCAATTTTTTTCCTGAAAAAAGGCCTTGAAAATAGGGGTGCATCTTATGCAAAGGTGCGTCTTATACACTGAAAAATATGGTGTATATATATATATATTTTAGGGTGTGACAGTTGCCCCAACCTTGTCCTACAATGCTGTTCAATATTTTGGTGTTGCATATTGACATAAAAAATACCCACGTGCAATTTTTTGAAGATTCATGCATATTCGAGTGAGCACCAGCAATTTGAAAAATAGCAATTTTGCTTATACGGCATACACGCCTATATATGAGATTACACAACCATCATAAGGGATATTAACACAAATCATTTGCCTGTCTTAATTAAAAGCTGTTATCACTAACACAAAAAAGTTAATCATTCTTATTCTCTCATGGTACATTAAGGGGTTTTATCATATATTCACAAGGTATTATTTCTCTAGAGCAAGAAACCATGATTTCTGTTCGGAAACAGATGATCGTTTGCGCTGATTAGGAACGCGGAGTCTGTCATTTTCAATTACTTGAAGGACTTCTTGAAAGCGCTCCTCATCCCTGGCAACATTAAGAAAGTCATGGCAAAGTTTTACACCACGCTCTGCAGCCTCATTGACGACCTGAAGCTTGTCCACAACCCGTTTCATGTTCAGGTAGTCATCATGATCCGCCCATTCACTGGCTGGACTGTGGAGAAACTGATAGGGCATGCCTGAAATGGTGAAGAACCAGCTTGAGTCAGGCCCAATTAGGTCCACCAGGGCAGTGCCACTTTCTGGGATGGGGAAGATATGGCTTTCCATAGCCCCCATGATTGAGCCCCACTCTCTTAGTAACTTCAGTGCCTTCATGGCAAAGAAGGGCCTTCCTCATCTCCTCTTTTGTCCTTTCTTGTACTTGGGACGAGAACAAAGCCAGTGGGGCCAACTCCTCAGTTAGGTACCAAGTGTGTCTACCGAGTGCCACACGTGCTTTGTCAACTATTGTGGCATCATATGGGGCAAATTCAGCCAAGGTTTCAACCAAATTCAAGTCATTCAGTGGCGCACTTGCTGGAACGGGGCAAACAATCCACCATGGGACATAAACAGCGACTGTGAACACAGCAAACCGTTCTAACTTGCTGATTTGACTTTTAGTCACAACCTCGGCTTTGGGAAACTGCTCTTTGATCTGGCCTGACAAAAGAACAATCTTGAGGGTATAGAGCAGTTTAGCCATCCACCTTGCTTTGTGAAGTGCGCCGGGGTAGACCATTATGAAGTTCACTGGCTCGGATCCTTTAGTTACAAGCAGCAGACAAAGCTCTACCAGCTCCTTGTAGTCGCCACGTGTAAATGGTTGGGCTAGAGATTCACAGAAGTAGTCAGCCATCTCCTGCTGGTGCTCCTCAAACACTCCAGGCATTGCGGGATAGTAGTATTTCTTTTTTTCATTGTACGCCAGTTGAGAGAAATGGTTCTTGAACCTAGAAATGCAATTATTGGGGTTATTGTATTTTCATACTAATCTATAATATTGTTTTAGGGGCATTAAGATTGATATGATCGATCATTTGCTTGGTGTTAGTATATCTTATAAATCTAATAAAAGAAATTCCACTAAATTTGTTCATTAGATAATAATATTCTTTGTTATTTTGTAAAGCTTATGACTCACCTCTGGAAAACCATTATGTTTGGACTTGAAGAGCCCTCCACTTTCAAGCAATCCCAGCAAACACCTAGGATGACTTCGCCCACATGCCTGCGACAGGCGCACCAGAATACGGCACACTCTAATTCCTTTTGGAGAGAGATGCAAGCAGCTGTTTTTTGTCCTGAAAAAAAAAATGTAATTGTAGTTTAAGGCCACCATTTCAGGCACGTGCTTTTTGCAGATTTCTGTTAAATCATTCACTGTATTTTGGTATTAATGTCGTGATAAATTCACGCTGATGTTTGAAATAGGTTTACCTGTATTGGATGAAGTTGTGTCGAAAACCATACCAATGACATTCTGTTCACACTCCCAATTGACCAGAAGTTGTTTGGTTGCTGTTGATATCAAGTCTCCTTGAACCAGGCCAGCTTTTTGAGTCAAATGCGGAAGAGGTGGGACTCCAAGAAGCTTTGTGCCATTGACACCAGACACAAGAATGGGCAGGCGGTCATCAGTGCCTTTGGAATCCAGCGTGTCCATAAGTTTACCATCCCAGTGCACCAGTACTTTGTCTGATGGTTGCCATTCATCCATGATTTTTAAACTTATTTCTGACATGATGGAAGCTCGGTATCGGTGGGCCGTCCTTGCATTTAGACTCAGCTTCGATGTATCTCCACCACATGCAGATACAAGGGAGTACACAATTGCACTCAGCTGGGTCGGCAAGATGTTGTTTCGAACACTGCATGAAACAAGTTCTGCCGACTTCAGAATATCATGGGGCACAAAAATTGAAACTCCCTCTTTCACTGTTCTCCGATGTTTTCTCTTTGGTTCAGCAGTGCTGGCCTCATCAATGTCATCGTCCTCATCAGAGCTAATAGGTGAATCAATATCAGCCTATACATTCTCAGCATGATCACATTGCTCTCTCTCTTGTTGTTTCTCTTCTCGCATCTGCCTTTTCTGTCGCTTCTGATGAACTTTTTCTGTGAGTACTTTGTTTACCCCAGAGTAGGTAGCTACTCTGTCACTTAGCATGCTTTTCATAAAGAGTATGTCAGTATCGATGGCATCTTGTTCGGCCTGAGTTTTCCCCTTTTTCGTAGCTGCCATGTCTTTCAACACTGTGTTCTTATAAAATTTCATCGTCAGGCTCAATTCTGATTTAAACTTCATAATTCTAGGATCATCAGCCTGTCTTCTATCCTCATTCTTTTTCATAAGCATCATGTAGTCTTTGTCATAGTAAGTTTTAATCACTTGGCCAATATTGTTCCTGCCTGTAATGGTCGGGACATTCGCCTTCTGGTAATGCAAAAGCACTTTGTCAATGGTGGCAGATAAAGCCTGGTCCCAATGCATATCCCGAAGGTTTGCTAACAGACATAGTAAGACCTGCCTATTAGTTGGCAGTTTGCAGCCCTTTATTTCCTTTTCTTCTTCTCGGGGTACGGTGCCCAATAACATTCTAACATACTCATCATCTTGCCGTGTATCCATGATTAAATTCTCTATTCACAACATCAAATCACTGTCAAGGGAAAAGAAAAGAGCATCATTAAAATTAAATGCAATAAAATAATACGTGGAAAATTTGTGGGTCAGCGTTCCAGACCCGGAAATGAAAATCTGATAAAATGTGCTATTTTCACACTTATTTATGAAGTTCATAAGCTGAAATAGCAATACTTGCTGGTACGACGGTGCTAGCTCAAACATGCACCAATCTCCAAGAAAATTTACAGGGGTGTTTCCTAGATAAATACACAACACTAAAACTTTGAACAGCATTGTAGGACCATTTTTTGATTTTTGGAGGGCAATGGTCACACCCTAATATATATATATTGAAATTACACTGTAATGATTCATTACAGACCTTTCATTATCATTACAAGAGATTTGTAATTAATTATAATTAATTACCATTACAATGATAATGACCCCATGTCTGGTTTGTATGTAATTTAGAGACTGATTGTATGACTTGTATAGTCTTTTTTAGTTAATATCCAGATAGGGCCAGATACTTATCTAGTGCACCCCAAGTCTTAATGTCTATTTCCTGTTCTTGTTTTGGCTCTTTTGGTGCCCTTTTTGCTTGCAGTTTCCTTCTCTCTAGAGTCTCATCCTGAGGGTTTCTTACTTTTTCAGCAAGCTCTGCACTGGCAATGATAATTTCCTCCTGCTGTAACTCTCCTCAAATTGCCTATCATAATCATCGCAAATTTGATTAGCACATTTAAAGCATGAGAATCTTCTTTTCAAATTTTGAAGGATGAGAGCGAAATAAATAGGTAGGTCACTACAACTGTAGTGTATCCATAGTCTGCATTCATCACATCTTAATGCATGTTGGTTGCAGTCCAATACACATTTTATACATGGGTTTCTGTTTTCTTTCTCTGCCATGTTAACTTGCACATTGGATTTAGTGTGGAGAACAGTCACCATTGAGTCCATTTTTTGTAGGTATTCATAGATATTGAAATATTGTTTGCTGAAATTTTTTTTGTATTATTGAATTGTACCATACTTTGTCACAAATTTGCAAATTTTGTTAACTAAATGTTACAGGTTATAATTTGAAGCCTAAAAAATACAACCATCAAACCTTTTTAAGTAATCTGAGACTAAAGTAATCATAACAGTTTAAAGTGTCTTTACTATTCACTTCTGTTAAGCTAGAACTAAGCCTAAACATAGGCTATGCAACTGGCCTAATTCACCTACCAATGGAATGACCCAACCCCAAACAGTAGTGTGCACTGTCTTTGTTTGTATTTATATTTTATTTAATAAATGTTCTGTATTTTGCTGCATAATATCTTTTGTAATTTTCTATATAATGAAAAGTACTTACCATGCCCTTTTAGTTATGCCATTTATCCAGAAGGGGACTCAACAAGCTTGCAATTAGCAATTTAGTTTGAAAAATAATGCTTTTGTATCATCTCTGCCAAATTTCTCAATTTGGACCTCAACTCACAATCTGTTTTTACTTGCGTAACTTAGGCATTTATCTGGTCCACATTGAGTTTCACAGGAAACATATATAGTATATATTGCCCTACATTATGTGGTAACTTTAAATTGACCAGTTGTTTCCACATGACTAATTCTGGCCAATCAGATCTTTGTAACAGATACAGGGAGCTGGTCTCCATGAAGCTCAATATGGCCCATATATTTCAACTGACATCTGTTGTTATATGTAAATTTGTTGTCCTTACCAAGCAGGTTGTACTGGGTAGATACCCACTTACCCGCCTGGACTGGTTTTTTTTTCAGTGGTGGTTTTTTTTTTTTTTTTTTTTCTTGTAATTAAAAAATTAGGATCCAATTTCAATAGTGAATATGATTCAACATTATTCAATTGTTGTTAATAAACTTTGGTAGAATCACAATTTAGCATTGTAAAAATTTTTTTTTGCCAGTATCCTACCTATTTTGCCATTCCAAATTATTCAACCAACCAAAAATAAATGGCACTCCAACACTTTCATATTACTTGTTTATGTTAATTAGGTTAATTGAATGCCTAGTTAGATCAACTGTATGTCCTTGATTGGTTAGGTTGTCATGATATTTTCATTAGTTTTAATGAAAATATTATGACTTAACCTAACCAATCATCAAGGGCATACAGTTGACTTAACTGGTTGGTTGAATAATTTGTGATGGCAAAATAGGATATCAGCAAAAAAATTTTTTTACAATGCTAAACTGATTCTACCTAAACTTCAGTTTACTAAAACATGTCATTTTCTTGTAGGAAATAGTCTGAGTTCCTACTCAAATATGAATTTGTAGCCCACTAAAGTGATGGAAGTGGAAAATTGGATCTTTTCTGCAAAACTTTATATTTTATCTGCCAGTAGATTCACAGTTTAGTGTCAAAATTTTTTTTGTTGAGAATCACAGTTTAGTATTGTAAAAAATTTTTTTTGGCAATATCCTATTTTGGCATTCCAAATTATTCAACCAACCAAAAATAAATGACACTCTAACACTTTCAAATTGTAGCAATAAGTATATTCCATATGAAGAAAATGATCCATCAATTCGCAACTACCAGTAGCATGATATCTATTAATTTTTCAAACTATTGTATATATAAAATGATATGTATTTGAGAAAATTACAGATGAAAATAACTAATCTTTTTGAAAATGAAAATAAATCAATCTTTATGAAAATTAAAATAACTGACGATCCCTTCTCAGCATTATTGCTCAGCATAGTTCAGACCATCATATTTGTGTGACACAGAAAGGCTAACCTATAAACTAACAACTTTACCACACTTAAGAAGAGAGAGAATTTTTTGTTTCACCAATTTTCATCCTTGCTCCATTTGAGGATTTGACGACACTTAACCAATTTTGCTTTTTCTACTCCTAATCTGTTGTGTAGTTTACTGTGTAGAAAGCCAAAAGTGGAAAGCAGGTGCTGAATAGATGCAGAACTTGGTGGTAAAGAACTGATTTCCTTTATGATGATTTATAAACATAATAAGGCACATATTTATGTTATCTAAGCATAAGAGGCTTGAAGTATTGAAGAGATGAATAAAACCCACTTTCACCTAATAAAACATGGGTGGGTTGGGTTTTATTAAAAAAAACCAAGGGTTTTTTACAACCCTGTTATCATGGTCATCTGTTAGATGACTTGCATCTATTTTTTTCTTACACTAATCAATTTAAAGCTCACTTTATGATGTGCCCAAACAGCATTCCCAACTTAGTGATGCAACACTCAATCCCATGGTAGAATGAAGGAAATTTTTTATTTACTTTGTGTCATGCCCCAAATCTGTTTTGCCTACACCATATTTCATGTTAAAATTCACCAGATTCACTTCTTTACACACTACACCTATTTTGACATGCTACAATTTGGGAATTCCATGACAGATCAACCAATAAAAATGGAAATTAACACCATCACTTCTTTGATTTTGCTGTAATTTGGCCCAGGGGTTGGTTTTGGGTAAAGAATAAGAATTTTCAAATATTAGCTCAATCCAACCAATAGGTCATGAGTTATGGCCAAGGTCATTTTGAGGTCATTGGTTGACCACTATATTCAAATCACCATAGCTGGCCTCCTATTGGTCCTGGACCTTTGTACATATATATATTTGGAATCAGCATGATCTGTAGATTCCAAAAATACCATCTATTTTGATGTAGGTTGAAAAAAAAAAAATTACATTGAAATGATTTATAAAGGTTGTATTTTGACCTCTCAGATACTGAATTTCAGAAAAAGTTGTAAATGCAAAAAATGTTGCCCCATCATTGTTCTATTATTATAAGCAGGGTTGTGGAGTTGGTTATTTTTGGGTGGAGTTGGAGTCAGAGTTGGTACAAATCCCCCAACTCTGACTCCAAATCTTAAAACTACATATGTTTCCTTGAAATTTTCAATTGCACAAGGTTTCTTGGAATTTTCTAGGCATGAAACTGCGCATGTTTTCTTGGAACATCCACCTGATTAGAATGTCTTTTTAACTCTGTCATATTTTCAGACCAATTAGACACATTAACTTAAATTATTTTTTTTTACTTACCTAAATCCTAATAATACTTCAGTGAGAAAAAATGAATCTCTTTTATAACTTTGTATCCAGATGTACACATTGGGCCCAGTTTTTATTTTGCTCAATAGATGGTGCATAATTGATGATGTCACTAGCAATTTGAAGCATGGCGTGTGCAGAAGCCATTTTTTTTCTGGTAAATGTTTACGTTATTTTCTAATTTTTTTTTAACAATATAATGTCTGTTTAGGTTTTGTTTTCTTCTGTTGATTATAATGAAGCATTTTACCAGGTTATTTTTTATCTAAGACTGCTTATATAATTTGTATAGGAGCTTATGCATAGTTCATATCCAATTGGACACAAAGTTACTAGAAGGTAAAAGTTTGTCAGGAGAAATTTCTGTATACATTTGGACACATTTAGCATAATTTCATCTACAGAGCTTAGATTTGAAAAAAAGTGGAGAAATTAGCCCGACTGCGCTAGCTAAATTCAAATTGGATTTTTCTCATGCACTGGGAGAGGTAAAAAAAATTGACCATACTGCAAAGTTGAAAGTGAAAGATGCAATACCCTGATACCCTGAGATTGTTCAAGATGCTGCTCTGACTGTCACAGCATTGCCACCGACTCAAGTCAGTGTGGAGCGTTTGTTTTCTGCCCTCTGAATCGTCAGATCCAACTTGAGAGCAGCAATGAAGGAGGACCTAACTGAAGTGATCCTGTTTCTGAGAACAAATTCAGTTTAGGTATAAGAGTACAGTGTATATATATATATATATATAATATATATATATATATATATATATATAGTGTGTGTGTGTGGTTGTAAAGTATTCATGTATTGTTCCATTTATTGCATTTGCTTTTTTATATGCTGAACCATTTTGAAATAGTTTCAACTTTCATGTCTTATATTTTTATAATTTTATTATTTTATAACTATTAAATAACTTCTTAATTTTTATTTCACTTATTATTTTACTTTTTATGGTATTTCATGTCTTATATTATTATTTTATAACTATTAAATAACTTTTTAGTTTTTATTATTGTATGAGGAAAGAATAATTAAAATTGAGATTTAAAAATTAAAACTATCAAAATTCACAGAGACTATTCATTTACCTACACCATACCTATACTATATAAGTATATATGCCATATGGTTAGTATATACTACAGTTGGAGTCAGAGTCGGACTTGTAAAATTTCTGGAGTCAGAGTCAGAAACTTTTCACTGACTCCACAACCCTGATTATAAGCTAAGAAAAGTTTGTGTATTCACCATTTTAAATGATAACACTTAATTTGAGTAATGTCAACTTGATATGCAATGTTTCAAAACTGAGAATTTCTTCCCTCATTTCATCTTAGCCATGAGACTCATCAGACAACTTTCATTGAATGGGCAGTTGTTATGGGAGAAGCTCCCCTTTAATGAAAACAAAGTTCAAATACAAAATAGACATGTGTATTATTAAGTGAAAATGTAGTTAATGAAGCAAAAAAATAAAGTTTTTTCCTTATATATATGCAATGATATATCTTACATTCATGAATTATGTATATGGTACCTATTAACACAATGAGCTTAGCCTACTGTACATTTCAGTACTTTTTGTTGGGAGAACTCCATCTGTTCTGGAGGAAAAGTGTATTGGATCCGTGTTCCCCCTCGTAGGCAAGCCTGAATTTCACCCAGGATATTTCCTCCTGGTACAGGACAAATGTCATCTTTAACTGGAAAGGTGTAAGCAGGAGCAATTCCTGATGGATACAGGAATCTTATTACATAGTCTTCATATTGTGCATCATATTTCCTCCACAAGCCCAAACCAGAGTTCATTGTCATAAATACATCCAACATAGCATCCAACTTTTACTTTGTCAGGTGGGTTCTCTTCAAAAGTGTTGACAGTTTCATTTCCAATTCCTTGAATCCTCCTGAGCTCTCCTTTACCTTGGGAAACAGAGTACACCATTATTGTATCTGTAGACATAGGACAAAATCTGTGCATTTTTAAAGTTTCTATGATTGGTTTGATTGTAAGATGCAACTGAGACTCTAAGCTAAGTTCAACCTCTTTAATTTGCAGTGCTGAAACAAAAATAAAATTGATTGAAGACTTCAATTCTTTAGAGCAATATTGATACATGTCTTCAGCTGTCAAAATTTAATTTCCCATAGGTCTTTGTAGACTTGCTTTAGCAGTTGCTCTCTTTTATAGTGCCTCCAATTCCATCACATGCATTTTTGCCATGTGATGTAGCAAAAACATTCCACTCAGCATCAACTCCAAAATCATCTCAGTGATAGCAAAGATTTAAAAAATTAAATTTGCTTTTATACTGAGCTACACATCCATCGGAAAAATAATGAATTTTTGTTAGATATTGGTGTTTTGTACAAAGAGTAGGTATTCAGCTCTGAGGAAAGAATACACAGTGACATTATTGTGTTTTAGGGAATCTGAAATAAAGCAATAACTCTTGTGGTGAAGATTTCCAGACTCTTTCTAATAGAAAGCAAATCGGTGTACTGTGCACTGAATTTTCCCAGTGGAAACCTTGAGCAGCATCCTGAACAATAAATGAATAATTCTCTGCAAAATTGCCCACCAAACAACATTCATCTAATGGTAAACTATCCTTAAGATTTTTGAAATACTCTGCTTGACATTTACTGATGAAATGATGCCTTGTAAGGCCAGCAATCCTGGGGCATTCCAGGAGAGATCACCCAATGCATGTCACCACTCTGACTCAGATTTTGATGAAAATTGACATATGGGGTTCTTCCGGGTGCTGATTTCACTGGTCAAAATAAAAAAGTTCTATGACCCATAGTTTTTGAGATATGGTCTTGGGGGCCCCACTTTACCACCTAACTTTAATGGGCAATAACTCCCAAACATCTTGTTGTAGACCTATAAAATTATACATTTTTAGAATCAGCATGGAGATCTATTAAATGATACCACATTCAAATGTGTAGAACAATAATGAAAATTTTACCCCCTTTTTTATTTTTGACCCCCCACCCCGACTAGGCAGTGAAATCCAAAAAAAAATGTTCATTTATTAAACTTCCAATAATTGTTAAAAGATACAAACAATAAAAAACGTGGGTATCAAGTTGCAAGATATTTTAAAAATTATTGAAAAAATATGTACATTGTGAAATTTTGACATTTTTATGCCTGCAGACTAAAATAGAGAACTACAAATGATATATTCACATGGATGAAAATAAACAGCAAAAATACAAATTGAACACACACATTACATCAAGTTGATTCATAATACATGAGTTTTTCAACTCATTTTCTGGGAAAACATATTGAATACGCGTTGTTCCTGGCTTTAAAGTTGGTGTGCTTAATAAACCTAAAATTTTTTCTCTTGATATGTGGCATGTATCTCTAATTTGTGGAAAGTAATAGTAAACACTATATCCTGATGGGTGCAAAAAGCCAGTGGTGGGCACCGTTAACCAAAAAGTTAACCGTTAACCCCTAATCCGTTAACCAAAAAGTTAACTTCATTAACCGTTAATCCGTTAATTCGTTAAACATGTAACGGAAGTTACAGATAAACCGTTAACGTTAACTTTTATTATAAAAAAAATGAAAAACACAATATATATATAATTTAATTTTCCCTCTTCTCGTTCTCCATTTTGTCCATGAGATGCATGTTGCCCTTCATGGAAATTAGCATATCAAAGTTTTCATCAGACAGGGATGATCTCTTGGCCCTCAGGATGTCCTTGCTCATAGAGAACAAATGCTCCATTGCAGCACTGGAGGGGATGGCTGTGTTGAACTTGATGAACAAGTCCACCAACACTTGCTCACCCAAGAAGGCAGCATCTGTCAGCAAGTCCTTGGAGTTGGTCTCCAGCCAGGTCTTGACCAAGTTCTGGGCCTTGCCCTTGAGTGACCTGTGGCTTCTGCTGCTCTCTTTTGTCTGGATGACAGCACTGAAGAAGTCATCCTCCTCCTCCTCCTCATTGTTGCTGCCCACTTCGTTGGACTGCTGCTTCATGGCCTCCTCGACTGTACCCTCCATGCTTTTCCTCACCCTGGCGACCTTGGTGTTGTCATACTTGTCCAACCAGATGAGGCGAAACCTGGGATGGAAGGCAGCAGCCAGCTGGCATTCGTCATCCTCCAGGAGGGGCCCAAACCTTTTGTCGATGCCTGCCAAAAGTGCGTCGACCAAGGCGCTGCAGTAGACAAGGCCCTTGGACTTCAAGTCCTTAAGCCTGAAGATTGTCGCAGCAACTGTTGGCAGCAGAGTCCCAAGGTAGGCTTGTTCCTCCCCCTGGATCTTGTCGAGTGCTTTGGCCACAGGTGACATGATCTGGAAATAAAACAATGGAGAATTAGTAAATTGTAGAAATTCAAATTTGTATTATTCTGCAATATTATTCTGCTGTATTTTACTCAATAATATAACGATAATTGAATGAGCAAAACTAAAACGTATCTACTGGCTGGTGTTAAGAAAAATATAACTTTATTGCAATAAATAAATATAGTTGGAATAATTGTATTCTTAAACGTTTACGTAAACAACACTATTATTGTATCAAGGTCCTGCATTTAATTGTAACCAGGAAAAAAATAAATCGTGGAATTTCCACGAGTCCCGCTAGTTTATTATTAATTTATAAATATATTACCTTGACATACTCTTTCATTAAGTCGACATCCTGGTCTTTGAAGCTGTTGACCTTCAGCTGGGTCATGACTCTGTGGAGAGCAGGCCTCTTCGTCTCCAGGATTGTGTTCAGGACCACCACAGAGTCATAGGTGGAGTTCCACCTCGTCGTGTTGGGGACAACCAGCCTCCTCCCCACCTCAGCGTAGATGCTGTCTGCTGCCACAGTGCTGCGATCCTGCAGGTTCCAGAGGGCGCGTGCCTTGGCCATGGCAGCATTGTAGGGCCCCTTGAACACTGAACACTATTAACAGTGGCGGATTAATTGCGCACCTGCTCAGCACTGAAAATAATAGAAACTTTTAAACGTTTATTTATGAATTTTTGGGGTTAACGGACTTGAGTTAATGGAAGTTAATTAGTCCGATAATGATTTTCAAAGTTAACTTAAAAGTTAAATCATTAACGAAAAAGTTAACTTCGTTAATTAACGATTAATGGATTAACGGTTTGTGCCCAGCTTTGCAAAAAGCTAACCTCAAAGTCATCAAATTCCTCATTATAGGAATGTACAAATCCCAACCATTTCTGATCATTGTAAGTACAAACTATGTACTCTCCTATTTTCGAATTAACTTCAACATTATCTTCACCCAGAAAAGCTTTGCTTATAATCCTCACCACACCAACTTCATCAGAAGATAATTCAAATGTTTTTGTTATTTGCATCAATAGGTACAAATCTGTGGAATTTTTGTGTTCCTGTTAGCCGCATACTTTTTCATATCTGTCACTTAAAATTTTTCCATAGCTTCAATTTCTTCAGAATTTATTAAAAAAAAATTTATGCTGTCACTTATATTGTTTGAACAAAATTCAAACATGCCTTCTGGTGTTAATATTTGATTTGTGAATGTTCTCTGCATACTCACTCTGGCTATAGATCTTCTCACTGTACCCACAATCCCATCATAAGCACTCTTACCATGGCTTGTGGCAAAGAAATGCCACTCACATTCCAGCCCAAAATCTTCATGTTTACAAATGTTAACAAAGTTGAAATGATTTTTATATTGTCCTGCCATCCGTCAGTAAAATATAATTTTTTGATATGAAGGTGGGATTTTCTAATAATAGGTATGAGTGTATTTAAAAAAGTGTAAACCATTGTAGTGTTATGTTTTGTATTTGGAGATAAAAAACAATAACTTGAATGTTTTGTTTCATTACTTTCTGGTTCCTTATAATATAACACAAAGGGATGCACTGCATTGGGTATTTTCCTAATGAAAAATTTGGGCTGCATCCTGTACTACAAATGAGTAGTTTTCTGAAAAGTCACCAAGAGCTACAGCTGTATGGCTATTTAAATTATTCTTAAAGTTTTTTAGAAATGCACTCTGATTCTTTGCTATAAAGTGATGACATGTCAATTTGACAATTTTTGTGCTTAATGAATTTATAAAATCATCTACAGATTGTTTTTTCAACCATATTGCATCAACCTGTAGTAACCCATTGTTTATATTTTATTTCCTCACATTCAGGATTGTTAACACTGAAAAGTGAGCAAAAAATTCTTAATACCTTGTTCTTTTGGACAGAGATTACATATTTGCATCATGCAATTCCTGTTGTTGACATCACACACTGCTTTCCCCATAAGGGTTGTGTATTCCAACCTTTTGACACCCAAAGCTGAGAATTGTATTTTGGCATTCTGGTGGTATGTACATACACACACAGAATGGGTACCAGCAGCTCCAGCTAAAACACAATGTCTGGGGCGAAGGCTGACAAAACTAGAGAAGCCGATTTGGGGACTATCTGGATTATTTTTATTGAGACTAAAAGCTTCTTTCAGATTCATTAACACCAGTCTTTTCTGCACAGATTCTTTATACCCACTTTCATTTCTGATACTCAGGCAGTCTTTTGTACCTGGGCACAAACGAATAATTTCATCTGATTCAAAAAATTTTTGAACAGAATCTTTAGTACCTTTAGTTATTACTTTTCCTTTTGACATGGGTTCAATTTCAGGAATAATTGCAAGTCTTTGTTTTATATTTCTGCTTTTCTTAACTAAATATTCAGTTGTCTGAAATAGATTTATAGTTTTTGATATGGTAAATGGAGATAATGTCAATATTTTGAGTTTCCTCTCATAACTGTCAGTAGAATGGAAAGCTTCAACCAGTTCATTCATGAGATGAATCATTGACCTGAAACAAATTCATGAATGTATAATAGCTATAAACAAAACATTACATGTGCATATTAAATTTTTTTGGATTATAATATTGATTTCAAGTGTAACAAAATGAGCATTCTTTGAGATAGTTAAATTAAACCAAAATTATTTTGTGACCAAATGAATTCCAAATGATTTTATGGGCCCATTGATCTCCAGTCTTTAGGGAGTTGTGCTTCTAGTTTCTACCATCAAAGGTGAATACCTACATTTTGTTTTTATGCTTCAGTTGGTGCTGGTTAAGTATGCGGTCTACCTACGATTCGGCGGTCTACCTTTTAATTATAGCTTCCTATCTTGTTTACTAATTGTTTGTTTACATCCCATTGTCAATTGCCCTTGACGATTGGTTAGGTTTAGTCATGATATTTTCATTAGTTTTAACGAAAATATCATGATTAAACCTAACCAATCGTAGGTAGACCGCACACTTAACCAGCACCCTTCAGTTTTAGTTTAGGTATATTCCTACTTAATAATAGCGTATCACTTTAAAATTCATACTTTTAAATTTCATGATCCAACTTTGTAGCTTTTGATGGGCTTGGGATCTCAATTTCTAAACTTGTTTCTAGCTTTCATTTTAAAGAACGATGTGCTTTTTCTATTGTTTGAATAGCTTTTGCTTCTTTTCTTGAGGAACCCAAACCATCTGAAATTTTTTAATTAATAAATATTTGATTCCATTTGAGATATATGGACAATAATAATTAATATGTCAGCATATTAATTTCATAAGTTTAATAAATTTAATATGTCAGTATATTAATTTCATAGTTTTTCAGCAGTTGCTGAAAAACAGTCTTGAAAGTAAATGCATTATAAATAAATAATATAAATAAAAAAATTATAAATATAAAAAGTACCTATCATTAAATACTTATGCTTCTTCACTGGAGTCACAGCAAGACTTTGTAGAACTTGAGAAACCTCTTCTTTGGCATTACCTGATATACTTAGATCATATTCATCGCTTTTTGAAATAACATTCTCAAAAGACTGATTGTGATCAGACTCTTCACTTTGTGATGTTGATAGCAACTCTGGTCTCTGGGTCATTAATTTTCTACAGTTGCTACATAGTACAGTATTCCTTTGTAGTTTCCATTTACATCCTTGTGTATCTTTTTCTTATGTTTTTGTAAAGGATCATCACATATCTAACCATTTTTTCATTACTAAAAATACACAATTGTAAATCTAAAAAATAAGATATGATTTGACTCAAAATAAGCATATCTATAATAAAAATAAGCATAATTAAGGGTCATTCCATGTCAATTCAGCCAAAAAAAGGTGAATTTGAACATGACCATCTCAGATTTTCAGGATATTTGGTACATTAGTAGGTATGTATGAGAAACTGAAATTCCCCAAATTTTAGAGCTGGCTGACCTTTGGTTGCTGAGATACAGGGTCACAAAATATTGACCTTTGACCTGATTTTTTACTTATTGTCAAATTTCAAATTGCTGTAGCCACATAAGTAATAAAGCTAGAGTTCTGATTCTAGTGTCATTTTGAAGCTCTTAAACAGCTTGTCATATTATCTCTTGTCATATTATCTCTTGTCATATTATCTCTTGTCATATTATCTCTTGTCATATTATCTCTTGTCATATTATCTCTTGTCATATTATCTCTTGTCATATTATCTCTTGTCATATTATCTCTTGTCATATTATCTCTTGTCATATTATCTCTTGTCATATTATCTCTTGTCATATTATCTCTTGTCATATTATCTCTTGTCATATTATCTCTTGTCATATTATCTCTTGTCATATTATCTCTTGTCATATTATCTCTTGTCATATTATCTCTTGTCATATTATCTCTTGTCATATTATCTCTTGTCATATTATCTCTTGTCATATTATCTCTTGTCATATTATCTCTTGTCATATTATCTCTTGTCATATTATCTCTTGTCATATTATCTCTTGTCATATTATCTCTTGTCATATTATCTCTTGTCATATTATCTCTTGTCATATTATCTCTTGTCATATTATCTCTTGTCATATTATCTCTTGTCATATTATCTCTTGTCATATTATCTCTTGTCATATTATCTCTTGTCATATTATCTCTTGTCATATTATCTCTTGTCATATTATCTCTTGTCATAAGCCTCTAAAATGAAAATTTAAAAAAAATATCCTTGAACTTGACCTTTGACCTTTGACCTTAAATAAAAAATATACCATCCCCAATTTTTTCAATTTTTTTTATAAATATTCACTTACCAATGTGAAACATGTTCCTAAAAGGTTATAAGTGGCCAGTGATAAGTATGATCAGGAAGTATTTTTAATTAAAATTAACCTTTAAATAACACTGGGTAACAAAATTTGAAAGATTTTCTGTTTATTGTGATTTTTCTGTCGTTTCTTAATGATTTCAGGGCGCTGATTCCAAAAATGATATTGGTTTTGCTCTATCATCAACTGTTTCAAAAATATAGGTTATCACACTTTTCATATGGCAAAGTATATAAAGAAGGCTAACATAAATATTTTCTGAAAATAAAAACACAATTGGAAATTAATGTTTATTGAGCCAAAATTGTTTGACAAACCCAAAATGGTGCAAAGGATATAATATATATCATGAGGAGAACCGATAAGAGAATAACAAGCCTCGTTATGCAGTGTGCGTTCCTTAAAAATGCACTGAAGAACGCGACTTCCACGTATGAACATTCTTATCCTTTCTGATCAGCGACCATATGTAGTCTCCCATCATGGAAGCATCCCAATGGCCCTGGTACCTTTTCTCCATCGTTTGAATATCTTGATGGAATCTTTCGCTATGTTCTTCACTCACATCGCCCAGGTTATCACAAAAAAAGTCTAGATGTGGATGCAGATAGTGTAATTTTAAAGACATATGGCACCCCATTTTGCCATAGCACTTAATCAAGTTTGACACTAACTCCTTATAGTTTGGTGCTTTATGGTTGCCTAAAAACCCACGAACCACATCACGGAAAGCACACCAAGCCTCTTTTTCGATTGGAGTCATCTTGGCTTCAAGGTTCTTTGAATTCAACAGCGCCTTGACTCGTGGTCCTACAAAGATGCCAGCCTTGACTTTGGCCTCAGAGTTTAGGGAACATGACCTGAATCTGTTGGAAAACTTCCCCTCCAAAATCTAACGCAGTTACAAACTGCTTAATTAGACCCAACTTAATATGGAGAGGTGGTAGCAGAACTATGTCATGCTTCACAAGAAGTTCCCTGAGTACATTGTACTTTCCTGGTTGCAGTCCTTCATGTGGAGACCACTGAACTGTTTTATAGTGCTCAGTTGAAGCCCTGCTATCCCACAGGCAAAGAAAACCTGAATATTTAGTAAACCCTCCTTGTAAACCTAACAGGAAACCAATCATTTTGAAATCACCACACATGTCCCAGTTATATTGTTCATACCTGATTTGAGTGAGCAGTTGTTTGACATTTTCATAGTCCTCTTTCATTTGAACATAATGTGCAACTGGTATAGATGGATATTTGTTCCCATTGTGGAGTAGAACAGCTTTTAAACTCCGAGTTGAACTGTTGATAAACAGGTGCCACTCTGAGGGTATGTGTGTTAACCCAATAGCTGTGAATAGACCATTAATCTCGCTGCAATAACAGAGAGAGCCATTGACATTGTAGAACCTTGCAAACTCTTCATGCCGCTTTCGGTATACAGTGCTCTTGCAGTCTTCTCCAAGCAAATTCCACTCTTTGAGTCTGGAGGTCAGAAGCTCAGACCCTGATTTCATCAGACCCAAATCTCTAATTAAGTCATCCAATTCCCTCTGATTTGGAAAGTGAGGGTTTGTACTGAAAGTTACTGTATATTCTTCATCATGACTGTCCTCACCAGCCAACATCTCAGATGAGCTAGCTGCATCCTCATTTTCAACCTGCAAAGCAAAGGAACAAAATATAGGCATAGCTATATATGTAGAAGAGCATCAGCACTAGTGATGTAGTGGATGTCATTTTTTTCACATCTGCGGATGAGGATGTTTGATTTCAACATCCGCGGATGCGGATGCGGATGCGGATGTCTACATTTTCGTTATTTTTTAGGATATATTCGAGATTTGTTGTGTTTAACGTATATAATAAGTTATTATATAGAGAGAGCTGTAGCTATAATGTAGTATAATTGATTAATTGTACAATAATTGCTGTACTTTTCTCTGAACATATAAAATAATATCAAGCATCTAACTAATATAGAAATCAATCAGTGAATTCGTCTGCAAATAAATTCGTTATATTTTGTTGAGTTTCAGCCACAATTAGAAACCATAATTGTGTTACCAGGATGCGGGACGTGAACCCAACTCAAATGCACCCCACCGACCTCTTTCCCCAACCTCCACCCTTATAGAAAGAGATCTTTAATTAGCTTCATAACTATTTATATTAAGTTTAAAGTTTTATTAGGCATATTTATAAATGAGTAATTAAAATAAAGTAAACTAAGATGTTCATCGTTTAATGTTCAAACTTAATTATAGGAAGGTTATGCTTAAGGAACATTAATTTTTCTGCCTTTTCTGCTGCCAGTCTGTTTCTCTTTTCATCATATATTAATCCAGCACTGCTAAATAATCTCTCGCTTGGTACGTTTGTTGGAGGACAGGCTAAATGTTTCCTTGCAAGTTTACTCAAGTATGGATAGATATTCTGCGTATTTTTCCACCAACTAATAGGATTGTCACATGCAGCCAGGCGTTTTTCTTGGTGATAGCTCTCGATCATTTTACTACATCTTTTGACATCGCGTAGGTCTCGTCATTGCTGCTTGACTCAAAAAACTGAGAGACAGATTCTGTGATAGATTTGCTTGTTGAAGGTGTTGGTTCTGTCACTGAAACTTTTATTCTTTTGGTGGGTGGCGAAGCGACAGATTCAAGAGATTGAAGCTCTTCAACTGCTTTGCCAAGTGATGATTTAACTCGTTCTAATGTACTAGGTGAAAATAACTTAGCTTTGTAACGTGGATCTAAGTAGGTTGCAAGAGAGTAACTTCATACAAGAACAGCCTCTCGTCTTGTCGCTTGCATCACTTTTGTGCACAATGAACTAGTTCTATTAATATAGTAGAATTTGATAATTTCCGCTTATTAATGATGTTTTATTTCAACAGTCCACATCCGCACGACATCCGCAGTCCAAAGTGCGGATGCGGATGCGAGAAAATGTGCGGATGTTCTGCGGATGCGGATGTGACCTACATCACTAATCAGCACTAAGAAAAGTCAATACATAATGACCCACAGTCTGTAAATACAGAATGTAAAGTAATGGTGGATGTGGTATTGGAAGACCTTTGCCATGTGGTACAGGAGCTATGGATGACGCTATGCTTGGATACTGAAGAGTCTGCCTTCCTTTAACTTTCCTGTACTTAGAAACATCTACCATGCAGTAGTAGCAATCATTGTGGTGGCTCTTTGGTTCTCTCCATATTCTGGGTATTGCAAAGGGCATTGCTGTGCATACTCCCCGCAGCCACCCTTCAAGTGTGGAGCGGCAGCTTCCACAGATCACATGGGGTGCCCAGGGCTTATCTTGGTCACCCATAGGCATACCAAAATAGAGCCGATATGCAATCCAGAACTTGGTGCCTTTCACAATCTTGTGCGATACTTGCTTGGGGCCTCTGTAATACCCACAAATGTAGCAGAATATATCCGGCGAGTGTTTACAAGCTCTAGTTGCCATTCTTTTTACCAAACTGTACTACATTAATCATAACCTGCAGTAGGGTGCATCAAAATGCAAGGCAAAATTTTAATGTCAACAGATCAAACTGTCTGGGGTTGCATTTCATTCGAATGCACATAGAAATTACTTGTGCAAAGTTTTGGGAAAATTCATTGAGATTTAGAGGTGCAACAAGGTAAGTGAAATTTTAAAAATTTGTATTTTTGGGTGTTTTCAGAACTCCTATTCCTTGACAACTTGACAAGGATGACATACATTTTTGAGAAAAAAAACAACAAGAATTTCAAGAAACTGTATTTAAGAACAACATTTTTTGAGAACATCATTGAAATTGTTTTTGGAAATTGTTTTTGAGAACATTTTTTAGAATAAAAACACAGGAAATTGTATTTAAGAACATTTTTTAGAACAGCATTGAAACTGTTTTTAAAAATTGTTTTTGAGAACAACATTAAATTGTTTTTAGAAATTGTTTTTGAGAACATCATATTATTCTCGAGCCTCATAGAGTCCTAGTTCTAATCCTGGTCTGTGTCCAGCTTGCGCTTGCAGCAGCGAAGATTCAGCTGCTGAGAGCAGTCATGCTCAACTGCCTGCAGCACATTCTGCAGGTGCTGCTCACTCCTGGCTGCTGCCACAAAGTCTGACCTAAGTTTCACACTGTGCTCGGCGCAGTCATTGACAACGTTGATGGCACGTACATTCGCCACACCTGCCTGGAATGCTGCACTGGTAGCCCAATCCTCTACGTCGAGCGAGAGAAACGCTGGATCGATGTGCAGCTGGTGCATGCCAAACCAGCAGTCTGTGTTGGCAAGGTCGGTCAATCTGGTGGTTAGCGAGAGGGCTGGAAACTTCAGCTTGCCGAAGCCAGTGCCAAAGCGCAGCTGTGGGGCTCGCATGGGGAGATCAGCTGGCTTGTGCTCCAAGATGGCATCTGCAAGTGCGTGCCACTCGCCAACTGGCACCTTGGTACTAAAGAGTGCCAGGGGCAGCATCTCGCCCATCAGGTACCAGAGGTGCCGTTCCAGTGCCTTGATCGCTGATGCTGCGATGCCCGCATCAATGGACTTGTACGCGTACAGGTGGTGGTAGAGTGAGAGGTCATTCCAGGCGGCATCTATAGCTGTGTCGCAGGTCAGCCACCACATCGTGTAGATGTGTGTGATGAACTCAGCAAACGCCCGAATCTTCAGCACCTGCTGCCGCGTGGTGATGGTGCCCTGGGGAAGAAACGTGATGTGCTGCTCCATCAAGGCCAACTTGAGAGTGTAGAGCAGCTTGGCCATCCATTGCGCTTTGTGCACCGCTCCCGGCTGTTGGAAGGTCACTGGAGTCTGCGCTGTACCAGGTGCACCCAGATACACAAGACAGCTGCACAAACTTGCGGTAGTCGCCTCACTTGTAGTCGAGCACTCCCGCAGCGCACGCAGTGAGTTCAGCATGCAACTTGCCCAGGAATGGTGGTTCGGCGTTGCCAGGAATGTAGCGGGACAGTGGGCCGCTGTCATCGTGCGGCACCAGATTCCAGTTATCCCGCAGATGAGCGAACAAGTCAACCTCTGGTGAGCACGACGTCTCCACTTTGAGGTTGGTGAAAATGTGGCTGAGGAGTACCTCGGTGATGTGGTGCCGGCACCCGGACCAGAGCAGTGATCGACCCAGTGAGAGCTGGATGGCAATGCAGGCTGCCGTGAGATGGCCAGTGTTTGATGCAGTGGTGTCAAATGCCATGTTGACAACCTGGTTGGCGCAGCACCACTCCTGCAGCAGCTTGCACGACAGCCAGGCGATGATCGTTCCGCATGCCTCGTCAGCCCCCTTCATGTATGCTGGCACACCGAGCAGCTTGAGCCGCACCGTACCTCCGACCACCACCGTCAGACGCTCCTCCAACTGGCGCACATTGCTGAGCATCGACGTCAACTTGTTGTCCCAGTGCAGGGTGCACATGGGAGGCAGTGTCCACTGCTCGTGGCATTCCTCGCTGATAGCCTCCAGTACTTGGCAGCGTGATTGGTCCACCATCGCGTAGGATGTGGAGACCTTTGACCAATTGCTACCTGACTCCGCGATCAGGCCACGTGTGAAGGCAGCCTGCTGCATTGGCGTGATGTTCAACCGCATAGCCAGTGACACAAGACTCGGCCACCTGAGGATGTCGGGTGGAATGAAGGCTGTGGTGCCAGTCTTCTTGCACTCGAGGGTGCATGGTGTGTTCTCAACTGGTGCGTCGCTATCCTCATCGCTTTTGCTCTCCAAAATGGCCGTGCTGGATGTCGCGGTCATCTCCTGCTGCTCCTTGGTAGCGCGTGCCTGCCGGGTTGTTGCCGCAGCTTCATGCTCCTGTCACCGCTTCACCTTGGCTTGCAGTTTGGCATCAAATGCGCCAAATGTGGCCAGTCTGTCGCCCTTCATGCTGGCCAAGAAAGTGACATCCTCTGGATCGTGGATCAGCTCCTCGGCGTTTGGAGACCACAGCGTAAATGTGGCATCCAGCCTGCGCTCCATAGCATCTGCCTGTCGAGCTGTAGCCTCACTGGAGCGCCTGGCCTGTGGAATGCGCCGCAGCTTATTGTTGTCGTTGACAAGCGCCACCATCTTGTCGCATGCACGCCGATCACTCACCATTGGGATGTTGGCCTTGGCGTAAAATGACTGCACCTGCTCCAGGATGACCTTGGCCGCCTCGAACCGCAACAAGGCTCTGATCGAACTGGGTCGCTTGGCATGCAGTTGCGCGTCACAGTTGTACAGCATGCACTGCAAGATCTGGCGACCACTTGGCAGCTTGGCGCCAGTAATGATGCCATTGCCATTTGTGATGCTGGCGCTCAGACTGAAGACCAGCCTGCAGCTGCTCGTGCAGGAGCCTGAGGGCGACATCTTGTGAGAGCTGGATCCTGCAGCGGGCGATAGTGTTGAGGAAATAGAGCACTCAGCTCCAACTTGTGCAGATGACATAGCACTAATTTCGTTGTCTCCTATAGATCTGCAAACCAACAAGAGTTAGGACTACAGCAAAATGGAACATGATATTACAAAAAACATATTACCAATCAACACTAAGAGTCTAAGACCCCAGTTGACATGCTGAAAAGCTGATGTGCTGTTGCACCTCTAGATCACCATGGATTGCAACCATATTTTGCATGTGTTGTAACAACATGAAATTGAACACTTTAACACCCAGACAGATCAATATGCTGGAAATGTGTATTTTGATGCACCCTAACCTGCAGATATAGAGAGAAGAGTTATTAAATCTGCAACAGATTACAGATTCCAGAAAAAGATGTATTCACAACACTGAAATAATGTTCGCAATAAAAAAGGATCGATAACACTCAAATCATCAGCACAGAAACACAGTACCTTAGTGCTGGTAACCATCAGACAAACAACCTGCTTTCTTTGTGTGCTCACACTTACTGACTTCTCAGACTCTGTGCTCTTCTTTATATAGCACAGTGGAAGTTTCGGGCAATTTCTAGAACAAGAAACTGTCAACGAACATCCGGATTGTTCTCAACAATTCCTGATTATTCTGATATTGTTGCGCCCATAATAACATTATACTGGTAAAACATGAAAAATGGATTATCTCTGAAACCATTGATGATACACACAAACCAAGGCCAGATTTGGACTCAGTGCCCACAAATGCATATACAAGCATAAAAAATTCTATATAAACAGAATCAGTGTTACAGTGTAATTCATGTTTTTTTCATCTTTTCAGAAAATATTTGTTTAATATTTGAAGTGAATTTCTAAATTATGGAATGCCATTTAAATATAACTTAGTAGTTTTAATATTCTAAATTAATTTCTATTAAGGAATGTCATTTAAATATAACTTACTAGTTTTAATACACTAATTTTAAAAAAATGGATAAACTTAACCAGAAATGTGCTGATCCCTTTCAATCACACAAAGGACATCATCGAACCAAAAGTCTACGAATTGTACCTCAATATTTAATTGATAAAAGGCCTGAAATCGAATTAACAGTTGATCACAGGCTTTGTAAGCATTGTAAGGAAATGCTGGAATCATTGCCTGAAAAAAAAACTTTAGATGAAGATGAAAAAAGCTCTTGCTGTGAAGAAACTAGTAATATTCCTGAAATATCTTCATCTGAAAATGAACTTGAAATCAATGAGGCATCAACAAGCACAGCACACGCATTTCAATTATCAACTTTAAATACTTCATTAAAATCATTAGGAGAAACTCCCATAAAGACAAGAAAGCTAAGAGAGACAGAGGCTTATGCATCTAACAAAATAACAAAAATTACAGGAACAGTCAAGAGAAAATTAGAAAAAATTGCTGGAAGAGATATATTAATACAGGAAAAAGAAAAAACTAAGATAGAAAAAGATTATGATGAAATATTAAATCAACTGAAGGAGAAATTCAGCAACTTGCAGACCAAGAGGAGTGAAAGAATACAAATCCTGACTGTATTACCAAAAAGTTGGAGTGAGAGAAAAATAGCTACAGAATTCAACACAACAAGGCACAAAGCATCAGTTGCCAAAAAGCTTACTAATGAAATGGGTATCCTTTCAATTCCAAACCCTTGGCTGGAAAGAAAATTAAACAAAACATTATAGAAAAAATCAAAGAATTTTATCTTTCAGAAGATATCAATAGAATAATGCCTGGTAAAAAGGATTATGTCAGCATTATTACTCCTCTCAGGGGAGAGGAAACATTTTCAGAAGCATCTACTGCTATGCAATTTAAAAGAAGCTTATCAGCTTTTTAAAGAAAGAAATCCTTCGGTAAAAGTGGGCTTCAGCAAATTTGCAGAGGTGCGTCCAAAGCAATGTATAATTGCCAGAGCATCAGGAACTCACTCAGTATGTGTATGTACCATTCATCAGAATGTTAAACTTATGTTTGTAGGAACTAAATTTGATAAGTTAACTGAAGATAATGAAAATCCTATCAACCATATACGACATTGTCTTACTTTGATTGAGTGCAATCCACCCTCATTGCAATGCTGCCTTAGGGAATGTAAACAATGTGGAGACACAAAAGCATTGAAAGAGAAACTCCAAAATATTTTTGATGATAACTGCATTCATTCAGTACAGTTTAAGAAGTGGACCAATACAGACAGGTCCAATCTTGAATCAATTCACATGAGTTCAGATGAATATATTGAACATTTCTGTAGCAAACTTCAAGAATACCAAAGCCATGATTTCCTGACCAAGATGCAAGCTAATTATTACAACAAAACTAAAATGTCTCTGTACCAAGTGAAGTCCTAGTAGTATGCAATTTTGCCAAAAATTACTCTCTTGTTCTCCAAGATGAGGTGCAGAGTTTTCACTGGAACAATCAGATGGCAACTCTACATCCATTTTTTTTTGTATTATAACAAGCAAAATGAGACTGCTCACCTAAGCTTTGTTGTCATATCTGAGTGCAATATTCATAACACAGTTGCAGTTCATTTGTTTCAAAAGCATCTCATAAACTTCATAAAAGAGAACATCCCATCCATCAACAAAATCATAAACTTTTCAGATGGCTGTGCTGGATAATATAAAAACTGCAAAAACTTTCTGAATCTTTGCCACCACAAAGATGACTTTGGAATTGATGCAGAGTGGAATTTTTTTACAACAAGCCATGGGAAGGGACCATGTGATGGTGTAGGAGGCACTGTTAAGAGGTTAGCTGCTAAAGCTAGTCTGCAATGGCCTTATGATAAACAAATCCTTACTGCACAACAGCTGTATATATTTACCAAAGATAATATTACTCCGCATTTTTCAACCAATGAAGATTATGAAAATGAAGAATTTCCCCTCCAAACTAGACATTCAAAAGCAAGAACAATTGCTAGTACTCAGAAAATACACCATTTAAAACCAGTTTCATTAACTTCACTAGAGGTTAAGCATTTCTCAGTATCAGGATATTCACATATTGAGAAAGTTGGTGAAGAACAACAACTTATACCTGAAGAGAAACTACATGGTTTTGTCACTGCTGTATATGATAACCTTTGGTGGTTAACATGCATTTTGGACAAAACAACTGAGAAGAGAAGTAAAAATATCTTTTCTTCATCCTCATGGTCCCAACCCATCATTCTTTTTTCCTCATCAACCAGATATTCTTACAATTACATACTCTGATGTTTTGACAAAGGTAGAGGTATCTACTGCAACTGGAAGACTATACTACCTCACCAAGGAGGAAACTGCTAAGGCCTCCAAGGCCCTCATAGAATTACAACAGAGAAAAGTAAGTTACACATTCAAGTTATATATGGTAGATATATACAGTAGGCATATATATATATATATATATATACAGGGTGGGTGGAAAGTAGCTCCCTATTTTGGATTGGTAAAAAAATACGTATATTATCCATTTATTTCAGAAGAAATAATATGAAAAGGTAGGCATACATGGTAGGTTTTCTCTAAAATTCAATGTGGGCTCTAACTCTTTCCACCAGCTTCTGGAGCCGCCCAGGAATGGCGTCCACTGACTTTAGCAGGAACTCCGGCGGGATGGAGGACATGACTTCCCGAATTCGGTCCTCCAGTTCTTCCAATGTCCTCGGTTTGGTGCGGTAGACTTCTTCCTTTACCCACCCCCAAAGAAAGAAGTCGCACGGTGTCAAGTCGGGGCTCCTGGCTGGCCATTGATGTGGACCACGACGACCCATCCAACGCCCAGGGAAGTGGGTATCCAGCCACTCACGGACAACAAGAGCGAAGTGCAGAGGGGCGCCATCTTGCATAAATATCAGATCGTCGATGTTCTCCCATGTGCTGACAACCGGCCAGACCTCGTTTCGCAACATAGCAAGGTACCGCTCAGCATTCATGGTGTTGCACAGAAGGAACGGGCCCACAACCTGATCTGAGGTCATACCACACCACACCATTACACTGAACCGATTCTGCCATTTTTCAGCGGTAACCATGGGATCCTCTCCTGCCCAGTAGTGGCAATTGTGGTGGTTGACAAAGCCTCCGACGTGGAACACCGCCTCGTCGCTCCAGAGGATGTTGCGGAAGAGATTGGGCCAGTCTTCATGCCAAGCCAGCATGATTTCCCCGAACTCCATGCGAATATCGCAGTCCTCGTCCGAGAGAGATTGGCAGTAATGCGGCTTCCACGCACGCCAGTTCAGCTCCTCCTTCAGCACAGTTCGCACTGAGTAGCGGGAGAGTCCACTTTCCCGAGCTGCCTGGTGAGTTGACTTTCGTGGACTCTGTGCGAACATTTCCTGAACTGCCTGCACCGTCTCCTGGGCCCTGGATGTCGAAGGGCAACCACATCTTCGAACATCTGCCACAGACCCCGTGGTCATGAGCTTTGAGTGGCAGTTCTTGATTGTTTTCGGATCCACTTGGGCACATGGTCCGTGAATGGCCCGCCACCATCTTTGAACTCGAACGACAGATTGCCAAACTTCGTACCGTGCCGCCAACTGGGCACGCTCCTGCAGTGTTAAACGCTCAGCCATGTTACCCTTCAATCTGAAATGAAAAAAAAAAATGAACGTTACAATTGTACCACTTTAGAGAACACACCATAACAATATAACAATACAATCACAATTTATACATAATTTATATGTAATTTAAATTAGGGAGCTACTTTCCGCCCACCCTGTATTATATATTTTTTTTTCACTGGGCATGCCCGTATCAACCCAAGGAAAGATGGGTCATGTTGTTGTTGTTAGTAACCTCCAGGGTCGAAACCCTCAGCACTGAAAAACTGACAGCCGCTCAAGCCTCGCCCAGAGGTTCCCTAATTCCAGTGTAAAGTGTTTGTCTATGTATGTGGAAGTGATGTGTTTATCCCAAAGGCAGTGTTGAATGAAATGTGTGCAGGTATAGAAGTGGCCAGTGAAAAGTATGAGCAGGAAGTACTTTTAATTAAAACTAACCTTTAAATAAATCCAGATCTTTGAGTTTTTTCATTGATACAAATCTTCTCTCGAGCAGATTATCCATTAGTTTTGTGCCTGAAAATATATGGTTCCATTATATATATATATATATATATATATATATATATATATATATATATATATATATATATATATAATATATATATTAGGGTGTCCCAATTTTTTTTCTTAACACGACCTGACCACTCATGTCATGCCCGGATGTGGTTTGGGCTAAAGCATTGGCTGTGTGATTTTCAACTCGATCAGATGATATTTAGAGGTCCCGATGTTTGATGACTTTTTTTTGGTTTTCAGAATTGATCATTATGGCGTTGACAAGATCAAACATCAAGTTGTGGCTTCTTGAGAGGTCTCCGATAGCAGAGCTGGCTAAATCTCGATTACCAAGTAATATGGACTTGTTGCTCCTTTTCTTCTACCATCACCACGACCAAAAGAAGACGGATTCCAACAGTGTCAAGGCTGTAATATCGGCTGTATTAGAAATCTGGGCTAGAGCCAACTCGAATCTGGCAACAACCTCCGTTCATGCCTCGACTAAACTGAAAGCTTTGGTTCAGAGGTATCAAAATTTGCATAAAAACAAGAACAAGACTGGAATGACTTACAATATGCAGCGGGATGTATTCTTGGCTGATATGGAGGATATTTTTGATGTCGCCCGCTCAGACGTTCTGGATCGGGGAGATATCCCTCTTGAAGACAAGGAATTCCTCATTTCCCAAAGGGCAGATCGACATACGAGTTACATGGGAGGTGAAGATAGAAAATATAATGCAGCCACAATGAAAAGACAGGAAAGGGAAAGAGCTCTTGAGCGGGCACACCAGCGTCAAATGGAGGAGGCTCTAGCTGTAGGAGTCACAGAAGAGGCTACCGACAGCAGTTCTAGCACATCGTCAGCTGACAGTGGAAACGAAGCCGTCACTTGTGGACTTAAACCTTCGAAAGCTCCCAAACATGACAGACTAAAAGAAAGTCTGAGTGATCTTGACCTGGCAGCAACTTGGGATCGCGAGGGCCTTTCTGTTCGACAGGCAACATCAGCGTTTGCTGCGACTGCAAAATCCCTAGCTCTCGGTCCTGACAGTGTTCCATCAAAGAGCATGGTTCACCGCTTCCAACAAAAGGCCCATACAATGATAGGGACCAATGTTATTGGCCACCTCGAGCAGCTTCCACCTCGACTGCAGATCCACTGGGACACAAAGATACTCACTGACATCGAACAGGAGGGTAAGTCAGTCGATTGGATTGCTGTTGTGGTGACTGGGGATGGTGTGGAAGAACTATTAGGAGCACCAAAAATAATAGATGGCACAGGATAGCAAATGGCAAGCGCAGTCCATCAAGCGCTCACCCTAGTTGGAATTGAGGACAAGATCATAGGCATGGTGTTTCACACGACGGCATCAAACACAGGGATAGTGCAAGATGTGTGTGCGCGTTTGGAAGCGGCATTGGGAAGATCTCTTTTATGGTTTGCTTGCCGTCATCACGTTCACGAAGTGATTCTCAAGGATGTCTTCGTCGTGTGCCTAGGAACACCACCAAGTCCTCAAATCCCACTTTTCAGGAGATTCAAGGAGGTCTGGCCATCAATGAACCACTGTCAGTTGGATGCATTTGACAAGGACGAGGTGGCTAAAGCCTTCATAAATGACAATGTTTGCCTTTCACAAATGCGATGAGGTAATAGACTATCTCCGCGATGCCCTAAGAAGTGGTAATCATCCTCGAGAGGATTATGAAGAACTTCTTCGACTGAGCCTCTTGTACCTCGGAGACGACGTAGGACGTTACAAGCTTCGGCCTCCAGGGGCTTACCATCAGGCCAGATGGATGGCCAAAGGTATTTACTGCCTGAAAATAGCATTACTGCAGTCCCAGTTCTCCGAACTTCGTCTCCAAGAACTGCAAGGGGTTCGCCGTATGGCTCTCTTCGTGAGCCTTGTATACGTGCGTCACTGGCACGAGGCTCCCATCGCCATCAAATCTCCCAAAAATGACATTAGGCTGTGCAATCTTCTTGTAGGTTACCCTGACAAGGACATTGGAAACACAGCTTACCGGGCTGTGCTCCGTCATCTGTGGTATATCTCGGACTTAATCTGTCTTGCACTGTTTGATGACAGAGTTGACGACAATGAAAAGCGTAACATGATGGCTAACCTGAAAAAGCGCCCTGGGAAAGGACTCAAACGGGTCCAAGGCAAGGGACTGCAAGTGGATGGCCGTTTAAGTCCGTGGGTGACGAGTCAATCCACCACACACTTCCAGTTTCTCCAAGTTGAGCCCACGTTCCTCACCAAAGACCCTGAAACATGGCCTACTGATGAAAACTACCGTCTGGCAAAGAGCCGAGCTGCAGAACTGATGGTGGTCAATGATGCAGCAGAGCGAGGCATCGCCCTCATTGAGAAATACACAAGCAAACCTCTATGCCGTGATGAAGAAGACCTCCAGTTCCTCCTTCGAACTGTCCACTCACACCGATGGAATGTGAGCCCGAAGGGAACAAAAACGGATCTCATGAAACACGTGTTTAGTTAAAATGCATAAATGTGATGCTTTGAAATTGTTGTTTGTGTGTTAAGATTAAAATACATGTTTATTTTGTATAATCATCTTTGTGATGGAACTTTTGAGAGAAATATTTCAGTTAATTTGCCTTTCAGTTAAGAGGAGAAATAAAGTGTTCAAAGTTCGGGACCTTTAAATTTCCTTCGATCTCTCTGAAATTTTACAGGAAGACTTCTAATGGGAAACATCAAAAGAGCACAACACGAGCGGATTTGTATCCCGAAAAAAAATTTGGCCCCCTATGAGTTTGGGACACCCTAATTATATATATATATATATATATAATAATGGAGCCATATATTTTCAGGCACAAAACTAATGGATAATCTGCTCGAGAGAAGATTTGTATCAATGAAAAACTCAGATCTGGATTTATTTAACCCTTTAACCGCCAAACATGGATCTGTCCGTGTTCTTGGTCAACTGCCAAACACGGACCAGTACGTGTTGGCTTTTTGCCAAACACGTACCAGTATGTGTTGGCTTTTTTACCTTTATTTTCTTTTATTTATTTAAAATTATTTAATATATTATTAATTTTGCTTATCTAAATACATTTTACATGTTTTAAATATATATATATATATATATATATATATATATTATATATATATATATAATATATACACAGGGTGTTTAAAAAGATGTATGTATACACATTATAGTAAAAAAATTCTTTATTCCAAAAAATGACAGTTCTGTTTTTGGTCAGGATAAAATTGTTATCCATAAAAAATTATTTTTTTATTATTGGAGACATTACTAGAGAAAATGAGGATTTATGGGTAACTAATTCAAGCTGATAGTGATTTTTTTTCGGCCCCCCAAAAATGTCGAAAGTTAATTAAATTTAGGCCATTTTTCTGGTGTGATGTCATGGCACAGAAAACAGAACCTGGCAGTCAAAGGGTTAAAGGTTAGTTTTAATTAAAAGTACTTCCTGCTCATACTTTTCACTGGCCACTTCTAACCTTTTAGGAACATGTTTCACATTGGTAAGTGAACATTTGTAAAAAAAATTGAAAAAAATCGGGGATGGTATATTTTTTTATTTAAGGTCAAAGGTCAAGGATATTTTTTTTAATTTTTATTTTAGTGGCTTATGACAAGAGAGATAATATGACAAGCTGTTTAAGAACTTTAAAATGACACTAGAATCAGAACTCTAGCTTTATTAGTTATGTGGCTACAACAATTTGAAATTTGACAATAAGTAAAAAATCAGGTCAAAGGTGCAAATTTTGTGGCCCCGTATCTCAGCAACCAAAGGTCAGCCAGCTCTAAAATTTGGGGAATTTCAGTTTCTCTCACATACCTACTAATGTACCAAATATGAAAATCTGAGATGGTCATGTTCTTGGGTGGCTGAATTGATGTGGAATGACCCTTAACAAACATTTGAGAGAGAGACTGTGTGAATATGAGTTACACATAGGATGTAAATATATCATTTGTAGTTCTCTATTTTAGTCTGTAAAAATGTCAAAATTTCAATGTACATATTTTTTCAATAATTTTAAAAATATTTTGCAACTTGATACCCCCCATATTTTTTATTGTTTGTATTTTTTAACAATTAATGGAAATTTAATAAATGAAATTTTTTTTTTTATTTCACTGTCTAGGGGTGGTGGGAGTCAAAAATAAAAAAGGGGGCAAAATTTTCATTATTGTTCTACACATTTGAATGTGGTATCACTTAATAGATCTCTTCATGCTGATTCTAAAAACGTATAGTTTTATACATAGGTCTACAACAAGATGTTTGGGAGTTATTGCCCATTAAAGTTAGGTGGTAAAGTGGGGCCCATATCTCAAAAACTATGGGTCATAGAACTTTTATTTGAACCAGTGAAATCAGCACCCGGAAGAACCCCATATGTCAATTTTCATTAAAATCCAGGTCAGAGTGGTGACAAATTTTTACATTTTTGGGTGATTTGTCCTGGAATGCCCCTCCTATTACTCAATGAATCTACAAAATCATTGATGTTTTCAACTGTTTCTGTGATAGTGCAATGGTCTACTGTGACCCACTGTTTATAGCGAATCTCTAAGTCAGGCCAATTCTCTGTTACATCTAATCCTTCTAGGAAAGCCTTCACATCCTGCTGCCATGGGCAATCTTTACATATATGCATCATACATGCCTCATTGCTGATATCCCACACTGAAAGCCCCAAAAGTTTCTTGTAGTCCAGTTCCAAAGCCCCTAGCTGCAATTTAGGATTTTGATGATATGTACGTACACAAACTGAATGCAGACCACTACCACCAGCGAGGACACACCATGGAGGATGCAGACTTGCAAAACTGCTAAACCTAATTTTGGGACTATTTGAATTTTTGGTGAATTCTTCATAGAGTTCCCTCAACTTGCAAAGCAATAAATGCTTTTGTATTTTCACTTTTTCTCCATCATTCCTAATGACTTTGCAGTCTTTAGTTCCTGGACATTGGTGACTACATTCATCAGACTCGGAAATTTTTCACAATCTCCTTTGTCTCATTTGAAATTATTTTACCCTTACTCATTGATGGTATTTCAGGAAGTATTTCATGTTGTTTCTTAAGATGGCGGCTTTTCTTTACCATGTGGGTAGAGGTTTCAAAGAATGTTGAAGTTTTCTCTATTGTGAATGGTGACAGTGTCAGAATTTGCAGTTTTAGCTTATAGTTGTTTGTTGTATTGTATTTATCCTTGAGCTCCCTCATGAGACATTCATACCTGAAAAAGCACACCAAAGAATTAAGAAAATATAATATGATTATATTATATATACACAGTTGAAATGGAACCCATTAATAAAATTGGATGTCTGTATACTTAAGCACCTAGGTAGCTATATATTCTGAGATATCTATTGAATTAATATATTATAGGTACTGGTACTACTGTTTTAAATTTTTAGATGACAATTGAACAATATGAAGGAATGTTTTGAGTGAGAATAAGTGATACTAAATACTGATCTAAACAAATACAGTAGGTAATTGCTTCTGTAGAGCATGATGTTCCTCTTCACAATGGTGCTGCTTCTTTGATGTGCCAGCTTCTGGTAGTTCAATAACATATGCAGACTCTAAACTTCTCTTGATTTTGTATGTTGTCTTGTTCAGTTTTGAAGTTCCTTTTCTTTGTTTTTGATGAGATGTCAATCCAACTAAACAAAAACACAGGTTACTATGGACATTACCTATATACAAAATTCACAATTGAAGTTTTGATTCACCTGTTTTTTAAACTTTGAAAACTGTTTTTGCTTGAATATGGAGTGAAATATCATTTTCTTCCTACTGAAAAGTGAAGCTGAAAATTGATTGGGTAATGAGTAATGACTAATGGGTAACTATCTTATCGCTTCGAGTTCATTATTTCTAGAAACTCCTAGAATGGATTTTACTTCTATTTAAAATATTTTTTATATATTTTATATTAAATTTCATTAGAATTTATAATTTTTATTCTTATTTATTATGTTAAACCTTTGAAACATACTAAAATTTATAACAATTTTTGCTAATCATGTATAACATTCTATAACATTCTAGAATAATGCCAACCAATAGTATAAAAGTGCTACCAAGCGCAAGTGGCAGGTTTATTTACTAACATTGTCTACTACTACCATAAAACAGCAGATACAACAGTTCAACACAGAAATAAACAACAAACTCAAAGAAAAACAAACAAACAAACATTTAGGGAATTCATAACAACACTAAACCACTCCACAGATACATCCAGGCTATACCAGACTATAAACAGCATTACCCACTCTAACAGTGGCATTCACACCTCACATGTGGCTATCTGTCACAGCCAAAATAATATCCCAACATATACACAAGAAGCTAACATTCTAGTTAATCACTACGCAAAGATAAGTCATTTAAACAGAACAACAACCAGAAACATGTAGACAGACAAACAGCCAGACACAAGAAAACCTACAGACTTGACACAACCATTACACCCTTCAATACAGACCAGACCACCAAGATCATCAAAAACATTAAGAATTCGAAGGCTACTGGACCAGACAACATATCTAACATACACCTTAAACACTTGGGCCCACAGGGAATACTAGCTCTCACAAATATCAGCACATATTCATACCAACACTGTATTATTCCTGACATATGGAAACAAGGTAAAATTATTACACTACTCAAAACAAACAAAAATCCAACAGAACCAGCTTCCTATAGACCCATTACTTTACTATGCACACCTTCCAAAGTAACAGAAAGACTAATCTTACAAATCACCAACCCACACATACCACTATCACCTATTCAACATGGATTCAGACCTCACCACTCGACCATGACATTACTCACTAACCTCACGCAGCACATCATGGATGGCATCAACTCCAGATGACCAGCTCAATGTACACTATTAGCAACAATAGACATTAGTAAAGCATTTGATGCTATCCCACGCTTCCCTCTCATAAACAAAATACTCAACACAAACATGCACAATAACACTAAAAGATGGCTGAGCAACTATCTTTGAGGAAGATACTCACATGTCACATTTAATGGCAAGTCATCCAAAAACAAGCTTTTTCCGAATGGGGTCCCTCAAGACTCTGTTGTCTCACCAACACTGTTCAACTTATACACGTATAACATTCCAACACTGATAGATAACAAGTTTACCTTATCATCATATGCAGATGACATCACTCTAACATCCACCCACAACAACATCGACACCACTACAAATAACCTACAAATAACCTACGCAAAGATAAGTCACTTAAACAGAGACAACAACCAGAAACATGCAGACAGACAAACAGCCAGACACAAGAAAACCTACAGACTCGACACAACCATTACACCCTTCAATACAGACCAGACCACCAAGATCATCAAAAACATTAAGAATTCGAAGGCTACTGGACCAGACAACATATCTAACATACACCTTAAACACTTGGGCCCACAAGGAATACTAGCTCTCACAAATATCAGCACATATTCATACCAACAATGTATTATTCCTGACATATGGAAACAAGGTAAAATTATTACACTACTCAAAACAAACAAAAATCCAACAGAACCAGCTTCCTATAGACCCATTACTTTACTATGCACACCTTCCAAAGTAACAGAAAGACTAATCTTACAAATCACCAACCCACACATACCACTATCACCTATTCAACATGGATTCAGACCTCACCACTCGACCATGACATTACTCACTAACCTCACGCAGCACATCATGGATGGCATCAACTCCAGATGACCAGCTCAATGTACACTATTAGCAACAATAGACATTAGTAAAGCATTTGATGCTATCCCACGCTTCCCTCTCATAAACAAAATACTCAACAAAAACATGCACAATAACACTAAAAGATGGCTGAGCAATATCTTTGAGGAAGATACTCACATGTCACATTTAATGGCAAGTCATCCAAAAACAAGCTTTTTCCAAATGGGGTCCTTCAAGGCTCTGTTGTCTCACCAACACTGTTCAACTTATACACGTATAACATTCCAACACTGATAGATAACAAGTTTACCTTATCATCATATGCAGATGACATCACTCTAACATCCACCCACAACAACATCGACACCACTACAAATAACCTACAAATAACCTATGCAAAGATAAGTCACTTAAACAGAGACAACAACCAGAAACATGCAGACAGACAAACAGCCAGACACAAGAAAACCTACAGACTCGACACAACCATTACACCCTTCAATACAGACCAGACCACCAAGATCATCAAAAACATTAAGAATTCGAAGGCTACTGGACCAGACAACATATCTAACATACACCTAAAACACTTGGGCCCACAAGGAATACTAGCTCTCACAAATATCAGCACATATTCATACCAACAATGTATTATTCCTGACATATGGAAACAAGGTAAAATTATTACACTACTCAAAACAAACAAAAATCCAACAGAACCAGCTTCCTATAGACCCATTACTTTACTATGCACACCTTCCAAAGTAACAGAAACTAATCTTACAAATCACCAACCCACACATACCACTATCACCTATTCAACATGGATTCAGACCTCACCACTCGACCATGACATTACTCACTAACCTCACGCAGCACATCATGGATGGCATCAACTCCAGATGACCAGCTCAATGTACACTATTAGCAACAATAGACATTAGTAAGCATTTGATGCTATCCCACGCTTCCCTCTCATAAACAAAATACTCAACACAAACATGCACAATAACACTAAAAGATGGCTGAGCAATATCTTTGAGGAAGATACTCACATGTCACATTTAATGGCAAGTCATCCAAAAACAAGCTTTTTCCGAATGGGGACCCTCAAGGCTCTGTTGTCTCACCAACACTGTTCAACTTATACATGTATAACATTCCAACACTGATAGATAACAAGTTTACCTTATCATCATATGCAGATGACATCACTCTAACATCCACCCACAACAACATCGACACCACTACAAATAACCTACAAATAACCTACGCAAAGATAAGTCACTTAAACAGAGACAACAACCAGAAACATGCAGACAGACAACAGCCAGACACAAGAAAAACCTACAGACTCGACACAACCATTACACCCTTCAATACAGACCAGACCACCAAGATCATCAAAAACATTAAGAATTCGAAGGCTACTGGACCAGACAACATATCTAACATACACCTTAAACACTTGGGCCCACAAGGAATACTAGCTCTCACAAATATCAGCACATATTCATACCAACAATGTATTATTCCTGACATATGGAAACAAGGTAAAATTATTACACTACTCAAAACAAACAAAAATCCAACAGAACCAGCTTCCTATAGACCCATTACTTTACTATGCACACCTTCCAAAGTAACAGAAAGACTAATCTTACAAATCACCAACCCACACATACCACTATCACCTATTCAACATGGATTCAGACCTCACCACTCGACCATGACATTACTCACTAACCTCACGCAGCACATCATGGATGGCATCAACTCCAGATGACCAGCTCAATGTACACTATTAGCAACAATAGACATTAGTAAAGCATTTGATGCTATCCCACACTTCCCTCTCATAAACAAAATACTCAACAAAAACATGCACAATAACACTAAAAGATGGCTGAGCAATATCTTTGAGGAAGATACTCACATGTCACATTTAATGGCAAGTCATCCAAAAACAAGCTTTTTCCGAATGGGGACCCTCAAGGCTCTGTTGTCTCACCAACACTGTTCAACTTATACACGTATAACATTCCAACACTGATAGATAACAAGTTTACCTTATCATTATATGCAGATGACATCACTCTAACATCCACCCACCACTACAAATAACCTACAAATAACCTACGCAAAGATAAGTCACTTAAACAGAGACAACAACCAGAAACATGCAGACAGACAAACAGCCAGACACAAGAAAACCTACAGACTCGACACAACCATTACACCCTTCAATACAGACCAGACCACCAAGATCATCAAAAACATTAAGAATTCGAAGGCTACTGGACCAGACAACATATCTAACATACACCTTAAACACTTGGGCCCACAAGGAATACTAGCTCTCACAAATATCAGCACATATTCATACCAACAATGTATTATTCCTGACATATGGAAACAAGGTAAAATTATTACACTACTCAAACCAAACAAAAATCCAACAGAACCAGCTTCCTATAGACCCATTACTTTACTATGTACACCTTCCAAAGTAACAGAAAGACTAATCTTGCAGATCACCAACCCACACATTCCACTATCGCCTACTCAACATGGATTCAGACTTCACCACTCAACCACGACATTACTCACTAACCTCACGCAGCACATCATGGATGGCATCAACTCCAGACGACCAGCTCAACGTACACTATTAGCAATTAGCAACAATAGACATTAGTAAAGCATTTGATGCTATCCCACGCTTCCCTCTCATAAACAAAATACTCAACACAAACCTGCACAATAACACCAAAAGGTGGCTGAGCAACTATCTTTCAGGAAGATACTCACATGTCACATTTAATGGCAAGTCATCCAAAAACAAGCTTTTTCCGAACAGGGTCCCTCAAGGCTCTGTTCTCTCACCAACACTCTTCAACTTATACATGCATGACATTCCAACACCCATAGATAACAAGCTTACATTATCATCATATGCAGATGACATCACTCTAACATCCACCCACAACAACATCAACACCACTACAAATAACCTACAAACATACATAAACAGTATACAAGACTGGCTCACACACAATAGACTCAAAGTAGTGCCCACAAAATCAACCATCACCTTGCTTACAAGCAACAAAAAAGAACACCAGGTAATTCCACAGCTTACACTAAACAACATCAACATTCCACACACTCACAGGACCAAATACTTGGGGTCACATACAACACATTATCTTTTGCAAACCACCATTCAGGATATTAAAAAAAAATGTACGTCAAGACTAGTGATGTTAAAAAACGGGTTCTTTTATGTCCATGTTATTTATTTATTTATTTTTTTTTATTATTTTTTTTTTTTTAATATAGATATTGCCAATTTAATTATAAGGTATACTTTTGCAATGATATATAAAATAAAAATAAATAAATAAATAAATAAAATAGGCCATATGGTACCAGTATAGAATGTCCTTTTCAGCCTATTTACAGAAAAAAACTGGCCTCTTTCTTGCACTGAAAGTCTTGTATCTTGAGATCCATTAAACTTGCGAGAACACTGGCTGGGAGCTGACTGCCCATTGTCCAACCTTTCCAGGACTCTCCCATCCATGCCTCAGATTTTGAATCTCCCCCTTAACTATCCTTTAGACCCGCGATGACATAATCCCCCCCCCCCCCCCCCGAGACCATCCATATATATACATACACATATATATATACCAATATATACATAAATACTTATATACACATTTATATCTATTATATACCCACCCCATACACAAGCATACATCCAGAATTCCAGATACATACGCACGCATACTCTCATATATACCTACACAAACTCATACACCTCTATTTCGCCCTTTCATTACCTCCGAGATCATTTAGCACATACAGTAATATCCATACAGCCAAAAGAAGCTGATTAAGCACAGACAGAGCAGCAAAGCTAGTATTTATATCCCAAAATGCAAAATTCTAAGTGAAGTAAAACATGGTGCTACATTGGCTTTGTCAACATCCAAATCTGCAATAAGTACCAGTACCTGTGCTATTGAAACTATATGCTCTAATCAATCTAGTGATAATGATTCTTCAATGGAAATAGAATCAGATAATGAAAGTTAAACAGCGTTAGGTTAACACAAAGGTTAAAGAAAGAGATGAATATTTTTATTTTTTTATTTTTCTATTTGGAATATATATATATAAATATATATATAATATATATATATATATATATACACACACACACTGGTATTCTTGCCAATCACAATTATATATTGTTTTATACCAGTATTATGTATTTTTTATTATGTATATTATACCAGTACCTGTGATATTGAAACTAGCATATATGCTCTACCCAATCTAGTGATGATTCTTCCATGGAAATGAAGGTTAAACAACATTAGGTTAACAAAAAGGTTCAAAAAGGTGAATATTTTTTTTTTCTATCTGGAATATATATACTGGTACTCTTGCCAATCACAATTATGTATATTGCTTGAAACGAGGAAGAATGTTTTATGTTCTAGTTAAAAAATATATATATATATATATACAAATTATATATATAAAAAATGAGGGTTTGTTTTTCCTTTCTATTATATACTTTTTGCATGATTCAGTTTTTCTAAAAGATGACTATATATACTAGGTATAACTGTATAAGCATGGTAGTATAGTAAATTATAGGTAATACTAATATACTTATTAGATTAAAGGAAGAAAAATATGGAATAAGTTTAAAACAATAAAAAACAAAAAAACAGACTATCTTCGTTTTAAACAAAAAAAACGACAAAAAACAAAAAAATAACACAATAAAAAATGACTCACATCACTAGTCAAGACTTAACACGCTTAGGGTACTAACAGGCACAAACTTTGGACACCAGCAGGAAACAACAACACTCATATACAAACAATATATTCGCTCAGTTATGGACTATGCTAGCCCATGCTGGGCACCCATTATCTCAAACACACACATAAACACCTTACAGACAATATAAAACAACGCACTTCGTATCATTACAGGATGCACTCAAACAACACCAATAGAACACCTGCACACAGAAACAAAAATACTGAAAGTTAGGGAACATTTAGACATGAGGGGAACACAATTCATGGCAGCAGCGACAACTAACCCACAACACCCTTGCCACTACATGTACAATCACGCACCGACACCTCGCACCATTAAGGTAACACCAGAGAGACATTATAACCAAATACTCCATTCCATACCACCCCCCACAGACATCACACAGTACAGAAAACACACAAACACACACCTAACCCACAAAGCACTGACACGACTCGGTCCGAATGCGGTCCTAGGTGCGAAGCCGCCACCCATTAACAGGTCAGAGATCAGCCTGAGCAGATCGGATCGAGTTAACTTAGCACGATTCCGATGTGGACATCACCCCAACTTACTAACATATAAACACAGACTAGACAACTCCATAGACGACACCTGCCACCTGTGCCACGACACACCACAAACAATTGAACACATTATGACAGACTGTACTGCTCTAGCACAACAACGAACACAACACAACATCACTAGTGCGCTGAACCTCTGGTCCACTCCGAAGAGGGCGATCAGTTACCTGCGTGCCGCCGGCTTGCTCGATCAGGGTGGGCTGATTGGCTAAACAACAACAACCTACAAATACATACAAACAGTATACAAGACTGGCTCACACACAATAGACTCAAAGTAGCGCCCACAAAGTCAACCATCACCTTGCTTACAAACAATACAAAAGAACACCAGATAACTCCACAGCTTACACTAAACAACAACAACATTCCACACACTCGCAGGACCAAAATACTTGGGGTCACATACAACACATCATTATCTTTTGCAAACCACATTCAGGACATTAAAAACAAATGTACGTCAAGACTTAGCATGCTTAGATTTACTTACAGGCACAAACTTTGGACACCAGCAGGAAACATCACCACTCGTATACAAACAATATATTTGCTCAGTTATGTATGGACTATGCTAGCCCATGCTGGGCACCCATTATCTCAAACACACACATAAACACCTTACAGACAATACAAAACAACGCACTTCGTATCATTACAGGATGCACTCAAACAACACCAATAGAACACCTGCACACAGAAACAAAAATACTGAAAGTTAGGGAGCATTTAGACATGAGGAGAACACAATTCATGGCAGCAGCGACAACTAACCCACAACACCCTTGCCACTACATGTACAATCATGCACCGACACCTCACACCATTAAGGTAACACCAGAGAGACATTATAACCAAATACCCCATTCCATACCATGCCCCACAGACATCACACATTACAGAAAACACACACACACACACACACCTAACCCACAAAGCACTGATGACTAGGTCCGAATGCGGTCCTAGGTGCGAAGCTGCCACCCATTAACAGGTCAGAGATCAGCCTGAGCAGATCGGATTAAGTTAACTTAGCACAATACCTGTGCCAGGACACACCACAAACAATTGAACACATTCTGACAGACTGTACCGCTCTAGCACAACAACAAACACAACACAACATCACTAGTGCGCTGAACCTCTGGTCCACTCCGGAGAGGGTGATCAGTTACCTGCATGCCGCATGCTCGATCAGGGTGGGCTGATTGGCTAAACTACTACTACTACTACTACTTGTGTCATAGTGTAGTGTCTGTTGATCTGCTGTACCACATTATGTCCACATATTTATATCATTGTTATAAATTATAATCCCATCATGTCACGCAACCAAAGTGAATCCAAATCATGGCAACATTTTGAATGACTAGAAGGAAATGAGACTGCTAAGTGCAAGAAATGTTCTGCAATATAATAAAGTGCAAAAAATATTCAACAAGTGGTTTCCTTCATCATTGGGTTCAACAGCGAAAAAAATGTGACCATCACCGATTTTTTTTAAAATTGGCATACTTATAGATCTCTGTGAGAAAAACAGAATGATGCTTGTTTCAACACTCTAGGTCATATGGTTCCAGAGATATGGCCCTTCGAATTTTGTAAAAATAGGTCAATTTCCAAGGTCATACCATATTTCAACATGAAATATCTCGGCTCCTATTGCACTTACAGAGACCATTTAAACACTCTTTTAAAGCTTTTAAGCAGATCTACAACTTTGTTTCTCTTCATATTTTACTCCAGTGGTAAAAAAAAAAAAGTTGATCTTATTTTTGACCTTGTGTAGGTCATTTGATGTCACAACCGATTTTTTTCTCCTTTCACCCAATTTTGGGTACACATGTCTACCTTAACCTAAAACAAGATTTTTAGTGTTGAGTAAGTTAGTACAGACGCGACAGTCATTTCAGTGGACAATACCCACCTCCATTTTGACCAAGTACCTTTTTCCACCAAACTTTGGAGTACCGTATCTTTGGAACTGTTTGAGCTAGAGTGTTGAGAAAAATACCATTAGATTTTTCTTACTGAGATATATAATGTCTGCTAATTTTAAAAAAAATCTGTAATTATCTAACGTAACCTAACCCAGTTATTTGGTCGAATAAGTATCTGGCCTCTTATAAAATTTTTTTTTTTTTGTTTATTTCAGAGAATTATATGATATAGGTAATTTAAATTACATAATTAATTTATATGGACATTCAAAAGTGTGAAGAACTTCAAACCTGCTATCCTGCTTAAAGGTAAAGCTATGTATGTATATAAGTACCTGAAACTAGGCTATAGGTACTACCCTATAGAATAAGTTCAGTTTTAAGAGTTAGATGAGTTTTAATAGAATTACTTAACTTTGTGTATTTATTCATTGTGTACAACAGTATGTACCCATGTGAAAATAAGCTTATTTAAACCTTGGAGCAAGGATTTTTTTGGCATCTGTATTTATTCCAATCTGTAAATCAAACTGCACATTTTTTCTTGTTGTAGACCTCTGAAACAAGATCAGTAGGTCCCAAATTTTATTTGTGCCATCCAAGCAAAAATAGCTTTTAACAGGGTTGGATACAATGAATAATTATAATTGTATTTTTAGTAATTGTAATTGATTAAAATAAAATAAAAATAAAGGTAATTGTAATTGATTTTTGAGCTATAACTGATGTAATTGATCAGTTAATGTCAATTGTTAAAAATTATACCTCTAGATCTGGCAGTCATACATCATCCAGTGAAAATAAACCTTTGATACTTTATTTAGTTATACTTAGATATAGATATATATTTTTATAGATATATATTTATTTTAGATATATATTTAGATATATAGAATATATACCGGGTGCGGCAAAAATAACGCCCTTTTTAGTTTATTCTCTTTTATTGAAGGAAATAAATCAATTACAGCATTTTAAGAGAAATAATAAGGTTTTTAAGAAAAATACAGCATTTTAAGAAAAATAATAAGTACTTTCTCAGTAAAAACTAAAAAATGTGGGTTAACATCGCTCCAGTACACACACTTATGGTGATTGATATGCCCGTTCAATTTGAATGTTGCCTCATCTGACCACCATATCTTATCAAGAAAGGTCTCATCTTCATTGACTTTATTCAGGAAATTTTCGCAAAACTCTAATCGTCTATCTGCATCTCCATCATGCAAGCTCTGTAACACATGAGGGATGTGAGGCTTCATCTTGTTCTTCTTTAAGAGTCTACGGACACTTCTGTCACTGATACCCAACTCTGTAGAAAGATGTCTACTGGATTTTTGAGGAGTGTGCAACAATGATTCTCTTAATTCATCACTTTTCTAAGGTTGTTGCTGAAACTGGCCTCCCTGATCTTGTGGCATCACTTACGCTTCCGGTTCTTTCAAATTTCCTAATTAGACTTGTGATATTGCGGCTCTGAACTTGTCGAATGTTAAATTCTTCTGATAACAAACGAGCAGCTTTAGCTCCATTGTTATTGTTTTGGTAATAATGTTTAACTGCTTTCACTCTTTGTTCTCTCGTCAATCGCAAGGCCATATTTATTCAGAATTTCTGTAAAAATAAAAGAAACAAAATGATACAATATAAAACTAAAAAATTATACTGTATAAAACTATGAAGATACAATTATTAAAAGGGTGTTACTTTTGCGTACCCGGTAGTTATATTTGTGTAATTGTAATTGATTCGGACAAAATTAATTGTAATTGCAATTGATCTTGAAATTGTGAGGTACAATACTAACTAATTAATTTGAAGAAAAATAAAAAAATTGTAATTGTTTCCATTTTGTGTAATTGAACCCAACCCTGGCTTTTAAGCTACATATGTTGTTTTTTTCTTTTTAGATAAACATGGATTTCAGCAGTGTGAACATGGGCAGGTTCTGTTGTGACCCATTTAAAAAACACAAAGGAAAAGTGAAAAAAGGCATTCGTGCATTGACTAAAAATTTGATTGATCAAAATCCTGAATTGAAACTAACATATAATCATAAAGCATGTGCAATCTGTCAAAATATACTAGCAAATCATCCATCCCCAATGCCTGAATGTGAACCACTTGAAAAATCACCATCCACCTCATCAAGTGCCCCATCTGAGCTAGAAACCATTGGAGATGTAGTTGAAATGCAGTATGAGCTTAGTAAATTCAATGCTTCATTGGCCACACTTGATGAGACCCCAATAAAACCATGTAAACACTCTGACAGTCTGGTTACGCAAAGAGAAAGTTGAGGAAAGTAGTAGTAGTTGTGAAAAGAAAGCTTGAACTTGCAACTAAACAACCAATTTCATGCAGATTCAGATGATATGGAACTGGAGATTCTTCAATAACTAAAAGAAATTTAATCAAGTGACAAGTCAAAGTGAAAAACTGATAATTCTTACTATCCTACCAAAAAGATGGACACAAGTAAAGATCAGAGAAGAATTTAAGTTCTCAGATTACATGGCTAGGCAAGCAAAGAGTTTGGTGAGTGAGAAAGGAATGCTTTCAACTCCTAATCCGCGTTTGGGGAAATGCCTGAATAGTGAAACTGCTGCCAAAGTAATTGACTTAGACTATCATTTGCCAGATGTGAGTAGACAAATGCCAGGGTTGAAAGACTATGTTTCTGTAAAAGGAGCTGATGGTAGGCGGGAAAGAAAACAAAAATTGCTAATCTTACGCAACCTAAAAAAGTATTTGAGCTTTTTAAAACAAACCATCCAATAATTAAAATAGGATTTTCAAAATTTGCAGTTTCAATCAGAAGAATGTGTGTGGCCATAATTTTTTATTATCATTGTTTATTAAAACCATTATGTTTATTGTACCATTTATTATCTATTAATTATATTTTGTATTTAGGTTAGTATCTTAGCATTCCTATTTAAATTTGAGTCTTATTAGGCAGGACTAAAGTCTCTTATTATAGGTTTTTCTTTCTTACTGTTTGCTGTTGAATAATGATCTCAGTTTTTGTCTAAGGTCAAATCTTTGGTAGGATAAATAATTACCTTGAAAGGCGTATACAAATACTTTATTATTATTATTAAATGTAACAATAATGGCTTCCATAAAATATATTGTAAATACCTAATAACTGCATTTTTAAATGTAAAGTTATGTTGATGCCTCTTTTTTCATGGTTTCACCCAGCTAGACAAGAATCGGTTCTTATAACTCAATTGGTAAAAATAAAGGGATAGGTTATTTTAATATACATATTAAAAGGCAAATTGTCTTAAAAATAGCAGACATTATAGATCTCAGTGAGACAAATCTAATGGTACTTTTCTCAACACACTAGCTCAAACAGTTCCAAAGAAATGGCGCTCCAAAGTTTGATGGAAAAAGGTACTTGGTCAAAATGGAGGTAGGTATGGTCCACTGAAATGGCTGTAGTGTCTATACTAACTTAATCAACACTAAAAATCTTGTTCTAGGTTAGGGTAGACATGTGTGCCCAAAATTGGGTGAAAGGAGAAAAAAATCGGTTGTGACATCAAATGACCTACACAAGGTCAAAGGTCAAAAATAAGATAAACTTTTTTTTTTACCACTGAGGTAAAATATGATATAAACAAAGTTGTAGATCTGCTTAAAGGCTTTAAAATAGTGTTTAAATGGTCTCTGTAAGTGCAATAGGAGCTGAGATATTTCATGTTGAAATATGGTATGACCTTGGAAATTGACCTTTTTTTACAAAATTCGAATGGCCATATCTCCGGAACCAGATGACCTAGAGTGTTGAAACAAGTGCCATTCTGTTTTTCTCACTGAGATCTAGAAGTGTGCCAATTTTCAAAAACATTGGTGATAGTCACGTTTTTTTTTACCCAAAATTCTATTGAACTGACATGGAATGACCCCATTTGAAAAGTGTCCATAAACTCGAAGATGAAAACTTAAAAAGACCATGTGCAGAGACTTTAGATCCTGTCAGTAAGAAAAAAAATAGGGCTGAGTAATGTTCAACAAAAAATAACTTCATTTGTTGCAAAGCTTGCTTCTGGTGATGGTTTATCATTTCATGCAATTGCAAATAGTGAATTTATTAGAAAATCTTTCTTTGAAAAAAATGTGTCATTACCAAAAACACTGTCTCAAGTTATGGATATGGTGCACAAACTATAATATTGCAAAGGAAGATGTTACTTCGGAAATTGCAAATAAAGTATCAGATGGTGAAAAATTTATCATTTCTTTAGATGAATACACATCACTATGAAATTGTTGCTATGTGAATGTTAATGTTCATGCAGTTGGAAAGTTCTGGAATGGTTCATATTTTTGGATCTCTGCCTGCTGATAAGACTATTGAGCTTGTTGAAAAAACTTTAAATTAAGCATGGAAAATGACATAGTTGCTAGTGTAACAGATGGAGCCAGTGTCTGGTAAAATTTGGAAGAATTAGCCATAGTGAGCATCAACATGGTCTGCACTTGGCTGTTTGTGATGTTCTTTACAAAAAAGTAATTCAAGAAATGCAACAGGTATTAGAAGACATTTCTGAGGAAGATGCAAGCATGAACAATGATAGTGATGAAGAGAATGTTGAGGAAGATGGATTTACAACTGTTGTTAAAATTTCAAACAACAATGTTGATAATTTTGCAAATGTTAGGCCTATTGAACTAGCAGAAAGGTTTGAAGACATGCACATTGCTCGCACTATTACAGAAGTAAGAAAAATTATGGAATTATTTCATAGCTCACCCTTAAAAAATGAAATCTTACAAAAATATGTAAGACTTGAGCAAAACAAAGAACTTCATCTACAACTTGATTCACAAACAAGATGGAATAGTTTAATAGTAATGTTGAAAAGATTTGTACAAAGTATTTAGCATTTAATTCAACTTGTCCTAATTTTTCACTGCCTTCTAAATCAATATTGCAAACAACTGCCAAAGAGTTGTTTGCTAGGCTTTTCAGAAAAAGTGAAGTGGATGTAGTGGTAGAAGGTAGTGATGTAAATGAACCCCCAACAGTTTTTTTATACACCACTAGAACTTGAAGTCTTTTCCTCTAACTCATCTTCAAATCAAAGGTCCTTGGGAGAGAAATTGGATGTAGTTGTGCAGAAAGAAATGGGAACCACAGAGCCATGGGCACCCGCAGGTAGGGGCAAGGGGGGGCGCTTGCCCCCCCCCCCCCCTGGAAATGCCAAGAAAATATATTAAATATTTTCTAAGAAAATATTTATATCCTAAACTTGCTGAAAAGTATCCAACTGCCTCCTAAAGGGTGAAAATTTTTATTTGTGTGCATGATAAAAAGTTGCTACCTTTTTATTTGTTCACCGGGAGAAAATCAACTCCAACAAAACTGATTTTATGGAAAAGGTTGTTCATAATTTTGGTAGTGACCGCAGACGACTACAATTCCTATTCAAATGAGCAGTGTAGGTGATGCTCGAAACACCGTTTTCAAATTAGGTACAACATTTACTTCAGTGTGCTTTTTTCTTCATTCTATCATGTTTCTGTTATAAATAAAATAAATGATTGTTATCATGTGCATTGTATGTATATACAATATATATTTGCATTTTCCATTACAGAAAATGCAACACTAAACTTGCTTAGAATTAACCTGCTGGTTCCTAAGGGGTCAAAAGTTTTTTGCTTGCTCCGGTCCCTACCTATTAATACATTAAATTTTGCCCCCCCCTTGGAAAAAATCCTGCGGGCGCCCATGCACAGAGCAACAAGATTTGTGCCTGAGATATGATGCAAAGAAGAACATAAAAGAAATGAATGTTTATGAAGCCACTGGTAAAAGAACAGAAAATTTAAACCTCTTATTTAATGCTCTGGTGACAATTCCTCCAACTTCAATAGAGTCAGAAAGAGCATTTTCTGTGTAGGATTATTCATCACAGAACTCCAAACATCTTTAAGTGATAATAGTATTGTTCATGTGTGTTTTTTAAAGCATTATTTTGTCATAATCCAAATAAATCAATAATTTCAGTTTTATTAGTCTCTAGGAAGTTTTTATCAAAGCATGTTTTTGTTTAATAATAGGAAATTTTCTGTTTAGTTATTTAATTTATTCTAGTACTTCAACCTTATTCAATTTTTTTAATCTTGGGAATTTCCCAGGATCCCAGGATTGCAAGTTTTTGAATCCTATTTCCTAAGATTAAGAAAAGAGTGGGAAATGCTCAGCCCTAGGTAGAAGGACCCACTGCTGTAGAGTTCTCATTGCTTGCTGTCTCATGGGTGCTGCTGTGCTACTGGAAGAGCTCTCCAGCTCCACCATATTAGTTTCTTCTTGGTGGCATTTCATGTCTTGTTCCTGACATGCTGTTTCAGTGTGGCTTCGCCCCAACTTTTGGGACTTCTTCTTTGCCAGCTTATCTACTCCCATCATGCAGCCCCACCTTCCTTTCTCCCTCTGCACCATCAGGAACTCCTTGTCATTTTTATCAAGTTTTTTGGCATCAGCATGGGCGATGTCAAAGAGTTCCTCCAATTTCTGAAGGAAAGCCTCCCTCTTCCTTTGTTCTGCCTCTGACTTCCTACTCTTTGTCTTTCCAAGACCTCACCACTCTTCATACAGACCTTCGATCTTTGGGGTGATGTTTCTGTCTGCTATGGTCAGAATCCTGGCCCTCTCTCAAACAGTTGTTGCAGCCTTAAGAAGGGACATTTTCTCTTTTTGGAGCTTGTGGAACAGGCACTGGAATACTTCTCCTAAAGAAGGAAGCTTCCCTCTAATCAATTCCTTCCTTGGCTGGCCAACCAACCATGCTTCAGTAGATATCCTTGTCAATGCCATTCTTGAGATTCACCTGAGGAAGAAGGAACACTCCATTAACACACACAACAGTAGCAACCAAGAGATAATATTAGAGATACAATGTTCTGAACCCAAATGTGCAGGAAGAGACAAACAAACACTGGAAGTGCAAATACTTGCACTTGTCAATGACTGATGGTCATTGAAGGTTGTTGAATTTTCCCTCTTATGGGGGAAACATTGAGATAATATAGCAGATAATATAAGCCAATTGAGCTAAAGTTTTGCTTACAGCACTTTTTTTGAGACTAGTAACAATATCCAGGGGTAGCCACATTGAATTTTGAAAGTTCAAAAATAAGGACCACCCTAATGTGGCACTAGTAAATATTCTTTGATTCATGTGAAATTTTGTCTGTGACCATTTTTTGATATTTCTAATGAAATCTGGGAGTAGCACAGTTAAAATTCATAACTTGAATTTTCCCTTATCATATAGCTAAGGACCACCCTAAGGGTCATCAATAGTGGATCATAGTCTGGATAAGGACAACTGGAAATTAACTTGTATATTGATTATAGGAATTACTTCAAACTATAGGCAAACTTTAACACTGAAAGAATCAAAAAACTTTTCTATTTTTTTTTTGTAAAGTTTAAATTTAGTTTTTCATTTGGGATATTGAAAAATGGTGTTTTTCAGTTGTTTGATAAAAAAATATGGGCTACATTATGTAAATATCATAAAATAAAAATTAGTGTGGATAGTTGTCTTTGGTACTTACAGAAACACCCGTGTTGACTGCAGATAAATTTAATTGATGAGCCTTGCTATAGAGATTAAGCTTATTCATGGGGCTCTGGCGATGGTACATTAAGTTTAGAAGTAGTTAAATGTAGTTAGACCCAAAGTAGAACTATATTTCCTTCTCGCATGGCCTCATTCCCCTTACTTGTTTACAAATGGGCTTAATTACTTAAGCCTAAGATTCAGGGCTGGAAAAAACCCAGGGTTTAAAAAAAAAAGCCTAGGTTTTTGTGTGTGTGTGTGTGGGGGTATTTATGCACTTTTCAATATAAATAATTATGAATAGTTAATGGCTGGTATTAAAATTTTATACATCTTAGACATAAGTTATGATTTTTGTAATTTGTTAACCAAGGAAAACAACCTGCCCTCAGAATGATCTCTTGATTTTCTAGTCTTTTTAAGTTTAAAGAATTTTCAATGAGCTTACGAGTTACTTTTTTATGAGTTTATTATTAATATTCATTCCATGTTTAGTTTCTTTTTGTCCAATTTGTATTTTGTCAAGACCATAAAGGGATATGATTTTCTAAATATAAGGTTGTAACATATATTCTGCTCAATTTTTTAGTTCATTCAGAACAAAAATTAAAGGACTTATAAGGACAAATTTGCTTGAATTTTTAGCTTATTCACAACAAAAATTAAATGACATAATGACAAATTAATCAATATAATTCCCTTCTTTTTCTATAACCTCCTCCCACCTGTAGAAAAGTTTTTATGCCACGTTTGAAGAAATCCCTTGGTTTTGAGTTAAAAAAAAGTGATCACTTCGTTTTTGATAGCTTCCCTGGATTGCAACTTTTGTCCATCTAGGTGGTGTTGCAGACTTCTGAATAAATGGTAGTCTGAAGGTGTGATGTCCAGAGAATAAGGTGGATGAGGCATTTTTTCCCAACCAAATGCCTCCAATTGGGCAGTGGTGATTCAAGCAGTGTGAGGGTGTGCATTATCCTGGTGGAATAGAACACCTCTATGATTAATTAATGCAGGATGTTTTTCTTGTAATGCCATCTTCAATCGTTGGAGTTGTTGGCAGTAGACTTCAGCTGTGATTGTTTGGTTATCTGGCAGAAGCTCAAGATGAATAATTCCTTGCATATCCCACCAAATGCATAGCAAAATTTTCTTTGGATGGGGTCCATTCCTTGGCTGAGGTTCAGGCTTTGTTTCAAGGCTAAGCCACTGATGTCGATGCTTAATATTGTTATAGAGGACCCATTTTTCATCCCCAGTGATGATCCAATTAAAAAATGGTGCCTGCAGTTGCAGAGAATGCAGTGATGTGCAAATATCAAATCGATGTTGAAGATTCACTTGTGACAAATCATGCGGAACCCATTTTCCAACCTTCACTACTTTTCTTAACAGCTTCAAATGACAATGAATGGTCATATGGCTAATGCTGAGTTGCAGGCCAAGTTCTCTTAGTTACCATTGGTTTTCCTCCACTGTTGCTTTCAGCAACTCTTCATCTAACTCATTTGGTTGTCCTGTTCATTGATAATCTTTCAGACTGAAGTCTCCATTTCTGAACTTCTCAAACCATCTCCTACACATCCATTCACTCACATCATCATTTCCATAAACTCTTTGAATGTTTCTTGCAGATTCACTAGTGTTAGAGCCTTTATGGAACTCATACAGCATCACTTGTCGAATATGCTCTTTCGTGGGCTCCATGTTTTTCAATTACTGTAATATCGTAGGGGTCGTGTTGTAACTGTATGAAAAACACCAGAGAAAATATTCATTAGCCTAAGTCATTCTGTATCATTCTGTATCTTGACAAAACCTGTGCGAACCTGTCACCACGTGTATTTTGCAACATTTCTAAAACTATTTCACATTATCTTGAGGGTATTCTATTAGCTACCATCCATTTTCTAATTGAGCAGAATTTATGTTACAACCTGATAAATATAGCTTGCTAAACTTAATTTTTTAATAACCCTGAAATAGTTAATTTCAGTTTAACTTGTTAGATAATTTTTTTTTATTTTCTACTGGTCTACTCTACTAGGTAACTAAATACCCTCTCAATATATAGCTACAGTATATATTTAATATACATTTTAAGAAAAATATGCAATTCTTGCAATGATTATTGGCAAAACTAGGTAGGTATATAGAGTACTACTTGCCTAAAGTACACTTTTAATACATGTCCATTGAAAAATATCCTGACAGAAAGTAAACATTTAAAAAACCTAATAAAACCTACTTAGAGGTGGGGGTTTTTTGTTTCCTTTTTAGGGTGGAGTTTTTAATTGCCAATCCTGCTAAGATTACTTCAGTTTTTAAGTAGCTAGTTGACTACTTAGCAAAGTCAGAATGTGGTTTATAAAATATTATGGACTGTTGTTTTGTCATCACAGCTTGTATTTTGTGTTCATTCAAGCTTAAAAGTTTTATTTTCCTAAATAAGGATTACTGTTTTGTTGAGATAAATTTGATGTTAAAAATGAATAAAGGTGAGAATTAAGAAAATACTTCTGATTTTAGCCTTAAACTAAAAAAATATATAAAATACAATAAAAAATCTGGATTTTTTTAGGTGGATTTATCTGGAATTGTTTCACTAGATTTTTTAATGCCAATTCCATTTGAGATAGAACCATTCCTAGAGTGAAGCTCATCACCATTATATTTTTATAATGATTTTATAGCAGTAAAATTTAATACTTGAATATAGATTACTCTCATTAGTCACATTAAATTATGGGTGTATTTATTAATATTAAGCTTTTAAAATTTTGTATTCTATTTTCCATTAATACCTAATGCCCTAGCTTATATGAATCACAGAGGTGTTTTAAATAGATTTTTACGAGTATTTTTGTCATAAGCTCTAAATATAGATTAATATTGGTGAATAAAGTTCAATAAGTCTTTTTAACATTGTTTAGATATTGTGTATAGACCATTCTCAATTCTAATAACTGTTCAAGAGACTCAGGGGGGGAGGTCACTGTAAGTTAAGGTTCTGATAATAAAGTTTTGTTCTGATGAATGAGAGGAGGAGATACCTTTACCATTATTAGTAATATACTTGCAAAACGTCTGTGAGGACATAGGTGAGATAAAATTGGACATTTGAAAGTGAAAGTGATTCAAGTGCATTTTTTAGTGATTTTTGCCTTTTGCAAAAAAATGACTAAAGTACTTGAATCCACACACTGTGCACAGAGTGTATCCCTGTGAAGTGACTCAAATAACTCATTGATTCAAATTTTACTGTGTGGGAAGAAGAAAACCATGATCAGAGGTGACTCAAGTACTTGAATCACTTGAGTTTTGGCATTCTGAATACACTTGAATTACTTCCACTTCCAAGCATCCAATTGTAGAAGGTATCAAAATTATACCAGTTGGTACCATAGTTGTTAATGACATCTCATATTCTATGTGAGTAGAATAGAAGAAATGAAAAGCTAAACTCAGAAGTTTACTTAATTTTGTCAAAGTGAAAAATAACAGTTAGGAACATATGACCAGATGCAAGAAACTTTGAGTCTGGTTTGAAATAATAACAGGAACATGCTGAAGGTAGAGGCAAAAATTGGCATTTTGTTAAACAAAGAGTGGGTGAATCAATTTAAGCAGTTATAGACTTCATTTTTGCTGGCCCATAGAAAAAAATATCGGTGAATGAATGAAAGAGCATTTAATAGCAATATACTTCAGAGAAGAGGTTTAATAGGGGGTGGGGAGATGTACTCAGAATTCAGAACCATTCTTATTTCATCAGTTTTTTAATGTTGAAAACCTATCTGATTCCAATTAGTTTATAGGATTAGAAGTGTACTATAGTAGGCCTTGGCTTTCTCTATATTTTCATAGATAAAGCATCCCAAAAGTTTTAATTTTATTTCTGGAATGATTTTCATAGGTCTAATTTCATAAATTTTAATCCTTTGGCAGGTTGTTAAATATCTTTGTGCCATCAATTCCAGTATGGAATTCCTTCTTCATAAAATAAGAAAAATAGAAAAAGGAGTTTAAAATAGTTTGGGGGTCATTCACGATTTGAATTTAATTATGGAACAAATTGAAAAACAAGAAACTAAAGAAAAAAATGTTAAAAACTCAAATGTCAGCTTAATGTTAAATGAACAATTTTATTTAAAGGCTGACAATGAAATTAAAAATGAAACTTTAGAAATGGAGAGTGAATTTTCAAGGGAAACATTTTGTGTGTCTGGAATTCTTCCTCCAGAGGTTTGTTTTTATATTTTAATCTAAGGTAAATATACATTATTATAATAATAATAATATCACTAGAAAACAAAATTTTTGTCACAAGTAAACTGTTCAGTATTTTTTGCATACTTTTTTACACTGAATTCAAAAATGCAATTAGAATCTTTCTATCACCCATAGGTTTTGTGTGACTGATACGTATTACTGTATCTTTTATATAGCGTGTAAAGATTTTTTAGAAAACTGTGCTTTATTTATAAGGATGACATGTTAGTATTGGAGAGAGGAAGTTAAATTGGGTGCTAGCAGGTCATTTATAAGACAGTTGACTTGATTCCTTGGGTACGGGTTATCAGGCAAGGCAGGCTGATACATGTATCTACATGTTCAGACATGCACCGAGTCACTGTCTGAGGCACACTGTTTTGTCAGTTGTGTGCCAGTTGTGTGTGTGCTAGTTGTGTGTGAGCACCACAAGTGTTACTCAATCTGTTCTGTGAAGTGTGTTACATCCTGCAGTTACAGTTCTGTGTTAATTAAGCTTGCATTATGCCATGAAAGTGTTTAAATCACCTAGATAATTTCTGCTGTTTGTGGAGAGCTAACCTTCAAATCTCAGAAACGAACCATTACTTCACTGATTAAAAAATGTTATAAGCTTTATTTTGGGTGCAAACTAGGTGACCAAGATAAGTACTGGGCCCCTCATATTTGCTGTGTGACATGTGTTAGACTTCTAACTGGTTGGAAAAATAGTTCTCATCACATGCCCTTTGCCGTGCCTATGGTTTGGAGAGAACCAAAAGACCATTCATCAGACTGTTATTTCTGTTTTACAAACATATCAGGGATTACTTCTAAGTCCAAACATACGGTGAAATATCCTAATTTACCATCAGCAATGAGACCTGTTCCACACAGTGAAGAGCTACCCATACCGAAACCACCAGAAAATGTGACCATGGACGAAGATGACTCCGATACTGATGAAGTTCATCCAGACCAGGTAGGAGAACAGTTTGATAGTGACCCAACATTTGAAGCAAGTGGTCCTTCCTCGGAACCTAATTTAATAACTCAGGGAGATCTTAATGACCTCATTTGTGATTTAAATTTGTCTAAAAAACTGGCTGAAATTTTAGCTTCAAGATTGAAAGGATGGAATCTTCTCCAGCAGGGCACTAAAATGTTTTTTCCACAACTGCCAGGATGAATTTAAATATTTTTTCTCTCAAGAAAATGGTCTAGTATTTTGTAATGCTGCTTCTCTTATGGAGGCCCTTGGGCATCAACACAATACAATGGAGTGGCGCTTGTTCATTGACTCCTCAAAACTTAGCTTGAAGGCTGTGCTTCTCCATAATGGAAATAAATACTCATCAGTTCCTTTAGCTCATGCTGTCAACATGGAGTCATATGACAATATGAAACTTCTCTTGACAAGTATTAGGTATGAGAAATATTCCTGGCATATTTGTGGGGACTTGAAAGTGATTGCTCTTTTGCTTGGCTTGCAACTTGGATATACTAAGCACTGCTGTTTCTTGTGTGAATGGGACAGTAGGAACAGAAAAAATCACTACATACAAAAGCAGTGGCCAAAATGAGAATCATTTATTCCAGGAAAGAAAAATGTGGTGAATAAGCCACTGGTTAATCCTCAACTAATTTACTTACCTCCATTGCACATCAAACTTGGACTGATGAAAAATTTCATCAAGGTAATGGATCAAAATGGTACAGGATTTCTGTACTTAAAGAATAAATTTCTGAGGCTAAGTGATGCTAAAATCAAAGAAGGGATATTTGTAGGTCCTCAAATAAGGGAGTTGATATATGATGAGCAATTTGAAGATCAGCTGAATGAAGTGGAAAGAACCGCATGGCAATCGTTCAAAAATATTACTAAGAATTTTTTGGGAAATCATAAGGCTGAAAACTACCATGAAATAGTGAGTGATCTTTTGAAGGCCTACAAAACTATGGGATGTAATATGTCCCTAAAAAATACATTTCTTACACTCCCACTTGGACTTCTTCCCCGAAAACCTTGGCACTGTCAGTGACGAGCACGGGAACGCTTTCATCAAGACCTTTCCAACATGGAAAAGCAGTACCAGGGCAAGTGGAGCCCAAGTATGCTGGCTGACTACTGCTGGACCCTCAAGAGAGATGTTCCACAGGCGAAATAAAGCAGAAAATGAACAATGTCACCTTTTAGGTAAGTACAAAGGCCATGCATTAATATAGAAGTATACATTTTTTATTAAAATATAACTGTGTGCCACATAAAAACCTTGCATAATGGAGAAAATCTAACAACATATTCAAATTCAGCGTAAAAAATACTGTTAGGCTCACCTACTTCAATACTTGTGACAGAAAAAAACAATTATTTTGTTGACCAGTGTATAATTTTAACAATTTAGTATTTTAATTTAAGGCCCTAAATATTAAACTCTGCTGTACAGTACATAAAATATTTGCATTTAATGAATTAAAGGGCCAACATTAATCATCATCATCCCTCTTTCATCTCTCTCACACACTTCATATTTTTCTTTGCAAATGCTTTATCTTTTTAGGTTCAAGGTGAACTCCATGCTCGGTACAGTTCTTTTTAGAGAGGCTCTAAGATAATCGCAATAGGTACAATGAGAGTAAGGAACATTTTTTGGATTTAACATAAAATTACTTCCAATATATTATCATTTGTGAATTAAGTGGAAAGGATTGTTCTGGTCACATTATAAGGGGTTACAACAATGTAAATTTTGTTGGTTATCCCCACCTATTAACAAAGGTTTCCATTTATAATTGTAACATGAGCATGTACTGTAGGTCTGACCAAATGTTGAGAGTTTCAAAAGCATGCCAATTCATCTAGTCTGATATGTTATGAAACATTTTTTTCATATTTCAAGATTTAATGCAGTGGTCACTCATTCTCCTAGGCTATACAGTGTAATATGGAATCTTAGTTTTGTTCACTAAACAAGACCCAGAACACAAAGCCTTCAAGTTTGGCTTACACTGTTGGTGTCCTGGCTTCATGTGAACATGTCCTGTAACCTTTTGATTTTAAATCTAGTCTATTGAGTCACTAATTCTCACTGTATATACTTTGGTCTATATAATAACCTTCCCTCTTCCTCCAAAGAAAGGAAGAAAGAAAAACCTAAAATAAGTACAGCACTTAAGAGTAGGGTTGGCACCAAAGTGGGTAACCCACTTTTGCTTGCCCATGTTAGTGGGTTTTTTCATATATATTTATCATAATATTTCTGTGAAAATTAAAGTCCTCTGTTCACTGAAAGTGAAAGAGAGGGGTAATATTCCATGGTTACTCATACATATATAGTATAATAATAATAATGATCAGTATAGGGAAACCCCGATTATTGCGGTTTTGATTATTGCGGTTTTTGAGTTATTGCAGTTTACAATTTGATACCAAAGAACCAATTATTGCGCTAATAATTCGAGTTATTGCAGTATTTTTGCGGCAACCAAAAATTTACAGATGCTATGTATGTTTGTACGTACGTATATACACGCTGAATTCAAGCAAGCTTCAGTATCGCTGCTGCCTCCATAGCGTGCACATCGTTTCACTGCTTATTCTGTGTTGTTTTATTGACAAGAAACCCCCCTGATATAAAATGAGTTCTAAAAGAAATAGTGAAGCTACAACAGAAATAGATAATGGAAGTGTTCAAGAATTGCTCCAGTCTCATGATAATGACCTTAATGATGAAGACATTATTAATCTAGAACAAGAGCGGGCGTACGGTGTTCAGGATGGCAATGCTGAAGAAAATGAAATTGAAACGGCAACAAAAGAATTCACGCTAAAAGAACTTGATGAAATGTTTCGTGATTGTGAATCTCTCAAGCAGAAAATAATGGAAGGAGATCCTAATGTCGAGCGTGCAATGAAGGTGCGCCGAGAAATAGAAAATTCAATTTGCTGTTATAGAGTAATGTACCAAGAGAAGAAGAAAAATTTGAAGCAAACAAATCTAAAATATTTTGTCAAAAAATAAAATATTTCATGTATTTTTTGTGCACATGCTGGTGCACTGCAATAAACTTTTAAAACTTAAAAACTGTGTGTCATTTATTACCTTCTTTATTTAAATACGTACATGAATAAATACCCGATGTAAAAAATCGATAATTAAAGTTTATCATTTTGGAAATTTTGGCAACAACAACTTATTTCCCATAGGTTATGGTTCCCGATTATTGTGGGTTTGCTTATTGCGGTTTTTTCCTGGCAGCATTAACCACAATAATCGGGGTTTCCCTGTACTGGGTTATCATTGTGTATTTTGAATACAATATGAATGGAATTTGGATTAAAAATGATGATAAAGAGAAAGTCTTGGGTATCACTGTGACTAATGAATTTTAAACCCTCAAATCACTGTATGGTAATCAGAAATAAAGCAAATGCTAGACTCAATCTCATGCAGACACACATTGAATACAAATCACCCAATATTATAAAGCAACTATATACATTTCATATGTGAGACCCCTCCTTGAATACTGTATTCAATTTAATAGTCTCTATTTGATACAAGATATTGAAAAACTGGAAAAAGTACAGAAACGAGCAACAAGAATGATCCCCTCTCTAAGACAATTGACATATAAGGAAAGACTGGTGTATCTAAACATGTTCTCATTAAAAAGGAGGAGGTTAAGGGGTGATATGATAGAGGTGTATAAAATGATAAAAGGGTTGGATAAGGTAGATTTTGATTCTCTTTTCATTAAAGATCACAATAACCAGACTAGAGGTCATAGTATGAAATTATTTAAGCCAAGATGTAGAACAAATTTAAGAAAACATAGTTTTACAAACAGAGTAATTAAGTTTTGGAACAGTCTGACAGAAAAAGTGGTGACTTCAGATACACTTGATTCCTTCAAAAGAAGGTTGGATAGTTTGATGTCTGCAAGGGACATCTGGTGATAGTGTTTAAGCCCATTTTTATTGCATGAATGGTACTAGTTTATTTCATATATATTATGTGCATTTAGGTGATCAGTGGCGGCTCGTGACTTTGTTATGGGGGTGTAGGGTTGCCAACTATCCTTTTTTGTAGATTTTTGTCCTTGTCCTTTCTTGAGTTCGGAAAGGACGCCATTTGTCTTTTTCTGATAACAATCTTGTTCCAAACAACAGTTTTGTAACAAAACTTTTGTTTAAAAGGAAATAATTATAAAGTCTTAAGTCGAGTAACATTTTATAAGTTTTATCTATTTCTGGAACATCTGCATATTGCGAAAGAATTTTCAGTGTGATGAATGCTAAATGGCGTGATGATAGAAACCGATGTTCGGTTGAACTATTAAAAAGTGAGCTTTTTGTTTATTTCAATTTAAAGGATAATTGTTTGGGTTTTGCAGAAAAAATAAAAAATGATACTCTTTTACTGAAGTTTGCAAAAATTCAAGAAAAGTATAAATTTAAAAATAAATAAATATCAAGTTACCATAAATTTTGTTAATGCATGACTCAATGGGTCAATATCTGTATATCAATAAAAATATTTCCTTTAAAAAATATGCAATAAAAAAGCATGCAGTGTAAATTGTAATAAATTATAAATAAAATTTTACTTCTTTCCCTGACCCTGTAGACAGTATATTGGAATTGATGTTCTTGTCCTTTATTCAAACTTCATGGAGTTGGCAACCCTATGGGGGTGCTGCCTCAGAAATTGCGAACAATTGTATCGATTTTATATATATATATATATGAGAGAGAGAGAAAGTCGAATAGATAAATAGATAACTACTCACTACTCAGTCATAAAAATAAGTAAAATAGTATCATAAAATCAATTATAGGGTACTTATGCTTAATGGGTAATTTCGAATTTGCCAAAAAATTTATTTATAAACAAATTCCATTCTTCTGTTTTTATTCTGAGCAAAAAGGTCTATTACTTTTTCATTGAAATTCTGTGTACTGTTGATCAAATTTTTCTCTATTGAAATCATTGCAGGAGCATTTAGATAGTCTTTCCTGATTCATAGTGCTCCTTAAGAATGCCTTTATTCTTTTTAATGTTGAATGGCAGCATTCGGCCTCGGATGTAGTCATGGGGATGGTCAAAAGAATTTTTATGAGCTTAGCTAGTTCTCCAAGAACATCTACTAGATTATTTTCAGTGATAAATTTCAGCAGATCAATTAACCTGTCATAATTGTGCATATCAGGTCTACTGTAGAAAACTTGTAGTTCAGTAAGAAGCTTTTCTTTTTCAATCATGGGATATGCCTCAGTGGTCACCGTTACCTCTTCCATAGGCATTTTCATATTATAGCTATCGAAGTTTTCCTTGGTAAACAGCTTAGCAGCTACTAATTGTTTGGTAAATGAATACCTCTCAGCTATGTCAACACATACGCAGTCGCACACTTCCTTTGCTTCAATCATGAGTGTTTTTGAAGGATTTTCACAGTACTCCAAATTTCTTATTTTTAAAATGGCATTGTTGAAGTTTGCTATATATTCTTGTACTTTACATGAGTCAATAGCTCGAGATTGCATTTGATTGTAAATGACTTCTACGTGAGGCATTATCTGATGAAAAAGTTTCAACCAAAAGATGAACTTTTCGTTATTCAAAACATGCAAAATTCCTGTTGCTTCTGAAATGGTTTGATCTGCATTTGCTGTCGACTGTATTTCTTCAAGGCATTTTTTTAAGGGTTTGAAATTTTCATAGACGCGGTTTATGGTGTAGGGGATGGATGAGGAATGCAGCTGGCCATATGTTTGCTTAAGATAGAGAGACGAAGTGGTGACCTGGAGAAAAATGTTGGTATAGCCAAGAGGTTAGAAAAGAATATTCTTGAATTTCGGGTAGTACTTGCTGCATTTTTCATAATCAGATTCAGTTGGTGGGCATAACAGTGAATGAAGTGTGCATTATTGTAAACTACTATAATTTTAGCCCGAACTCCCCCTTTTTTTCCTTTCATGACATTTGCGCCATCAAATGTCTGAGCAATTAGTTTCTGCTTGTTTCCTTTGAGAAGAATATCTAGCTGATCTAGAATGCACTTAGATAGTCCTTCTGCCATTTGATTTTCCGGAGTAAAGAAACCCCAGAAGCGCTCAAAGACTTCCTCATTCAGCTCGTATCTCAGAACAATAACCATTTGAGTGTGTTCAGAAACATCAGTTGTGTCATCAGCCATGACTGCCACAAACGAAGCTTCTTTAATTTCTTTTTTTATTTGATTGCAGGATACCTGCAGCACACAGTCAAGAATATCATTCTGAATGGTTTTGGAAATGCCCTTGAAGACTGTGTTGCTTTCTAAATGTTTTTTCAAATCAGGATCTAATTTTGATGCGAAATTAATTAATCCCCTGAATACACCTGGATTTGCCGAATCATCTTTTTCATCATGTCCACGTAAAGAAATCTCAAAATTTCCGCAGAATTTAATGCAGTCTATTATTTTTGACAATATTTCATGATTTTTGGTAACTGTTATTATGTTCGATAATCGAGAGTTTGTAAGCCTCACTAAGTTTTTCTTTGATATTTACCATTCCTAAAAGTGACGGGAAATCATATTATCAATATGCTTCTTTGAACGCTCATGTTTTTCACTTTTTTCTTTCATTTTGTTTATATTTGTAAAACTACTTTTTGTCCATGTCAAGTCACCACTGAGTAGTAGACACGGGAAACAAAATAATGCATTTTTAACTTTACAACCACAAAGCCAACTTTTTCTTTGGTACCATTCTGAATTAAAACTATGAATATATTCCTTATTGTTACTTATTCTGGGCTGAGCTATTTGAATTTCTGGTGTAGGGCGTCCTTCAGTTTTAATAGCTATTTTTTCTTGGAGATAACTATGAAAAATTACGAGACTGAATTTTACTCACTGTCACCCGACTCACTTCTGGGGCTAGCACAGCCATGATAATAGAATAGGCACCTAGTTAAAATTTCAAAAAACAAAAAGTCACTTGCGAAAAAAATATTCTAAGAAATGAAAGCTATATATTGTAAATAATCCAATTATTATATAATTAACTTCAATCTCACAACAAAAAATAAATGATAATGAATCATTGATAAATGCAATTTGGAAATTAAATTTTGAATTAGCAAACGATACAGCAACACAACTACCACGTCAAACAAACAAATTGGCACTGCTCTGTCCACAGTGCTTTGGATCCTCTTAAACCCGCGATTCTGACTCGCTCTTTGTACGTCTGCCACTAAGGTTTCAAGCATTTCAAACAAAATCTGGAACTGTTAAGTACGCAGTTCCACGGGAAGGCTGAAGCTACTTTCGTGATTCATTCGTTTGGCATTGAAATAGTTTAAGGAAAAAAGTATATAATCTGATTTAAAAACTCAAAGTTCATTGAAAAAAAAAATCAGAGAGGCTATTTTAAATATTTAAATATAAAGATCATAAGATCATGGGGGTGCTGCAGTTCCACAGTGCCTACCTGCGAGCCACTCCTGTAGGTGATAGATCCCACAGCTCAACACAAGTGTGTGATATAGGGAGGCAGCATCTTGGGTTAGGGGATACTCTCTGTCCTTACACACCCCATTTAAAGAGATTCCTCTGCGAGCAGTGCCCCCCATAGTACTGTGAGGTATTGAAAAACTCATGATCTTCACTTGACCCACAAACACCTTTAAATGGGAGACCCAAAATGGGTGCACACATATTTCTACATTACTGTACAGTCTTTACAGCCACACCTACACTTTTCCTCCTAAGTATATATATTGTAACGTATATGGTTGTAAATTGTGACTTGGTCCACAATTGATATGGACTGTGACTTATTTTTGGTTGGCAAGGTACTGGTATTGATGGGTACCGTAATGAAATGACTGGATTCTTTGGATCTGATATATTTGCATGTCAGTTATAAATAGATATAGAGTGTAACATATTTGTGGATAGTAGCCTATTATGACTTTGATCCTCTGGATCCAGAGATTCTATCTTTAGTTTTAAATTGACAATTAATTAGTTTCGTAAAAATTGGTTGTTGCCAATGTACAGGCAGTTTTTACATAGTGGAGCCACCTCGATGGGCCGAAGTGGGCCCTAGTGTGCCCACTATAAAAATTTCTTAGTTCTTATGTATTATTTCTGGGGTTTAATGTTACCAAATTTAACTACTGGTACAGAAATCAGATGAGGGGAAGTGACAACAAAGTTGACTTTTAGTATAAGCAAAAAAAAAATAGTAAGAAATTCACATGTTCAAACACATGAGATGATGATCTTGTTTGAACTTGTATTGTACACTCCACAGTCCATGTTACATGGTCAGTTGGCTTCTTGCAATTCTGTACTTTAATTTAACCTCAGCTAAGTTTCTGGCATTTTCTTATATTTTCTTAGTTTGAATGTATTGTATTACTTCATTTATACACATTCGTATGTTTTAATAAACTTGTATACAGTACCATGTGCTCAAGTGTTTTATTATCCTTTAAAAATCCTTTTTTATGTTATACAACATTGAAGTTACGTTTAATTTAAAGCTAAATTTATCATTATTAATAACTAGGTAGTATTTCAGTGAACAGAGGATTTTAATTTGGACAGAAATATCATGATAAAAATAATATGTACTAGGGATGTACCAATATAGCTTTTTTAGCCGATAACTGATACTGATAATTAAAAAATAGTATCAACCGATAACCAATACCAATATCTAGCTAGGGTTTATTAGTTTGTCATATTTTTGTAACATATTCATAATTTATTTTCTGTGTTGAAAATTTGGCAACAAAGCAATAATCCTTTTCATTAAAGATGGCAACACTGCATTAGATGTCATAGTTTTGTTTGTTACACAATCGGACTGCGGGTGTATGTTGGGCTTAGTAAATGTGTTTTTAACCAGCTAGCTGGATTAATATTGTGAGCTATGACTACAAGATAGTTTTTGGTTTTCTAGGCTTTATATCTATTTCTCAAAGGATTTTCACTTGTTTGATTGGCTGTTTGAAAAGAAAATTGGGTAAAACTTATGTGCTACATTTCTTAGGACCTAGGTGATGATTAAAATAAAGGCTATGATGAAAAAAATAATGAGTTATGTGAAGTGATAAAACAATAAAATATTGGAAATTTCATCTTCTAAATAGTTTTTTATTCATAATTTTGGAAAAATCATACTTTGAAATATTGGCTGATACTGATACTGTTAAAAATCTACCGATAACACCGATACTGATATATCGGCACATCCCTAATATGTACAATACCATTGATAATTATAATACCGGGTGTCTCAAAATAGATGGAACCCATTGACATGATAATAATTTATTACTCAGAAAATAAACTCCAAAAACGATTACATTTCCTGGAAGCTGATATGATAACAATTAAAAACTGAAGATTTGAGGTCTCTAGATCAAAGGATACATTTATTAGAGCACATGTTCCAAATGACTGCCGTTGCGCTGCAGACACACTTGAAGCCGATGAGCGAAGTTGTCAATCACCCTGACACACTCTTCCTTCCTGATGGCACGAATCTTCTGGGTGATGGCCACTTTCAGTTCAGCAATGGATTGAGGACGATTCTCATACACGTGGTCCTTCAAGAACCCCCAGAGATAAAAATCTGGGGGGTTCAGATCGGGTGAATGCGGAGACCACTCAGGTTCGCGGCGCTTGCTGATCAGCCGATCAGGGAATCGGTGGTCCAGCCACTCCATCGTGATGTTGGCTGTATGTGGAGTTGCCCCATCTTGTTGGAACCATTGCACATCTCGATTCACGCCATGACGTGTCCCAAGTGCCCTCCAGAACTTGTTGAGCACCACAATGTAATGCTCCTTTGTGACAGTGACTGCCTCCTTGTCTGTGTCTTCAAACCAAAACGGTCCGATTATGCCATGTTTTGAGATGGCCACCCAGGCCGTGCATTTCACAGAGTGCAAGGGCCTCTGAAGCACCTCGTCTGGGGCTTGTGTGCCCCAGAACACATTGTTCTTGCTATTGACATACCCACTGAGCAAGAAGTGTGCTTCGTCGCTGAACCAAACCATCAAGAAAGTCAGGATCCTCTTCGATCTTGTTCTCGAACCACCGGCACATCACAACACATTTTGCCATGTCAGCTGGTGTGAGTTTATGCTTGATCTGGATCCTGTATGGGTACAGCTGAAGATCCTTGATCAAGATTCTTTGCACTGACGCACGTGAAAGACCCAGATCTTGGCAATTTGGATTTACTTTTTCGGACTCCTTCCGACAGAATCTTTCACCGCATTCACATTGTCAGGAGATCTTGCAGTCACCTTCCTGCCAGATCTGGGTGTTTCTGCTTTCTTGTTGAGATTGTTTACTGATCCTGTGGCTTGAAATTTGTGTGGCCAACGATAAATTTGGCTTTTCTGGGGATAATTGTTGAAGTTGAACTTCCTGCGAAATTTCGCTTGCACAGTTTTGAATGATTTCGTCTCCAAGTAAGTAGTGACGCAAAATATTTTTTCCTCCTTTGTCCAAGGCATTTTGATTGATAATTATTAGTTGTTATTGTCTCCTCTCTTCAAATCTGAAAAAATAGAATGAGAACATTAATATTGGCAGAATTATTAGCAGTGACATGGGTTGCATGTATATTGAGACACCCTGTACCATATATCAACGATAAAATACCATTTGATAGGCAATGAGAGGAGGCAGATCCCTCTGTGTGTGATGCAGTTTATGGGTTGGGGCCACAGAGTTAAGGTATCTGGGATGATCCCCTGTGAAGCACTTTCAAATTGGGCAATTAAGATATGAGGAGTGATAATGAAGACTACTGTACAACATTACCTTTTGCCTAAAACCATGACTAATAACTGATTTAACTGCCATCTTATTAGATGCATAAGCATCCTACATAATGATAATTTAGTTTATACAAAAATAGGTGGTTTAATAACATTTTGAAAAAGAAACCAGTTTTCCTCACCTTCATGCAGGCCCCCTCCCTCTCCCAAAGTGGGTAGGCTGGGCATTTAAAAAATTATTGCCAATACCACTTAAGAGTTCATTCAACTTTTTTCCAGAGAATCAACAGGTATTGAAATAAACTCAAAAAGTACCTCTACCTTTAACATTGTTTCTTACCCTATTTCCCTTTTGATATATATACACAACCCATGAACATGCATGGTTTTCAATAATGCAAAATTAATGTTGCCAAGATTCAAACCCAGGATCTCTTGAATAGAAGTTGCAGGCACTAACTACCTTTACCTTGTAATATTGTAATGGTCAGTGCCTGTGACTTCTACTCAAGAGGTCCCAGGCTTGAATCCTTGTGGGATTAATTTTGGGATAGATGTATATGTTTTGGATATATATATATATTAATATATATATATAATATATATATATATATATATATATATATAGGGTGTCATATTTTTCTATTTCTACAAACCATAATTCATATTTTTCTCTTTCTACAGGCCATAATGAGCAAGGAAGAACAAATCCAGATAATTCTACTCATAGGAAATCGGAGTCAAAGAGAGGCCGCTGCTGAATTTAACAGACTGCATCCAGACCACGAGCCAATAACACAGAGTTGTGTTAGCAGACTTGTTGCAAAGTTTAAGGAAACAGGATCCATAGAAGATAAGCCACACAGTGGACCTTCAAGGAGGTCCACTGACGATGATACAGTGATTGCTATCCTGGCTCATTTTAACAGAAGTTCCAATAAGTCTCTTCGGCGATTGTCTGCTGAGACAGGAGTGTTGAAAAGTAGCATCCATTGCATTCTTCAGGCTCACAAATGGCATCCATATAAACTTCAGATCCTACAGAAATTAAGCGAAGATGATCCAGACTGGTGGATGGAATTTTGTGAATGGGCTATGGAACAATACATATTGAGCACATTCTGTAAATAAAAGCTTTCGTTTTGCCTTTTTTTATTATTTTTGCCTTTTTTTATTATTTTTCCTATGATGCCGGACTTATGGGACTATATATATATATACAGGCCCGGATTTAGCTATAGGCGAACTAGGCAATCGCCTAGGGCCTCGCGCCAAAGGGGGCCTCGCTCAAGCCGTTTTGCGCATTCTGTTCAAGTTATATTAATGATTTAGAATTCTATGAAGAACTTAAAGTACTTTGCAGGTTTATACCTGAGAAAACAGATCTCGGAAATGCCCTTATTTATATAGTGCAAAAACAACTAAGTGAGACTTATCCTAATGTTTATGTTGCACTTCAAATAGTATTAACCATCCCAGTTACTGTTGCTTCGGCTGAAAGAAGCTTCTCGCGTCTCAAACTTATTGAAACATATTTGCGTTCCACCATGTCTCAAGCGAGATTGCAATCATTAGCTATGTTATCAATAGAAAATGATATAACAAATTCATTAGATTATTCTCAATTAATTGAAGAGTTTAGCTCGAAGAAAAGTAGAAGTAATATTCAAGGAGCATCTGAACCAAATATTAAAGCATTAATATTTAGCCTGATAAGTCGATCGCTCACTATTATAAAAAATGAAATGTCAACATCTCTTATACATCACATATGAAAAACGTTTGTATACTATGGAAAGTCATTACCTATAATCTATATATTATAATAAGAGAGCTGTCTGTCCGTCTGTCCATCTGTCTGTCCGTCACACTTTCAGAAATTGTGAGAAAAAATTGTGAGAAAAAAAATTCAGAAATTGTATTACGGGCGGAAATGTGAAGCTCAAGATTTTCATGACTGTGTTCTTTTCTGTAGTTAAGCAATGGGGGAAGGGTCGGGGTTGGAGGAAGGGTGTGGGTGGGGGGAAGGGTGGGGGTGGGGGGAAGGGTCAGGGTTGGAGGAAGGGTGTGGGTGGGGGGAAGGGTGGGAGTGGGGGAAGGGTGGGGATGGGGGTAATGCGGGATGGGTGGGGTAATGGGGAGGGGGTTAGCCCCCAAGTTGTATGAATGGGGTGAGGAGGTTTTGGGAGATACCAGATTCAGAAATGTTGACACAATGTGAAGCTCAAAATTTTCACGGCTGGGTTCTTTTTTTGTAGTTTAGCCTGTCTAACCATCAGCGAAGTGACGGGAACTGTACTAGTATTATATAAATCTTAAAAATCATTCTTATATTTTTGATACAAATCTTGATTCATATTATAATTTATATTTATTTGTATGGTTTATTTATATTTCTTATACAATTTCCATGCGTGATTATTTTGGTTTGGTTTAATTTTTAAGTGCTGGCATAGTTCTGTCTATGCGGGATTCTAATATTGCTGGTATAGTACCGATAATTAAGTCCATATTTTCATATATATAGGCCTAGGGCCTCGCAATTTCTAGATCTGCCTAGGGCCTCGCAACTTCTAGATCCGGCCCTGTATATATATATATATATATATATATATATGTGTGTGTGTGAAAACTGAAGTTAAACATGCATTGCAGAGGAGGGTTTATCCTTCCATAAGCATGTTTGTCACTATATCATTTGGGAAGTGGTTATTGTAGTTTTCTGATACAATTCAGTGAAAGGTTACTATTGATGAAAGCAGATAATAAAATGAGTTTTACTCAAAAGCTACATTTGAAAGGAAGTATTTCTGTCACAACTTTTGGCTGACATACTAATTTTGGGCAAATTTGTTGTTATAAAGTTAACATAAATAAATAAGTTTTTGTAAAATAGTGGTATAGTCAATTGTTTTCTCTGTAATGTTTGTAACTCTAAATTCAATATTATATATGAAAATTTAATGTAGTATTTTAACTTTTCCAACATTTCCACATTCATATTCACTATAATTCAGTTGTTTATTGGCCCTTCAGTGTCCTTTTAAGTACTCATTCAGTCACAAATTATGGAAAAAAATTATAGTGAATATAATGTCTGTTACTTATGTAACTTATAATAATTAATTAATAATAAAAGCAAAACTAGTTCATAAGAACTGAAGGTAAAATAAAAGTCATTATACCTTTTACCCTTTATTTAATATTTGGTCATATCTCCATGACCCTTAATTACTCAGATAGCTTATGAAAATAAATACTCAGTGGAAATGTTCATAACCCAGAACTTCTCACTGCTTCAGTCATCTTTGAATTGGAACTTGTCTCTTCATTATGGACATGCTGCTTCGTGTAGTTCCACATATTCTTGATTGGCTCTAAATCTGGACTGTTCCTGGGCCAATTTAGAACATTAATTTTTTCTGACTTCAACCACACTATCACTTTCTTTGTCTTATGGTAAGGAGCACCATCTTACTGAAATGTTGTAGCATCATGAATTGCCATACAAGGGGAAGCTTTGACTTCAGAAAATCTATGATGGGCTGTCAGAAAATAAGTTTACACAGCATATAATTTCATAACTAAAGGACCTACATTGATTATATTTGTATCAGGTGAATTCATGAACCATTGTTGGCAACACTGAATGTTGATTCAGCTGCCATCTACCATACATTGGTTATATGAGTCAGTTCAACATTTCAGCTCAACCAGAACAGTGCCCTGTCATTTCTGCAATGATATTCTGTCAGTGGTCAAGAATTTCTTGAGTGCATTGTCACAGGAGATGAGACATGGGTTCACCACCATACTCTGGAAACAAAACATGCCAGCATGGAATGGAAACACCCTGGGTTCCCATGACCAAAGAAGTTCAAGATTGTGAGGTCTGCTGGCAAAGTGATAGTTACTATGTTTTGGGACCACAAAGGTGTTTTGCTTACAAACTTCATGCAAAAAGGACAACAATCAATGCAGCTGCATATTGTTCAACACTGGAATGTTTACGAGTGGCCATTAAACGTAAATGTCCTGGACTGCTCTGTAGGGAAGGGCACTGTTCCAGTTGAGCTGCCATATTCAACTGACTCGTATAACCAATGTATGGTAGATGGCAGTTGAATCAACTTGCAGTGTTGCCAACAATGATTAACAAATTCACCTGATACAAACATAATCAATATAGGTCCTTTAATTACAAAATTATATGCTGTGTAAACTTATTTTCTGACTGCCCTCATAAATACCATTCAGCATTCATAGGTAGCACCCTTTTTTAAAAAAAAATAGTCCCCAACCTGGTCTTCTGAGTATACCTTGGGTCAAATCTTTTTGAACCATGAAACCTCCTAACAGGACATGGACATTGGACAATGACTAAATGTTCTAAAAGTTGATTCATCACTAAACATTACCTTGTTCTAGATAGTCTTTTGATCAGTCCTTATATTGATGACAGGATGCTAGTAATTTTTTCTCATTTGGACAGTTTTTTTCACTAGACATCTCAATAGAATCTGTAGGTCTTTTGACAAGTGATGCTGAATAATCCTTATAGGCATGTTCTCTGTGAAATCATGCAAGGGTTGTCACCACACCATCCCAGATTTTGGTAAAATTTGGTATACAAAGAGATTCTAGGCCAAAAGTAATGGAATGAAAAAAACTTTTTTGATACCATGTTTGGGGGCAGTCTTATGGACCCCTTTCTTTCAACCCCCCACTGACTCCCCCATTTTTGAATCACCATAACTTTGTCCCTAATTGAGATAGAGAAATGAAACAAACACCATTAGAAAGGAAATAAAAAAGATCTTTCAGAATGTATTTGAGCCATAAATTAAATAGAAAAAAGTTATGGCCTTTTGAAAATTTGGGGGGACTAGCTCATCCCCCCCCTGGCCAATCCCCCAACCAACAAATTTATTTTTTTGCAAAAAATACTTTGTCTTTATCTACAATGTATAATGCAGATCAATGTGTATATTTGATTCTTTCAATGGAAAATACAAAATCAAAGAAAATAACCACCAATTTTTTGGTCCTTTTTGCTAAAAACTAGGTCATTAGGTGATACAAGTACTTGGCAAACTTGGATAGTTAAATTTGGATTATAAATAAAGTAAATACAACTGTTTAGAAGCAGTTTTAAAGCAGATAATTATAATTACTAGTTGAATTCAACTATTCAACTGTATCCAACTAAACACCATACCATGTTTAAATTTTCTTTGAAGCCAGAGCAAATTCTCTTGGATTGAACCCATATATTATCTTTACTCCTGGCAATATGTTTGGGGGACTCAATGTTTTCAAAACATTTTTTTGATGAACCCAGCAAATACAGTATCTTTTTCTGGGAAGAAGTAGTGGTAGCTTCTTTCCTTGTGCAAAAGAGATATTTTATAGTCATGGTTTTCTTCAGAAACCTCAGTTACAAGACCAATCCACTGCTTGTTGTTATACCTGCAGATTACATAGCTGCCCACATTATACTGCATTTATGCCTCAGATTCAGTTTGTTCTCCAATTTTGCAAGTCATGAAATTGCTAGATTTTGAAATTAACTATGCCTTGACATATTTAAGTTCTAGTGGAACCACTTTGTGAAATCCTTGTGTCCCCTTCAGAGTTTTAACTGAGTCGAACCTTGCTCTTATCTTATCAGCTATCTCTGAAATCTCCTGTTCTGTAGTGGAAAAAACTTTATCCCAATCAAGTTTGCCACAGCATATTCGTAGAGAGACCAAGCTGAAAGAATGTGATTTGATGTTAATCTTTGTAGACTGGCTTCATAAGCAGCTCTTTTTACAGTTCCACCAATGCCATCACAGGCAGTTTTTCCATGGCTTGTTCCAAAAAAATTCCATTTTGCTTTAAGGCAAAATCTTTTTCATGATAGGTCAAATTAGAGAAGTTGTACTTATTTTTATATTGACCATCACAACCATCTGAAAAATAATTGATTCTTTTGATGTTAGGTAGTCATTTTTATATCTGCAGTAAGAACCTTCTGAAAAGTGTACACAGTGGCTGTATTATGAACTAAATAGTCACTCACAAAGCAATAACTAATATGTTTTAGAGTTCCAGATTCCTTATTATACAAGACAAAGGGATGAAGTATAGCCTGTTCATTTACCCAATGGAAACCCTGAGTGGCATCTTGGATTACAAAGGTGTAATTTTCACTGAAGTCTCCTGCAATAATGACTTCATCTAAGGGAAGTTTCTCTTTAAGTTCTCGAAGATCGGCACTTTGTGTGTTCAAAACATAATGATGTCTTGTTAACTTCCTCACCATTAATGAAAGCCTTTCAACAAAGTCATCCAATGAGGCATTTTGAGATTGTAAAAAAGATCAGTCTGTACTAGTCCATTGGCTATAGGTAATCAATTCTCAATCTTGTAGCTCATCCAGAGAATAGAGGAATGTTGATACTGCAGTGGTACCAGGACAGTTTCGACATTGATCCATCATACATTTAGGTTCATTCATGTCGCATACAGCTTTACTCATGAGAAGCTTGGTGTCTGTCTTTGTTCCCAATTGAGGATATCATCAGTATTGGATTCTGATGATGCGTACATATACATACAGAATGTGTCCCATTTATTCCAGCAATTACGCACTGTTTTGGCCTTAGCTTAGCAAATGTTGAAAAACCAATTTCTGAATGATTTCTTTCTTTATATAATGCATAAATCTCCTTTAGATTTCTAAGAAGTCGTCTTTTGGGTTCAAGGTGCTTCTCTCCATTTTCTTGTCTAACAGAAATACAATGAGACTTACCTGGCATTATTCTTGATATATCATCATCCAAGTAGAAGCTTTGAACTTCTTCCCTGACAGTAGCTGTTAGATATTTACCCTTGGAACTGCTTAGAATTTCAGGAAAAATACCATGGTTTTTTCTCCACATTTGTGACTTGCTGACCAAATATTTTGAAGCTCCAAAAAATTGCATGCTTTCATCAATTCCCAGTGGGCTCAAGGTTAATATCTGGACTCTTCACTCATAAGATGATGTCTTGTCGAATTTTTCCTTCAACCATATCATGATGTCAAATCTGCACACACAAACAATTAAAATAAATTTTAATTTGTCTTTTAAGGCAAATTAAATTTGATTATAAAAAATTAAATTACCGTAAAATTCGGTGTACAAGTCGATGTTTAAAGCCTTAATAAATATCTTTAAATTTTAGGGTCGACTTATACAACAAGTATGAAATCAGAACCTTAATCCAAGAGAGGTAAACTGGTGCACATGATCAAGGATGAGCTCAAATACAGATATTGAATTACACTTTATTTATTAAAAACAGTTAAAAGGTTAAAAGACAATAAAAAACTTTAAAAATTTTGTTAGGATTAGGATCAACGTCGCCATATGTATCTGAATCTGAATTGGAATCGCTTAAATTGTTTACTGCATATTCTTCGTTATCACTATCTCTCCACAACAAATCATCTTCCATCCCATCCATTTGATTACTAATCCCACATTTTTTGAATGAATGGTTGGTTGGTTAGTGGAGGAGTGGGGGATCGACTTATTCAAAGGATATAAGCACACCGGACAAAAAATTAGTCACCCCTCTCAGAATGTACCTAATAACGTGTGACGGCGCCTCTGGCCTTGATAACTGCACGAATCCGGCGAGGCAGAGAGACTACGAGGTTGTGCATGTACTGAACATCGATTTGCTGCCACTCGTTCATCAGCCAGTCCCGAAGTTCCGCCAGAGTCCGTGGGTGTCTATTCCTGCGCTTCACTTTCTGTTTCCAGCCTGAACAACACCTTCGACGCATTCAGGATTAAAGGCTTCATTGGACCTGCGATGTACTCATCGCCTCCCATCATTGGAAAACAAACAAAAACGTGACTCATCGGACCAAATTACACGTTTCCAATCTGCCGCAGTCCAGTTTTTGTGCCTCTGAGCCCATTTATAACGTGCCAATTTGTGACTTGCTATTAACAGCGGCCTCTTCCGTGGTACCCTGCTCCAGATGTCCATCACATGCAGTTCTCGTCGCAATGTCCGTTCGGAAATTGGTCGCTGGAGAACCTCATTGGTTTCTTGGAGCAATTGTTCTCTGGTTTGAAAACGATTTGCAGTTACTAGACGAGAAACATGGCGGCGGCCCCTATTGTCGAGAATTGTTTTCCGGCCACAGTTACGCCGTCGATTGTCAGTTGATTGCGAACTACACCACTCTTTGTAAACTCGCTGGACAGTACGCGTTGACACACCAACAAATTGGGCTACTTCAGACATTTTGTGTCCGTGGGCTCTGCCAAACACGATGGCTCCTTTTTGCCACTGAGTAACATCTGCCTCACGACCCATTTTGCAGACTATATCCAACACACACTTTGTTCTTCACCACCTCACGAAACAGATCTGATCCTGTGTGCTACGTCACCGCTACTTGTCACTTACCAATGCTACATCAGCGCCCTCTGTGTGACCTTGAACTTCCTACTATCGGTGCTATTAGGGGTGACTAATTTTTTGTCCGGTGTGCTTATCTTGAAACACGAATTTCTTGACTAAAATCTTGGGTCGACTTATACACCACGTCGACTTGTACACCGAATTTTACGGTATATTAAATTATATTATTAATAAAATCAAAATAAAATTAACAATTAAAATAATTTTAATTTACCTTTTAAGGCAAATTTTAAGGCTAACTAAAAACTAAACTAACTTAAAATATGTAGCTTACTTACCTTTCAGCCTTTTTTTCATAAAGTCTAGCTAGCTTTGCTGGACCAGCCTTGTTTTCATCATTCAAATTTATTTGCAGGGCATCTTCTAGTTTTCTTTTTAGTGATATCTTGGCTCTCTCAAATTTATCATGAACTATTTTAGCTTTCATATGACTCAGGATACCATCTGTAAAAGTAAAATGAAATGCTTGAAAATAAAGAATTTTAATCTTGAAATTAGAAAGATTAGTTAGGATTATATATATATAATATAAAGGATTAGCTATATATTATGTATAGGATTATATATTTATGGATTATAGATTTATTATTATATATTTATATTATATATTTATATTATATATTTATTATTTTATATTTGTATTATATATTATATTTTATATTATATTATATATATTATATTATATAATATTTATATATTACCGTATATATGGATTACATATTTATGGATATGTACTTACGCATTTTGAAAGGTGAAATTGTCAAAGATCCCAGGGTAATGTTGTCTTCATCTGTCACTGTAAACTCTTTATCCTTGTGCTCCATTATACATGATGCGATGTCTTCTGATGAGTTGCTGCTGCTGTCAACTATATCGACTTTTTCTGTGCTGACTGGCCCAGTTGCTTTAAGCTTTGTAAAACAATTTGTACATACAAAGCTACCTTTTGTAAAGCCACATTCTGGATACTTTTTTCAATAAATTCCTGTGGCATTGGTCTTAACCCAGCAGTTATGATCTTTTTATGAGTAAGAAAAGGATTGCAATAAACACACTTATAATTTTTACTTATTTTCTTGTTCAAAATTAATTAAATTTCTCTATACCAACTTAATACCTGAAAAAAAACATTATAATAATTTGAAAATAATTATAAATAAATTTGTATCTCATAGGCTTGTTTAGTTCAAGTTATAGGTCATTAAATAAAATGTAAAAAAATATTGCGTGGAACCTTAATCTACTCTCATATAAAAAGTGGCTAAGTTATTTTCTTTGATTTTGTATTTTCCATTCAAAGAATCAAATATATACATTGATCTGCATTATACATTGTAGATAAAGATGAAGTATTTTTTGCCAAAAAAAAATTTCTTGGGGGGGAGATTGGCTGGGGGGTGAGCTAGCCCTCACAAATTTTCAAAAGGTCATAACTTTTTTCTATTTAATTTATGGCTCAAATACATATATAAAATGTGTCTGAAAGATCTTTTTATTTCCTTTCTAATGGTGGTTGTTTCATTTCTCTATTGCAATTAGGGACAAAGTTATGGGATTCAAAAAATGGGGCAGTCATTGGGGGGCTGAAAAAAGGGGGGGCCATAAATCTGCCCCCAAACATGGTATCAAAAATTTTTTTTCATTCTATTACTTTTGGCCTAGAATCTCTCTCTATACCAAATTTTACCAAAATCTGAGATGGTGTGGTGACAAATTTGATTTTTTTTTTGGCATGATTTCATAGAGAACATGCCTATACTAACATCCTGAAGGAGAGCTGGCTGAGACTGTTTTATTTCTTGTGCTGAAATAGTTGGATTAGCTAACACTAATAATTTTAAAGCTGAATCGATTCTTTTTGATGACTTCTTTGGTCTTCCTATTCATGGTTTTGGACTTAACATTGAGATAGCTCCTTCCTTATGAAAATGAGTTAACCATTTTCACACTGAAGATTGTGATATTTTCAACTGTTAAGCTATTTTGTGGCTTGAAAGTGATTGTTTTGCAAGTGCAATAATAGCACTTCTAATGTCAGCAGGTATTTGCTTTTTGCTTCCCATAATTTTCAAGAAACACCAAAATGTTAACAAAAACTGTCTGAAAACATTGAAAAATGACTATAGAAAATATTTCAAACAAGCACCCTCAACAATGTCCAAGGCACCACTGAGTTTATTTATACACTTTATGATCTTAAGAAATAGAGTTGCCAAAAGTCTCCTTCCAAAAACCTTGTTTATGAGTGTGATATTAATATTTTTAAATAGAAGACAGTTTCTAATAAGTGAGTGCAAACTTTTTGTGGGCATTGTATATTAGCTGCATACATACCAAGTTCTGACTTTGTGGTTCAATTCTTTCAACCTTAAATAAATTTATGTTTCTACCCCTTTTTCCAAAGCTCTCAACCAGGGCCAGCTCTAGCTATAAGTGGACTAAGCAGTCATTTAGGGCTCCAAGAGACTTAGGAGACCCCCTTTGCATTCTGATGTAGGGAAATGCACCCAAATTATCAGGTCATCCCATAAGTAATGTTTTTTACGATAGATTAAGTTTAAACTAGTCCTACTCGGTTTAAGCATAAATTTTCCAAAGGTTATATCTAAGAGGACATCTATCATGTTTCGCTACATACTTTACAGACCTTGACCAGTGAAGACGTGTGTTTTGCTTTATGTAAACCCTTCATAAACATGGTGGTATCAGAAGAGGGAATAGTGCCACTGAAGCAATGCGAAACATTCTGCATGTGAGGAAATGTCAAAAATGGTTTCAAAAGTTTAGGAATGGTGACTGCTGTTTGACAGATGCAGCACGCTCTGGATGCCCTGCTGAGTTTGATGATGACCTGCTGTTAGCCGCACTTGAAGAAGACTGTTCAACAACTGTCAAAGAATTGGCCCAGAAACTCAATTCATCCCCGTCCACCATCCATCGACATTTGCAACAACTCGGGAAAGTGCCTAAGTTAGGAAAATGGGTGCCACATGAATTGTTGGTCGACAATCTGAGGGTGTGGGTAAACATTAGCACAGCTCTTCATTCCTGTGAACTCCAAGATCCGTTTTGGCACCGTTTAGTGACTGGTGATGAAAAGTGGATACCGTACCAGAATGTTAAGCGCCATCGACAGTGGGTTTGTGCCGGAGAACCAGCGACACTACAGCCAAAACCAAATCTTCACCCTTGGAAGGTATTGCTTAGTGTTTGGTGGGATAAAGATGGTGTAATACACTTTGAAACCTTACCACACAACCAAACAATCACCGTTCAAGTCTGCTGTTAACAGCTGGATTGATTGAACACTGCACTAAAAGAAAAGAGACCTTCTTTGGTTAATTGGAAAGGAATCGTGTTTCACCACGACAACACACATCCTCATACTGCTCGGATCACTTCTGCAAAAATTGAGGAGCTTGGGTGGGAAAAACTTCCATATTCTCCAGACCTTGCACCTTCAGATTATCATCTCTTCAGGAGTCTGCAAAACTATCTTAACAAGAAACAGTATACTACTTTAGATGACCTGCACACCAGTCTTTGTACATTTTTTGCCTCAAAACTGCCTGAATTTTATAAACATGGCATTGAAAAGCTTGTAGGACATTGGCAGAGTGTCATTGATTCCGATGGAAAATATATACTAGATTAAAAAGTTTGTTGAGTTTTTTTTGTCCTTCAAATTCTGATCTAAAAAATGACATTACTTATGGGATGACCTGATATATCCAGGCACCTAATTATGGCCACCCTGTAGATGCTATGACTAAATGGACTATATTTGTCTAAATGTGCATTATAAGCAACACTAATTGATAACCATCAGAAAGAGAGGGAAATTCTCTACTGATTGGATTCAACCAATTGGAAAACAAGAAAATTGTCACGTAAGAGACAAGAAAGCTGAATATGAAGATGAAGACAGCTGATCTTGCTAAAACTCTTGCCTGGTTGGTTAAGCAGGTTGTATGTTTGATCATGATTTTTGCAGATGTAGCTCATATAAATGGTGTTAAAATTAATTTTTGTAGTAAAGAAAACTTTAAATTTAACTATTCTTGTAAAATTAATACATTAATAGTTGTTATTAAATAGTTCTTAAAAGAATTTAGAATTAAAATTCACTATCAAAATCCTTTCTCTCTACAATTTCCATGGGTTGCGTACATGTGCATCTTTTTTAAATAAATCTTTTTAGATAAAAAAGATTGATTTTGATGCTACATATCCTTAACTCTTATCTGTTGAGATAAGGAACCCCCCTCCCCAATTAAAGGAAAAAAAGAAGGTATATTTTGCATTTTTTATCTTTATATTTATAATATATTGTAGACTTATGAAATATGATGTATCGTAATATTAGGCTTTGACTCAGATTACTCACCCAATAAAATCCATCCTTGACCATCTGCAGGGGTGGGGGAGTGGAGTAAAGGGGGAGGGACTTAGCAGCTGTTCTGACTTGCGCTGAGTCACACAATTCCCAAATTGTTAGTTTTTGTTTTTCATTTTGATGCATTATATATAGTTTTTGTTTTTTCATTTTGATGCATTATATTTAGTTTTTCCTTATATTTGTTTTATATATATATTTTAAAACTTTCGTAATGTATGATAGTAACAGTAGCACTCACCAATACATAAAGGGAGTTTGCACTCTGGGCATCAAGTAGAAACTTTATCTTTTTTTTACCATGTATTTCTGTTTTTACAAACATAGCATTGCTGCTGGCCTTTTGGTCTTGCATCATTACCTGGTATTGCATCTATATAATGTAATGCCATGAAATTAGATGTAAACAATCTATCTAGTGCAGTGGTCGGCAAACAGGGGTAAATTACCCCAAATGGGGTACATTTAAAAATTTTTGGGGTAATGCGTGCGGTATGAGAGAGACCATATGCAACAATTTTAAGAGCAATTGGCTTGTTTTTGTTTACTTTGAAGTCTGGGGGTAATTTCATTTTACTCAAATAGATTTTTGGGTAATACCCAAAAAAGTTCCCCGACCCATGATCTAGTGCATCAGTACTTTGCCTACCCTGTCTATGACTCGTTAGAGTTCCATATTTTTCAAGCAATTGCTTGATAACTGCCAAGCTAAATTTTCTAAGAGATGATTTGGTGCATGTTTTCTTTATATACATATTGTATGCATTTAGAACTGTTACATCAAGTAAATGCAGAAATAGTTTTTTATACCACTTGACAGTTTTACGAATGCATTCAGTTGAACCAACCTGCATATCTGATTTGTCTATGTCTCATATTTTTATTATAGTCAACTATATGGTCAGGTTTCATAACTGGTTCATGCATATGGTAATCAACTTTGCCTGAATCAACCATTTGTCCTTTATGTACAGTAGACAGCATGTGCACAGCTTTCTTGTCATGCCACTTCAAAGCTAGTATTTTATCACTTTTTTGCAATGAACATGATCCACTTTTGACAGCTTAAAATTTTGGCATATGTTTCCTGTTCTTACAGTGCCACATGTTGCAGTGTTTTTTTCTAAAAGATATGCAGACAAGCTAGGGCTCATATACCAATTGTCTGTATAGAGAATATGCCCTTTATCAAAGTATCTTCCCATAAGTTTTTCACAATGGCACTAGATATACCATGAATGTCATTTTTTGGAATGTCTATGTCATTTGCACTATATATAATTACATCAAAACAATGCCAGTCTCACAGTTGCAAAGAATGAATAGTTTAATACCAAACCTATGTCTTTTTGATGGTATATACTGTTTGAATATGAGTCATCCTTTGAATAGCACAAGAGATTCATCAATTACTAGCTTTTTATTTGGATAATAAAACTCGCTATATTTGTTTGAGTCTTGTGAAAACATCTCTAATTTTCCAAAGTCTATCTGCTTCATTTTGACTAAATTATTGTCAGCAAAATGCAAAAAGCATAGTAACTGGCTGAACCTCTCTCTTGTCATGTATTTACTGAATGTAGGCATTTCTGTAACACAATCTTTTGACCAATAGTCATATATCACATGCGTTTTTACGTGTACCATTAACATCATTAGCGCAAAAAAAACGTAAGTGAGGAACACTTGTATTTTTAAAATGTTCCATTTTTGAATGGGACAATACTGGAGTATTTGCTATACAAAACTCATAATAACCACTTGTTTCCTGAACCAAATGTTTCATGAGTTCATTATCAAAGTATGCCTCAAAAAATCATTCATTCTCACTATCATCACATGGAAAAGCACCAGTAATTCCTGCACTTTCAGTATTAAAATCTGGTATTTCAGGTTCAAATGAACTGTCACATTGCTCCCACACAAATTCTTCACTAGGTTGAGCTACCTCGCTATTATTACTAATATTATGATATTCACTAAAACTATTACTTGTATCATCATCACTAAATAAACTAGTGTCACTGTCACTAAAATCAATGTCACTATCATCAATTTTATTTATTAGTTCACTAATTTCACTTTCTGTAAGCTTACGCTTACACCCACTCAAAGTAGATGGTTGTTGCTTATCCATAATTAGGGAAAAACTGTAATTCTGGCTCATATGATTCACCCCGTTGGATAAGGGTTAAATATTTAATTCTTGAATTTTATTGTCAATAGTAATTCATTCATTTCATTTTCATTCAATTCATTTATCAATTCATTTTAGCAGATGACACAATATGAAAAATAGGAAAAAATTATTAAAACAACATTTAAGCCATCAATTCAAGTGACATTAAATAATAGCACTGCATGAATGTCATTTTTATGTTAACAACAATGTTGTCATGCCTTTGTTATATACAGTAATCCCTTGTTTTACACGGGAGTTCCGTGCTTGCGCGACCTGCATATAACAAAAAACCATGTATATGAGACACAATATATGTAGACTCCACTTACAATTTTTGTTTTTTTTTATCTGTTGGTTTATTTCTTTATGTTTATTTCGGTTGTGACGTATATATCACTAAGGCATTATTTTGTAATTTTTTCCAATTTATATTTATTTTTATTTCTTTATTCTTTTGTGACCTGTTTACCATTCAGACAATAACTATAAAAAATTGGCTGGAAACAAGCCATTTGAATTTATGTTGAATTTTGGGCAAAGTGCTAAAATTGTCATTTTTCCGTACAAATGTGTTTGCTCCTCCCACAATTTTTTATTTCTGTACTTACTATATATATATATGTTTATTTTTGTAACCTATATATTGTCTCGAACTCTCCTTTCACTCCAGTGTTCCTGAGGATGTCATTAGACAAAAGCGCTTGAGCACCACTTTGTTTCTTTTCCCTTCGTGGTTTTATTCATCATATATATATATATATATATATATATTAATATATATAATATATATATATATATATATATATATATATAGTCCCATAAGTCCGGCATCATAGGAAAAATAATAAAAAAAGGCAAAACAAAAACTTTTATTTACAGAATGTGCTCAATATGTATTGTTCCATAGCCCATTCACAAAATTCCATCCACCAGTCAGGATCATCTTTGCTTAATTTCTGTAGGATCTGAAGTTTATACGGATGCCATTTGTGAGCCTGAAGAATGCGATGGATGCTACTTTTTGACACTCCTGTCTCAATGGACAATCTCCGAAGAGACTTATTGGGACTTCTGTTAAAATGAGCCAGGATAGCAATCACTGTATCATCGTCAGTGAACCTCCTTGAAGGTTCACTGCGTGGTTTATCTTCTATGGATCCTGTTTCCTTAAACTTTGCAACAAGTCTGCTAACACAACTCTGTGTTATTGGCTCGCGGTCTGGATGCAGTCTGTTAAATTCAGCAGCGGCCTCTCTCTGACTCCGATTTCCTATGAGTAGAATTATCTGGATTCGTTCTTCCTTGCTCACAGACATTATGGCCTGTAGAAAGAGAAAAATATGAATTATGGTTTGTAGAAATAGAAAAATATGAATTTCTCCTATGATGCTGGACCCAGAGGGTATAGAATTTGGAAGATTTAAGTCCAGGAATATGAGAATAAGTTAGGTCATTGCATACATAGGCCCTATATGCAACATCCACCTTTGGAGTGAAATTGAGTATAGAGAGAGTAAGAGGGTACAGAAAAGGGGTTGCTGTCAGCTGTCCCAGACACTTGAGTTTCAGTGAGGAAAAGATGATGGGGTTTAGAGGAGGAGAGGTGGTGGTGAACAGATTGAAAATTTGAGAAAAGGCCATGAATGTTGCAGAAATTAATGAAAAGTGAATCAGGCAGAGGCCCAGAGCATCTTGAATGAGCAGTAGTACATCCAGCCCCACTGCCTGGGTTTGCATTCCTGGTATTGACAGTAGGGGAGCCAGAAGTGGGGATATTTATGGTTCTCTCCCCAGGGGACTCCGAGGCTCTTATAGTTGATGCTATATATATATATATATATATATATATATATATAAAATATAAAATGTGTGATTGATAGATAGATTATATTATATTATATTATATATTATATTATATTTTATTTTATTTGTTGTGGGCTCACCTGTTTTAATGGTTTTTTAGTTTAAAACTACCCCAGAACTGTGGCACTACAGGAATGATATGCGTATGGTAGTCTCTAACATTGGTAAATTCAAGTAATTTAGAAAAATAATAATTTTGGACAGTTTGTCATTGCTCTATTTATATTATAAAATAAAAACCAATTCTGGGATATGTCATGGTCACATAGCAGCATCTCTTTCCATTAGGTCAGTGAGGTTAAGTATTGTTGGATCCATTCAGTAGTTGGAGGGGTGACCATCCTCTGCCCTCTGCATTCAGATGATGGAGCAATCCCTAGATTGCTATATCCCAGATAAATCTGTTGGCTCCTTCTGTCACATGACCGTTGATGTTGTGGAGGAGGTTAAATTTAACCCTAATCATTATTGTTGAAAACCAGCATGTATTGAATATGACACTTACTCTGTGTTGAAAGTCACAGAGGATGGAAGATGTATGCATCCAGTGTCATTTTGAAAAATAAGAAATATTGGTGTCACTTTTATTAAGCTTTAGTTTCCTAAATGAGGAACCTTTCAAATGTTCTTTGTGATGATTCCTCATTTTACGAAGGTCAAGCTTGTTGCCTCTCCTCTCGAGTTGGCATGGTGAAGTAGTGAGTTGGTTTCTTGTATTCTTCACCTCACATAGCCAGGTGTGTGTGTATATATATCTGATGTTGGAATATCTGTTATGCCAACCTGGCATTTGGTGCCACTAGCTTAAAAAATGTTTTGAGATCAGGATATATTTAGGACTTGCTCAAAGCTGTTTTGTTTTTTTGATAAGGCATCCATCCATTTTATTGCTATTGGGACACATTTAAAAAAAAAATGGAGCTATTATGTGAAAAGCATGCTGTCCATTTTGACAAATTAAATCATTAAAACATTGTAATAGTGGTGGACTGGATGTCAGTTTTTCAACATTTGCGGATGCAGATTTTTAATTTCAATATCTGTGGATGTGGATATTTAGTTAATCTATTAATATAATATAGAATTATGAATATATGACATAATTTTTCAAATTTCGTGATATTACTATTATGGCAGGCAATGCATAAGAATTAAAATTAATATTAATGTTTTCATTATGATAAAAATAATAACTTTCTCAAGAGTTTCAGCCACAGAAAATTCAATGAAACAAGTTTCATTCAATTTTCTGTGTTACCAGGTATTTACATTTTGAGGTTTATATATTTGTTTGTTCATTAATAATTAATACTTCACATATCTGTGTTGGAGGGATATTTTATTAAAAAAATAATTTGTGTTGTACAAAAACAAAACATTGAAATTTCTCCATTGACAATTTACATAACATATTATTAGATAAATGCCAGATAAAATAATAATCATTGTTGCTTGGTTTGCATGATGGCAAACTTCTTCGTTGGTGACAAGAAGACCTTCCAGTGATTTTCAATGACTTTTGGAAGCACCTGCTTCTGCTCTTTGCTGTGTGAGAGATGCATTGAACTCCTGGATGAGTGCAACACCGCATTCTGCAAGGTCGTTGATAACTTTCACCAACTGGACAGTAGCCTGGCTCCTCCTGTATGATTCATGGACTGGTCAAAGTGTTGGATCATCCTCCAAGAAATCTTGAGGCAGTTCAAGTATTTCAAAAAACTTCAGAGTTGACATGGTGACCAAATTGTGTAATTCTTTCCCACATGCCTGGTCAACTGGAGAGATCCATTTAGGGGGCTCCTCAGACCAGATTTTGTTTTTCAGGGCATTTACCATCTGCCTCTTCTCCTCTGCTGCAACACTGTCATCAAAGAAACTGAAGCCTACCAATGTTTCTGACAGATACCAAAGATGGCGGCTGAATGCTGTGCTGACAGCCTTAGATATATCCTTATCAGCATAGGTAGCTAGTGCATGGTGGAGATTCAGATCATTTCTCAGAGCTTCTACTGAAGATGGACTCTGAAACCAGTATTTGACATAGATGGCTGTGACAAAGAGGCTTACTTCCTGGAGGTGGCTCCACACCATATCACTGCACAATGGCCTTCTTCATGATCTGTGTTGCTGCTGGAGAGGAAACTCCTTGCGGAAGAGCCACATTTTGATGGTGTAGATAGCTCGAGCCATCCAATGAGCTCAATGTATTGCTCCTGGATATTGGAAATGGATCCTGCATGGAGGGACCTCTCCAAGGAAGATAATCGTCAGCTTAAGGAACTCTCAGTAGTCATCCCGTGGCTGAAATTTGGACAGCTGGTCAACAGCAAATGCAATAACCTCAGTCTTATATCCATTTATCACAGGGATTAGGTCTTCATCCAGTGCTGAGGGGTATGCTGTCTTATCGAGGTAAGGCCAGCAGTCCTGGAACTGACTGAAGAGCTGAATACTTGATATTTGGAGCTGGAGACATCATGAAGGCTGAAGACCATCTCCAGGAGTATCTGGGATGTGATGTTGACACACCAAGTTCACTAAATTCCTCTCAAGCTGTTTCCAAATGAACACAAACTCTTCCCTTTGAACCAATGTTGGATGCAGTGGTGTCAAAGCAGAGCCCATTCACTCGTTCCCTCAGTCCCCACTCATTTATTGTCTCCATGATGGCACTCCCAATTACTTCCGACTTTCCTGATTGAAGTTTTGGAACTGCCAGCAACTTCACCATGTCTTGTCCAGATACAAGAATTGGGAGATGGTCCACTTTGTCCTGACAAGGACCAGAGTACTGTAATCCTCCATGATTTTACTGTCCCAATGCAAGATTAGAGGAACTGCTGGGGCGAAGGTTTCCTTCATCTCATGAGCATAGTTCTTCTGATGTTCCTTCTGCTCCTTGTGGATAGTGCTTTGGCTGATCATCAGGTCTTCTACTTTGTGACTGAATTGGCTTGTGGATCATATATCCATGCTAATGCTGAAAATATATGAGGGGTCGCATGTCTTAAGATACCTAAGCACCACCACAGGCAAAAACATGTTTTTGATGGATATCACTATTTTCACCCTTCCTCTATCGCGTGGTTTGGGTTATAATGACCTTAGACACTAGAAGTATGGTTGAAAACCTTATGAAGCGAACTACTTTTTTCACCTCATTCTGTGCCAGAAATCACACCCAAAGTTTGGCATAAGAAAATCAAAAAATTTTAAAAAAATATATAAAATATGAAAATCTATTCCAAAAACTCATCAACATCTTCATTAGCATACTTAGAACTCTAATTTAGCCAAAAATGAACGTTCTAGCTCAATTAATAACAGAGATACTATTGCCAGAATATTGCTGAATTTTGGAGGTGATTTCTGGCAAATTTTAATTTTGGTGCCTAGGTACCTTAAGACGCGGGACCCCTCATATGTGCTGTTTGCTGGTCAGTCACATTAGCTTGATCTAGTGCAGCTGCCACTTCAGGTGTCACCACAGTGACAGTTCCATGAAGTTGAGCTTGTTTAGGAGCACGTGTTTCTGATGGTGCAAGCTCTTCCTCCACTTCTGATGAGTTGCTTGATGAAGACAACTCAAGAACAGCAATGTCAATTGCAGCAGCACTTGATGAAGCTGCTTTGCCAGCCCACTTTGAAGCTTCCACTCTCCTTCTTGCAACATGTTCTTGCAGAGTGAGTTTTCTGTCAACTCCAGCCATCATGCCCCTCTCTCCTGTCTCCCATTGAGCTTCCAGGAATTCTCTCTCCTCTTCAATTTTCATCAGCTGCATGGCATCCTGGTGGGTGATGTTGAAGAGGTTGTCTAACCCATCTTGAAATGTTGCCTGGTTTGCAAGGTTCGTGGCAGACTTTCAGTTGATATTCTTCTTGAGCACTTGCAACTCAGTATGAAGCTTCTTGATGTGTTCGACAACATGTTTAGCAACTTTTGTAGGCACTCAAGCTTTCATCCAAATTGGAAGCAAGAGATCAGCTGTCTTGGACACGCTATCTTTAAGAGTAATTTTTGCTGATTGTGGAAATGGAATAGAACAGCCAATACTTGTTGGTGAGATGGGAGTGTCAATGCTGTAAAGTTTGCCTGAGTAACACCAACCAACCAGATGGCACTGGCCGCACGTGTTGTCATTGACTTCATCGCTCCTGAGAAGTTGAAAGAAGCACAAATTTGTTAAATACCCGCGTTGCTAATATTGTGTTGCAATTTTTTAATGCTGTGAATGATTTTTTTTTTTTTTTTATAAACTTTTTTTTTTATATAAATATTTAGTTTTTGCCTCAAGGACAACATAATGGGCTATTGTACAAAAATTATATATATAGTATGAATTTCATTGATACCTATTTAATATCAATATATTTTATATTTGTAAAATTTCAAATGAGTTGAGCAAGTCCTAAATATTGTTTGATCATAAAAATATTCCCACTCTACAGTTTCTATCCCAAGTGGCACTGGATGATGGGTAGGCAAAGAAAAAAGATTGGAATAGAATTCCACCTCTGTGAGATAAAACCACCTTAATATGTATATATTATTTACTTAAACACACAAAACAAATTATACAAAATTAATGACGGTAAAAAATCTGAAACACGTATCCAACATCTCCAAAATGTGGAGGGAAGAATTTGTAACTTGTAGGACCTACAGACCTACTGGTTAGGGATAACCAGTTCTGTATACTCATGTGGAACTGGTTAGTAATATAAATGTATAATTCTCAGTAAGTTAAATGCAATGCAAATGTAATGCAGAAACTAATCTGGGTTTAATTTTTGCAGAGTGCTTCAATCAAGGAGGAAATAGATTGCGAAAGAAATGAAGGATCATTGATCTTTGGTGAAGCATTCCTTTATCCTGAGGTAAGCAGTGGTATAAAGAGTGTAATTAAGAAAATTATTAGGCACTTTAGTGAATATTTGGTGAACAGAATTGTGATACAAATAGGGCCTAAAATTTAAAAATTAGTTTTGTAAAAAATCATTATTTCCATTGAACAAATTACTCTCATAGGGTTATCCCCTTATCATTCCGTCTTTTGACTAATCAGAAAGCACCTGGGACTCTGTCCCTCAGTTGGTATACCCTCTCTCCAAAGCATTACCAAGGCACTCCTTCACTCATTTTCCTGTTCCCCCACCCATCTTTCACATAGCCACTAGAAAAATTAGTGTTTTTAGCTGCATTCTGAATTAAGTAACAGGGCAATGGACACTGGGTTGTAATAATTAGCATTTACATAAAAATTTATATATTAATGCAGTCATTTTATTGGTTATGCCTTTTCAGGCATATTCAGTTATGCCTTTTTACTACAACATACAGTAATTAAACTTGATCAGTCTACTTGGTGGAAATAGAGAAAATGGAAATCAGCTGAATGTCTTACTCACTAAATATGATTCACTGTTTGCACAATGTGATGTTAATTCTACAAAACCAAAAAAGGTTATGGACATACTATCTGATCTCCCAGATGTACTGAAAAGGTGATAAATGAGTTGTCTGATGGTCTTGTACAAAATTTGATGAACTAATTAGTGAAAAGAGTGCATTTTTCAACCTGTGTTCATCATTTGGTCCTTAAAAAAAATCTTAATTTTGAGAATCAAATGAAGGTTGAGGAAAACTATCCATTTTGTTTTAGACCTATGTCATCATAAACTTTTCCAAAGTAGTGTATTAAATATTTGATGCCACATTCTTGTTTTTGCTTTTCTCATAGATTATGTAATGCAGAGCAACTGCGCAAATTATTTTAAAAATCAAAGGTAAGGTATTTTTTGCAATTTAACTTTTTAACTCAGATTTTGGAACATTCTTTTTTCATTGGTGGTTAAGAATAAATTATATGAATTTTTACATTTAAAAAACGTACTATAATACCAAAATTTTGTACTCTACTTTTGTATTGTGGTGTATTTTTGGGCAGGTAGGTGTATTGGCTGTCATTATTTTAACTTCATGGGTTAAGTTGGTAAATTGACAAAAGAAATAACAAATCTGAGCAAGATAAGGAGTCATTCAATTGATTTTTTAACACAGGCAAGTTAAATATTGAAAACTGAAAAAGAAATTCTGCTGGTTGAGATTTCTGAAGTTAATGAAATTTTGGAATAGTCTGGTTCGCTATGTCAATAAAAACACTTTCGTTCAAAATTTATGGAGATTAGCAAACCAGCGCATTTTTGGAAAGCTTATGGCATCAGGAATCTGAAAATCAATGTTTACCTTTGCGCAGATGCCTGCATAGCTGCCATTTTGGAATTTCAAAATGGCTGCCATAAAATAAGAATTTTTGAATATATCGGCTTGTAATTGACATAGAAACTTCATTCTAAATGCTAATCCTATGTTTCCAGGCCCAAGGAATCCAAAGCTTATGTCAAATTAGTGATTATGAACACCAAAAACCAAGAAAAGAAGTAGTTTGTGAAATTATGTTTGTATTTTCATGAAAAAATGCACTCTCAAATTGTTGGTAGTGACAACAGCATACGTATAGACGTATTTCCTATCACAGTTTGACACATCATTACGCATCATCATCACTCTCAGTGTCATATTCAACATTACAGTCTGCATCATTTTCGCATTCTGTGCCGCACAAGCATAGTTCTGTGCAAGGCAAGTTATTCCTTCTGCATGAACATCTCTGTGTAGAACAGTTGGTTTTGCAGTGGCATCTGACCAACTCGATGATGGCTTGCGGGGCAGGAGGAACCTTTGTGGTGACTGGCGGTATTTGGCCACTTTTGTCCTGATAGTAACCAAATTTCAGGAGGTCAAAAGGCTGTTGCTACATAACATTGGCTTGGCACCATACTCGGCTTTGTAACCGCACATGCTGGATGTGTTCCTCAAGTGCACCGAGTGTAGGAGGTAAGTTGTTGCTTTCAGCTAGGTGTTTACAAAACAGATACCATCTTAGATCAGGGATACTTGCAATGTGAATACCCTTGGGACAGTAGCTTGAGCACACAAATTTGGCCAATACGTCTTTCACCTCCTGTGTTAGGTCACCTTTCTCCGGTAGTTTCATCAGTGCTCTGACTAAGTGCATGTCAGCTTTCATATACTGCTGAAACCATTTTGTTTTGCCTATTCCTGAGAATTTTCCAACATTGTCTGCTCCAGTGAATGCGTGGAATACAGGTAAAGCTTGCGCCTTTTCTTTGCCCAAAGCTCTCCAGATTGGCTCTATTTCGACTGTACCTGATACCATCAAAATAGATGTCTTTTTGCAGAGCTTGTCATAGTGTGCCACAGCCAGAACCAAGACGTCAGTATCAGGAGTGAAGAATACTAGCTGTGCATCAGGACACCGCTGTGATGCCTCCGCTGCCAGGCAGATCATCAATGTGTCAGCCTCCTCGTGATTGTTGTCTTCAAAGTGCATGTTTCTGTTGCTTCTGGTGTGACCTGATGCTGATGTGATGACTAACTGAGGTGAGTTTTTGTTGTAATCAAGGGTTGCTTTGGCGAGATAGTCTGTCAAATCTGCTTTCGTTTTTTCGTGCGATAGAAACCGTGCCAGTAGGATGTGTTTGATGTTCGTATCATCTGCAACCTGATACTGTATAGGAGCTTTTCCTTGTCGTCGTCTCTCTAGTTTCCTCCTTTAGTGAGTCAGGTTTGTATGTATCGAAGACCAGGATGACCTCACTGAACCCTGCTGTCAAGCTCACGAGCCTGTCATTGAAACACTGGGCTAGATCTTTGACTGTGCTGATTGTCCCTGATTTCTTTGTCATCTTCTGGACAAGCACCATTCCATCAACAATGGCGATCTTTTGATTTGATGACGACGATGGAGATGATGATACAGGACCTCTGTCATCATCCTGCTCTTTGGCCGCTAGAGCTTCTGTCTGTTCCTGGGTTTCATCTGTTTTTGCCAGCTTCTCAAGGCTGTGTATCAGCTTGGACTTGTCAGTGCATGGCAGCATTGAGCCGTCTGGTGCAAATAGTGCTCTCGGAGTCAATGTGAACTCATAGTTGCCAACTGCATTCTTCTGATCGATGTCCCTGCTCGACCTGGTGAGAACCATCAGCCGACCATAGAGATCTTTGGTCTCTTTTAGGTCAACTGTCTGGTCACGGAACTTGAAAGTTTGTTTCTTGCTGCCAGACATGTACATCTTGTTGTTCTGCTTTTTGACTGGTGCCCAGAGACTAACATCTCCATTGATACGTTCAGTGACATAATCTTCATAAAGCTTCTGTCCGATGTCATCAATGTTCAAGATTTGTGGAACATACTCTTGTCGTACATATGCATGTGTGATGAAATTGTATAGCTGATCACCTTCAACAGCAAAGGGATTCCCGTGGCTCAGTATTGCAGCCTTGATTTTGTCAACAGCTTCATGTTCTTTCCTGACAGCACTGGGTCGTACATCATGGTGTTCCTCTGGCTTGTTTACTTGAAGCCCGAACTGTCCTTTAAACTCTGTTGAGAGGCACGACATCTCTGGAGAAGCCAAGAAGAACCGCTGCCTAGCATTCGCATTATTGGAAATGCCAATTAGGCCAGAATGAACCTTCATCATCTTGTTGAGATGTTCGCAGGCATGGTCTGCACCTATTGAGACGAACGGAATCTCACTCTTGGTGACAGATATGTTTCCATCTTGAAGTTCTCGCCATGTTGCTGGATGGCTTGTCTTCATTTCGTGCATGTCGGCGATGTACCTTGGCCAGAGGCGTTTGTATTTTATTCGATCCATTGCGAAAAACAGCTTGCTGAGTGCTTCTCCAGCCTCCAGATGGAGAACGAGATCAGCATTTCTGGATGCTTCAACAAAGAACAAGATGGTTTCAACCCGGTGGAGGTAATTCATCAATGACTTGAACATAGCGTTAGATGATTTCTGAGCTTCCCACTTCTTCAGCTGTTGAATGACATCTTCGTTGGTCAAGACTTGAAGCAGGTGAGTGTTAGCAATTCTGATGCATTCTGCTCCATCACTTGTCCCAGAAGCTGTGTTTGTGCAGGCTTCCTGCAATTCATTTGCTGGTTTCGAGCAGATTTCTTTTAGTTGTGGCATCTCTGTGAAGAACTGTTCTAGAGCAAGTTCATACAGAGCCATGTAAGTGTGGATGTGTGCACGGAGTGCTCTCTTGTAGTGGCCGCACTTGAGGATCTGTCTCGTTGTAGCAGGCCCATATACATCTGCCTCAATCCATGCATCATCTATGCCAGAATTTTCTATTGAGGCTCCGAGTGCCCTCAGTGCAGCCATCACAGCATGCAGCTCCCCAAGTCTCGGAACAACTTCTCTTTTCAAGTTAGGTCTTGCATCTAGCAACTGTACTGCCTTCTCGTACAGGGCCATGTCAAAGGTTATGACAGTTGGGTGGTTTTCACCAACTGCCAAGCTCTTCAACTGAGACGCTTGCAACATCACAGTCAGCATGGTAGACCACTCATGTGCGACCTCTGGAAGTAGAGGCAAGGCACCGACTTGAGTCAGTGACTGACTAGATGACACAAGTGATTTGTAGCCTGCCCAGCCTGGGATACTGCTTTGTGATTCACTGTCGGTTGATCTAGACAAAGCAGATGCAATCATCCAACCAAGATTGGTTAGTTCATAGGATTCAGCAACACCTGTGGAACACGCCTTGAATTCCTTTGCTCTCTTGACTGGCCCAGGTTTTGGTTTACTGCAAGGCTCGATGGGTACATGATAAGGGACAACCGACAGGTTTTTTGCCTCACTAACTTCCAAATTGGGTGCGATTGATTCTCCAGGCGCATCTGCCTTCTGATACACTGCGGTGATTGTGCCATGTGTGGTGCCTTTGCCATCTACAGTGTCCTCTGCAAAATCTGTATTATCAACAGCGAAGAAGACAAATGTACCTTTCTTGAGGAAAGGTGGTACATACAATCCATCAAATTGTTTTGTGTTTTCCACAACAGCATTGGCAATTGCTGTTTCTAGGAGCAAGCCACGGCTGTGTGATACGCAGTAGTTCTATACATGGAGGAGGTCCATCAGCGCCTTGTTCCTGGTGTCATGATGTACAGTGAGTGCCAACCCTACAACCTGTGGGTTTTCTCGTGTGTGTGTGTGTCCGAAATGTGTCAATGGCTTTCTTGGGCACATGGTGCACTTGTCTCTTGGTCTTGAAAGCATACATGATATTCTGACTTACGGTCAATGCTGACCTGTCAACTGTCCTGCTCCTCCTCAGATCCCACCAAAATCCACCGTATAAGGCTGTACAGCTCGGTCGGAACATCCTCTCTTGTGTGTGTTTCCTTCTCCTCAGCGAACTTGGCAATGCTGTTGCGTATTAGCTTAGCTGTCTTGTATATCATCATTGTCTTGTCCATTTCACTTGTGGCATCTTGGATCAAGGAAGTGTAGACCATATCCTCTTCGCAGGCTTCAGGACAGTAAAGAACAGATGGTTTTCTTCTGTCTTTCTGCCTCACTGACTTCACACTTGGTAACTCTGCAAGAATTTTGTCCTTTAGCCACTGTCTTGTCAGTGTCGGAGTGTGCTTCTGTGCCTCATCACTACCACCAAGCATAGATATGCAGGTTTTTTCGATGGCATCCATGGGTAGATGAGCCTTATTTTGGGTTTGATATTCAATGAGATTGATCAGCTCAATCAAGCATGGTACTTGCATTGGTAGGTCTGTCTTTGTAGACTTGGCCCGGTTGCTGGCATCATCCCTCAGGACATGGAACACATATCGTGTCCAGCATGGTTTGTGGTATCTTACATCTATCGCATGGGCATCACTTGGTGAGAGTGCATTGCTTAGTCTTGTCATCAATACTGGATCTTGGGAAATATCCACAGCTCGTCTAAGTGCCTTCCCCGCGTTTTCAGTTCGTACGGTGAAGAGACGCTGGTCATCATCTTCTTGACATAAGAAGCAGTGATCCCTTGTCAACGGTTCTGTCGCAGATCTAGTGAAAGGTGCTGAGGTGCCTGGGGTTGCTGATTGCTCCATTTCAGAGCTTGTTCTTTTATGCCCACGTTTTTTCACAGCATAGGTTCCTGTAGACATGGCATGCTGCAAGCGGTCTCTCGCTCGCTGTATGGATATTTGATTTGTGGCATCAGAATAACAACTGCGATGCCACATGGGTTTCCTTTCAATCAATATTTCTTTGGTAAAGTCTTTGAGGCGTCTTTGGATGTCAACATATTTTCCATCCTGTAAGCTGGCTCTTTCTTCCACTACATCGAGTAGTTTCTGGTATGATTCTGTTCTGGGATATTGAACAAGTGTTCCTTTGCTGGCAGTGGACTCCTGACAAAGAATGCACTGCTTCCAGTCTACTGTGTCCATGGACGACTTGACCGAACTCAACTTGCTGGTTCCCGGGTCTTCACTCATGATGACTCAGGCACTGAAAAGAAAGAGAGCCACCACTATATTAACCAACACCAAGATAATTGTGTACTAGTTGTGTTAACATAAATTTTTACAGTATAAAATTAAATATTGCAACACTACTGCAAAAATACTGCAAAATTATTGAAGCATCAGGATTTATAAACACTGTTACAACTGCCGCCAAAATGGCCGCCAAGCAGGCATCTGCGTAAATGTAAACATTACTTTTCATATTCCTGATGCCATAAGTTTCTAAAAAATGTACTGGTTTGCTAATCTCCATAAAATTTGAACAAAAATACATAGTGAACCTGACTAGAAGCAACTTGATGTTAAAAGGCATATTACAGATTTTTTAAAATTTTAAAGATAAACTGTGATTGCACCAATCCTTTAATGCAACATTTGTGATTCTGAATTAGAATCAATCAGTGAAAATTTTTTTCAGACTTTGAAGTAAAGTGGTAGCCCTACTTTCAATTTCTTTGTGGGATTTTATAATAATGTAATGCAGTGATTCCCAACCCATGATACATGTACCACTGATGGTATGCAGAGCTCTTTTAGGTAATACACAATTGGGTTATAGATACGTAGCTTGCTTATTGATAATTACTTTCATGATGAAGTTTTTAAAAGTAATATTAGTTGTAGATGAATAACCAACAACCTTTCCAACTATGGGCTTGGTTGCTATCCAGGTAGATTTCAAATTATTTGATGATTGTGCGCAAAGCCAAAATGAAGATTTTGATTCAGTACAAATGTCAATGAATATCATAAGAAAAACAATTTTTTAGATATGGCTGAAAATTCAAGATTGAACACCATAGTTCTTTCCCCAACTAGAGTTTTGATTAGGTGGTACATGCACCTTAATGGTGGTACTTACAAAAGCATGGTGGCCAAAAATGTTACATCAACCTAAAAAGGTTGTAATGAATTTTAATGACTTTCACTATAAAATATTTTTTAAGGGTGTAAGAGGGTTTACTGTGCCACTAAAATAATTTTAATAAAACTTGGCTTAAATAAGGCATGTAAGACCCGTAATGCCTTCTGTGAGCTATGATTGTCATACCTTGTAATGTTAATTATTATAAAGGTGTGTTGGGCTGGACTTTTGTTAACATTTAATTTTATCAGTTTTATAATAGTAGGGATATTTATTATATTCCTTTCTTCAAAATCGCACTTTTCATGGACTACTAAAAGCTCTATAAATTCTAGAACTGAATGCGAATTCTATTTGTAATTAACATGTTATTTATTTGTTTCAGGGAGAGAATGGAAAAAGGATTTAGAAAGAAAGTGGGTGTTGAGTGGAGATGCCATTGAACCCCTAAACAGTCTTGATTTTTTCTAATTGGCAATATAGACATTCTCTCTCCTTAAAAAAAGTAAAAAATAAAACCATTCTGCGCAATATGGATTCTAATCATCACAAAGAAATAACAAACTTTTGGAAGCTACTGGTTTTAAGAGTACTCGATCCCAAGTATGAAATACCTTAGTGAAGGTCACTCATGCCAAATATAAAACGAGAGATGAGGAATTGAAAGAGGAAAAACAAACTTTTTAAAGTAATATTCTCCAATTTATGTGCATGTAACATTGGACATCTCGGCAAATAGAATGAATCAGAGTATCATAGCACTCGGATGTCATTTTAAATCAGATAATGAACACTCACAATGTGCCCCAGTAATATTTCAAAAGCTAAAGAGGTGGCATAAAGGGAAAAATGTAATGGCTAAAATGTAATGGCTAAAACGTAAATGGCTAAAATGTAATGGCTAAAACGTATCTAGCTAACCTAGTTTCAATGCGTGATGTTGGAAGACTGTTCAGTTTAAGGGGCCTCAGAAAGGACGAGAAGAGCATCATTATACTTCGAAATTATTGAAAATTTAATTTTATTCACAGAAAATATACTTTAAAGTCTTCAAATTAGAAGTCTAACCTTTTATTGGTGGCTAAGGGAACCAGATATTAGAGAGCTGTAAAAATTGGACAGTTCATTTTGTTAATCTTTCTAAGGAATCAGCACCATTTTGCTTTAAATGCACATTTTCATATATATTTTTTATGTTCCCGAAATGAGAATGGTGGTACATCCGTATATACAAATTTAATGGTAAAGATACAAAGTAGTTTTAAGTTTCATATTCATTTGTATAACAAAAGTAGGAAAATGTATATACAGTTTGTAAAATATACATACAAGGATATGAACTATATTTTTTTCCTTTAATTTATAAATTAACCTTTTTATCTTTCTTTTTAATGAGAAGTAGAAAACTTCTAATTTTATTTTTAATGAAATGATACACTACATTTCTTATGCAACCTTTTATGATACTTGCTACGTCTCAGCCTTGTGTTTTTCATGCAGACGGAACATCTGCCTTGAGAGTATGATTCCAAGAAGTGATTCGTGTTGTTATATTATATCTAGCGCCTTCCCTTGTAAGAGGGTGTAGATGGTCTTCCCTGTCGATGCCTTTCTCTTTGAACTTTTATCAGAGCTTGTAAAGTTGTACTATTTCTCTCCTGAAATGTAAATGTGTAATATTTTCAGAAGGATTGACATGCCGATAAAATATAAAGGCGGCAGCTACAGACATGTTCAACATATTTGAAAATAGATTCCACCACCATTCCTTGAAGCATAATCTTGGCCTGTATGAAGATGGCAATCGATCACACAAATCAACACTTCCCATACCTTTGTTATACCTGTTGATGAGAAATGATTGGGTTACTGCCTTCTCTTTTTCTCGTTTTACTCTCCTTTCTGCTTTCTGAATAAAGCTGACACCTTAGTAGTTATTGGCAACCATTATGGGAGAGTTGGCATTTCATTTTGCACACAAGACAGCCCAATCTGACCCGGTCATAAAAACCTCATTCCTTTTCCCTAATTCTTTCTTTATCAGCAGAAGGCAATGTCCAGTTCAACTCGAATATTCCTTTCAGCCAAATCAGTTACTAGTAGGTAGTTTGTGGCTCATGAAAAAAATTGTCAAAGAACACGACACGTTGATTAATTATTATTATTATTACGAATTGGTCGAAGCATTTCATTAACAACACACTGTCCAAGAGGCAAAGTAGGGCCTACTATTTCCTTCTTTCCCACAATATATGAAAAAGTTGTAAGGAAAGTCACCAGCACTACGCAACATCCACATTTTACATCCAAACCCGACTGGCTTGTTTTTTATGAATTGTTTTGCACTATGATGGCCGTGATATGGAATCATTGCTTCGTCTGTGCTGAGTTCATGAAATATACTGAACTATTGGCAGCTTTTTCTAAGCCAATCGAGTATGGATAGTACTTTTTACAACCTTCGATTGAGCTAAATTATTATTGTTAGCAATGTGCAAGTATCTTTTTATAGATCGAAATTCGTCTCTACTAATTGTTTTAGGAAATATTGGAGCTTCATATTTACATTTGTAGATCAGTAATCATTTTCAGTCGTTAGACTGTGATACCCACTGACGAGCAGTAAGCCTAAAAATGTCCTGATTTCATCATCACCTACATGGAAGTTTTTAACAGTTTTGTCTCTCACAGCATACAGGTGGTTTGCTCCGTTATATGTTCTGTCATCTCATTAGTAAAGAATAAGCAAAGTATCTGAAATGGATCTTTACCACAGTGCATCTTGCTTGCTTTTGAAGGAACTGAGTGGGAATCGAGGTAAAGTGTTTCATTCTTTTTGCATCTTTAAGTAGCTTCTGCTCTTTTAGCATCTTCCAATGTATCTTCAGCTTCTCTTTCTTCGTGTACTTCAACTTCTCCGCAAACTTCATCCGGTAAATAGTTATGATCTAAAATATTATTGTCATCTTCCTCATCGTTGTCAACAGGCTGGTCACCAGCAGCAGGAGGTAGAACAGTAATTGTGCTGACTCAAACACCAGCACTTTTTTCAATGCTTTCAGTTGCACTTTGGGGATATCGGAAGGAAGACCCTGATCCTCTTGGCCTGTAAAAGTAGAGGATGAACATGTTTTGCTGAAAGTCACTTGCAATATTATACAGAAATTATTATACCAATAAATGAAACCATAATAGGCTACCATTTTTATAATTTTCAAGAAAATATTAAAGAAACCCAAACCCACACACACACATATATACAAAGGTGGGCACCCGGGCCTCAAAAAGGACCGACGGTCCCGGTCCCGGTCACGGTCCTTTCCTGAAGATTGGACCTAGGAACGACTCGGTCCTCGGTCCTTATATATAATATAAGTGAAAAATTTGATTAAAATGAAATTAAAGACACCGGAAATCTTTAATTTTATTAACGTAAATTATAATTAATACAATACATAAATGATGAAAAAAAGTTAAGTTAAATGCTTGAGTTTCCCTTCAAGAAGACTAGCATTTCAAAATGGCTGTCACTGAGCCCTGACCTTTTCGGCTTGAGGACGTCCTTTCCCAAAGAGAAGAGCCTCTCCACGGCGGCACTGGATGGGATAGGCGTGTTAAACTTGATGAACAAGTCCTTCAACGCCGGGCTGGGGAACGAGTCCTTGTTGAAGATGAAGGGTTTCACAGGCCTCTCGCTGAGAAATGTCTCCACCAACTTGGTCCCGGTCTCCTTCGTCTTCTCCCCGCCCTCGTAGAGAGCCTCAAAGAAGTCGTCATTGTCCTGGTCATTCTCACCCTCGCTGCTGCTGGTGTCCTTGCCTGAGTCCGCTCTTGCCAGAATCCTCTCCACCATAGACATCATCTGCTTCTTCACCTTGGCCTTGATCCCCTCGACGTCTTGTATGACGTCGTCCTCCACCAGCCTCAACCAGCCCAATTTGAACTTGGGGTGTAGCGCAGCTGCCAGGAGGAAGTCCATATCCTCAAAATGGGGACCAAACCGACGTTTGATCCCATCCCTGTGGCTGACACATCTTGACATCGCTGCTTTCCATCTGCTCCTTCCCATCTGCTCCTTCAACATTTTGAGAGAGATGGCCAGGGTGGGCAGGAGTGCCCCCATGTACGCCTTGTCCTCCCCTTGCAGGATGTCCAAGGCCTTACAGACCGGCTTCATCACCTCAAGATACTCTTTGAAGAAGTTGATATCAGCTGAAAAAAGTTAATATTTTAGTCCTGTACTTAAACTTTTTGTATTGTATTTTTTACTTTTTACTTTTTACCTTTTCAAAAAGAAAAGTAAAAAAAATCAAATATGTATATTGCTCACCAGACGAGAACGAAGGCACCCCAAGAATGTTGCACGTCTGGTGTAGTCCATGAAGCTTCTCCCTGTCTCCGAAGATGTCGACCAGGCGGGACACCCCGTCGTAGACGGAGTTCCATCGTAACGGTGGGGACAGTCAGCTGCATCCCTATCTCGGCCTTGATGGTGTCTGAGGCTTGTGAACTTCTTGACTGCTTGTTCCACAGCTCCGTAGCTTACCAAAGGCGGTCCGGTACGCCTACCTGTAGGATGGTGAGTTCTTCAGGGCCTTGTCAGCGTCGGAGGTGGCCACTAGTTCAGGGTGTGGGCGGCGCACCTTGTGTGCTTCGGCAGGACGTATTCAGGATTCTCCGTGGCACCGGCTAAAAAGAATGTTCAATTTATTCAATAATATATTTGAGTGAAAAGAAAATACCTTACAAGACTTGTAAAAAGTGAAAAAAAAATCAAGAAATAATAAAATAATCCATAATTTACCTTCCAAAAGCGATGCCAGATCCTCAACCTGAACGACGTCCTCATCATCGGGCCGCCCACACCTTCTTCCTCCTCTTCCTGGACCCCCTCAGGCAGCTCCTCGTCCGTTTTGCCAAAGACACTGCACAATGAAACACAATTATTATATTTTTTTATTTTTTTTATTCAATGTTATAGAAAAAATTTAAAATGTAAAGATTTAAAAGTCAAAAAATTTGAATGAAGAAATTAAAAAAAAAAAATCTGCTTGCTTAAATGCCTTGACGAAGTTGCTGCCATTGTCAGTAGTAGTCCTGCAGACCTTGGACTCGATGGCGAAGTCGAAGAGGACCTTGTACATCTCCTTCGCAAGGACCTCGAAGGTGTGTCGTCCGGTGAGTCGTCTGCACGCCAAGACTGCCTTCTGCCTGAGGAGGGTGGCCTGGTGAATCCAGTGTACAGTCATCCCCATGTACGACCTTAAATAAAATGGAATGCTTTGAATTGAAATGTAGTATTATAATTTATATTTTCACAGCATTGTAATAAATTGATTAAAATAAACCTCACAGTTTATTAGTTTCATTTTGATTGAAGTAAAAAGTAATTAATTAAAATTTAAACATACTTGTGGGCACATGTCCAAGCGTCTGCCGTAGTAGAGACCGACTGTACAGAGTTGAGGACGTCCCTCAGGTGCTGCCTCTTCTCGTCAAACCTTAAAAAGTTTATTAAAAGATAAAAGTAAAGTAAAAAATTATAATGTCATCGCTCATCACTAAAAGAAAAAGAAAAGAAAATACTGTTATCAAGAATGAATTTAAATAGCCAAACAAAAAATACCTGTCTTCAATACGCCTGGTAAGCGTCCTCCTAGACATGGTGTTGGCCAGGGACACAGGTGCTAACAAAGTCCTTCACGAATCGGAGTCGACGACGTCGAGAGGCAACATGTTGCCCACAAATAAGATGATCAACTAATTAAAAAGAAATAAAAATTTGTTACGTTTCATCATAACTGACTGACATTTGAGTGTAATTTAATGATTACACTGGGCAACACGTATTTTATTGAATGATATCTGACACTTGATTCTAGGTAATTTGGGTGCGCTGAATACGAATTTCAACTCGGTTTGGCTCTATCAGGTCCTGATTCTTGTCGACAGCCTATGTGCCATTTTCCAGATTTTTCAAATTAGGACTAAAAAATTAAGTCGTGTGTTAAATTTTTTTTTCAAGTTTCATGAATACAAGCAGTTCAAACTACAGTAAAATTACATTATAACGATAGAAATGACTTAAAATAAAAAAACAAACAGATATGAAGCTTTCACTGTGGCAAAAATTTTCTTTTGTAAGACTTTCTAGCGTATTTGCTTGTTGATGGCAGGTCTCTTTTCAAGCACCAGCAGTAATCAGCCATCATGTGGGAATCCCAGCGGCCTTGGTACCGTTCCTCCATAATTTTGATATCTTGGTGGAATCTCTCCCCTTGTTCGTCACTTACATCACCTAAATTACTTGGAAATTGGTCAAGATGGCTATTCAAAAAATGCATTTTTATGCTCATATTGCAACCTAACTCTTTGTAGTCCCTTAAAAGTTTTTTTACGATTTCTTCGTAGTTATCTGCCCTATAATTGCCTAAAAAGTTTTCTATCAAGTCCACGAATGAGAACCAGCCATTTTTTTCGCGTTCATTCATGACATTAGGAAAATTGCTGTCTTTAATCATTGTTCTTATTTGTGGACCGTCGAAAATTCCCGCCTTGATTTTTTCATAACTTAAACTTGGAAATTTTGAAGTTATGTATTTGAAACACTCGCCGTTCGTATCTAAAGCTTTTACATATTGTTTAATGAGGCCTAGTTTTATATGCAGAGGAGGAAATATGATTTTATCTCTGCTCACTAAAGGTGGATTAATTACGTTTTTTTCTCCGACAGTAAGTGATGTTCGTGCTGGCCAGATTTGTTTGAAATAATGTTCTTCCTTGGCTCTGCTGTCCCATAAGCAAAGGAAGCAGGGATATTTAGTATACCCTCCTTGTTGTCCTAGCAGAAAATTAACCATTTTTAAGTCAACACATATGATCCACTCGTGCTCCCTATATTTGATAAGATTTAAAACCTTTTCTATATGTTCATACTTTTCTTTTAATTTTGTTGAGTGCCCAATCGGTATCGAGCCGTATAGATTGCCATTATGCAACAACACACACTTAAGACTTCTTTTCGAACTGTCTAAAAAAAGCGCCAATCATTTGCATCGTAAGACTCAACCCCCATCTTCTTTAACAAACCAACTATGTCGCAGCAATATACTAAACTATCCTCTGTTCTAAAATATTTAACAAGTTCTTCTTCTCTTTTTCTGTAAAATGAAATGTATGTGTTTGAAGTAAGCAAGTTTTTCTCTTTAAGTCTTGAAGCTAAAATTTCCGCAGCCTTTTTTGGCAAATTTAGATCCCTTACAAGATCATTCAACTCGGCCTGGTTAAACTTTTGCGGATCGTTTTGACTTTCAAATACGCTGGGGTCAAAATCGGTGTCTGACTCCTCAAAGTGCATAACAATATTTTCAGGAACATCTTCAACTAATTCTTGAGTTGGCAGACCCTTAAATTTTGGAATGGGGATCTCATTTGAATGTAGCACAGGTCGTATCGCGGTGTCGAAATTTGGGTACTCGATACAATGTTTATTTTTCTTAGTGAAGCCCGAAGTCTTGACAAAGCAAAGGTAGCAATCGGTCTCGTGGTTAGTAGGCTCTCGCCACACCTGATATGGAAAAAAAATTGTAAAGCGTTAACAAAAGCGACGAGAGACTTGTTTTTATGAATTTTATCAAAAGTTATCACCCAAACATTTAACATTTCTATGTGTTTCAACCTTATGCAATATTTGAGATTCTTATAAACATTTTCTGTAAATTTTTGTTTATGTACCTAAGTTACAATTACATTTAGGTAAGTTACAGTATACTAGTGATTAAATTACGTAGTTTTATGAAATCATAAACTTACCATCGGAACTCCAAAAGGTATTTTTGAATCCGAACCCTTCGTCCAATGTCGCAGTCTTTCAATGCATATAGTGCAGGCTTTATGTGGAGCCCACGATTTATCTTGGTCCCCCAGTTTTATGCCAAAATAAGCTAAGTAAGCTCTTTTTACGAAGTCAGTTATATTTGCTCGTTGATGTGGAAGTGTAAAATTTCCACATATATAACAGAAGGAATCAGGGTTGTTTTTGCATTTGAACTTTCTAGTGCTTGATGACATATTGCTTGATTGTTCTGCCAATTTGTAAAGGTATTTAAAGCCCTTAATTCATATAAATTTAAGAAAATCTGAAATATAAACACAAAAATTAGTTTAAATAGGTACTTATTATGAAATAGGTACTTACAATCTATGAAATTAAACTAGAAACACGGATGAGTAGGTACAATATAAATTACGTCTAATTAAATCAACTATATTAAATCACGATGACAAAATTACTCACTAAATCATATGCCAATTCAAAATTATGTTAATGCCCAAACTGACTGACTGACTGACTGACTGACTGACTGACTGACTGACTGACTGACTGACTGACTGACTGACTGACTGACTGACTGACTGACTGACTGACTGACTGACTGACTGACTGACTGACTGACTGACTGACTGACTGACTGACTGACTGACTGACTGACTGACTGACTGACTGACTGACTGACTGACTGACTGACTGACTGACTGACTGACTGTGACTGACTGACTGACTGACTGACTGACTGACTGACTGACTGACTGACTGACTGACTGACTGACTGACTGACTGACTGACTGACTGACTGACTGACTGACTGACTGACTGACTGACTGACTGACTGACTGACTGACTGACTGACTGACTGACTGACTGACTGACTGACTGACTGACTGACTGACTGACTGACTGACTGACTGACTGACTGACTGACTGACTGACTGACTGACTGACTGACTGACTGACTGACTGACTGACTGGACTGACTGACTGACTGACTGACTGACTGACTGACTGACTGACTGACTGACTGACTGACTGACTGACTGACTGACTGACTGACTGACTGACTGACTGACTGACTGACTGACTGACTGACTGACTGACTGACTGACTGACTGACTGACTGACTGACTGACTGACTGACTGACTGACTGACTGACTGACTGACTGACTGACTGACTGACTGACTGACTGACTGACTGACTGACTGACTGACTGACTGACTGACTGACTGACTGACTGACTGACTGACTGACTGACTGACTGACTGACTGACTGACTGACTGACTGACTGACTGACTGACTGACTGACTGACTGACTGACTGACTGACTGACTGACTGACTGACTGACTGACTGACTGACTGACTGACTGACTGACTGACTGACTGACTGACTGACTGACTGACTGACTGACTGACTGACTGACTGACTGACTGACTGACTGACTGACTGACTGACTGACTGACTGACTGACTGACTGACTGACTGACTGACTGACTGACTGACTGACTGACTGACTGACTGACTGACTGACTGACTGACTGACTGACTGACTGACTGACTGACTGACTGACTGACTGACTGACTGACTGACTGACTGACTGACTGACTGACTGACTGACTGACTGACTGACTGACTGACTGACTGACTGACTGACTGACTGACTGACTGACTGACTGACTGACTGACTGACTGACTGACTGACTGACTGACTGACTGACTGACTGACTGACTGACTGACTGACTGACTGACTGACTGACTGACTGACTGACTGACTGACTGACTGACTGACTGACTGACTGACTGACTGACTGACTGACTGACTGACTGACTGACTGACTGACTGACTGACTGACTGACTGACTGACTGACTGACTGACTGACTGACTGACTGACTGACTGACTGACTGACTGACTGACTGACTGACTGACTGACTGACTGACTGACTGACTGACTGACTGACTGACTGACTGACTGACTGACTGACTGACTGACTGACTGACTGACTGACTGACTGACTGACTGACTGACTGACTGACTGACTGACTGACTGACTGACTGACTGACTGACTGACTGACTGACTGACTGACTGACTGACTGACTGACTGACTGACTGACTGACTGACTGACTGACTGACTGACTGACTGACTGACTGACTGACTGACTGACTGACTGACTGACTGACTGACTGACTGACTGACTGACTGACTGACTGACTGACTGACTGACTGACTGACTGACTGACTGACTGACTGACTGACTGACTGACTGACTGACTGACTGACTGACTGACTGACTGACTGACTGACTGACTGACTGACTGACTGACTGACTGACTGACTGACTGACTGACTGACTGACTGACTGACTGACTGACTGACTGACTGACTGACTGACTGACTGACTGACTGACTGACTGACTGACTGACTGACTGACTGACTGACTGACTGACTGACTGACTGACTGACTGACTGACTGACTGACTGACTGACTGACTGACTGACTGACTGACTGACTGACTGACTGACTGACTGACTGACTGACTGACTGACTGACTGACTGACTGACTGACTGACTGACTGACTGACTGACTGACTGACTGACTGACTGACTGACTGACTGACTGACTGACTGACTGACTGACTGACTGACTGACTGACTGACTGACTGACTGACTGACTGACTGACTGACTGACTGACTGACTGACTGACTGACTGACTGACTGACTGACTGACTGACTGACTGACTGACTGACTGACTGACTGACTGACTGACTGACTGACTGACTGACTGACTGACTGACTGACTGACTGACTGACTGACTGACTGACTGACTGACTGACTGACTGACTGACTGACTGACTGACTGACTGACTGACTGACTGACTGACTGACTGACTGACTGACTGACTGACTGACTGACTGACTGACTGACTGACTGACTGACTGACTGACTGACTGACTGACTGACTGACTGACTGACTGACTGACTGACTGACTGACTGACTGACTGACTGACTGACTGACTGACTGACTGACTGACTGACTGACTGACTGACTGACTGACTGACTGACTGACTGACTGACTGACTGACTGACTGACTGACTGACTGACTGACTGACTGACTGACTGACTGACTGACTGACTGACTGACTGACTGACTGACTGACTGACTGACTGACTGACTGACTGACTGACTGACTGACTGACTGACTGACTGACTGACTGACTGACTGACTGACTGACTGACTGACTGACTGACTGACTGACTGACTGACTGACTGACTGACTGACTGACTGACTGACTGACTGACTGACTGACTGACTGACTGACTGACTGACTGACTGACTGACTGACTGACTGACTGACTGACTGACTGACTGACTCTGACTGACTGACTGACTGACTGACTGACTGACTGACTGACTGACTGACTGACTGACTGACTGACTGACTGACTGACTGACTGACTGACTGACTGACTGACTGACTGACTGACTGACTGACTGACTGACTGACTGACTGACTGACTGACTGACTGACTGACTGACTGACTGACTGACTGACTGACTGACTGACTGACTGACTGACTGACTGACTGACTGACTGACTGACTGACTGACTGACTGACTGACTGACTGACTGACTGACTGACTGACTGACTGACTGACTGACTGACTGACTGACTGACTGACTGACTGACTGACTGACTGACTGACTGACTGACTGACTGACTGACTGACTGACTGACTGACTGACTGACTGACTGACTGACTGACTGACTGACTGACTGACTGACTGACTGACTGACTGACTGACTGACTGACTGACTGACTGACTGACTGACTGACTGACTGACTGACTGACTGACTGACTGACTGACTGACTGACTGACTGACTGACTGACTGACTGACTGACTGACTGACTGACTGACTGACTGACTGACTGACTGACTGACTGACTGACTGACTGACTGACTGACTGACTGACTGACTGACTGACTGACTGACTGACTGACTGACTGACTGACTGACTGACTGACTGACTGACTGCTGACTGACTGACTGACTGACTGACTGACTGACTGACTGCTGACTGACTGCTGACTGACTGACTGACTGACTGACTGACTGACTGACTGACTGACTGACTGACTGACTGACTGACTGACTGACTGACTGACTGACTGACTGACTGACTGACTGACTGACTGACTGACTGACTGACTGACTGACTGACTGACTGACTGACTGACTGACTGACTGACTGACTGACTGACTGACTGACTGACTGACTGACTGACTGACTGACTGACTGACTGACTGACTGACTGACTGACTGACTGACTGACTGACTGCTGACTGACTGACTGACTGACTGACTGACTGACTGACTGACTGACTGACTGACTGACTGACTGACTGACTGACTGACTGACTGACTGACTGACTGACTGACTGACTGACTGACTGACTGACTGACTGACTGACTGACTGACTGACTGACTGACTGACTGACTGACTGACTGACTGACTGACTGACTGACTGACTGACTGACTGACTGACTGACTGACTGACTGACTGACTGACTGACTGACTGACTGACTGACTGACTGACTGACTGACTGACTGACTGACTGACTGACTGACTGACTGACTGACTGACTGACTGACTGACTGACTGACTGACTGACTGACTGACTGACTGACTGACTGACTGACTGACTGACTGACTGACTGACTGACTGACTGACTGACTGACTGACTGACTGACTGACTGACTGACTGACTGACTGACTGACTGACTGACTGACTGACTGACTGACTGACTGACTGACTGACTGACTGACTGACTGACTGACTGACTGACTGACTGACTGACTGACTGACTGACTGACTGACTGACTGACTGACTGACTGACTGACTGACTGACTGACTGACTGACTGACTGACTGACTGACTGACTGACTGACTGACTGACTGACTGACTGACTGACTGACTGACTGACTGACTGACTGACTGACTGACTGACTGACTGACTGACTGACTGACTGACTGACTGACTGACTGACTGACTGACTGACTGACTGACTGACTGACTGACTGACTGACTGACTGACTGACTGACTGACTGACTGACTGACTGACTGACTGACTGACTGACTGACTGACTGACTGACTGACTGACTGACTGACTGACTGACTGACTGACTGACTGACTGACTGCTGACTGACTGACTGACTGACTGACTGACTGACTGACTGACTGACTGACTGACTGACTGACTGACTGACTGACTGACTGACTGACTGACTGACTGACTGACTGACTGACTGACTGACTGACTGACTGACTGACTGACTGACTGACTGACTGACTGACTGACTGACTGACTGACTGACTGACTGACTGACTGACTGACTGACTGACTGACTGACTGACTGACTGACTGACTGACTGACTGACTGACTGACTGACTGACTGACTGACTGACTGACTGACTGACTGACTGACTGACTGACTGACTGACTGACTGCTGACTGACTGACTGACTGACTGACACTGACTGACTGACTGACTGACTGACTGACTGACTGACTGACTGACTGACTGACTGACTGACTGACTGACTGACTGACTGACTGACTGACTGACTGACTGACTGACTGACTGACTGACTGACTGACTGACTGACTGACTGACTGACTGACTGACTGACTGACTGACTGACTGACTGACTGACTGACTGACTGACTGACTGACTGACTGACTGACTGACTGACTGACTGACTGACTGACTGACTGACTGACTGACTGACTGACTGACTGACTGACTGACTGACTGACTGACTGACTGACTGACTGACTGACTGACTGACTGACTGACTGACTGACTGACTGACTGACTGACTGACTGACTGACTGACTGACTGACTGACTGACTGACTGACTGACTGACTGACTGACTGACTGACTGACTGACTGACTGACTGACTGACTGACTGACTGACTGACTGACTGACTGACTGACTGACTGACTGACTGACTGACTGACTGACTGACTGACTGACTGACTGACTGACTGACTGACTGACTGACTGACTGACTGACTGACTGACTGACTGACTGACTGACTGACTGACTGACTGACTGACTGACTGACTGACTGACTGACTGACTGACTGACTGACTGACTGACTGACTGACTGACTGACTGACTGACTGACTGACTGACTGACTGACTGACTGACTGACTGACTGACTGACTGACTGACTGACTGACTGACTGACTGACTGACTGACTGACTGACTGACTGACTGACTGACTGACTGACTGACTGGACTGACTGACTGACTGACTGACTGACTGACTGACTGACTGACTGACTGACTGACTGACTGACTGACTGACTGACTGACTGACTGACTGACTGACTGACTGACTGACTGACTGACTGACTGACTGACTGACTGACTGACTGACTGACTGACTGACTGACTGACTGACTGACTGACTGACTGACTGACTGACTGACTGACTGACTGACTGACTGACTGACTGACTGACTGACTGACTGACTGACTGACTGACTGACTGAACTGACTGACTGACTGACTGACTGACTGACTGACTGACTGACTGACTGACTGACTGACTGACTGACTGACTGACTGACTGACTGACTGACTGACTGACTGACTGACTGACTGACTGACTGACTGACTGACTGACTGACTGACTGACTGACTGACTGACTGACTGACTGACTGACTGACTGACTGACTGACTGACTGACTGACTGACTGACTGACTGACTGACTGACTGACTGACTGACTGACTGACTGACTGACTGACTGACTGACTGACTGACTGACTGACTGACTGACTGACTGACTGACTGACTGACTGACTGACTGACTGACTGACTGACTGACTGACTGACTGACTGACTGACTGACTGACTGACTGACTGACTGACTGACTGACTGACTGACTGACTGACTGACTGACTGACTGACTGACTGACTGACTGACTGACTGACTGACTGACTGACTGACTGACTGACTGACTGACTGACTGACTGACTGACTGACTGACTGACTGACTGACTGACTGACTGACTGACTGACTGACTGACTGACTGACTGACTGACTGACTGACTGACTGACTGACTGACTGACTGACTGACTGACTGACTGACTGACTGACTGACTGACTGACTGACTGACTGACTGACTGACTGACTGACTGACTGACTGACTGACTGACTGACTGACTGACTGACTGACTGACTGACTGACTGACTGACTGACTGACTGACTGACTGACTGACTGACTGACTGACTGACTGACTGACTGACTGACTGACTGACTGACTGACTGACTGACTGACTGACTGACTGACTGACTGACTGACTGACTGACTGACTGACTGACTGACTGACTGACTGACTGACTGACTGACTGACTGACTGACTGACTGACTGACTGACTGACTGACTGACTGACTGACTGACTGACTGACTGACTGACTGACTGACTGACTGACTGACTGACTGACTGACTGACTGACTGACTGACTGACTGACTGACTGACTGACTGACTGACTGACTGACTGACTGACTGACTGACTGACTGACTGACTGACTGACTGACTGACTGACTGACTGACTGACTGACTGACTGACTGCTGACTGACTGACTGACTGACTGACTGACTGACTGACTGACTGACTGACTGACTGACTGACTGACTGACTGACTGACTGACTGACTGACTGACTGACTGACTGACTGACTGACTGACTGACTGACTGACTGACTGACTGACTGACTGACTGACTGACTGACTGACTGACTGACTGACTGACTGACTGACTGACTGACTGACTGACTGACTGACTGACTGACTGACTGACTGACTGACTGACTGACTGACTGACTGACTGACTGACTGACTGACTGACTGACTGACTGACTGACTGACTGACTGACTGACTGACTGACTGACTGACTGACTGACTGACTGACTGACTGACTGACTGACTGACTGACTGACTGACTGACTGACTGACTGACTGACTGACTGACTGACTGACTGACTGACTGACTGACTGACTGACTGACTGACTGACTGACTGACTGACTGACTGACTGACTGACTGACTGACTGACTGACTGACTGACTGACTGACTGACTGACTGACTGACTGACTGACTGACTGACTGACTGACTGACTGACTGACTGACTGACTGACTGACTGACTGACTGACTGACTGACTGACTGACTGACTGACTGACTGACTGACTGACTGACTGACTGACTGACTGACTGACTGACTGACTGACTGACTGACTGACTGACTGACTGACTGACTGACTGACTGACTGACTGACTGACTGACTGACTGACTGACTGACGACTGACTGACTGACTGACTGACTGACTGACTGACTGACTGACTGACTGACTGACTGACTGACTGACTGACTGACTGACTGACTGACTGACTGACTGACTGACTGACTGACTGACTGACTGACTGACTGACTGACTGACTGACTGACTGACTGACTGACTGACTGACTGACTGACTGACTGACTGACTGACTGACTGACTGACTGACTGACTGACTGACTGACTGACTGACTGACTGACTGACTGACTGACTGACTGACTGACTGACTGACTGACTGACTGACTGACTGACTGACTGACTGACTGACTGACTGACTGACTGACTGACTGACTGACTGACTGACTGACTGACTGACTGACTGACTGACTGACTGACTGACTGACTGACTGACTGACTGACTGACTGGACTGACTGACTGACTGACTGACTGACTGAACTGACTGACTGGACTGACTGACTGACTGACTGACTGACTGACTGACTGACTGACTGACTGACTGACTGACTGACTGACTGACTGACTGACTGACTGACTGACTGACTGACTGACTGACTGACTGACTGACTGACTGACTGACTGACTGACTGACTGACTGACTGACTGACTGACTGACTGACTGACTGACTGACTGACTGACTGACTGACTGACGACTGACTGACTGACTGACTGACTGACTGACTGACTGACTGACTGACTGACTGACTGACTGACTGACTGACTGACTGACTGACTGACTGACTGACTGACTGACTGACTGACTGACTGACTGACTGACTGACTGACTGACTGACTGACTGACTGACTGACTGACTGACTGACTGACTGACTGACTGACTGACTGACTGACTGACTGACTGACTGAGACTGACTGACTGACTGACTGACTGACTGACTGACTGAACTGACTGACTGACTGACTGACTGACTGACTGACTGACTGACTGACTGACTGACTGACTGACTGACTGACTGACTGACTGACTGACTGACTGACTGACTGACTGACTGACTGACTGACTGATGACTGACTGACTGACTGACTGACTGACTGACTGACTGACTGACTGACTGACTGACTGACTGACTGACTGACTGACTGACTGACTGACTGACTGACTGACTGACTGACTGACTGACTGACTGACTGACTGACTGACTGACTGACTGACTGACTGACTGACTGACTGACTGACTGACTGACTGACTGACTGACTGACTGACTGACTGACTGACTGACTGACTGACTGACTGACTGACTGACTGACTGACTGACTGACTGACTGAGACTGACTGACTGACTGACTGACTGACTGACTGACTGACTGACTGACTGACTGACTGACTGACTGACTGACTGACTGACTGAGACTGACTGACTGACTGACTGACTGACTGACTGACTGACTGACTGACTGACTGACTGACTGACTGACTGACTGACTGACTGACTGACTGACTGACTGACTGACTGACTGACTGACTGACTGACTGACTCTGGAAACGAGTCGCTTTTATATATTTTAGTTGTCCCTCTAGAATCTCTACAGAGAACAGGAACGCTCGAGAAAATTTTAGAATTCTATGATATTTTTAGCTTAATTTACTAATATTAAAATGGGTTAAAAATGACAAAATTAAAAATATTTTTAGGGTGTTACATATAAAAATATACATAATACAACAATACCATAACAATAGGTACAAATACCTAGATAAAAACCTAGTTGCATAATGTGTAACTGCAAAAAGACTTAGCGAGTATTGAGAAAAAAACCTTTTTATGAATACGACGAAAGAGGAGGGGTGTTGAGCAAAATCAGGACCTGATAGAGCAAAACCGAGTAAAAATTCGTGCTCAGCGCACCCAAATTACCTAGAAGTAACTCAAATCTAATTCAATAGACAAAAATTTGAAATTTGTTCCCCAGTGTTATAAATACTTCTAGACAAAGTTGTAAGATTTTTAATTGAATTTACTGACCTTCTCTTCAAAGAGAGCCTTGGTGACTGGACGGTCCAGCCATGGCCTCCCGTATAGTCGGCTGAACCATGGTCCTCTGCCTCTTGTCGTCGGGGCGCTCCTGAGGGTCTCCTCGCCGCTTCTTCTTTTTCTGGAGCTCCACCCCGTCCTTGATGCACTGGTCGAACTGGTTCTGGACGTGAGGGTGGCGCCTGGAGACATGTCGCTTGATGTTGTTTTGGCTCTTGTTGCTTGTCGAGAGGATGTTCTTGTTCGGCAGGCACAGCAAGCACTTGTACTCCAGGTTCTGCTCACCCTTGGGCCGCCCAGGTATTCAAAGTATTTGTCCAGGTACGGCCAGGGATTGCCGGGTTCAGTTCTTCCGCTAGGAGCTCCAGTTGCTTGACTTGAAGTTGAAGCACTAACATCAGTAGATTCTTCGTCTCCTCCAGGTGTTGAAACAAGTTTCAGTTCAGTCTCAGTCTCTTTCTGAGTTTTCTGGAGGAAACGATCCATCTTCTTTAGAACTTCAAATAATCACTAAACACACTAAAATCACTAAAAAAGACCGTCCGGAATTGCTTAAAAATGGACCGTCGCTCCTCATTTCGGTCCTCACTGAGAAAAGGACCGACTTTCCCGCTCACGGTCCTTAAAAAGGACCAAGTTCCTGGAGTTCGGTCCTTTTGGAACTCGGTCCTGCTCACTTTTGCATATATAAATATAATAAAATTTATCTCCAACTTATATGTGAATACACACACAACTCGCACTAACCCATATCTTAAAGAAAACTCGCCTATAAAATGAAGCAATATCCATTAGTGCAAAATGAAATATGATACAGCTCAGAAGGTATGTTCCCAAAATGGAAACATTGGCTTTTAATATCTAATATACTATTTCAGAAATGAAGCCTTATATATATATATGTAAGTTTTTTTGCGCACACCTACAGGTCGCTACAATTGGTGTAGAACAATGCGGTTTTCACCATTCGATGCGTCTTTTTATTGTGCAGTGCCCATGCTAAAAAAAAATTCCCTAACATAAATCCTGCCCCCCCCCTTTTAGGGGTACAGTTCTTCCCATTTCTTCATTTTTAATCATAATTTTGGCACAAAATGGGGGAGGGGAGGGGTAATGGGGGAGGGGGTGGGGTTAATGGGGAAACTCAGAAAAATAGATGCGATATATATATATATATATGTAACCAAAACAAAATTAAAGTAAATCCTTTGCAAGGTGCCAGCCCCCTTCAAAAAAATTTAAAGTAAATTTAAACTATTTGGAAAAATTCTTGTTTCATTTATAAAATAAATTTCTTTGAATCAGTTCTTTAATTTGTACATTAGCTTAAATTTCTTTAAAATACATTTAATGAATATATGAGGAAATTATTTTCAAAACATTAATCTGTCAATCTTTATTAAGCCGCAGGCTCCACTCTTGGTGTGCCTTAATGTTAATTCCTCCAAGTTTAACTAGTTAGAAGGAAGATTTCAGATTTGAATCTGGATCGACAGTATTTTTTAATGGATTTGGATTTGAAGAGCGGATTGAGATAACCAGACTACTGACGAGCTCTTGTTACATATAAAACAATACTGTTGCCTCTGTAATACAAACAGTAAAAAAAATTCGTCGTTTTCATTAGAGAGTATCTTTGTATATATTAATATGTGAAAAGTAGCTGTTGCGAAAGTATTACCATATTACTTATTAAAATTTGAGTACGTATCTTGCCACTTTTGAATGCATAGGGAACTCCTGCCGTTCGCGGTTTTGCGTATCGCAGTTTTGCGTACAGTATCCGCACTTAAGGTTTTGTACACACACCGTCTATCGCGTCCGCGGTCCTGCCCATTCCCGGTTTTCCATTGCTGGCTGGCAATGATCCTGGGTTTCCCGCCATATTGAACATTCTTGAACAGACTCTGCTCAGTCAGTGAGGTTCGCTTATTGCCTTTCGTTTTTCACAAAGTTTTTCCTTATTTCTCAGATATTGTGATTACTTAATAATGTCATGACAAGAGTGATGTTAAGTCAGCTGCAAAAAGGCGGCATAAGTTTGTCCCTGAGCATAAAATAAATATATTTGATAGTTAGAAATAGGACAAACCACAGGTTCTCTCGGTTGGCAATACTGCGTGAACGAATCTGATTTATTACATCAAAAAAATAAAGGGACAAAATCAGAGCTAGTGTTGATGAATTTGTGCCTTCAAGCGCTAAAGTAGCATTTGTAAGTAAACGAGAACCATTAATTGAAAAGATGGAGAAGTTACTTAGTGTGTGGATTGAAGATCAAACCCAAAAGAAAGCCCCTATCAACGGACCCATAATTCGCCAAAGGGCTCTGTTGAGTCTGTGAGCATTTGAAGGAGACGGTGAAACTTCAGAAGGCAGGTCAGGATTTTCTGCCAGCAAAGGCTGGTTTGATCGTTTCAGGAAAAGATAGAGCCTGCACAATGTGAAATTAATGGAGGCAGCATCTGTCAATCAAGAAGTTGCAGATCAGTTCAAGCCTGAATTTTTGGATTTCATTATGGCCAAAGGATACGAGCCTGAACACGTATTCAACTCGGATGAAACGAGCTTGTTCTAGTAAAAGATGCCATCGAGGACTTGCATATCCAAGGAGAAGAGAACTGCCCAGGCTTCAAGGCTGCCAGGGACCCCCTAACGTTTCTTCTTTGTGCTAACGCCTCAGGCAATTTCAAGTACAAACCCATGCTTGTTTATCATGCTGAGAATTCAAACATGATCTCAGTTCTTTAGCCGATGGACCAAGGAGTCATTACCACCTTTAAGTCCTACTATACGATGCGTAGTTTTAGCTATCTACTGCAGCCTCTCAAATTCAGCTACTCAACAAGCATTCATGACTTTTGCCAATCATTTAACATTCGGTACACCCTCAGCATCATGAATCCTGGGATGAGGTCAAGTCATCAACACTCGATGCCTGTTGGAGGGAACTATGGTCTGAGGTGGTCAATGACTTTCGAGGTTTTCCTACAGTTAAAGATTCTCAAAAATTATTCAGTTGGCCAGAAATGTTGAAGAGGAGGGGTTTGAGAATATTCAGGAGGAAGAAATTGAAGAACTGTTAGAATCCCATCAGCAGGAGCTTATAGAAGAGGAACTCGTACAGATAATTCAATCAAGTGAGAGTGATGAGGACAGTGAAAACCTAATGCTAGTCTGACGATGTCAATACTTCCATGAATAAAAATGATTATTTAAAGGGTTTCATGTATTAATGTCCTTTTTTGCTTTTTGTCCATAAAGGAAAGTTTGAATTCATTTAATACAGTAATCTATTTTAATGGAAATCCCTTTCACTGTTAATACTATTTCGGGGGGAGTGTATCGTCATTTAGTTTAGACTGTAAATTGTAGATGTAATTACTTCAGTTTCATAATTTTTATTAGCATAAATAGACAAAAGAAAATACTGTATAGAAACCATAAATAACGCAGTTAGAATGGGTTTCAATTTTACGTATAATTTTGAAAAAAGTTCACCTAAAAACATGAAATGTATAAATAGCATACATTAACTAATTGGTAATATTTTTCCCTTTGTACTTTTGGACACTGGGTTTTGTTTTTGAAACCTTATTACAGTCATGTTTTATGCTTTTTTAGAAACTACTCCATGGCGAACTTTGTCCTGAAAATGTACATACACTGAAAGTATGATTATAATGTAACGGTTTTTGATTCGAACCTTGTTAAAAAAATGTTCTTGTCAACTGTGTACGAAGAGCGTAGACAAAAATATTTACAGTGCAGAGAAGTATCTTTTATGAACTTGCTGAATGGTCAGTAATTATTGAAGGTAGTAGAATGATTTTGGCCATTTTGATCAGACTACTATGACAACACACAAAGCCAGTGTGAATATTCTGGCTGCCCAAAACATAATTACTCTCTACTACTTCAGGGTTCATACACACCTGCAAAAATATCAGGATTTTTTTAATTTTTTGAGAATATCAGGGGAATATGAAATATTTAGGACTAATTATTTGTAAATATTTCATAAATAATTTAACTATAAATTAATTTAAAATGTTAATATAAAATAATTTAACAAAAACAAGCACTATTTGTTTTATGTTATATAAAACTCACGCATTTTATCATCTCGTATTAATTTTTTCAGTCTGCCATGCGATTTTTGCATACGTTTTTTAATAGTAGTTGAATAAAAATTAGGTTTTAATTGTGTTATATGGAATGTGATTTTTTTTTACTCCTTTTATATTTTATATAATTTTTATATAATTTCTATATATATATATATATTTATATATGAGGATCAGATCTGAAATATCAGGGGATTATCAGGAAACTTTATTCTTGGACCTGTGTTTGAACCCTGTACTTCTCAGCGGAGTCTTTGAAATACGAGGGTACTTCAATAAGTATCCACACTTTTTATTTTAGTGATAATATAGTATATATAATATATACTCGTAATAACGAGCCAAACTGAGATCTACAGGCTTATTTAGGCTAGCAATAGTATAGGCTTATTTAGGCTACTCGTAGCTGTCACATATCTTACGAGTAGTGAGCATGGCTGCGCCGCTTTCAGTTTGTACTCTGGAAGAACAAAGATCCGTGGTTCGTTTTTTGTGGGCAGAAGGTGTGAAAGGAGCTGAAATTTACACGCGTTTATGTGCTCAGTATGGGAATAATGCGTTACCACGGCGAAGTGTGTACGAGTGGATTCAAATGTTCAAAGAAGGTCGAACATGTGTTGACAGAAGAGCACAAGCGTAATCGTATGGACGTCTGCTCTCGTCTTTTGGTGCGGTATCATAATGAAGGTGAAAACTCTTTGGAGCGTATTATCACTGGAGATGAAACCTGGATCCATCACTATGAACCAGAAAGCAAACGACAGAGCATACAATGGAAGCATCCAACATCTCCCGTTGCAAGGAAGTTCAAAGCGCAGCCGTCAGCAGGTAAAGTTATACTAACACTGTTTTGGATACACGAGGCCCTATCCTTGAACATTATCTAGAGCGTGGAACTACAGTAACAAATGCATCGTATTCTGACATGCTTCGGAATGATTTAAAACAAGCAATTCGCACAAGACGGAGAGGAAGATTGTCGGAAGGTGTTATTCTGTTACACGACAATGCGCGCCCTCATACCGCTGCACAGACTAGAAAATGCCTTCAAGAACTTAAATTTGAATTTCTCCACCATCCAGCCTACAGTCCAGACCTGACACCTTCGATTTTTACCTGTTTGGACCACTAAAAGACGCTTTGAGAGGTCAGCGATTCCAAGGCGATGATGACCTGAAGGAAGCGGTGCATGACTGGCTACGAACACAGCCAAAAACATTTTGTGATGGCATTAGGAAGTTTGTAGATCGCTGGACTAAATGTATTGAGAAACAGGGAGACTATGTTGAGAAGTGATGTGTTTATAATCTATCAGATATGAAAATAAAAAGTGCGGATACTTATTGAATTACCCTCATATATATGAAATAAATATGTTTATAGAAGTGCAACTTCCCTTGTCAGTGTTTGAAGGGGTCCATAGAAAAAGTCTGCACTTCTGATGTATAGTTTTCTTGACAGACGTTCGCACGTTGGTTTTAAATTTACCAGAACTACATCGATATCCGGAAATATGGTCAGAATCTATAGTCACTGAAAAGTAGATTGTAGTGAAAATAATAATGTAAATCGTAAAGCAATTGGTTTTTATGGAGTTTTCTTTAATTTTTTTCATTGTGTTTTTAATGTTGCAAATGAGTATAACTGAACTTCGACACTTAAATTTGTATTCATTATTTGTAATAGAGAATGAAACCCAAATATGTGTATTAACTAGTCAAATAGGAAAATTAATAGTTTACTTGAACTTTTAACATTGGTGGAATACACGGAAAATGCTTACTACTTTAATAGTTGTTCTCTATTCTTTTGTTTGGGGTCTTTTTTGTGTTCAACTTCCTCTCAACCAAAAACGAAAACAAAATTGAGAATGATCGTCTTTTGTTTCAGGTATCCATCGATATTGGATTGCAGAAGGAGGGCATCGATCGTTTTTCTTCGCAGACTATTTCCAACTCGAGAGGAAAACGATTTCCGTGTTCAGAGTGCAGTTACACCACCAATGTGAAATCTAATTTGAAGAAACACACTGTAACGCACTCCTTAATCAAACACTTAAAATGCGCCCTATGCAGCTTCGCCACAAAGTCCCAATATCGTTTGAACAAGCACCAACAGAATCATTCCTCGGTGAAGAGACTGAAATGTGCCACTTGCGATTACATGACGAACAATAAACATCATTTAGCCACCCACGAATTGATACACTTGGAAACGAAGCGATACAAATGCTTCAGATGCGAGTATGCCACCAATTTCAAATATCATCTGAACAAGCATGAAATGACTCATCTGGAGACTAAAAAGTATCAGTGTCCGCAGTGCTCTTACGCCACAAATTTCAAATCTTATTTACAAAGTCATCAGTTAAATCACTTAGATTTTAGGTTGTTCAAGTGTGAAAAATGTGATTATACTACAAATTCTAGGCCAAATTTAAGGAATCACAAATTAACGCATATGGAAAATAAGAAGTTCAAGTGTGCTTTGTGTAATTACGCCACCAATTTTAAATCAGATTTGAAGCGCCATGGAGTGTGTCACTCGGAGACAAAGAGTTTCAAGTGCTTAAAATGCGATTATTCCACCAAATTCAAAAGCGTTTTAAGACAGCACGAAATAATACACTTGGAAACGAAGGGGTTAAAGTGCTCGCAGTGCAGTTACGCCACGAACTCCAAAAATGAAATGAAGAGGCATTGTTTAACGCACTTCGAGACCAAACACATCAAGTGTTCCGAGTGCGATTATGCCACGAATATAAACCGAAACCTCAAAAGACATCAGTTGACGCATTTAGAAACGAAGAGATTTAATTGTTTATTATGTGGCTATGGAACCAATTCTAAGTCGAACTTAAAGCAACACGAGTTACGCCACAAAAAGAGGAGTTTGACTCGTTTTAAAAGGAATGTCACTTGAGTGACTTAATCCGATTCTCACTTTTTGATCGTCAATATGGAGTGGGTTTTGCATCCTTTCTCCGAATCTTTTTGCGCTATTTCCCGGAGCATCCTTTCAGATATTTCTCAAGACATCAGTCGTAAGCGTTTTATCACTGAACGTCTGTTAGGAGCGAACTCCGTTTTGTGTTTCAAACTTTATGTAAGGAGCGAAAACGTTTAGTGGGTAACGAGCAAAAGCTCGGACACAGCGGTGTTTCATTACTGGTACATATTTGAATGCAGCAGCAGCATTTTTTCCCAACAAAATGGTGCCAACTACTATAAAGAATCAAGGAAGCCTCGCCACCCTCCTCTTGTTTCCCTTCGCTCGGATGCTGGCCGAGCAGTACGAGGCTTTTTCCCTGGGGTTGACTCCTCCACTGCTCGCATCCATTGATGAAAATAACTTCCCAATGAATCAAATGGAAAGGGAAAATTTTTTTTATGCATTTTGGTGCTATTTTATTTTTAAGATTGATTTGCGGAAATAGCTCTCGAAGATTGATTTAAATCTTTGTAGACTGTGACTGTATTGAGGCGTTTGCAACTCATTGAAACGAGCTCTGGGTTCATTTGTATAAACTTTAACCTGTAGCAATATTTATTAAAGAAATGCGTAAATATATTTATTTTTTGGTTGAAAAGGTGTTTGTGGTCATGATGATAAATAATAATGACTTTCTGGTGATTATTATTATTATTATTAACTAAATTTTGGTAGAAACAAAGTATTTATTTATTTATTTTGTTGATTACGGATGGTCACGAGATTTTACTGCTTTTCAAACTTCATTTAACGACCAAGTTAATGCTCAATTTTTTTTTTTTTTTTTTTTTTTTTTTTTTTTTAGTGAATCTTCAAATCTCGATGAGGCTTCCTAAATTCGCTCGTGCCAGGTTTGAATAACTTTGCCTTACACAGTCTCCCCTCTTTACTTCACTCAGAAAGAGGTTTTCATTTTATGGGAACTTATTAAATGTATGTACTTTGGCGTCTGATACTGAAACGGACATTTCATTACCACTTTTGTCCTTTCGCAGAGGGTTCCCGGATGTCGTAACTGTTTTTTTCCCCTATTAATTAATCAGAATAATAATTTTAATGTGTCGTAAAATTTTTATAGTCGAATGATCACTTTAAGAAAATCATTATTTTGGTGTTGGAATGTAGGCCTATTTTATTTATATTCACTTTTGTTAACTTACGCCATATTTAATAACCCTTGGTTAGCTTCCGCCCGAATTGTTCATCCTGACGAAGGTCAAGCTTTTCACTCCACCTTAGACCTACAGTTTAACGTGGAATCCGAACCAACCCCCATCAGCAGCCCAGCGTCTTAACCACTAGGCCACCTAGGGTACCCATTTATCTACCAACCACTTTCTTTGTGTGGAAGGATGAACAGCTAGGTTTTGCTGCGCGCCGGCTGCCGTCGGGTCTCGAACCCGGGGCCGATGGATTTGTAGTCAGCGACGCTAACCACTACACCACCGAGGCGCATAACAACAACAACAACACAACAACACAACAATTATAATAATAACAATTATTAATATATATATTTTTATATACGGTATATTTTTTTTAAAATATTAATAATGTATGTGGATGCGTATTAAGTGTAGTGACCACACTTAAATAAGATGGAAAAGGGGGGAATGAATTAAATGTGAAACTCGGATATAGTGGAACTCGAATCCACGTCGCGTGGGTTCAGAGTCGGTGATTTATGGGATTTTGGATGGCGTGATCGGTAAGACTGGTGACTGATATCACGCAGCGGGGTTTCGAGTCCCACTATTTCTAAGTTCCCTGATTTATTCCCCTTTCCATTTCTAACAAACATTGTAGATTTTTCTTATACTGTATACGATAAAAATAAGGTGAATGTAGTTATAAATGTGTAAATGTGCCAAAATTTGATTAATGACTATTAGGACTTTAAAGCCAAAAGTTGATTCTTCACTCAGGGAAGACAAAGATTCAAGTAGTAGTAGTAGCAGCAGCAGCAGCAGTAGTAGTAGTAGTAGTGCACATACAGTATGCATACAATTGAATCCAATGGTACAAGCAGATGTGGAGACCCTTTCCTTTTCGTTCCTAGTATGTGTTTCTTTAAAACAAAAAGCGTAAGATTTATCATTATTCGCAACTCCCATGCTGGAGTGGTCATAAGGCAGCGGCCAGATCAAACGGTTCCCAAGCCTTGTACTTTTATGTCGGCCCTTAAATCATCCGCTAGCCTGGTTCTCAGAAGGCTGGGCAATGGCGGTGCCCTACTTCAGGAAGGTGGAGGACTCGGTCGTTATCAAGCGATCTGTTCCCATGATACTCTGGCTAACAACAACAACCCGGTGAGTCTAAGGAATACGGTTGTGGATTCTCTCTCGTGACTGGAGTGGTTGAAGTTTATGATGACACCTTAAAGACCTGCAGTGATGGTTTCAGTCATTCACAAGGGAATATTTTTTCTTGTTCTGAACTTTCTCGTTACGGTGTGGAGGGTCTACGAGCTCAGTTGGAAAGTCAATACGTGGTGGACGTTAGACGAATAGAGGCGGCGGGCTGGTGGTTTCCTGGTTGACACACCACACATTCTGATGTTTGGCACGATACATTCCCCAAAGGAAATCCGAGCGAAATACTTAGTGAAGGTTCTCTGTATATTCCAACCCACCGTCTCCGTTTTTCATATCGCTAGTTTAGAGATGCACGATAATTTTGTACTCCGAGGCTCCTTTGTGCGAAATGTGGCCAGATTCTCATGGCGAAGATTAACGCCCCAATAAGTCTAAGTCTGTCTTAATTGCGGAGCGACTCTTGCAGCCTCCGACTCAACTTTTATACAATACCCGTTTGAGAAAGAAGCGATTACCCTTAAAACCCCGGAAAAACTTGGGTTTATGATTGTCGGAAAATAAATCCGCAATGTTTGTACGGGATGGTATTACTTATGCCATACGTCTTGGTGCTATTAAACCCCACCAAAATAACTTCCTTTGTCGGTCTGACCATACTGAACTTAGTGCGAAATGAAAGTTTTGAAGATTCCTTACTTCATCTTACCTCCAGATGGAGAGAAACATCTTCATTGATAATGTCTCCTAAACGCTAGTATGTTCGGAGTCAAAATGCTTCTTTCTCTCCTTATTACGAAACTATACCACTTCGTCGGTTCGATCACCGTCCATGGGTTTCAGACTTTCCATCAACCGTTAGCTGCTGATATCCCTGTATTTGAACGTTGCCTTCTACAGGTTCAACCTTGTCCGACATCTATCAACTGTCTAGCACCGTGCCTGACCCCTTTATGATGCACAAATGACCATCATTCATGGTGAACTTCAGTCTAGGTGAATGTCTCGTTTAACCCCCTGGAGCAGGTGAAAACCTGCCCTTCAAATTCGCTTTTTTTTTTGTTGGAACTATTTACGTTTAGAAATCGGAGCCAGGAGCAAAAGGTGGCATATTCAGGACCACCACTTAACAGGAATACAAATACGGTAACTATAATCCATCATTCTCAAATTAAGATTGCCAAGTCATCCTCAAAGGGAAAGTGGTACCATTCTTCTCTCACTACTACAGATAACAGCCGTAAATCTTTTACTTTAACTCAACTATCCTATTCAGGCAGTTATACATGGTCAATCCTATTTAACCGGACTATTCTCAAATAGAATTAGCGAGGAATTTATAGTACGGTAATTACATATTGTGATAATGATCTTGCTTATTACGAAATTTAATCCAGTCGGTTTGGCTGAAGAGGTTGATGCTGGACACGTGCAGATTACTGATTCGTACTTCCCATCTACTTCATTTGGTAGCTACTCTAGGTGAATTGGGCTTGTTGGGGGAAGGATTAAATTTAAACGCGCAAGTTTCAAGGCTGAGAAAACCATTATTGCAGTTAAGAATATGCAAACATGAAAATACCGCCAAATAAATTATGAACGAATATAGCAAACTCATTCCAAAGATACAGAAAATGTAAAGAGCAAGCAAGAGACATTACAAATAGTTGAAAAATTTTCAAAAAGTAACATTGCTGCTGCTTTCCAAGCCGCGGAAACTAGCCGAGAGCTTGGCGAGAGGTACTCTGATGTGGAAACAAGTTTAATGAATAGGATCCACTCGGTCACATCTGGTGATCTGCTTGATCAGTAATGGGGAAAAATGTGCAGAGGGCGACCACCCAGCAGAACCAGTTTTTGTACGTATTCATTTTTCTTTGAAAAACAAATTCTAAACCAAATTCATTCCACAGCGTTAAAACCACGTCAGTATTGTTGTCTCATTTTCACGTTATCCAAAAGGGTGCAAAATTGCATTCGTATTTAATAAGTATTTATGCCTTTATATATACTAGTCGGAAGCTTATGAAATTGAAGGTTTTTCGATAAATCGCTAGGAGCGCTCCATTTTTCAATATGAAACACTCATAAAACACCATTTGAAGGCTCACATTTTTCCGAGTCTAAAAATGTAGTAATCCAAAAGTATCAATAGCAAATAAAAAGTAACGATTTAAATCAAACCAGATGCCTGATCTTTACGGGGGCTCCGCCCCTGTACCCTCGAGACCTAAATTATACAAATGATAATGTAATATATTCATGTTAGCTTAGCTTAGCTTAGCTTAACAATTACCAAAAATACCATCTTACAACACACACTGAAGATTTATAACTTAGCCAACCTTTATAATGTAGTTAATGACGTCACCCGTCAAACAATTAATTGTCATTACTTTTGGATTACTACATTTTTAGACTCAAATGTGAGCTTTCAAATGGTATATGTTTTAGTGTTTAATATTGAAAAATCGAGCGCTCCTAGAGATTATCTGGTTTTTCTTTGTATCCAATTACACTGGGTAACAAAATTTGAAAGATTTTCTGTTTGTGATTTTTCTGTCGTTCCTTAATGATTTCGGGGCGCGGATTCCAAAAATGATATTGGTTTTGCTCTATCATCAACCGTTTCAAAAATATAGGTTATCACACTTTTCATATGGCAAAGTATATAAAGAAAGCTAACATATTTTCTGAAAATAAACACACTTTTGGAAATTAATGTTTATTGATCCAAAATTGTTTGACAAACCCAAAATGGTGCAAAGGATATAATATATATATCATGAGGAGAACCGATAAGAGAATAAGTCTCGTTATGCAATGTGCGTTCCTTAAACACTGAAGAACGCGACTTCCGCGTATGAACATTCTTATCCTTTCTGCTCAGCGACCATACGTAGTCTCCCATCATGGAAGCGTCCCAATGGCCCTGGTACCTTTTCTCCATCGTTTGAATATCTTGATGGAATCTTTCGCCATGTTTTTCACTCACATCGACCCAGGTTATCACGAAAAAAGTCTAGATGTGAATGCAGATAGTGTAATTTTAAAGACATACGGCACCCCGTTTTGCCATAGCACTTAATCAAGTTTGACACTAACTCCTTATACTGTAGTTTGGTGCTTTATGGTTGCCTAAAAACCCACGAATCACATCACGGAAAGCTCACCAAGCCTCTTTTTCGATCGGAGTCATCTTGGCTTCAAGGTTCTTTGAATTCAACAGCGCCTTGACTTTGGCCTCAGAGTTTAGGGAACATGACCCGAATCTGTTGGGAAAACTTCCCCTCCAAAATCTAACGGTTACAAACTGCTTAATTAGACCCAACTTAATATGGAGAGGTGGTAGCAGAACTATGTCAGGCTTCACAAGAGGTTCCCCGAGTACACATTGTACTTTCCTGGTTGCAGTCCTTCACGTGGAGGCCACTGAACTGTTTTATAGTACTCAGTTGAAGCCCTGCTATCCCACAGGCAAAGAAAACAAGTTTACAGGGAGGGTTTACTAAATATTCAACAGGAAACCAATTATTTTTAAATCACCACACGTCCCAGTTATATTGTTCATACCTGATTTGAGTGAGCAGTTGTTTGACATTTTCATAGTCCTCTTTCATTTGAACAGAATGTGCAACTGGTATAGATGGATATTTCTTCCCATTGTGGAGTAGAACAGCTTTTAAACTGTCAATAAACATGCGCCACTCTGAGGGTATGTGTGTTAACCCAATAGCTGTGAATAGACCATTAACCTCGCTGCAATAACAGAGCCATTGACATCGTAGAACCTTGCAAACTCTTCATGCCGCTTTCGGTATACAGTGCTCTTACAGTCTTCTCCAAGCAAATTCCACTCTGAGTCTGGAGGTCAGAAGCTCAGACCCTGATTTCGTCAGACCCAAGTCTCTAATTAAGTCCAATTCCCCCTGAATTGGAGTGTGAGGGTTTGTACTGAAAGTTACTGTATATTTTTCATCATGACTGTCCTCACCAGCCGACATCTCAGATGAGCTAGCTGCATCCTCATTTTCAACCTGCAAAGCAAACAAAATATAGGCATAGCTATATAAATATGTAGAAGAGCATCAGCACTAAGAAAAATCGACACAATGACCCACAGACTGTAAATACAGAAGGTAAAGTAATGGATAGATACCCGTTCTGGTGGACGTGGTATTGGAAGACCTTCGCCATGTGGTACATGAGCTATGGACGACGCTATGCTTGGATACTGAAGAGTGCCTTCCTTTAACTTTCCTGTACTTAGAAACATCTACCATGCAGTAGTAGCAATCGTTGTGGTGGCTCTCTGGTTCTCCATATTCTGAGTACCGCAAAGGGCATTTCCTTGCGTACTCCCTGCAGCCACCCTTCAAGTGTAGAGCGGCAGTTTCCACAGATCACATGGGGTGCCCAGGGCTTATCTTGGTCACCCATTGGCATACCAAAATAGAGCCGATACGCGACCAGAACTTGGTGCCTTTCACAATCTTGTGCGATACTTGCTTGGGGCCTATGTAATACCCACACAGCAGAATATATCCGGCGTGTTTACAAGCTCTTTTGCCAAACTGTACTACATTAATCAACCTGTAGATATAGAGAAGTTATTAAATCTGCAACAGATTCCAGAAGAAAAATGTATTCACAACTGAAATAATGTTCGCAATAAAAAAAAAAAAGGATCGTAACACTCAAATCGTCAGCACAGAAACACAGTATCTCAGTGCTGGTAACCATCAGACAAAACCTGCTTTGTGTGCGCGCTCACACTTACTGACTTCAGACTCTGCTCTCTTCTTTATATAGCACAGTCGAAGTTTCGGGCAATTTCTAGAGCAAGAAATTGTCAACGAACATCCGGATTGTTCTGATATTGTTGCGCCCATAACATACTGGTAAAACATGAAAAATGGATTATCTCCGAAACCATTGATGATACACAAACCAAGGCCAGATTTGGACTCAGCGCGCACAAATGCATATAACAAAAAATTCTATATAAACAGAATCAGTGTTATTGCAAGTTAATTTACCAGTCATTTCCTTCGAAGTTGCAAACTTTACGTCATTTTTAGAGAAACTCCAGTTTTTCACAAAATAGGAGTTATAGGATTCCTGTATTTTTATTTTGGGTAATACACTAGTGGGAACCCTGAACTTTAATCCTTTTATTAACCTTAATGCGAATGCAGAAATAATTGTTAACCGTTTTGGACTTTAAGTTTAGTTTGAGAACAATACTAAGAAAAGTATAGAATATTTACTGAAGGATAAGATTAAATTCGAGGAATCAGTAAAGGGTTTGCCATTTCAATCTCCAATTTCTTCCTTTCTTGTTATGGAAGATTCACTTTCCACAGATTTTTGTTCAAAGAATTAACCCAATATATTTATATGTTGATAAATAAAGTTTTATATATTTTCTACATTGTTAATCAAAACCCAAGGTCTCCGCCAACATTAGTTACGAGAGCCAAGCTCGGGTTATCATAGTTTTCCAAAATCCGAAAATTTTAATGTTCGTTCTTGAGCAACTTAAAAGAAAAATCAAACCAATGCAAGTTTAGCCAAATTAAAGTTAGAGTAGAATAACGGGAAACCTTTTGCTTATATGTAGCCGGCTATCAAGACTGCTACATCACATTGGCGATTATGCTGCTCCAAAAATATTGCGCAGTAGATCTAAGTAGCTTCATTGACCACGGCTCAGATTTCCTACGATCGTCAAAATTGGATATTAATTATTTCGATCTTGCCTCCTTTTAGGGGTAGAAAAGAATTCATGAATAAAATGGTATAAAATCTCACTTTCTACGCAAATATTGGTCGTGTAACGAATTTGACAATTATATGGGAACCAACTAACGATGCCTTCACAAGGACGTTTCCAGATTAAGTGAAATTAAAGGACTTATCACACCTTGTGGTACGCATCATATTGGTTAAGTTTAGTTTGGAATGAAAATCTTAGTTTAACTACCATTAACGTTAAGTTAATTTCTCATTCATGCTTTTGAATTCCAATTATGAATGTGGATGTCGGTTACTTATCCAAACGGAATTATAGTCATAAAAGCGAGTAGCGTAAGATGTTGAACAGAGTTGTTACTCGATCTACATTTCAAGAGAGTACTAGCGTCGAGTAGGAAGGAAGACCATACGATCATCACTTCGGATGAACTAGCATATCCCTTGTTACAGTTCAAAGCAGAAAACGTGCATTATCCCAGAATATTACAATCTTGTCTGAAAACATTTTTGCCGATAACTGTCGCTAACTTGGTAAATAAACAAATGCAAAGAATGAATACAAATGAACGCGTTTGTAGGCAGACATTATCACGTCTTTCTGAGCTACGAGTCGAAAAAAGCGGCTGAACTTGTGCCTGTTGCTCAAATTCTTAAACTTCCATATTTTCGGTAACTGTTCATAATTTTCCTTCATCGAATCTACGTCTCAAGACACTCATCCGCGTTATTTTCAGATAAATATAACTAATTACAGCCGTTAAAAGGTGTCGAATGTCTAAGAATGGAGTTTGTAAAAGGTGTGCAGGGTGTATATTGGGTTGGTTTTTACATTAAAATAGAGTAAAAGGTCAATGAAATCCGAACTTTTTTTTTTTTCTTTGTTGAACTAAATTCAACATTTGGTACAAAGTTTCAAAACAATTCTGAATAAAAACATTTAAAACATATGCATTTAATTACAGTCCAAAAGTCTTCCTTTATACTTTTTACCGAATCTCCTCAATCGCGTTGTAATTATCTTCTTATTATCACCGAAAGTCAAGTGATAATTATTTACAGAATCTATGAAATCGAAAGCCCAAATGAAACCTTCGAGCTTCATCGGAAAAACTTCCCACACTTGCACGAACGGAACTCCTGCAAAGAGAAAAGTATGCGAACTAATTTTCAAAGGGACGGGGAAAAACAAACTAGTATCAGTAGAATTCTGGAAATTAGTAAAGACCGGTAACATCCAGAACCCTTATTTTCTTCCCCCCTCCCCCTCCCCAGAGGTAAGTGGGGCGTGAACTCCTAAAGTTACCCGAGCCCAGGTAATCACAGTAGGTGGTCGACTCAATTTTAATCGCGGCAGTCAAATTCGTAGCTCTTCTGGGTCCGAATCCAATCTCCAACCAATCGAACCACAGCTCTAAAAAAATGTGGAAAATAATAATGCAGAATTAAAAATTTCGAGAGATTACCTCCTAACTTGAAAACTTTTTGGGAGCTATTTTCGTACAGTGCAAAAACAAAAGTAGCGTTGGAATCATCTTTTTGGAAGTGCAAGGACCGTAATTTGCTAGGTCCATTCAGGCCTAATGGCGTCATCGGTACGAGACTCATGTTCTTGTAGACGAAGGCCTATAGAAAAAAAATTAAGGCATCAGTTTCTACAATATACCACCGATTACCAAATTTGAAGTCGAGATACATTGAACCAGCTTTATTTTATGGGTCAGTATATCCTGCCTTTGGTAACCGATGGCACTCTACAAAAAACCCTCCTGTTATCGCTATGTTTATAGTAAAATTGTAATGAATTATAGTCCAACAAATTAAAATTTTAAATATCAATAAATTGGCATTGAAATCTCATGTCATACATGTGGCGAATTGTAGGCCTACACATCAAATAAAAATGTACAAACTTGTGCCTAACCTTCTGCTAGGGGATGGGAGTGCAAACTTCACTGGACTACTAACAAATGTGGCATTTAATCGGTAATTTCATCGTGATTTCAGATAAGATGGCGATAACGTATCGTAGATAGTGAAGAATAAGGCTAAGGCTACACGAGCGACTTTGTCGCCGTGTCAGTTGCAAGCTACGAGCTGCAACAAATTGCTGTGATTTTAGTGCCACGTGGCTATGGCACAGTCGTTCGTGTAACCTACTGCACTTGGAATAATAAAATGCAACCAAATGCAACAGAACAATTGTCGCAACGACTGTCTGCCGTGTAGTTTGTACCACAGGAAACCATCTACTATTTGCCGTTGCAACTTCGTCGCAGCGACAAAGCGCTCGTGTAGCCTTGGCCTAACATGTGGTAAATTTAATTCTAGCAAATGCCTATCGATATCTCGAGCAAATGTACGCAGGCACAACTTTCATCGACCAGAAGTGGATTGTCCCAAAGGTCATGGTGAAAGGTGGACGAGTGATAATTGGAAGAAGGGATAAGACTCTTACTTTACAAATTTTTGTCCGGAAAACTCACAGGAGAGCAAAGACTGAAAAAGCAGTGGCAAAAGTCGACGAAGCTGCACTCATTTCACCAAAATTAGCTTGGAGATGGGAAAGAAGGCTGTTGACCGATCAATGAATGAACAATATCGCACGAGATAAGGATTGAAACATTTCAATGTGATTACAAAGCCAGTGAGCAAACTTTGGTTCTGTGGGGGATGATTATTTCGTGCACCGACACCAAGTGATGAATTCTTCGTTTGAATCAAATTATCAAAATGAAAGTGTGGTTACTTTCCTTAGATATTGAAGACCATGACCAACATCTTCGTCAAAAACGTAGTTTCATTGGGATATTCATTTGCTTCACTGGTGACAAAATGAAGTGGGTGATCAAAGAAGGCTCTTCATGGGATGGTGCATATTTTGTTGAATATTCTTACAGAAAATGTCATTCAATTTCTTTGAATGAATGTCATGTCAGCTGTGCGTGAGGGTAATGGGGAAGCAAACGAGATATTGATGTTTCTTAATTCATTTTGAATAAAGCTTTCAAATGGTATACTATTCTTTGTTTTATCTTTTACTTTGGTTTGTATCTTCCAGCAAAAAGTTAAGCACTCCCATTCAGTGTGTCCTATTGCAGTTATTTAGGAAATTAGGAGCAAAGTTTAGCTCTTAGTTGATTTGAACGTGTGAAGTAGGCTTACTAAATTCTTGCTATTAATTAATTTAATGTTTAAATTCATGCGATACATTTTCTCTACATTTCCGCAGAATGGAATTATGATCATGTGAACGTTAGGGTTTCCATAATTAAAAAGTACTGGAAAAACAATTTCTAAATTGATACTATATACTAATGTTATAATGATCATAATTATTAGGTAGCAAATAAATATAATTTTGGCTACATAGTTCCAAACCACCAACCCGAGTCGCAAAATTTTATTTCCAACAGCATGGCATTCAAAAGTAGCCCAATTTGCTACTCTGTACGTTTATCACACGGTGAACTGGAAACTACAATTTGAGACTCATTACTACTTGGGGAGAAAGGATCTTTTAAACTATTTCCCCCCTAACATACTTTTCAACAACCACCACCCGAATGTTGATCTTTTCAACTATATCCCCCCAAAAAGTTTAAACTACAAATTAACCAAAATAAAAAAGGTAAGAAAATAACTTGCAAGCAAAAAACCATTATTTACATAGGATAAAATTTGAATGCTCGGTTAGGTCAACTGTACGCCCTTGAGTCGTTAGGTTTAGTTGATATATTTGAGTTAGTTTTAAAGAAAATATCACGACTAAACCTAACCAATCGTCAAGGGCGTACAGTTGACCTAACCGAGCATTCAAATTTTATCCTATGTAAATAATGGTTCTCAATAAACCAGAAATATGATAGAATATAATAGAATTCAAGATGAGAATTTTTAAGATGTGTACAAGATACACTTGTAAATAAGAAGTAAAACTTGTTAAATTCTCTCCCCTAAAAGATCCGGGAGAAAAAAAAATAATGCATTTAGACATTTTGGCGTGTCTGCTACATGTTGGGAAAATGTTCGTCTCCCCTATAGAAGGGGGACATTTTCACATTGCAACACTTCGCCAGGTTTTTCAAATTGGGAGAATCTTAATTATATCCCCTTTTCCATAAAGATAGCATTTATAAAAATTCACCGTGACACCGCAATCATCGGGAGACGCACATTTGTGACGCAACGGGGGTTGTGTACACAAAGATCGTCGCGATTCCGTAGGCAAGACGCGTACATACACACCCGGAAAAATGGGACGCATAGGAATCCTAGGCAAGGTACGAGCATGAACTGTGCAACCAACTAAATTTACCTTAAAGTACGGTTAAGGAATAAATAAAAAACACACTTACATCACAAAATTAAGAATCACACTTACTTCATGGGAGCGGAAAGTTCGATGCATATCCTCTCTCGTTTTAGAGATCATAATAACCAAGTCGTCATGATAATCCAAAACTGTAACATCAATTACATCTGGTATACAAATTATTCGTGTCCGAGTCTCGTCAATGATCTCTAACAAGCCTCCTTCCCAAATTCTGACAGACAGTTTACTTCCATTTCGTCTAATATCCGATCTTAAAATTTCTGTTTAAAAAAAAAAAAAACACTTATTAGGTTGTATGTATACGATCTACAGAAGAATTCTACTGTAAATGTAGCCTATGAAAATTTCAATTTTTAGTTTTAAAAAGGCAGAGCCTTCGGCTCCCAGCCCTACGGGCGGGGCTTGTGCTTCGCAAACTCGCCTTCGGCAAGGCACGTTAGGGTTACCCCTTCAGGGTGGGGGTGTCATTCTCCCCCTCACCCCCATTTATGCAACTTGGGGCTAAACTCCATTATCGCTACCCCCCAGGGGGGCTGGCACCTTGCAACAATTGATCAACATTGCAACTGCATATGCACGCGAACATTGTGGTCATTACCACCTTGGAAGATTAACTTTTTTCATTTTTAAGGAAATGGAAGAAAACGCAGGCGTTTTCTTTAATAGTTAAGGATTTACTTCACTTTCGTGAACTTCAAGTTATCATTACTCGAAGTTGAAAATTACAAACTATGCACATCCACTTTCAACAAAACTGTTATCAAGGTATCTTTTCCAAAATTTGACGGGAAATGAATTCCCCTCGAAACCATTTTAGTGCAGTTAAATACTTCTCCCACATCAATAGATTCTGTTACACACAATCAACAGTGATGAAAATACTTTGATTACTAATTTCACTGCTAGGCTATACAAATACACTTGAACTAAGTTTAACATTCCTGTACAACAACGAAAGAACTTACTTAATGCAGGTATGTCATGCAATAATGTTTTATCTGACAAGGTCCCATTTTCAAATCTGTACTTGAAGAATTTTTTCCCAAGGACAAGATAAACAAATTTGTCAAAATGAGAGTCTACGAAGGCGTTAGTAGCTTCTTCAATTTCCTGTATTTCCTATAAAAAAGTAATTCTAATATATATATATATATATATATATATATATATATATATATATAAAAAGTTTCCGAATGAAAGTTCACTAAATGCAAAAATGGTAACACCGACTAGGTAAACATCACAAGCACCCTGTGTAGTTCATGTCGGTGGCGCAGCAGTATGCATTTTTCTATCCTATCGAATCAGTGACTCGCGATTCTATCGTGAGTAAGTGGGGGTGACAGTCTTCACTAAAGTTGTAGTGCAGTCTAATTCTTAGTTTAGGATAATTGTCTATAGCTTATTAATAGGTAAAATAGGATGGGTTGGTCGAGATTTCGTTGTCGCTGGAACTAATAGTCCTAAAGAGCGAAATATAGACCACAAATGAAAACCTGAAGTAAAACGCCAGTAAGTATTACTTATGCCTAATCTCTAACCAAAACTTAACGGGTATAACACCTTACGATATTGCACACACTTGTATAACCAAGGTAATCGATTCAGTTAAACCGAGCCACAGAATACTTTTAAAAGCGAAACAATTTACTCGAATTTTCGAGTTAAATTCAAACTAAACCCTGAAACCAAGGATAAAATTATAAACTTAAATTATAGACCATAGCGACAAATTTAATCTTTTCTTAAATTTGAAAGTAAACCTAATTCAAGTACCTCAGTAGCGTTTAAGTACTTTGAGCTTATTCATAATTTTTACTTGATGAAAAATTGAACCTAAAATTCCTCCGTTTTCGGCTTGCCAAACGGTGACCAAAGTTAAGGCAGTATGAAATAAGGTAAAAAGGCGATGCCATAGAGGAGAGAGTGCGCTGCTTACTTCAAGTTCGAAGGTTGGGCGTACTGATTGCCATAGAACTGCCCTTTGCTCTGCAACTTCCGTTTCCTGATGAAACTGCTAGAAGATAAGCCTACAACGAGATTTATCATTAAAAAAAATACTTTGGGGTTTTAATGGGAGAGTAACTAAATGCTGCATGTGCAAATAAAATATGCACTTCTCAGAAATTTCCCATTAGTTTTCTAAACGAGTGAAGCAAACTAATAACCGTTTAACCCATTAATGCATCGTGTCCAAAAATTCTTCCAAAATTAAATACGCACATCTGTTGAGGTTAAGACAATACAGAAAAATCAGCCAAGTATCTTCATATTTAATTTAAACTTTATGCACTAATGCAGTGGTTCCCAAACTATCAGTAAATTACCCCATTGAGGTAATTTGGTACTCAGCAAGTACTTCTGAAGTACAGAAAGTGCATAAATAAACGACATGGCAATACTGGGACTCGCTTTAAGTGGGATCAGGTAGGGTGGGTGTCATTATGAAGGTATCCATGTGAAAATGGGGATAGGGCTTAAAGTTTGGGAACCACTGCACTAATGGGTTAAGGGAATCCATTCGCTCTTGAGACTATCATCAATTGACTTCTTTGTATGAATGATGTACGACTTTACCCCTTCCCCAAACGAAAGACGTACGGGATAACTTCAGGGAATTATTATCTTTATCTGATTTATGCTACCACCCTTATGAACACAGTTAAAATTAGGAGTCCTGATGGAAAATTTACATATAGACTGCTTAAAGAATTCTCACCGACTCTGAATCAGATTCTAGCATTATCCAGTGACGAATATTTCCAAGGTCTCCAAGCGAATATTTTTCTTCAAATTTCATCGAAACTTTATCCCATTTTAGGACTTTCGTTTCGCAGGGACCAAAGTGTAGTGAATTTACCATCCAGACATTTGAAGCAAACTAAGAAAGAGAATTATTTGTTTATTTATGAGTCATTTCAGTACGATGACACCCATAATTATGGTAGAGAGGGGCCTAAATGCCGCGCAAATTTGCATTTAAATACTAAATGCATTACTGTAAATTGGAGTGTAATTAAATATTAAATACATTACTTTAAAAACTTATTTAAATACGCACTAAGTACATTTCATTTTCAGTTTTTATTATCGTTATAGTAGTTTGAGGTTTCCTATCCGGAGCAAAGGCAATCCAAAGAGGCAACAGAAAGGGCCTACATAAATCAAACATGACTGTACAGTTTGGGACTGTTAAAGGAAAAATAATTAAATTCTCGATTTACAAAAAACGTGACTAAGATACTCCCAATAATGAGGGGGAAAAACTCCTCCACCCCGGACCTAATCCTCTAAGCACTTTCATTCCACTACATATTCGCCTTCATCAGTGTCAAGTTCTCAAAAAGTCCGTCGGATAACTTCCTTCTCCTGGGTGAATGAATCATTCTAGCAAAAGATAAAAGACGCTCTACTGGAGCTGATGAAGCAGCGTAGTGTTGTACTTGATGAAGGCCTTCTTAATGGTTTTGTGGTTGAACAGGCAGGACAAGTTGGTATCTGCGTCGTTCAGATATCCGATGACGACCATGTCTGGAGTTTCCTCTCCAGATTGCGGCGATAGGGTCTTATCAAAATGAAAATACTCCTATGCATTTTCCAAGGAGAGGTGAACCCCTTTTACATCATCGGTCGTATCTTTGATCACATTGATTAGCTCATCACGAACAGTTTCTGTAACCCCGAGTTACTGCGACAAGAGGAGGATTGTGGTATAAAAGAACTCCAAGGAGTTACTGAAAACGTCAAGTAAACTGATTTTTTTGCAAATGTATTTAAAAATTTACTTTAAAATATATTTATAATTACAAAATCTTTGGGGAGAGAACTACCAGGCGCGTCCCTCGGGTGGCGGATGAGGGAATCCTAGAACCTTTATTCTAGAACTGCTCTGAATACACAGAATAAGGGGCCGCGGACCAAACAAGCAGCAGAGGGATGGCAGACCGGCTGCTTTATTTGCCAAGAAACCCTATGATGGCGGGATATACCGCGTACGGGAAAAGTCAACGGACGCACCTTCCCTTCCGGCTCACAGGAGGGGGTAACGAACAAGAACCGGGGCAAGTATAGACGCCATCTGAGGGACCCGACCCGGATGGGACACAAGTCAAGTCATTTACAATAATAATGTATTTAAGTATGCATTTAAATCGTAATGTACCTGATTACTTGGTCTGTATGTTAATATTCTGGTATAATATACCAGACAATGATTGTAAGATGGGGTGGGGTTAATTCAGTGCCATTCTGTGTGACCAATGATGTCGGGCAGGGAGGGATATTATCTCCCTACTTAACTTATTCAATGTTTAGATGGATATGACACTATAATCTCGAAGCCTAAGATTGGCAAACGCAGGCGGGTCACAATTGATCAGCCGTTAGAGGATGCTGATATTCTCTGCATGCATGAAACATGGCTATGGAAACACGACTTAAAGGACCCGAGTAACTTATCCATTAACTTTTATGGGATAGGGCAGGCCACCAGAGATAAACAAGATGGTGTCCTAGCAGCAGCCATCCACCTGGTGGGATAGCTATTCTATGGAGGTTAGGGTATGGGAAATATATTAGCGAATTAAAACTTGGGTTGAACTCAACTACAGGGCCACTCAATATATTTTGTCCCACCGTTCCCCCCCCCCCCCCCCAAAGTTTCCTTTGTTTCAGAAATTTTGTACAATAGTTGCATACCTTTCTTACAAGTTTTTATTTTTCTACAGTCTATCCTTTTCTACGGCTTTCCTCCACCTCGAAACAAGGGCCTTTATTTCTTGCTAGTAAAAGTCTGCTGGGTTCCGCTGGAGCCCTCTTAACAACCTCATCGTCACTCCGAAACTTTCTTCCACGAGTAGCATCTTTCATTGGCCCAAAAAAATGAAGTCTGAAGGTGCCAGATCCGGGCTGTATGGAGGGTGGGGTAATACAGTCAAGCGCATTTTTGTGATTGTCTCTTGTTTGCACTGTTGTGTGGTCTTGCGTTATCGTGCAAAATGACGTCTTCCAGTTCTCTGGTCGAACTCGCTTTATACAGAGAGAGACTCCAAAAGTTAACGTGTGGCTTGGAATGACCAAATCCAAAATTTATGGCCCATTCTTCTTTGCGGAAGCAACTGTAACAGGTACAGTCTACCTTGATATGCTTCAGCAGTTTCTCGAACCACAGCTTCTTGATGATGGCATTCTTGATAATGTTGTGTTTCAACAAGATGGAGCACCATAAATTTTGGATTTGGTCATTCCAAGCCACACGTTAACTTTTGGAGTCTCTCTGCCATTCTATGACTTTAGACGGTCTTTCATTGGACCAGATAATGAAAAAAATTATGAAAATAAAATTGTGAAAAAAATTTAGAAATTTATACATTAACACACATTAAACATGATAAACATAAATAAAAGTGTGTTTTTAAAAAATGTCCGATTTCATTGAAATAGATAGTTAATTCTGGGACACCGTGTACATCTCTGGAGAGTCTGTACGGTAGCAATATATATGCCTCCGAGTTGAATAATTGGCCTTTCTTCATATGTCGACCAGAATCACCCCTTTCATGTCCCAGAAGATGGTGGACAACCTTTCCTGCAGAGGGAGCCATTTTAAACTTTCTTGCGTGGGGAGTGCGTGATGCCACTCCATGGATTGGCGTTTTGTTTCAGGTTCAAAGTGGTGTACCCAAGTCTCATCCTCAGTCACAATTCGTGAAAGGAAGTCATCCCCTTCTGTTTCGTATAGAACCAACGACTCGGAAGCAATTTCTTTTCTTTGGGTTTTGTGATCTTGTCAGTCAGTTTGCGAGTGACAAACAGTGAATACACTTGAGTATCCCAGTTGCTGAATTATCGTATTCACACTTTTCACCAATTCCCAGCTCCAGTGATAAGCTCCTTTTATGTGACGCGCCGATTTGATCGAGTGATGCTGTTAGCACGTTGCGAGATGTCACAGCCGATGTTGGGCGAGCGCTGCGTGGCTTATCATTGAGGCTGGCTCTCCCTCTCTCCGATAATCTCTCACGTTTAGATCAGCGTCCAACTGTGCTTCGATCAACATCTCCGTAAACGTTTTGTAGACGTTCGTGAATATTTCCAACCGTTTCCTTCTCTGCGGTTAAGAACTCTATAACAGCTCTGTTTACGACTCGCATCACAGTCAGTCGCCCTTTTCGAAATTGCGTTTAAAAGCAGTTTTATACAAGGAGGGGAGGTTCAAACTGGAAAAATCCGGTTATGTGAAGCGCAGAAAGTTCCAACTTACGGCCCAATCCCCATCACCTATTATTTAGCTAAGAAAAAAAGGTGGGGTCGAAATATATTGAGTGCCCCGAGTAGAATAGAAATTTGTGTAGACAAAAAATTTGTCATTGTGTACCTATATGCCTTTTCAGGTAGTTGATAATGAAGAGGATTACCTCATTAAGTTGGGGCAGGTCAGCAGTATTATTGATGAGTTGGATAAATGTGTAGCTATTATTAGCGATTTCAATGCTAATGTGCTTAATGACAATTCTTTTAGCAACCTCTTAAAAGCCTTCTGTGAAGATAATAACTTGACCCTTTCATCCATGTGTAGTCTTCCTGGTGATAGCTTTACTTATGTTAGTGATAGTTGGCCACGAGTCCGGGAAATATATTAGCGAATTAAAACTTAGGTTGAACTGGCTAACTACTGCCATATTCAGGCAGTTCTGAATATGGCAATTTTGTACTCCTATGCTAGTTCTGACCATATGCCCCTATTAATGAGTTTACATTAAATGTATTCCAATGTTGTCACTGGTAAGTGATGCATGTAAAGCGAAGTTAGACTGGTCCAAAGTTGATGAGGGCAAACAGTGTTGTAATAAATCTGATGTCTTGGTAAGTAATATAGTATATCTCTAATGGCGCTCTAGCTTGTCAGGATGTAAGCTGTAGAACTCCCATATTTTGGAGTTTTAAAGACCTAAACAAGTTTTGTTCTCTCAATAATGCTAGCCTAGACTTAAATACCTTTAGGAGGAAAAACTATACGCGTAGACCTGGCTGGAATGATTATGTGGCTGAACTTCAATGCATCCAAAGATGCTTTTTAACGTGGTATGAACAAGGGAAGGCAAGGCCCTCTACTACAACAAAAACAGAGGGCTAATGTCAGGTTAAAGTATGCATTAAAGGTACATACAAAATCATATGAGCGAGTTATGCAGGGATGCTCTGGCTAGAAAGCTTGCCAGTAAGAATCCAAGAAACTTTTGGAAGAATTAAAAACAGTGCAATGTCCCTCCCTGTTAATATTGAAAATGTAACGGACTGAGAATGTAATCAAATTATGGAAGGACCACCACAGTCGGTTCAACTCTATATAATAGCAATGTTAACCGTGATGCTACCTATAGTTCAGATAAGTGTGTGTACGAGACTAAACAGGCCATCAAATGTTTACACAAACAAATCATGTGGTATTGATGGTATTTCTGCTGAGCATCTGAAATTTAGTAATGACATTAGTGCCTCTGTTAGCTTTGCGCTTCACAGGTTTACTGATGCATGATGTTCTGCCAGTTACAATGTTATTCATTGTTTTGATGCCAGTACTAAAAGATAGGAGTAAAATCAATAAAGATATAGGCCAATAGCCTTGGCCAGTATTATATCTAAGGTGTTTGAATATATACTCATTAATAGACTTTAATATTACTGTACTTATGTACTAGTGATAACCAATTTGGTTTCAAAACGAAACATGGTACTCATGCGTATCTATATGCTTTAAAGGAAATGTGTGAATACCAAACTCTAGATGCTAATGTATTTTTGAGTTTCCTGGATGCCTTTAAGGCATTTGGTATTAATCATGACAAATTATTCATGAAACTTTTAAATCTTAATGCACCTGGTTATTTGGTCCGTATATTAATATTCTGGTATAATCACCAGACAGTGATTGTAAGATGGGGTGGGGTTAATTCAGAGCCATTTTGTGATCAATGGTGTCAGGCAGGGAGGGGTATTATGCCTCTACTTATTCAATGTTTATATGGATAATCTATGTTATGCTGAACAATTGTAAAATAAACTTATCTTGGTATAATGATTGTTAATCATCTGATGTATGCAGATCTAGTTCTTATTTCTCTGTAAAAGGGCTCGGCACACTTTTGAAGGTTTATGAAATGTATGGCAAATATATAACAAAATATACTATAATCCTGCTAAAAGTCGCATTATGACTGAGGACCAAGGCTTACAAGTATATAAAATTTCCTGAATTTCAATTGAATGGTATGCTGCTGTCAGAAGTGACCCAGACTAAGTACCTTGACCACATTATAGCGGTCATTCAAAACCCCCCTTTTCCCATGTGGCCCTTGGTCAAAGAACCCCCCCCTTAAGGACCACATGGTTTTTGAAATGGCCCCATACCAACCCGAGTCTTTCAGATGACGGATATTCTAAGGCAGTGTAGACAATTACGAGTATATGTTCAGGGAAATACTTTAATTAGAAAATTTCGCGTGGACATTAGATGTTAAGTTGATCTTGTTCAACACTTTGTACTCCAATGTATACAGCTTATTTGTGGTGGAGCTACAGGATGTATGAGAAAACTGTCTAGTAATATTTTTAAGAGGTTATTAAGAACTCAAATTCCTAAATGATGCTCCTTCTAGTGCACGTATGCTGTTTGTAGTCAATAAGATGCCTAACTGTGCCAGTGTCAGACAACTTTGTATTTAGATTTATTACTAGGTTTGGTGAGTCAGTCAATAAGATAGAAGCCATGGGTAGTGGACTGATATACGATATATTTCATAAATTTCAAATCGGGATGCATTGGTGTAGGCAATTGCATGTTCATTATTCATATTCACTGGCCTGCATAGTCAGTGCTACAAACGACTCAACCTTCTATGGAACACTTGTATAATGTTTGTACCGGTTGAGTCTGAAATAAAGTGGTGGTTGTTGTACCCTGCAAAAGATTTATTTATACAGTACTTAAATACAAAAACTGTATTTAAATATGCATTTAAGTATTTAATCAAATACATTACTGCCCATCTCTGGGGACATAAATAGCTAAGAGCCATCTACGAGTATTTAAAATTTTAAACAGTTCCAGTAATCAACAAATTCTTATTACCAAGTATTAAAATCTTCATTGGCATGGTTATCTAAAAGAATTTTGTGTACCGTGATGTACAGCAAACCTGGTAATTATTTCACTGACGTATGATAGGTTAAAATAACAGCGATCTACAGTCTATTGTAACAGACTAAAATTTCTCAAAGCAACTATAAAATACCTTATAAATTAAAATGGGCGAAACAGATTCAGCATTCGAGTTGGGATGGAAGTCTGTAAAATCGGTGACGAGTCTTTGGACTGAAACTAAATCAAAGTAGCCTGGTTGCACGGAGGTATTAGCCAAACTAGCTTGCAGATACGATGTCCTATCGCATTCCTTTCGGAGGATGTTCTGAGCATGTAAAAAATTCGGCATTAAATTATGTAGCAAAATTTTGAGTAAAAGGTTCACTACTGAAAACTATGCTTGGATAACTTTTAATTAAATGGATTTAATTTTAAAGGGTTACTAATGCATAAAAGTATTCCTTGACAGTGCAAGTAACTAGTCGAAAGTTGCAGTTTTACATGAACTACTATTTTTGTTCAGTCATAAATTACTTTAATGTTTGTAAAATTATTAGGTTTTGAGTAAACCACTAAATTCTCTGAAATCCAGTAATTTACAATTTTAAGGTAAACTTCAAAAATTGAACAAGGTAATAAGGTAATAAGGTTAATGACGAATATTTTGCAGCCTAACGTTAAAATCTCTCTCAACCGCTCATCCATTAACAGTAGTTGTCAATACATTTCGCTAGGTCATTGTTCACGAGCGAATCCTATATACTATTGAGCTAAAATGTGCGCGCGTCAGCTTTCTTCGGAACCGTGCATCGACTAAACGGCACATCGGAAAATTCTGCAACCACCACCAACTGACAGCCCATGAGCTGCCGATGTGCTGTCAAGGTTCCCGGTCCTAGGTCACTCCGCGGCCGAGCACGAACTATTTAACCGCAATAAAACTATAGAAAAAAACTGCCATGAAAATTTTGAGCTTCACATTGTGACAAGATTTGTGAAGTTTAAAGTTTATGACTATAGTTTTATTGACCAAATAATTGAACCCCCAGTAATTGGGGGACCGCAGGCGCGCTAATTACTGTCGGTTCAATTATTTGGTCAATGAAACTATAGAAAAGGATGTACTGTAGTCACGAAATTATTAAGTTTCACATTGCCGCCCGTAATAATAATATTCATTCCCTCAACTTTTTCCCCCCTAATATCTATTTTTTTAAAAAATCGGCTCTTTTTAGAGACCCAATACGTAAGTACCAATATATAAAATACATATACAGCTAGCTGTGACATACTGCTACCTGCCCGGAGGGCGATAGCGAGCTACCGCTTGTGATTAACTATTCGGGTAAGAGTCTTAGTTTCCTTTTGCCAAAGTATACCTCAAATACAGTATTTTGAGAAGGAAGCAGGATATTTTTTTTTTTTTTTAATACCAATTATTAAGTACAATCAATCATTTGTTTGCGTATAGTACTTCATAATTAACACCATTTGCAGCTTGATCACAATAAAACCATCTACTACACATTTCGATTCATTTATTAGGATCTTTATTAGCAAGGCTGAAGGTAATTTTACCGATGCAGATTGTTCAGAGTTTTATTACCCGATACCCATGCCCTTAGAGATGCATGGGTGCTGCTTGCCACGCCAAATAAATAATTTCGTCTTTAATTTAAAGCCTTTAAACAAGTAACTGGAAAGTAATTAAATTACTTTATTAGTTAGTGTTGTAATTAAGTTTTTAACTAGAAGGCCGTCAAGATTAGTTCACCTACTAACACACACTACCGTAATGAAACTTTCGAAATGCGCAATGCCAGTCCGATCCCCAAATACCAAACAATTCATAATAAATTTACTTCATTTGCAAAAATAGCCTATCATCAATTTAAAAAATTTTGCACCCTGATTAAGAATTAAAATGTCTTCAGATGCAATAATTAGAATGGTACCCTTCCATTTTAAGGAATTTTCATGAACGTTTAAGACAACTACGAACAAGTTAGAGCCTACTTCAACCTCGGATTTGAACAAAAACTAATTACAGTACTTTTAAAGCAATTCTTATACTATACTATCTTTTCTTACCTTCATAGTAGCAAGGTAAGAATGTTCCTCACTATGAAAACTTGAAGATGTTAATCTGTTCTGTAAAACAAGTTATATAATAAAGGTAATGTTTCGAAATAAATTTTGGTGAATCTGTTAATTTCAAAATAGGTTACCGTACCTCTTGGAAGAGGTTTCTATAATCTTTCAAGAAAGTGTCCAAAACTGTCAAATCAATTCCGTTCAGCGTGTGGTCTGTACTCTCCATATATGCGGTCACCAAAGGGTTAGTAAACGATATCAAACCTGAAGCAAAATTTATGCATGGAAAAATCATGCAAATATTAGTTGTGATGCAATGTATACTTATTTCAAGGCACTAGTTATTTGGGCAAATTTTTACATTCGTAAACATTAAGTGAATGAATTGCACAAGATGTAGTTAATTTAATGACTATCATTTCAACTTGAGACAAAAGATCTACCTTCAACACGATTTTTCTTATTTAAGAAGACCAATCCTTCGGGAACATTTAATTTATTCGTGCCAAATTTGCCTTTAACAAGCAAATCTCCGTCGATGTTAATGCTCTCACTGGACATAGATCCCGGAATTACTTTCGTTCTCTCTCTCTGCCCATTAAAATAAAAAAATTAAATAATGAAGATGCAATCTAAAATGGTGCACAGAGTGGTCCAAAAGTCCCTATCTATTCTGCTGAAATGTTTAAATTTTATTTTCTACAGGCCATAGATGGATGTACAAGAACGTGTGATTGTAGTAACACTACGTATCAAAGGGGAAGTGCAAAGAAATTCGAGAAATAATGGAAAGATTTCGCAAAGCAGGACCTACAAAGCAATTCGCGAACTGGTCAATAAATTTAAAAGAACAAGATCTGTTCACGTCCAGGCATCTCTCAAGGAAGCGTGGAATTGGCAAGATGCCTTTGAAACGAATCCTAGAATGTCAACTCGCACAGCATCATGTAGATTGAGCATACCGAAAAAGTCTGTTCCAAGGATTTTAAAATAAACATTAAAAAAAGAAGTTACCATATTCAAGTGCTACACGAAGAGGATTATCCAACCCTAGCCGTCATGTGCACATAATTGAAAAAAATTCATACCGAAAACTTATTAAACCATTCTCTTCAGCGATGAGGCGACATTCCACACGTGCAGAAAGGTTAATGAACATAATTGCCATATCTGGGGTTAGTGAAAAACCAACAGTTCTACGAATGGGAGAAAGTCTCCTGGCTAAAGTTAATGTCTGGTTGGGTATAACAGAGCCGATTTATCTTAACATGCTTCAGCAGTTTCTTGAACCACAGCTTCGTTCACATGGCACCCTCGGCACCGTTGTCTTTCAACAAGATGGAGTTCCATGTCACGATGCAAACATCGTTCGGGCTTATCTTAATGAGCTCTTGCCAAATCGCTGGATTGGACGAGGTGGAAACAGGCCCTGGGCAGCACGATCTTCGGGCTTACCAACATTAGACTGCTCTGCGTGTGACTTTATAAAGTTAAAAAAATAAAAAATAAAAAATAAAAAGTTAAACCTGCAGGATCTGCGAACCCGCAGTTACGACAATCGCCAAAATAATGATATACTGAATGTGTTCTGCAACGCAGTGGACAGATTTGAAGTTTGCAGACACTGATGATGATCGTGTTAACTCTTAGACCCAAGACTGATAAATAATATCTATGTTTAGATTCTTTCTAAAATATTGTTATTTCAACAAAATAGATAGGAACTTTTGGACCACCCTGTATATTTAAAATGATCCTTCAGAGTTAATTTGTAAAGGGGGGTAACCAAATTTTGGCCATTAAAATTCCATCAAGTATAGTACGACTTGCATTCAACATACTGAATTCTGTGTAAAAGATAATTCTCGACATATTTCAAGTGGTTAGTAGATACTTTTAAACTCTCTAAATATTAAAAAGGACTAAAGAATAAACTTCGAGCGCATATTAACTAGATTCGTGTAATGTTAAAATTGTTGTACAACTACAAATAAATGAAAGAATTAAGCCTTGTCCGAATTATATTTTGGACAATTTCCACTACAATTACTGTACTAGGAGGCTATATACAAAAAAGTCCATTTGGTTTGTTACTGCAGAGATAAAATGGGTTGCAAACTTGTATTTATGACCATCAATGTTCGACAAGTTTAATGTCGCATTTGAGACGCACCAGGCATGAAAGGGTTCAATATTTTATGTAATCCTTATGAATTGCTTAGCTATGTATGATAGTTATATTGCATAGGCGGATCTAAGATGGGAGGGTCGGCGACGTCTGTGATAACTGTTGTATCCAAATTAGATTTTTATTTTGTATCATACTTTAATGAGACTATCTAATAAAACAATACAATTTATTTTACACTCGCTCATTGGTGGTCTGTTTTAAGAAAAAATTTAGTACCGTGCTCTTTATTTTAGGGAGTGCCCTTTTTTCTTGGACCCCCTTTACTGTAATGCCTAGATCCGCCCTTGTATTGTATAAAAAAGTAAATGCAACAAAAAGATTATCCAACCTTCCCAAAAGTAGTTCTATTCGGAAGTTTGTAACCATTGATCCGACCATTGACATTTACATCTTTGGTGAGCATCGAAGATACGGCGACTGGGTGCCAAATGGTCTGATTTGTGCTTTTAGTTAATAAATCATCCTTTAAATGGAGATTATTAACGGTACTGGTCAGGATGTTCCCTCGAACAGTCAAAGTGTGGAACTTCTGCAGTGTTAATAATACATTAATAACAGTAAAACGAACATTGAAAAGACACATTCTCCTGCATGTAATTCTGTAAAGAATTACAAAACTTCAGGCTGCTTACAAAAAGTAGCTTCTGTGAAGATTTAGCAATTAAAAATAAGGTTAATATGAGTTTTATCGTACTCAGAATATCAAAAGCAAATATAATTATAAAATATTAAAGCATAATTTTCTCATCATTTTCATATAAGTCACTATGCTCGCAGATGCGTACTTAAATTATGTACATTTGAATATTATGACATTTTTGCATTTTTTTTCCCGCCCTTCCAATATTTGATTGGTGACGTCATGAGAACATGATATATGAGTTACACTTTTTAAGTTCTTAAGCCTTTTAAGTTGCTAGTCTACTTCTGTTAGTTTTTGATAGATGTTTGTGGCGATGACATGTGAACGGTGCGAATATTATTTTGAGGATTTAATATACGAAGTGCATTCTAATGACTTCCGAGCAATAGAAATATTGAATATGTTATTACATTATCATTTGTATAATTTAGGTCTCGGGGGTACGGGGGAAGAGCCCCCGTAAAGATCACGCATCACATTGATCGGTATAGGGTTTATATTTTTTATTTTTTGAATTTCCGACGCTAAAATGTCGTTCAATCGATGAGCCCCCGTACCCCCGAGACCTAAATTATACAAATGATAATGTAATAACATATTCATGTTAGGTAAGGTTAGGTTAATTAATACCAAAATACATTTTCCTAGTAATATTTGAGGTGTTTTGCTTAGATTTTGACCTCCATTTCCCTTGAAAATGGGCCAAACTTCAAAGTACTATAGCTTTGTTGGATCTCATTTCCGACGGAAATGGAGGTCATATTTGGACAAATCACATCAAATACTACTAGAAAAATGTATTTTGGTGTGTAAAATGACTGAGTTACTTAAAACACATAATTACCAAAAATAAATGTGCAGTGCAGAATGGTGGTGGTTAAATGGGAAAAATTAAGCAGATTTTTTTTTTTCACAACTTACCAAAGGTTCGGCAATTGCTTCGGTAACCAAAACAAATTTCTTTCTAAGATAATTCGGAGAAAGCATACTGGTCAAATTCTGGAAATGGATACACATTTAGTTTGATAAAAATCCCCCACACTCGCCATGTGAATACGTAGCGTGTACCCAATGAATTTAAAAATACACGATAGTGTGGTCCACTGTGTTGAACTGTTAAACATTCTGTTATCTTGAATTTCATTTAACAGTTTATTAAACTACATTTGTAATGTACAACGAAAGGAGCAGGTAGCTGTTCACTCCCCGACCTTACTTTTTCTATATGGGGGAGTACTGAACCCGCAATAAGACCCTTCATTCTTAATCTTTTGCGATCTCAAACCACTGCGCTTTATTCCAATGAGGAACGGTTTATGCATTCAGCATACTACGGAAAAAATACGACGTCTTTTTTCATTCGTCAGGCAGTAATACCATCGTCTCGTGTACGCTTATTTTGTAGGGAAAAAAGATCAAAATGACACTTACCTTCGTCACAAGGTTATTCGTGACTAAACGTGGAGTAGAGATGGTTCCATTCGTGAAAAGGTAATTTACTGCCAGATTCCGACTTCGTTCCCGTTTTCGTAGTTGCTCAGAATTTCCATTTATATTATCAGTGCTTAGATCCGTAAAAGTTGGAGGACTCAGAAACCTTTTCTTGCCTTTTGAACATGAAATTTAAGTAATGGGAAAATTAGATTAATTTCACTCCAAAAACTACTACTAGCGAAGAATTTTCAAACGTACGAGGCAAATACTTTAAATTAGTTTTCAACATTTGAAATTCTTAAACTTTGAAAATGAGCCCCTGGTGGCTCAGTCGTTTATTATGAGTGGCGAAGCCGATCAGTTCTCAGCTGTTCCTGATTTAGTTCAAGTGACCCTTGGGGAGGGGGCCCGACGTAATGGAGAAACTAGTTTCTTGGATGTTACTTTTACCTTGCCTCTTAAATTTATAAAATCAGTCGAATGTTACTCTAAACAGTAAACAACCCCTTTTTTATGGCTTAGGGAAATACTTTGATTAGGAAATTTCATACATGTACATTATATGTTAAGTTAATCTTGTTCAAAATTTCTTACTCCAACGTACAGTTTATTTGTAATGAACTACTGGATGTATCCGAGAAAACTATGTTGCATATAATATTTTTTTTAGGAGTTTATTAAGAATTCCTAGCTTTATAAATGGTACTCCTAGTGCCAGTGTGCGGTTTGCAGTCAACGTGCCTAACTGTACCAGTGTCGTACGCAATTTTGTATTTAGATTTATCACTAGGCTTGGTGAGTCAGATAATAGAAGCCATGGTTAGTGGACTCTTCTCCCATATACTTCAGATCTCGAATCTGGAAGCATTGGCGTAGGCAACCACGTCCATTATTCAGCGATTCACTGGCCTGCATAGTCAGTACTGCAGACAACTATCCTTAACCTTCTATAACGTTTGTAGGTGTTTAGTTAGTTGTTGTTGTTGTTTCACTTATACCAAATTCGTTAATTTAAGTAATTCTAATGCTTGAAAATAGCAAGTAACCACAAACCAACAGAGTTCCTACACTGTTGGATTGCGGTTATTTGCAGCTTCCAAGCATTGTACGAGTCTCAGCGTTTGTGGTTCTCAAAGAACTGTGTGTAGCATCTAGCATGTCAAAATAGGCTTAGTGTGTGAAAAGTAGATCTGGTGAATTTTAGCATGAACTCGGGTGTATGGAAAACTGACTTGGGGCATGACAGTAAACAAAATTTTCCTTCATTCTGCCATGGGATTGAGAATGCTGTTTAGGCAAGTCATAAGACGAGCTTTAAAATAATTCAAGTTTAAAAAGTTAGATGTGGGTCATCTATGAGATAACCTTGGTAAGGCAAACAAATTTACATAGAGCAAATGTCTGTTAAGATATGGTACAGGTTGAGTTTCGCGGAGACCAGCTCCTTGTAGCTGCCACAAAGATGCTGATTGGCCAAAATTGGTCACGGGGGAAACAAATGATCAATATGAAGTTATCACAACCTAGTACAATATGGTTTCTGTGAAACTATGTGGGTTAGATAAATGGTAAAGTCTGGTAGACTATTATGATTGCATCAAACTAAATTAAATCCAAAATGAGCAGAAAGTTGTGAAAAAAAATGCTCGATCCACAAAGGCAGAGTAGCCAATGAGAAATTTAGATCTAAACAGATTGAAAGTTGAGGCCCAAATTGAGAAGTTTAGCAGAGATGACCAGGTATGTTGCCTTTCAAACTAAATTACAGTACTAGTTGCAGCAAAAACTTGTAAAAACTTGTAAAAACTTGTATCAGAAAAAACTTAATGAGATTCTCTGTAAAATGGGACAACACTGGAATTTCTACACTTCATGGTTGACTTTTAATAACAGCCAAAAATTGTACAGATAATTCTCAGACACCCTGTAGTTGTAGATGTTAATTAGTTAGATTTTTTTTTCACTAACAAATTGCCACTTTGGGCCAACTAACAAAATTAAATTTGAATGCGAATATGTAATAAAGTCTTAAGGAAATCCTTTCCAAAGTAAAGTTTAAAAAAAATTGACAAGCTTGTGTAATATTTGATTCTTGTTGGCATTAAGGTTGTCATGTAAAGTTAAATTTATTAATTTGAGCGTTTCATTAGCCTGGGTAGTATTGGAGAGAGGCCTTGTGATGACAATTCTAGTCGATTAGAGCAAGTCACAAATATGTGACGAGCACTAAACCTTAAATATACGAGTTGTTGAACATCTAAATTTATTGTCCGATGTTTGGCAGACACATTTACTGAAACTTAACCCTTTAATCGCGTGGAAAGAATTTCTTACATTGCGTCAGGTCATATTGCCCCACGCAACTAATGAAAGGTTAAGAATGAAAGGGCAAAACATACCAGAGAGTATTATTTTCTTTTCTTCGAGGTTAACAGCATCCCTCAAAATTGAGTCTATGCGTTGATTCTCAAATGTTCCACCGATTTCCAAATTTGATGCGTGAACATACCCATCAAATCTCAATGCACCTATGACAAGATTCATAGAAAACTTTCTACAGAAGATATATTTCATAAACAGGTCCTTTTCATAATACTCGGTCAATACACGATAATTTCATAACCATTCGATAGTAAAAAGCATTATTTTCGTTTTTCTCCTAAGTGACTTCAGAATTAGCAGTGCAGGATTTGGTTCAGTAATGAACTGTGAAGTTAGGCAAGAATTTAGATCTAAAAGGCCTTTTGATACTGTGATTATGGTGCTTTCAACAATTCATTAAAAATAAAAGAAAAATTACCATCAATGAGAGTCTGTCTCCTCTTTTCAGCCTGTTTTATCCTGTTTAAATCGATGCCGTTAAAAGTCTTCAAAAATATGTTTTGTGCCGTTAAATGACCAAAGGTGAACGAATAAAGAACTCGCTGAGTAGTTGTTTTGGAGAACAAATTTAGCTTCAAATTTTTTCCATTAACGAAGTTTGTGTCCATATCTCCGATTACGTTGAAGCCATTCAGAAAATGCTTCGTACCTTAAAAAAGAATTAAAAGGTAAGGTCACTTCACTTACAGGCACGAAATAATTTAATTGGCAAAAGGATTCAGACTTACTGAACTTTGATTAGAAAATACAAGACACTACTGAAAACTATATTTTCACTTTCATGTAAACTCCAGAAACGGAATTGAAGTACAGTATATAACCTAGATAAAATATACCGTTCATCTAGTTTTTGAACTTTGTCAATTTCTAGCTAACGAATTAGTGTAGCATGAAAATATTAAAAAAAGTGAAGCATGAAATGTGAAGCTGGAAGTGGAATAATGTTTCACTGTACTGTAATTGTGAAAGCTCCTAATTAGATTCCATTTCTACAAATGACCACGGGCAATTTGAAAAACTGTGTAGCGTTAGCAGTCTAGTATTAAAATGTTTAATAGATTTTTGACAGTGCATGCAAATTTTATTTCTTAGTACAGTATTAATGCTCATAACTTGCCTTTAACAGAAAAAGTATTTACGTCATTGAGGTAAACGGCATCTCCTTCAAGTTCTCTCAAGTCCATTCCGTTGATTAGATTTCTCGTATTAATTTTACTGACTTCCACGTCTTCCCACTGAACGTCCTTCGAACCGAAATTTGTTCCGTTTAACTTAAAGGAGGAGTCTGCTTTATTCTTCAAAAGAAGTGTGTTTCCCGATGCGAACTCGCCAGTGGTCGAAGAACCCTCTATATCCAAAACTTCAAATTCTACGTCATTTGGCAAAATTTGCAAACTTTCATTCCTGGAAAGAAGATTATACAAACTTCTTGATTTATGATGGTTGATGCGATGAACCTTCAAATGTTTTTTCAGGACCACATTTCCTTCTACAGTTAGATTTTTATCCAAAATTACGTCACTGAAGAGGTTTCTTTCCAAAAGGGATAAATTTATTCCGTTCACAGCTCCATTTTCATGAAGATTAACACTCTTCGCATCTACGAAGTTGAAAGAAGCTTCCTCAACGAACAACACGTTTGAAATAATTTGATCTGTAGATTTTGTTAGCAAGTTATCGAAAGTGTGATGATTTAGATTATTTGTTATTTTCAATGTTTTAGTAGATAGAGTTTCGAAATACTTTTGTCCCGTTACAAGCTGATAAGGTTTATTTAAGTAAAGGCTGTTTTCAAAAAGATGAGATACATTTGTGTTGTCTATAAACCCTTTCACCTTTAGATTATCTAATACAATATTATTGGAAAAAGTTTTCTTAGACATTATCTGGTTTTTACTTCTCGTGTTAATGAAAGTGTCTAAATCTCTTCCATTAATCAATTTTGTTCTCGAGCTTCCCTTTACTTCAAGTTCTTAAGAAAATTTTTTCTTCCAGTGATGATAGATTCGTACTCATCTTTGTATACCAAATCCTTCGCGACTTCACTCAAAGTCATGTTGTTTACGTTCCCTCTCGCAATGATGCCGGGCGCAGTTACGTCCTCTTCAAAAACTATTACATTTTTCGACTTTGTACGGTCAGACTTAGCTGAAAATAAATTTATATCTACCCCATCAATGCGAGAAGCAAATATGTCCAGATTTCCCAAGACTTTGATACCTTTCGTGAACGTTTTTACTCCGAACACTTCTTGAGAAGTTGACTTTGTTATTAAATCCATCGTCTTAACGTGATCAACGTAGCCTGCAACCGACAATTCCCTGAAGTTTATATCATTGAAAGACTTCGAACCAAAATTTAACAGAGAGAGAGACCTTGCAACAAAGTCATGGGGAAACTTTTCATTACCAACTTTCTTAACTGTTAAATCCCTACAGCGAACTGGAGACTTGAAATTAATGTTAGTCAAGTTTACAGAGTTAGACTTTAAAACAAGTTCTGACAGAAGCTGTTTAGAGTCTATAGTCATTACAGAGTGGGCGTCGAGGTCTTTGGTAATTGTTAAATCGTGGATGATGACAGACCTAGGAATCGAAACGCTCCCTTCCGCCTTAAAGAGAGAGCCAGTGAAATGGCCGAAAGGTTCCTTGTTGACGATCTTCTCTTCGATTTTGATTCCTCCCCATGCATTTAAATTCTTGAAATTACAAGAACCTGAAAGAATGCCTCGTAATGGATAAACAATAATTCAATGTTATATCTAGAACCGAAATTTTTTAAAAATTAAAGATATTTTACCTTCATTTCATTTTAAAATTTTAACCAAAACTAAAGAATTTAAACTTTAACCATTTAAGAGCAGCTACAGAAATGGTATAGACAATTACCAAGTTCATAATCTCCACTCTGCCTAACAACTTCGGACATGTCAATTCCATCCACTCGAGAATTCTGGTTGAGGAGGAGGTTATGCACAGAAACGCCGTTCACATATTTGGCTCCTTCGATCTCCGATGGTTCCTCCGTCGTGACGTAATCGCTCGTGTCCTTATAGTTTAAAGTACTTGTACGAAGATCTTTAACGACCACATTTCCTCTAAACACCTTCCGACCTCCAATCTGGCGTAGGTCGTCGAGGCTGTGGGTTTAATTGAACGCGTGAAAAGGTAATATGTTAAAATTTAAAACTTAGAAGTTAAATTAACTGTGGGAAGTGCGAGGGTAGAAATCACTACTTTCCGGAGTTACACCGACTGCAAAATAGCGTCTAAACAAAGAGTTGTGCTAGTTTTGATTCAAAACACCCGACAGTCCTCCTGAGCGTAACTTCTGCAGTATTAAGTGTTGGGAATTTTTTTGGGAAGGTTGGTTTAGAAAATAGGTTAAGTTTGGCTAGGTTGGGTCAGGTTAAGCTCAAGCAAGTGTCAACGGTTTTGGTCTGTCAGGTTTTGAACTTTAGGAAGCGTCCTCAGTCCTATTGCGCTCCAGGTAGCTCAATGGCCTCTGTGTCGGCCTCCGGGCGGCGAGGCTCTGATCTTGTTCCCGGCTGTTGGCGAAACATCGCCAGTAAAGCGTCCCTTACGGAACCCATACTGACGATCTGAAAAATGATTGAGAAGAGCCGTTTAAGAATCTTCCTATTAAAGAAATTAAAAACTTTGGAAAGGCAAGAAATCAAAACAATCGGACCCTTGTTTGGGACAGGCATAATGAAAGCGAACTTCCAGCAGGAAGTAGTACCAGATGAGAGACAGACTAAAGAGTTTGCCTAGCCTAGGGCAGGGTGTCACCACAAAGGCCTAGTTCTTAACAGGAGGACCAGATAGGGCAGAAAAAAAATCTTCAGGAGAGTTTAATTTTAGACAAGGTCAGAATGGGGAGATTGAGGAACAGCACCGGATTCGTCCAGGGTTGAATTGCAGGGCCGTTTCTAGCTTTTTGGAGGCCCCAAGGATGATCTTGTTTGGGGGCCTCCGTATCCCGACCCTCGCCAGATCTGCCCCCCCTCCCCTCACACAAAATTTGAGGCTATATAAACATGTTAACATTGAGTGATAAACATATCTTAGTTCAAATATATTAAATAACTTAATATGAAAACAACTTTGGGAATAATATTTCTCCAAATCTTTTCTATAATTCCCCACGCCTCCCGCTGATTGTGGTAGGTCGAGTCAAATAAATGTGCCCCCAATTCTAGAACACTTGGGGGCGCTTTTCCCCCCAATTTTTTTTTTTAAATCGCGAGGGGGGCCTCCTAGCGGTCGCGGGGCCCCTAGTAATCGCTTTAAGGAAACGGCCCTGTTGAATTGTAAGCGAAAGTTTGAGCAGAGTTCAGCTTTGTCAGGAGACGAGACGGCAACCGAGCTGTCGGAATGGAAAAGAGGGGAAGAGGAAGTAAAATTGTTGAAAAGGTTCTTAGCTAGATGCCAGAAAGATTAGAATTAGATAGGTTTTCACATTTTTGTCTGATGAAGGAATTTTTGGAGTAAAAAAAAAAACAGGTTTTGGAGTTGGATAGCGACGGTAGCTTCTGAAAGCCTTCTCTCTGTTGCGGATAGCATTAGAACAAATTAAAACAAGGTTTTGTTCCGTTAATAGTTGGGAGAGAATATGGAATGTACGCCTCCATGCCAAAAAGAATCCTCTGCCTGATGCGCTCAGCACACTCAGAAGTGCCCTGGCCACGGAAGCAGTAATCATGCCATGGGAAATCACAGAAGCCCTACAAGGTGGGGAAAGTAGTTCCTGATGTTACCGACGTCTTCCGTCCTATATACAGTGGGAATTTTGAATAAGAAACATTACAACTTTAAATAGAATTTTAAGTAAAATGTCTGGACTTGTGCAGTGGCGGATTATCATTAAGGCAGTTGAGCTGAAGCTTCAGGACCCATGCTTGAGGGGGGGGGGGGGGAATCAAAGTGGATCTAGTTAATCGAGGGAGAATTTCAATAGGCCTTATTTCAGCGTTAATATGCCAGATATTCCCAGTGACCCTATTATTTTGCAGGCTTCATTGTTAATCGAAAACTTTCTTCATAAATAGTTTGTATTTAATTTTGTTTTCTTAATTGAAACATTCGGTAAAAAGAAGTCTTCCACTATTTTTTTTTTTTTTTTTTTTTTTTTTTGTATTGGGGCGTTTACCGCCATTTCCCGCTATACGCTAGCGGATATCATGGCGAAGCAGAATATGAGAGAGAAACGGAGACGGGGGAAAGGCACTAGAAGTGGGAGGACAGCAGACGACGGGTGAGAAGTCACCTAAAGCTCAGAGAGGAGGCGAGATTGGGAGAGGAAAAGGAAAAGACGGTCAAGCGAGAAGAGGGGGCTCTCAGCGAGCATAAGACGTAAACGATCGGGGAGGGGGAAATCAGAGAGGAACGGGAAGGCGCGACGACGTACTGACGACAGGGTGGGGCATTCCACAAGGATGTGAAAGACTGAGGGGCGACTGGCAGGAGGCGCAACAAGGAGCCTCCTGCCGGGACATAAGATAGCCGTGCGTGAGGCGCGTATGGCCGATGCGAAGCCGCGCAAGGACGACCTCTGTGTTGGGAGCGGTGGAAAGAGGACGCTCAATATGACAGGCGGGGGCGGATGGACCAGAGTTTATTTCCGGTGGCATCGTCCCAGGACTGCTGCCATATGCGGTCGTAGAGGGACCGAAAGACCTGCACATAGTCAGAGAAGGGGAGCGGGCGGGGAGGCATCGAGGCGGCGGACCGGGCTGTGCGGTCAGCCGCCTCATTACCGGAAACACCGACATGGGCAGGAACCCAACAGAAGGTGACCCGGATCCGGTGAACGGTGTGCAGGACATGGTACTCCTGTTGAATAATGCGTACGAGGGGTCCGGGGAATCATAGCGCTCGAGCGCTCAGCGAGTCCGAAAAGATGGTACAGGAAGACCGCGAAAAACCCGATACCAGACGGAGGGCTTCCAGAAGGACAAAGAGCTCCGCGGAAAAGATGGAGGCCTGAACCGGCAGGGGGATACCCCGGGAGGTAGGTGACAGCGACGGAGAGAAGACGGCGGCCGCGACACCTGCAGGGGAGCGCGAGCCGTCGGTGTAGACGGGAAGATGGGCCAGAAAAGAAGACCGGAGGACGGTAGGAGGATACTCCTTACGCAGGCCACGGAGCGCCTGGCAGCGGCAGATAGGGGTGGTCAGCCAGGGGGGCGACAGGTCGAAGGAGAACGGCAGAATAGAGGTGGGGGGATCCCCAGGGACGAAAAAACGTCGGCCAGGGAGGCAGCGAAATGCCACGTGTCAGGCCGGGGTAGCGCCTGGGAGATCGCGAAGAAGAGTAGGGACCTCGGGAGGCGGCAGATGCGAAGGTAACACTTCGCCATGAGAAGGCCCCGGCGAAGGGGCAGGGGGGGGTGTCCGCAGTCCACCTGAAGACTAGCGACAGGGGACGAGCGGAAGGCACCCGACGCCAGGCGAAGGCCACGGTGGAGAAGAGATCCAGCATACGGAGTGCCGGAGAGGAGGCGGAGCTGTAGACCACACAGCCGTAGTCGATGCGGGATTGCACCAGGGAGGTGTACAGGCGCAGCAGAGTACGCCTGTCCGCCCCCCAGGTCATGTGGGACAGGTGACTCAAAAGGGAGAGGGTGCGGCGAGATGATTGCCGCAACCGCCTAAGGTGTGGAACCCAACCGAAAAATTCGTCGAGGGTCATACCCAGGAATCGAACGGATGGGACGAGGGGAAGAGGAGTGCCGGCAAGGGTAAGGGCGAAGGTATGCGACAGACGGAGGCGCCGAGGACGGAAAAGCATACTGGAAGACTTAGAGGGTGAGAAAGCATAGCCAACCGAGGACGCCCAGCGAACCACCGCGTTGATGGCTAGCTGGAGTCGACGTTCAGCCAAAGACGGGAGGCGGCCAGAGCAATAGATAGCCAGGTCATCGGCATAGAGGGAGCTACGAACGGAAGTAGGCAGGACCGTAGCGACTGTGTTCATCACTAGTGAGAAACACAGGACGCTAAGGACACTACCCTGAGGGACACCCTCCTCCAACGGAAAGCGGTCAGAGAGGGTAGAACCGATGCGGACGCGGAAAGAACGGACAAGAAGTTATAAATAAAGGAGGGGAGAAAGCCTACGAAACCCAGGGAGCGTAAGCAGTCAAAGACCGCGCTCCGCCGAGTAGTATCGTAGGCCTTCTGGAGGTCGAAAAAGACGGCGAGTACAAAGTGACGCCGGGAGAAAGCCTCCTGCACGTCGTGGCTAAGGAGGAGGAGGGAGTCGGTGGTAGACCGGAAGCGCCGGAAACCAGCCTGGGTAGCAGGGTATTGGTCGCTCGCCTCCAGAGTAAGGGACAGCCGCGAGGCGACCATCGCCTCCATAACCTTGCAGGCGCAGCATGTCAGGGAAATGGGGCGATAGTTCGACGGGAGTGAGGGGTCTTTATCGGGCTTCGGGATGGGGACGACGATGGACTCACGCCACCGGTCCGGGAATTAACCCTCCAACCAAATCCGGTTATAGAGGTCCAGTACAAAGCTGAGAGCAGAGGGGTGGAGGTGCCGTAACAAGTCATAGGGGATATTATCGGGGCCGGGTGCGGAGGAGCGTCGGGGGCGGAGGGCCTCCCGAAGCTCCGTCATGCGGAAGAGGTGATTATAGGGGTCATCCCTATGAGGTGGAAAATCCGGTGGGTCGCGGCGGGAATCGGAACTGGAGATGGCTGCGAAGTGCGCCGCGAGTGCGTTCGCGACGGCCTCCGGATCGGAGACGAACTCGTCGTCCCCGACCCGAAGCACCGGGGGTCGAGGGGGACACGGGTCCCCTCAAAGCTACGCACCTTGCGCCAAACAGTCGAGGGGGCAGTCGAGGAGGAGATCCCGGACACGTAACTCCGCCAGGAGGTACGCCGGGCCAGTTTCAGGACCCGACGGGCCACTGCCTTCAGGCGCTGAAACTATCTTGTGCTCCAGCTGGTGGGTCCGGTAGAAGCGGCGGCCGGCACGGCGCCGCTCCTGAACGGCATGAGAGCACTCTGGGGTCCACCATGGGACGCTTCGCGGCCTGGGGGAGCCAGAGGTACGGGGGATGCAACTGGCGGCAGCCAAGAGGATCTTATTCTCGAGGAAGGCGAGGGCCTCACTGACGGAGGGAAAGGCAGGAATTGATTGCGAGATCGCCGTGCCCCTCGCGTATGAGGCCCAGTCTGCTCGGGCGAACAGCCAGCGCGGGCGGACAGAGGTGGGGGGGGAGGAGACGGGTCGGGGTAAGACACACTGGGAAATGGTCACTGCCGGAAGAATCCGGCAGGACCTCCCAGGTGAACTCCGTCACGATTTCGAGGGAAACCAGGGAAAGGTCGATACAGGTGAAACTGTCGTGGGCCGAGTGAAGGCAGGTTGGGGAGCCATCGTTCAGAAAGGTGAACTCGAGCTCGTCCATAAGGGAGAGAAGGGTCCCGGAGAGAAGGGTCCCGGAGAGAAGGGTCCCGGAGAGAAGGGTCCCGGAGAGAAAGGTGGAGCAAACGTCCCCCCAGGCCGGGTCCCGACTGTTGAAGTCCCCGAGAATCAGGAAAGGGCGGGGAAGCTGAAGAATTAGGTCACGGAGAGAATCGGGTGGAGGGCGTACGTTAGGGGAGAGGTAGAGAGAGCAGACCGTGAGCTGGCGCCCCAAGGAAAGGCGCACGGCCACAGCTTGCAGGACTGTACGGAGCAGGAGGGGGCGGAAAGGGACGGAGCGGTGCACGAAGACCGCGGCGCCCCCCCTCCCCGCCCCATCGAGAGGCGGGGAAGGGAGCCCGCAGTAACCGGACACTCTAGGGAGGGAACGGGATCCCAGAATCGTCTCCTGAAGGCAGAAACACGCCGGACACCTGGAGGCCAGGAGAGAGGAGAGAGACTCGAGGCTTACCAGGAGCCCGCGGATGTTCCACTGCAGGAGCGAGGTATAGGGAGGGGTAGGAAAGTCAGCGTAAAGGATGGTTATGGGGTGGGTGGGCCGATCGGGCGGCCAGAGATTAAAGAGGGAATCGGAAAGCCCCGGAGTTCAGCGAGGGACGCCGAACGAGGGTCACCCCGACGAGGGGGCGATGTGGAACCAGACGCCGGCAAGTCCTCCAGAAGAGGAGTCTCCCGGACGTCCTCTTCCGCTATATAAATTTTTTTTTAAAGTCTGCTGCAGGAATCTAAATTCATGCTCTGGGTGACATTTTGCGGGAACCGAATTTAGCTGACATAATTCGAGATTTCGCAAATCAAAAAGCTCGAAAGGCAAACTTTGATTAAATATGACTACACAAACTAGTAAATTCCATTTTATAGGCCCTAAGGTAAAGTTTGTTGAATACAGTTTTGTTTTAGTTTTAGCAAACGACAAAATACACAGTTAAGGTTCTTATTTTTATTTCTCAATTAGCCTCAGCACCGTACATGTAATTCGTGTAAATTTACTGTACAGTGCTTACAAGATGTCTCACGCCTCTGTCTCGTCCCAAGCTAGTCTGTTAGGTATAAAATGGGCGGTCCTTATGGCAGCGGAGGTGTATTCGGATTGGTACGTGTCTCAGTCCAAGCTATGGTAGTTGTCTTACAATTAACAGTGCCAAGTGCAAGTTACGTTAACACCTCCACATAAACTACCCTGGACTAAAATAACATACGTAAAGCCCTTACCCAGAAACCATTTAAAAGGTGTGATTTAAAAGCTCTCTCTCTCTCTGATCACACCGCATCCCATCAGAGGTCTTCAGCAGGGACATCGGCAATGTATCCATATAACGTTAAAAATAACCGAAACTCGGGGAAAATATACTCTCTGCCTTCCGCTCTATCCCAAATCCTTTTCTCTTAGTAACCTCTTAATACAAACTAATCTATCACATTTTGCGACTTTTTAACTCTGGTAGGATTCAATTCCATTCCTATAGTGTAAGAGATACTTAAATTCATGTGTGTATTATGCCATATGATGTGCGTAATAAATAATCATTTTTAAATAGTTGGAGCGTTCAAGGTCATCTGTAATAATCTATAGACTACCCCTCAAGCCCACTCTCAACACTTAGATTCCCCTAAGACACAGGCGTCTTCAAGTAACATGAATGCGTAGAGATTTAAGGTGTTAGATTCCATATTATATAATTTATGTGCTAGCTTTAAGAACGCTGCATTGAAGGATGGAAGGAAGGGACAGTAAAAACGATAATAGGTTTAATGAAAGAAGTGGAATGAGGATGGAGGTAAGCGTTGCTATGTCGAAGGAAACGAGGTTGGGTGGGGAATTACAAAGGGAGGAGGAAAGGGAGAGGGGGCTAAAATGAACGCGGGGATGTGTTAAGGAAGAGGAGAGAAATTCATAGGAAATGCTAAACAAACTCAAATATTTATTTTAATGCCCTAGACCTAGAAAGACAGAGCAAAATACCTTAAACTAACAATGAATTGACAGAAACAGAAGAGTCTGGTCTTAGACGCACTGATAGGTTTAACATATGTGGCTAGAGGCCGCCACTCAGAATTACCACTACTACCTAAGTCATAATAAGGTTATTTACTATGACAGAGTAGTCATGAGTAGTTATGGAAATAAAATATGATTATACTGTTGATGGCTGACTATATTCAGTTGGGGTATAAACTATTGCTGACAATCTTTGGATCCTTGGCTTTTAAGACGAATTTTTTATGGATATGTTCAACAAAATAGGAAATTGGCTGATTATTATTATTACCATTCGAAGGTTGGTACCCTTCACAACCGAAATCAATTTCAGAAGGGGTGCATGCATGGTATCCTCATTTCCTTTATCGTCCCAGCACGCTTCACATAAGCCATTTACACAAAGATGGAAAGCCGTCTGTGCACCACGAGACGACCCAGGCAATGCGGGGAGCAATGGTGACATTGCATGAATATGGTGTGCCAATACGAGAAATATCAAGACGACTAGACGTTCATCGAAGCACTGTGGAACGGTGGATTCATCGGTATGAAGCAGAAAACTCAATCGCTACTTTGCCGAGGTCTGGTCCTCCGCGTTCAACATCTCAAGAGGAAGATGCTGCGATTGTTAATTATGCCAGAGAGCATCCGTTTGTTCCAGTGACGCATATTTACAGACACCTGAACCTTCGTTGTAGCGCAAATACAGTGAACAACAGACTTCACGAGGCAGGGTATTTTTCTCGCCGTCCAGCTATAAAACCTGCATTGACGATTGAGCATAAAGAGGCGCGGATGGGATTTGCCTTGCAATACTTGCCGCAGGAGGAAGAATTTGGAGAAAAGTTGTGTACTGTGACGAAAAAACATTTTCAACAGATAGTCATGGTTCCCTGCATTGTTGGAGGCAGCGCGGAAAACGCTATGAAGAAGGAAATGTTTTCCCGAGCAAACGTAGTGGTCACATCAATCTCGGTGTGTGGGGCTGGATGTCTGGCTATGGTGTCAGAGAATTGATTCAAGTAGATGGACGCTTTACTGGACAGCAATATTGCCAGATACTGGAAGAGGTGCTGCTACCCAGTGTTCGTGCGTATCTGGTTCCAGCGCCGGAACCATTTTACTTAATGGAAGATAACAGTCCCATTCATAGGAGTAACGTTGTGAGAGCGTGGTACGAAGATCACCCAAAGATTATTAATCTAATTCTGCCACCACGTTCTCCTGATATGAATCCGATTGAAAACCTTTGGGTAATAATGATTAACGAATGGGAGCAACGCAATGAAAGAACATTTGAAGCACTTTTAGCTCACACGAGGAATAGTTGGGAGAGCTTACGCCGAACACCAAACATTCCCTACAATCTGGCCTCTTCTATGCCGCAACGATTGCAAGAAATTATTGATGCCGGAGGAAGCTATACGAAATACCGATGTTAAAGCCATGACGTAAATGTGTATCGAATATATATTTATGTTAATATAGAACTTTATTATATTTTTATGTTTGACATCTATAAAAGTATATATTGTGACCATGAAAGAACTTTACTTATCCTTAGTTAGAATCTTTTCTTGCAATGCCTACGCTCGTGGAGATGATAATATATGCATTGTTGAAAAACTATGAGAAGGTAATAGTTTCAGGAAAAAAAAAACACTGGCAACATCGAGGCCATCACATGTTTATGGGAATTGTCATATGATAATGATATGCTACCAATAAACTCTTATATACTACTATATACAGTATACTATATTACGTAATAATTACGATGAACAAATCAAATGCAAATTTCTCTGATTCACGGCCCACCAGTCTTGCTTTAGACTAATGATTTTCATAAGATGGAATAGGTTACCACTTAAAACAATGGATAAACTATCTATTAGTGAGACGACCGTGACTTCGTCGAAATGCCAGCGCGTGAGAGGTTCACTGAGGAATTTGGTCACTAGATTCTTCACGTAGGATATGTATCACAAACAACAATATTGCCAACAATTCCCAACTATTACTTAATATCAATCATTGCATTTGAGCAAATAATTTAGACCTGCGTCAAAATAACTTAGGTATCATGCCATGATTTGGGATATTTGCCGAATTAGTCGTTCTCTCTAGTCTACAGTATATATTGAGACGGTATAATGTAATGCCCAGCTAATATTATGATGACTAGGATTGCTCCATAACCATCCCAACATCCCGAAACTTGGTCATTCTGCTTCTTAATCATTTGTATTTTAAACACTAAACTGTAGCAGAAGTGACGTAATAGTGGACGTCATTGATTGGGTTAGAGCAGTTATGTGCACCAATCCGAACACACCTCCGCTGCCAAAAGGACTGCCCATTGTATACCTAACAGACGAGCTTGGGACGAGACAGAGGCGTGAGACTACTTTTAAGCACTGTACATGTATTTATAAAAATCTATAGAAGAGGGTCCCCCAAAATAAAATTAGCAATCAGGCCAAGTACAGTTAATCCGCCCCTTTCACGAACTGGTTATTGCACGAAAATCCTACAATTTCATTTCTAATACCTTCTTTACCTTAATCATCTAGGTTTCACAGGGATCAAATTTTGTTAGCCATTTAAATCGGTAAGCATTTGTAACGAATGTTTTTACATTAGACAGATCATTAACTGTGAAAGCCTCAAATTGTCTATTTTTGGTTTCTAACCAACATCAAACTGCAGTGTTTTCCAAAACTATAGCCAATTTGTCACTCAGATCAGACCTTTGCACCCCGAAACCAATCTGTACATTAGCAACTAGTTTACAAATTGAAGTTCTTAATTCAAGCCGCTTCTAAAGAAATCTACTGAATTTCCCAACAAAGTTTGAAGTAATTAGTTTGCCTCCACAATTAAATAAGGAAATTTTGAAATCCACTTAATATCCGGATTATTTTTGTACATACTATGTTTCAGTAAAGGTTAATTGTAATCGATCATTCTGGTAACCACGAATGACTAGAAATCTTATGAATTTCAGCTTCATGAAAATATTCTCAGTAATAATTAAGAACTAAAGTCAATTGTTGTCAAGGAAATTTTTTTAAAGATAAGGTTAATTTCAAAGGCCCTTTTGTACTGAAAGAAAACTAATGGACTTTGCCCCTTCTGACTGTATACAGTCAGATTAACATTTTTCAGTTGACTAAAGACTTATCAAGCGTGTGTGAAAAGTATAAATTTTCGCGAATGTTCTTGTATCGAAATGCTAGTATAGAACGTTATTAAAATTTATCCTTCTGAAATAAGTGGTAAAGTAGTCAATCAAAGTTTTCGTACTATGGAATTAAAGTTAAAATTAAAAGCAGGCAGAACAGTCTCACCGAACCAAGTTTTGAAGCATCACGGCCAAAGACTTTTCGTCCTTGAAAAGCTTTCCGATGTTCGCGTACTTCACAGACAGTTGGTCGATAAAGGTTTTTGGACCGAAGAAATGTTTGATTCCAGTCACAAATTTATTTGATCCAGTTTTTGGTACAACGTCTGGAAAGAAAGATCACATCCTTTATTTATAAGAGGAACAGGTAACGAGCAAAGACTACAATAAATTAAAATTGCAATAAAACTTAACGATATAAAATACTAGCAATCTAAATCAAAGTTCCGCAACAAATATTTTCAATTTTGTTTCATAAATCAGAATTCCTCTAATATGAAGAATGTCGGTGTTGAATATAGAGGGGTATTTTTTATAACCACTAGTGAACGAAAAGTTACTTTGTAGAGAGGTTTTTGTTCGATCCAAGTCCTTTTTCGTGATTTGGACGTTTTTGTCGATAGAATCAAGGGCTTGCTTGAACGATACAATCGAGTCTTCGGTAATAGCTCCAACTAATGTTTGCACTATTACAGGCTGGAAACGAGGAAATACAGAAATAAAGCTACTTGTGCAATAATAGTCTTTAAAACAATTAAGTTCAGTTGTACATTCTTATTACACTTGTTTGAAAAAAGCTTACCTTTTCGAACGTGGCCAGACTCTTTATGGTTATTCGTCCTGCACTTTCGCTACTTTCAAACAAAGAAAGACTAAGTTCCTTCTTGATCTTTTTTAATATAGAGTTTTGAAACTCGAACTGATTCTGTCAAACAAGAATCAGTTTTGAATCAATTTACTAGTCATTTGGGAATAAAATAGTCTTGAAATATAAAATGTTTCACAAGTAGGAAACAATAGAGCAGATATTAAAGCTTACTTTAACTCTTGCAAATTTCTTCAAAATTCTTTCGTTTCTTGTAGACATTTTTTCAGTGGGGGAAAATAATTTCACTTCCAATACTTCAATTCCATCTTCAGATTCAGTCAGCTGAAAGCAAAATATTTCTAGATCCTTTTCAAAAGTCACGATTTGTGCAATGGGGTTACGAATCTACTATATGCGAAGTAGGTCAGCACGAACTCGCCGTACTGATTAAAGTAAATTTACCGGCATCGACGCGGTTTAAAAACAAGCAAAGTTAAGTCCCTTAGTGATTAAAACATCCTGAAAAATAAGTACGCCTAAAATGTCCATTCTGAGGTATGAAGTAGAAGTGTTCAGGGGCGGATCCAGGAATTTAAGCAGAGGGGGTCCAGTCTTGGTGGGGCTCGTTACTGATATGTCCCCCCCTCGGTAGGAAATTCATATTTGAAGATAGCTTTAGATGGATTTGAAGTATATTCCCGTTATCAAAATCCTGAAATGTCTCAGGATCGGACAAACTTTTTTTTCTTTATTCTTTTTAAGGAAATTAATTTTGTGGCAACCGGGATACATGTACCTTAAGCCATTTTAAGTCTTCAGGTCTTATTTTTCATATATAGGAGCAAACAAACGCAATCGAAAAATCGTTGGTCACCGTGAGCAGGGGGGGGGGGGGTCCGGACCCCTCGACCCCCCCCTGGATCCGCGCCTGGTGTTATTAAAGCGAATCCCAATACATTTCATCAAACTAAAGCTTAATCTTTGACGCTTCCTCAGTTGTCAAACATTCGAATTTAATTACCAGATAAGGAACTGCGCGAGACTGGATGGAAGTGGCCTTCTTGAAGTCGTATTCCTTTTCAAATTTCTTATTGATCATCTACCAGAAAAAGAAGATTTAACATTCACATCCTTCCTACATAAATGGACTTTATTAGCACCACTTAAGATCGTAACATTTATCTCCAAATACATTCACACTGCACGTAAAGTTTCCAGTCTTCTCCAGGTAACCGGGAAAACAGTTTCGTATGAAGTTTCCCCACAGTGCAAGTTTTGATTCAACGAATACTTTATTGCAAGATTAACGTAAGTTATACATGCACTAAGTCAAGTTTTTTGTACCCTATACTGACAGTGGTGGGCAAGCGCAACGATTTTTGTGGCGCCGCAACCGCAACTCTGCTGAAATAGTTGCGCCGCACGCGCAAGCGCAACCCTTTTCAAAAAGTTGCGCCGCAAGCGCAACCAAAAATGCAAGTTGCGCCGCAACGTTTTGCGGCGCAACTGCCCACCTTTGCCTATACATCTTCAAAAAAATCGGTCTGTCTTATTCTACTTATAAATGGGTATGGGAGTTCCATTACAGTTAATGCACGATAAGGTTGCTGTAATTTGTACGATAAAGAAATTCTGGAAGAGACATTCAGGGTGAAAAGGGTATTAAGAACTGGTTAATGATTCTCGATACAATGTTTCAAAACTGGAAATTTAAGTAGTTTAGATTTACCAAGTAAAATCTTATACAAAACTAGAAAATTTCGAAGTATATAATAAAACATTGAAATTATATTTTATCTACCTTTGAATACTTGTTGCTCTTATCCTGAATATAGAAATCGAGTTCTTTCTCTGATACAAAGAGCAAGGCAGCTCTGTTCTCACGAGAAGGCATCTGTCAGAAATAATGAAGGTTAGCATTTTACACCATTTTATATAATCTTTCATATTAGTACAAATAAGGAATAAATATCAAACCCCACCAAAACAGAGTGAATTAAAATTTATAAAGTTTTTGTATTCCGAAATATTGTACAACAATTCAAAAGTATTCTAATTTTACTGTAAGCAATGAACTAAAATTTCTTAACCCCACTTCCATCTCGACTAATCTAACTTTTCAGTTGCAATTCTTCATTTCAAAGTGCACAAGATTTTTTAGAATAGTGAAAGACTATCAACATAGTAAGAATGCACAGGCTACTAATGCACAAAACAGTGAAACTAACTTTAGCAAGAGTATTTGGATCCATTGACAAAGCTAACTATTCTATGGTGCATGATAGAACAATCTTTTTAAATTCGTGAAATTACGGCTTATAAAAATTTTTGAACTTGCATTTAGAATGATTATTTCGTTAATATTTGCCGGGGCCTCAATTCTTTGGAAATGTGCGAACTTCTCAAACAAAAGAATCTGTACCAGGTTCGTGCGCCTGAGAAGCAAAAAGGCGTTCCTTCCACTCTCAAAGAACTGCCAAGAATCTAATTTAAAGTCTTCAAAGCTTCGGACTTTATGAAGATTAAATTTCCTGTGCACTAACTGAAAGAAAAGCTTAAATTATTTTCATATTTAACGAGGTAATGTTTAAAAAGTAGCAGAGAATCTTCAAAGATACAGCAATATATATACTCGAAGTTAGATATATCCTCCAGACTAGATAATATTCGAAGTCCTTTTAGAACTACTACACCAAAAATCTTTTGTTTAAAGAAGACAAAGTTAAAAGAAATCTGTCAGACTTATTTTATGCAAGGAGGGGCCAAGGGCGAATGCCCGCAAAAGCGACCCCGTCCGCCGCATAGAACCAAAATAAGGCAGGGGTTTTCGAGATAAGATACTGCGGTTGAAAAAAGGGAGGTCATAGACCGGAGGAAAGATTGAGGAAGATTGTTCTAGAATTGACCAGTTGAGTAGATGAACATGAAAAAACCGATTAACTCTTACATTAGAGTTGGACAGAAAAGGAGTGAGAAAGTCTGGTGCTGCGTGCTCTTCTTAAAGGAGACATGCAGTTAGAGTGTTAAGAAAAGCAATGTCAGTTATTATAATGGAGTAAAGAGGCAACATTGCGGCAAGGAGAGGTTGAAGGCAGTAAGAGGCGGGGAATTAATGAGAAAAAACCTTTCATTCCACCCGGTCAAGTACAGCTGTATGGGTTCAGCCACCTCTCACACGAGAAGCATACTCCATACAGGAGCGAAGACGACCCCTGTACAAAGACAGCAACCTAGTGCGAGTGAAAAAAACGCAGAGGGTACAGCACATCTAACCTCTTAAAGGCTATTTTAGAAAAGGGTATATATGATCTTTCCATGAAAGATCACGAAAAAAGGGAATGCCAAGAATGTTAAGAGAAGGAGGATTGAGTTGTGTTGTTGAAGGAAAGGGGATAGTCGTGTGGAAGATTGTGACGAGTAGAGATGGAAGAACCGGTTTTTTTTTTTTTTTTTTGAGGCATTGAAAACCACAAGGTTTTCTCTACCTCAATCAGAGATAGCAGAAAGATCAGAGGTCAGGTGCTTCATAGCTGTCCTTCGCGAATCATTGACTGTTGTGAGACTCTTTGGGAAGCGGGTGGAGAAGTGAAGAGTGGAATCATCGGCATGGGAGTGAACAGGACAGTAAGTAATTAAAAGATCATTAATAAATAGAAGGAAGAGTGGGTGACAGGAGAGAAACCCTGGGAACACCACTGTTGATAACTTTAGAACAGTGGTCATTTGTAACCGCAGCTATAGATCGGCCAGAAATGAAATTAGAGATGACGGCACAGATTGAAGGATAGAAAACGAAGGGGGGCAGTTTTGAAATTAAAGATTTGTGCCAGACTATCAAAAACTTTTGACATGTCAAGCGCAATACCAAAGGGGTCACCAAAATCGCAAAGGAAGATAACCATGAGTCAGAGATATGCAAAAGATCGTCAGTAGAGCGTCCCTTGCGGAACCCATACTGACGATCTGAAAGAAAATTAAGTGGTGGTGTTTAAGAATCTTCCTATTAAGGATAGATTAAAAAAAAAAAACTTTAGAAAGGCAAAAAGTGAAACCAATTGGACGATAGTTGGAGGGTTGAGATCGGTCACTCTTGTTTGAGACAGGAATAATAAAGGCTAACTTCCAGCAGGAAGAAAAAGTACCAGGTGAGAAAGACGAAGTAGTTTGCCTAGGCAGGGTGTCAGCACAGAAACGGTACTTGTACATTGCATAATCTTGCAGAATGCACAAACACTAAAATGGTAGACAAAATATTTGACACTGAGGATGAGTCGACAATGACGTCAAATCAAATATACTGTAGTTCGTCTATCCTCGGTTGGTTCCCAAAAACGGGCGCAAATTTTGAACTTCATTTAATTTTACTAGTTCTCTTACTTCAAAAATGGAGTAGTTTTATTATGTCGTCCAATAAATGCCTTCCTTAAAGTTCAAAACTACAAAGACAAACCTCCACTTGCTCCAGATGCAGGTTATCATCAAAAATATAACCTACAAACATTCTTCCTTCATGGTTTACTACTTTGAACGCTTTTCCTTTACGAGACCATTCGTACAATTTTCTGAAAAAATAGAATTCGATTTATAGCATAGGTAAATCTAATCTTTTTTTTTTTTTTTTAATTTACTAAACAAGGAATCGCTGACTGGCGTCTCCAGCGAATGTTAGGCAGAAATTTTTATTGGACTTTCATTTAACCACTTGCATAAAGAATTGCCGAGATGTTAAACAGAGTGGAATGGAAATTTTTAAAACCTTTTTCAAATATGGAAGGAAATACAGTACATAGCAACATGCCAATTTATGACTACATCTAATGAAACAAGTCATATTTGAGCGTAATTTATCAGTGTTGTGTTCCATCATTTTCATCGAAGTTAGATATAAAGTTTCACCGAGGAAGTAAATCTTACAATAATTCGAAAGAATCTTCTCGAGGGCGAACAATAACCTCAAAACACAGATTTATCGCTCCGAGTTCAGAAAAGACGAAGAGAAACCTCCGTTTGCGAAGTTCTACGTCGTAAGTGAGAAGTTCCTCATAAGACATTGAAGAAATTTCGTTGATAAAATTCATTACTTTCTTCCCATTAGAGTCTTCCTTCTCTTTCAATGTTTTAGATTCCTGATCCTTCAGATAAAAAGTTCAAGACGGATTTACTCAATTTATGTAGAAATACAGTATTTAATACCTCAACATATAAATGAATGGAAAAATTCACCGTTGTACTTACGTATGTGTAAAATCTTAATGTCTTTCCTGATCCAATTAAGAGTACCCGTTGTATTTCAGATTTTGTTTCGTAACGAAAACTTGCCGTCACGTTCATATGGAAACCTTTAAAGAATTTTGAAAGCATAAAGCGTTAAAATTTTAGAGGCAAGTTAGATTTCTTCAATTTCATCAAATTAAGAGTTTCCAAACAGTAGTAGTGGTTTTTGAGAACAGACTTGCCTTGATAGGAGCATCTCAATGGGTCAGATTCAAAGCCACATTCAGTACAAAGATCTCTCTTCATTCTACATAGGCAACCCCCTTCCTCGCAACACGCGCAGTTCTAAAATTATAAAGGGATTTCCACGAAGTCAAAATATAAACTGCAGCGAATACAGGGAAAAAAAAAATAGTTTGCTCACGTTATCCGCTTCTGATTTAAATTAGTAAAATGGCAAACATCCATTCTTACACTACTAAAATATCTGCATTCATTTAGATTATCATTAGACGTTTAAAGTAATATCAAAATCAGATAAAAACAAATTTGGAGCTTTAGATTAGAGAAGATAGTTTGTAATAAACACCTGAGATATAAAGTCCCGACATCTGCACCCTTGTGCAGATTTGGTCCATATATTTAGATAGTCCAGACGCGTTATCTCATTAAGTCTCACCAACAGCGGCCGCCCATCGCGAGCCTGTATTAAGGATTGAAGTTTCAAGTACAGTAACTGTACTAGTAGAATTACCGACCTATGAACTACTGATAGTTTGAAAAACAATTTTAAAAACTTCTTCGCAAAAGTTTAAGAAAACAAAGTAGAAAATTTATTCAAAAACTGAATGAAAACAGGATAAATCTCTAGTACTTAACTTTCCCAAGTAGTGGTCACTCGCCAAGTTCGCCAAAATTTGGGGCATGTCTTTGTTATAGAAGATATTCACCTTCTTTAAAAATACTCCAATATCTGAAATTAATTTCAATAAACAAAAATTTAGGCGTTTAAATGGCTATCGTCCGAAATATATTCAGGAATTTTGACAAACCACAAACTTGCCTTTTTCTGGAGTAAGAAAGTCTGAATTGTTCTTGGGTGATTGCGAATTTGTTTTGATTAGAGTTCCCAATTTAGTTTCATTTTTCTTTCCTGAAGCGTCTATCAGCCGTCTATAACGAATTACGGACTCCTCAAATACTGCATATTCTTCATTGTAAAACTCTTCAAGCGTTCTTTCAAAGCTATTCTGCCCATCCTTTTCTAGACTTTTCACCTGAAAAGTTGATGGCTTAGTTATATAGCATTATAGCCACGAAGTTGAATATTCAGACTAAAAAATTTTCAAACACGGTGAAAGTTACGAAAATGAAAAAAAAAAAATTAAGAAATTCAAAGATATTTGCCTCCGTCTGATCACGAATGAAGAAACAAGTCAAGACATTCCAGTTTTTTGGAAAGAACTGTTCAGTCAACATTCTAACAAACATGGCCGGATTAAGGGTTTCGTAGGCCCCGGGCACTTCTCTATCATAGGCCCCTAAATTTGCCGATGTGCCGTCTATTTATGTGCCTTACTTTAACTTGGACCCAAATTGTTCCTTTGTGAATGTGCTTGTTCTCTTGGTACTATAGCTAACTAAATTAACTATAAAACAAACATCGCGCCAGCTACGTGGGTGCTGCCACCTGTGGATAACGCAGCAACTAATGGGTTTGTTGACAGGCTGAGAGGCTACGAAGTAAGTAGCTCCATAATTTGAGGTTAGTCAGACTGTTTTATTACGGTTTTTGCATGTTATATCTAACAAATATACTTGGTATTATAGTATCTAGTATAGGGGGTCCTACTAGAAGTGTTTTATTAGGCTTCTAAAATGAACGTTCAGACCAGTGTATCATTTTTCACTTTCTATTCGGTGTTCACGTGTTCGATGCTTTAGCTAGGCTACGTTTTTTTAAATTTTTAGGCAAGTTTCAGATGTTACAGTATCCTGTTGTATCCATAGGCATGTTTTATATCCTCTTAAAAATGCATATAAGGAATGCCACCTAAACAGAAGGCCTGTTCATATGTTAATAAATATTATGTGACGTCACTGTAGGTAGTGTATAGTTGGCTGTTGCCATTTAGATAGAAATAAGAAGCTATTTGCTTTTGTGTCGTACAGAGGGTATATACAGGGTGTACATAAAGTCAGGATCTATTTTTGTGAAGCACTTGGAAATTATATGGAATTCAATCATAAAATGATAAAGTGGTAACATTTATTAAATAATTAAGAGTAGGATTCGACGTGGCCCATCAGTATCCCTGCACAGCTCAAATCGTTCAGCAGCATTTCTAGGGTTATGTTATTTGCAGCAGTTCGTATACGTAAGTTTTGAAGACTCGTAATCTTCGTCTGATAGACGTGCGATTTGATAAAGCCCCATGCAAAGAAATCTAAAGGGGTTAAATCTGGTGATCTCGCTGGCCAAAGTCAGTTGCTTCCGCGTCCGATCCAGCGATTTGGAAAACGTCCATTTAGATAATCCTGAACAATTTTGGCATAGTGACAAGGAGCACCATCATGTTGATAGACGACGGTACTAACAATCCTATCCCCAATCAGCTGAGGTTCAAGGAATTGCTGCACCATGTCCAGATAAATAAGCCCCGTAACTGTAGCTTCAGCAAAGAAAAAAGGACCATAAACCTTAGATTTTGTTAAACCCATCCAGACATTAACTTTAGGAGAGTCTCTTTCCCAATTTTGGACGAAATCATTCGGTCTGTCACCTGCCCAAATTCGACAGTTATGGCGATTTACTTTTCCACACGTATGGAAAGTGGCTTCATCACTAAAGAGAATGTTGTCCATTAAATTATCACTCCAGATTTGTTCTACGAGATCAGCACACACAGCACTTCGTCGAGGGAAATCTTCATGTAAATCATGTAAAACCTGCAAATGATAGCTTTTCTTCTGCAAATTAACTTTCAGAATTTTGTGCACAGGTGACGTCGGGAGGCCGAGTCTGTGTGATGCAGCACGAACGGACGTACGTGGCTCCTCAGTGATAATTCCGCGTACTGCATTCACGGTAAGATCTGACATACACGGTCGTCCTGATCTTGCTTCATCATTTACAGATCCCGTTCGTTTAAATTTGTTCACCAATTTTCGTATTGTCTCGTCTATTGGCCCCGGCTTATGAAATCTCCTTCTAAACTTCTCTGATGTCAATGTATTTCTTTCCCTCGATTCGCCAAATTACTATTGCCACACGCTCTTCTGTATTCATTCTAAGGGCTTCTGAAAAGAAAAATAGAAAAAAAATAATTATTTCACAAAAATAGATCCTGACTTTATGTACACCCTGTATTTTAAACCACAAGACATAATAGTCTCGCAATGGTTTAGATCAAATTTTCTTATTTTAAATGAAACTATAATCATTGATAATAAACCATTGACTGTCTCCGGGGTGAGGGGGTGAGGGGTAGACTACAGTAAATATATGCCTAAATGTAGAACGCTGAGGAGCTACTAATTAACGACTCAAATCTGGCAGGCTATTCACAAGTTACATAAAAGTTGTGGCCTAGATGGCATACAAGCAGAACATTTAAAATGTAGCCCTCGTACAATACCAATCCTTGCAATGTGTTTCACAAGCTGTATGAATACATGGGTACTTGCCACAGTCCATTTTGTCAGTTGTATTGTTGCCAGTTAAAAATAAGGGTGTTAGTATCTGTGATAAGAGTAATTATAGGCCAATAGTACTTGCCAGTATACTTTCTAGTGTGTTAGAATATGCCATTTATAATAGGATAAGTACTTACAGACTTATGACAATCAGTTTGGCTTTAGAGTGAAACATAGTACCGACATGTGTATTCATATGCTAAAGAAAGCCGTCCTAAAGTAGATGATGTCAATAGCAATGTATATGCCTGTTTTTTGGATGCATCAAAAGCATTTGATAGAGAGAACCATCACAAACTTGCAAGAAACTCTGTGTCGAGGGGTACCTAAATATATATTTAGGACACTTGCATTCTGGTATACAGAGCAAACCATGTTTGTAAGATGGAAAAGCAATGTATCACCAGGTTTTAAGGTAACTAATGGTGTTAGGGTGATAATATACTCCGCTTGCCAATCTTTGTTATATACTTGGATGATCTTACCAATGAACTAAAAACTGCACGTACTGGCTGTGTCATTGGAAAGGAAAAAATTAATCATTTAATGTATGCTGATGACCTTTTTCTTATCACCCTCCCCCCATGGGCTGAGTACTATTAGAGAGATGTGAACAATATGATACAGAAAATGACCACCTATAATGGAGCAGTTATTTCGATTTTTAGGTGTAATCTACTGAAACATGTATCATGTGGGTCTTTTGAAATGACTGGTCAGACTATACCTATCAAAGAGAAATACTTACGGTAGGTCATGTAATTACTCATGAGTTGCGAGATTAATTCGATATTGAGAGAATGTAAAAGGCTGTACAGTATGTACAGAGCAACATGCTAGTAAGGAAATTTAGTGTGTTCAGAATCAGTTAAAACTTCTTTTTAGAACTTACTGTACTACATTGTATACATTCCATCTGTCGTGGAACTATACAAAAACTGCTATGAATAAACAATGCTGCTTACAATATTTTTCGTATGCTATGTCAGGAACCAAAATGGTGCAGTGCCAGTTTTGTTTACTACGCGTAACCTACCTACCAGCCAAATGTTAATCCGGAATAATATGTATAATTTCATTACTAGGGTCCAAAACAGCTCTAATGTGTTATTGTACAATGTGCTGTCTTCAGATACTGTGTACCTCTCACAGTCTCACCTATATGGCAGTCTTGGTTCAGACAACTGCTGGTTTACAATACCTTATTTTTGTAATGTAGCAAAGGTTATATATGCATATTAAATGTTATAATGTAATATATAAAACTCAGATAATTAAACAGTATGCTAGGTTGGCCTTATTTTTGTATAAAGTTCAGTGTATACGTAAGATTGTATTTGTAGGTTAGGAAAAGTGGCTATGGATTGCGAATGATCCGCAATAGAGGTTTTTTGTTAGTTAGTCTTATGTCTAATCTCTCTTGTCAAACTTTATAGAATTTTTTTCATTTATTCTGTTGGCCTATAAAACTTGTGAAATACAATTTCCCAAATTTCGTAGGCCCCTAAAACCTTCGTAGGCCCTGAGCACTGTGCCCCCTTAATAATAATCCGGCCCAGCTAACCAAGCTTTCATTATTTCTAGAACAAATTAAAACCTTGTTGTAAGGAAATAGAGTTCTCTTCGTTTCCCTAAATCCTCATCAGAAAAAGGCTGAAAAACTACAATTTAAACGGTCTGAATAATTGATTATTCAGACGAGTGCCGTGCCGATAGGATAGCTTTTGTTAATCAGAGCATTTAAGCACCGTTAAATGAACAGAGTTTTATCATACACTGATACATTGTTTCAGGAAGCCATCCTGCTTCACAAATGCAGTCTAAGCTTAAAGTTATAATTTCCATTCTTACCTTCAATGAATCGTAATCTGCCAAAACGGGGTTGAAAACAGCATTTGAAAATGAACAAAGACCCGTGATGAACCACAATACTACAATATGCTCGTATTTTCTCATTCTATCGAAGACAAAATACTTTAGATTACCATACAAGTAGTTATTTTTTTTATACAGAGATTAAATTTGTAATTTACTGCATTACCATGAACAGTTTAGAGAAAACCGCTATTGAAATTAGTTTAATATCAGAATACCTAAATTAAAATAAATATACCGAAACTCTAAAAGTTAAAGAATTAAAAACTTGTATTTTAAATTAAATTAGGTCCATGGAAGATCAACGCAAAGGATCAAAGGGCTTCAGTTGATCGGAATTTGTCTAAGAAAATCTACATTAGGTACAATATAAACATTCAGGGGGGCCAGAAACTAGCACAGCGTTCAGGACAACTACTGTGGCTCATCGCTTTAACTATTGTACCCAGCGGAGGTTTTCGGAAGCTTTCTACATGGGATACGAAGAAAAAAAAAGTGTCTCCATATGGATTCTTTTAATTGGAACAACATTTAGATTCAGTTTCGAGGAACTGTCTACATTTTAAGAAATTTTACTTTTTTGGGTAAAGATGCAGTTTCACGGCTCCATCTAAATTTTTTCCCCGCAGTCGCGGAGCAATACAACACTATTGTTTACGTTGCAGACGAGTGTTTTGTATTCTTCCGCGAGTTTGCAGATCTGTAAAAGTAGCTAAAAGTAGTTAGGTCATTTGAATGGCCGGTTAGGTCAACTGTACGCCCTTGAAGATTGGTTAGGTTAAGTCGTGATATTTTCGTTAGTTAAAGAAAATATCACGACTTGATCTAACCAACTAACGAAAATATCACGACTTAACCTAACCAACCGACCGTCAAGGGCGTACAGTTTACCTAACCGGGCACTCAATTGACCTTAGTTATTTAATTAGTGATTACTTTTCCTACTACTTTGGAAAAATTTAACAACCCTCTAACTAGTTTAAGCTCACTGACGGAACATCCAGCGCACACATCCACCATCAACGTTACACTCCAAAGTGACGCATTTCCACCTCATTCCTACATTTTACAGGCAATCATGCGGCGGAATGGCACATAGTTCTTATTAAAAATATTAAAAATACTTTAAGGGGTTTTACAAAAACTTTACCGATGCCATGGTCTTCAGAGTCTCCAAATATACACATTTATGGTTTATGACATCTGTATTCGTGGAGACGAAACTACATATTTACCCTTTTTTGGGCTTTTTTCCGTTCTACCCCAGCAACAAAAAATGAAATTATATATTTTCTACTGTAGTTTTACTTGCTGAATTCAATATATATCTTATTTTGGAGAAATTAATAAGTTATAGTCCGTTTATTTTATTTAAAAGTAGAGATTGCATTTAAGATTTCAATAAAAATGTCTTCCTTTTTTTGTCTTCACGGAAATTCACAAAGAATATTATTTCTAGATATTCCCCAATGTCTCTTGTTCCTTTGTTTAGCTAAATCAACTGTACGCCCTTAACGATTGGTTAGGTTAGATCGTGATATTTTCGTTAGTTAGCCTTGTAAGATTAATTAAAGAAGGCCGGGGTCGAACGTTATTTCCTTAACTATGTTTATGAAATTCCATTTATCCATAATATCTACAAGAGAGAAAATTAATAATTATAACCAGAACTAATTAAAGCACGAATACTTTCTCCAAAATAAAATATATATTATTGAATTCAGCAAGTAAAACTACACTAGAAATTGTTGCTGGGATAGAACGGAAAAAAATCCCTTTTTTGCCCTGCAGAATGTTCACGAGTGAAGAATGTAAACCACCAGAAACCTTAGTGCATTAGTACAGTAGCGAAAAAGTCGAACGGATCTTATCTACATATGGTTTATACTCTCCCTTCAAATAGACTGTGGATCACCTGAAGATCTGGGCCCACCCCCCATGTATTGTTTTTTGCTTTACAGTACCAAATATAATAAATTAAATTGAATGCCAGGTTAGGTCAATTGTACGCCCTTGACGATTTGTTAGGTTGTCGTAGTATTTTCGTTAGTTTTAACGAAAATATCATTTGGTAATTAAGGCTGGGGGCCCTGATCTTCAGGCGATCCTAGACTGTCACTGTGAATAAATTTTAATGAAAAACTTAAGAACCAATTCGTAACGACCTCCACATTTTCATTAGGGAGACAAAAACAGACAGGTCACAAGTATGAATGTAAACTATACGTATAGTTCCGTAGCTCAAAATGAAGCCTCAGTAAAAGTTTAGAAAAAATCAGTATATCATTCAAACGCAATAAAATTTCAAATCTAAATTCTGAGTTTAAACCAAATCTTTATAACATTAAAAAAATTCACCAAATAATTCTCATTACAACTTCCACAAATTGAAATTAAACTTTAATACGAGTAACTCACACACCTAAATTCAATCTTAGTTTTAAAATAAATATTAGATAACGATAAATTCACTTAAATCTTTATTAATTAAATAAACTTTAGGATGATCATTAATTTAAATACATTAAACTTCATTTATATCTATGTATTTTTCTAACCTCAAATTCTAATGCAACCATTTATGACACCAACTTATCAATGATAACAGCAGATTTACTTCTTTTTTTTTAAACTAGTAATTGCTTTGTTGTTAGTTTGCTACTGAGCAAAGTAAAGCTGGTTGGTTGCCGAATTAGAAGGATCATTGAGAAGGTGAACAATGATATCATATCAGTTTGACGGACACGTCAGGTATAAGAATCAAAAAATGTCATGGACAAATTTGTGGCAAAAAGGCTTCTGTTATTATTATTATTATTATTATTATTATTATTATTAATTTTATCTACTGCCAAACAAGAACATTATAGTGAAAACATCAACAATAATAATCATTAAACACGTATAACCAAAGATAAATGAACATTTTAATAGAGGGACACTAATGGAGATTAATTGATAAAATAAACTGTGGCGTACTAAATCAATTCTGTAGACAAGAAATATAAGATTAATATAATAGGGTGTGTCAATTTTAGTGAGAAAAGTGAAATCTTTAGATTTTCAAAGACTACTAGTGACCAAATGATGCATTTTTATGTGCTAAATCGAAATATGGCTTTAAAATCCAGATTTGACCACTCCTAGCTACTTATATTTGAAGTTGAAGTTTACGAGAAATCAGCAATTTTTGCAAGTATTTTTTTTATTGTATATAACTACATTTTACATACATTACATACAATTAAAGACATTTTGATTGTATTTCAATATTAAAACTTAGAAATATAGATAGGTTTCTTGAACTTTGCCAAGGATGCCATATATAACTACATTTTACATCCATACAATTAAAGACATTTTGATTGTATTTCAATATTAAAACTTAGAAATATAGATAGGTTTCTTGAACTTTGCCAAGGATGCCATGTCTGCCTTGCTCTTGTTCCTGGACAGGAACTCCCCACTGGCCACCTGGCCACTGATGTACGCCTCCCTCCTCTCTTGTGAGTAAACATGTGCTGCTTCAGTTGTCATCCTTACACACCTCTCTACTGACTGTGTGTGTGGGGGCCATGCAGGAACTTCCATTGGTCTATCCAGAAACTCCTTCATTGCAGCAGTGGTGAGGGAGCGGGTCAGAGGAGGCTCAGTCACGCCAGAGTTCCAGTCAATAAGCTCCGAGAGTTTGGTGGCATCTGGGTTGATGTCAGAAGTCTACCTGGGTCTGACACTGCAGTCTCCTACCTGTGTGTCCTCATCTCCTTCACCTCTGATTTCCAGTATCCTCTTCACTGCCTCCCTCCTCTCCTCCTTCACATCACTGAACAGCATGGCCTGGAACACAGCTTCAGAATGTGCATACCAGGCTGATCTCTTCACTGTAGGCATCACTATTCCTATCACCTCCTTCTTCTGACTTCTGAGCAGCTCCAGTTAATATAGTACATGCCTGGGACCCTCCACCCAGCTGTGATTTAACTTTATGTTGAACCAGTTTGGCATGTAGACTCCCACTATGAATTCTACAATTATCCTCAGATTCTTCAGGTTCCTACCCTTCAGCCCATGTTTAGAAATCCACAATCTGCAGAACCTTAGAGCCGTGGTGACCCACCTACTGTGACAGATTGGTCCAATCTCCAGGAGAGCTAGACTCTGAGGTATCTCTCCCGATCTGATGGCAGTGATGATTCTGTAGCCATATGATTGGTCTGTGCTGAGGTCCTTGACTACCTCCTGACTGAGATGGGGTAGAGGAGGACCAACAGTTATCGTCGTGAAGTTTGGGTTGATCTCCAGCTCAGTGGCAGTGTCTAACATCTTCCCTAGGGGCCCAGACCACTTGTTGTTGCTCAATGTCTTGCCATCCAGAGCAGTCACCAGGTGTCTGAGACTCAGCTCCCCAGTGTGCAAGTCACAGACAATCCACATCAACTTCCTGCTAAGCTTGGCCTCCACATAATGCATTACTCCTCCCTCCCAGCCAATACTCACATTAGTACTGTCACCTCCTATGGCCAAAAGGGTCTGGTCTGCTCCTCTCTCTCTCTTAGCCAGTTTACCAGATGATCAGCAATGATCTCAGCATGACTTCTCTCCTCTGCAGCTTCCTCTGGTACAAAATGCCAAAAATATTTCCCACCTGGTTCATTGCACACTATGTAGTGTTCTTCCTTAATGAGGCCAGGAAACTGCCTGTCACTGCCCTCAGCTTCCATCATCACTTTGGTGTCATCTTTTTTCCCATCAAAGAAGATACAGGTGATGCCATTTTCCCTAATCTCTTCATCAAACTTCTTGACCAGTTCCTTAGTCAGTCTCTCCTGAGTCCTCCTCACCTTGTTGTGGTCAACCACCAGTGCTGTGTCAAACTCTGTGATAAGACCAGCATCAATCCAGGCAGCAGTGGCAATCTCTGTACTCTCTCTCAGCCCACTGTGATGTCTCAAGCTAGCCAGAGCTATGTTGGTGATATCTTCAGTGTTGTATTTCTTCTTCTTAGCCACAGGCAAGGAAGAAGTTGTCGCAGCCTCTGGTATGAAGTCTTCGTCCTCCTCTCTCCTCCCTGCCTCCTCCAGTATATCTCCAGTCTCCTCCAACTCCATCTCCAGCAGTGACTCCTCCCTCAACTCCTTTTCTTTCTTGGCTGACTCCTCTGCCTTCCTCCCCCTCTTCTCCTCGGCCTTCCTTTTCTGCTCCTGTCTCTGCAACACTGCTTCCTGTCTCCTGGTCTCAGGGTGATCAGCTAGACCCATCTGGTGTGGCCCCACACTTCCCACCTTTTCTCTCTGACCTTTAATGAAGGCAAGCTCCTGCACTGGTATCTTCTCCTCACTCCTGCAGCTGCAGTCAATGTGAACCTCACTGTTGCAAACAGGGTTGCACCCAAGCTCACTGCAGCTCCTGATCACACAGTGACAGGTCAGGATGTCCACCAATTTGTCCAGTTTCATCATGAACCTATCTTTGACCTCTAGCTTCACATTGCCAATGGACACCTTCACTGCCTCATCCCACAGTGCCTTCACTTTAGCCCTGATCCTGACCTCAGTGTTGATTACAGGTTCTGTGAATAGAGCGTTGGCCTTTCTCCACTGAGCCAGTAGCCCTGGAACAATGCCGTTGTTAATCAGGTCATTAACTGGGTAATTCCTCCTGTCTTCCTCACTCATCTCCTCAACAAACCATACCTCAGCAGATCTCTGGCTGTGGGCAGCTCAGCAGGGGGAAGTTCTCTCCCAGTCCCCACCAAATGACTTAGGTGACAACTTGATTTGCTTCGGGTTCTGATTTCTTTATGACTCATCCTGTGGACCTGTGAACAAAATAAATGTCATTGAAATTTGGATAGGCCTACTGATTATGATTACACAAAATTAAGTTAATTGAAATTCTTAATATCTTCCTAAAAGCTCAGATAAAAGGTTGTGTTGTTATAGGTACAAGACTTAATTATTCAAAGTAATGACAATTTCATATATCTATCATATCGAAATATACAGAAAGTTTGGGTCACACATAACATTTCGAATAATTTGAATTACACAATATTTACATTACGAAGTAATCAAAATTGTCAAAAAGGAGGGAAAACACATGCATTCACAATCAAAACCCCAGCATTTGTGACTATGTGAAACTTAGAAACCATATTGCACACCAAAAATAACCAAAGTTGACCACACATATGAATGGCACATTGATATACGATGCTACAGTCATATTTAGGTTATATTTCAAACCTTTATGGTCAAATATAAGTAGGTAAATGGCTTTTTTAAACAACACTAAATATATTTCTAAGTTTGCTAGATAATATGACATCATTTGAGCATTAGTAGTTTTTGAATTGTTGACTTTACTAAAATTGACACACCCTATTAATATAATGTCTTGTAGCGTAGAAATGAGAGTGGGGTACAAAGATGGCTCATAAGATGGTTCACCATAATTAAGTATTTTATATAACGAAGTAAAGCGTTTTAACACAAAGATGGTTTTGACTTTCAGTTTGGACAACTTTAGATAAATTTCACATAACTCTAAACTTAACTAAAATGAACAGATTTTTTACTACTCCATTATGACAGCCAGACATAGGGTCATTATCATTGTAATGGTAATTAATTATAATTAATTACGAATCTCTTGTAATGATAATGAAAGAAGTTTCGAGGCAATAATGGTAATGATAATGGTAATGAAAGGTCTGTAATGAATCATTACACATCATTACATTTCATTACAGTGTAATTTCAATATATATATATATATATATATATATATTATATATATAATATATATTATATATATAATATATATAATATATATATATATATATATATATATATATATATATATATATATATATATATGCAGTTTCTGATTCCTCCCAGTCCCAGCCAGCACCAAAGTGGTGCAAGTTGTTCAATTTGATGGCTGCTCCAGCTCCCTCTACAGCTTCTCAGAACCCTATTTTCAGCCAGGTGGACAGCTACCTTGACCAGCCCTGCATTGATGATGACTGCAATCCCCTGACATGGTGGAGGGACAATGCACATCTGTATCCTGATAATGATGATGATAATAATGATAAACCTTGTAATGACGCCATGTCTGATGACAGCCTTGAATTCCTCCCTATGACTTTCAGACCATTAAGCAACTGCTGTCGTTAATTAATTAATAATAATAATAATAATAAAGCTTGTAAAACTTGTTTAATTGTCCTGATTTAAAATATTATTTTTAGCTTTTTTTTGTTAAATATCAGAAAATCTGGAGCAAGTGTAGTTTACGTACCCCTGACGCAAAAGGGGACACAAACTGCACTCGGTCAAAGTTGGAGAACGTAAATTACACTCGGATCTTTAGGAGCCATTTTTTAAATGAATCCATCAAATAAAACGTTAAAACTAACGAAAATATTACCACTTAACCTAACCAATCGTCAATATATATATATATATATATATATGTGGAATGCACTGTCTGTGTATCATATATATATATATATATGTATAGAAACGACGTAAGTATAGAGGAGTGTTCTGCACACGAGGAAGAGAAATAACAAACAAATGAAAAATAAGGCACCCGCCCGGGAATCGAACCCAGGATCTTCCAATTGCCGGTCAGACGTGCTAACCACTACACCACGGAGCCACGATAGTCAGAAGTTGTAATTCTCCTACATAGGGCAGAAACCAATGCCTTGAGAGGGCACCCTCCCAAATCGTGAATATGTACATTTAACTGCAATGACCGCGCAGTATATTAACGTATAGAAACGACGTAAGTATAGAGGAGTGTTCTGCACACGAGGAAGAGAAATAACAAACAAATGAAAAATAAGGCACCCGCCCGGGAATCGAAACCAGGATCTTCCAATTGCCGGTCAGACGTGCTAACCACTACACCACGGAGCCACGATAGTCAGAAGTTGTAATTCTCCTACATAGGGCAGAAACCAATGCCTTGAGAGGGCACCCTCGCAAATCGTGAATATGTACATTTAACTGCAATGACCGCGCAGTATATTAACGTATAGAAACGACGTAAGTATAGAGGAGTGTTCTGCACACGAGGAAGAGAAATAACAAACAAATGAAAAATAAGGCACCCGCCCGGGAATCGAAACCAGGATCTTCCAATTGCCGGTCAGACGTGCTAACCACTACACCACGGAGCCACGATAGTCAGAAGTTGTAATTCTCCTACATAGGGCAGAAACCAATGCCTTGAGAGGGCACCCTCGCAAATCGTGAATATGTACATTTAACTGCAATGACCGCGCAGTATATTAACGTATAGAAACGACGTAAGTATAGAGGAGTGTTCTGCACACGAGGAAGAGAAATAACAAACAAATGAAAAATAAGGCACCCGCCCGGGAATCGAACCCAGGATCTTCCAATTGCCGGTCAGACGTGCTAACCACTACACCACGGAGCCACGATAGTCAGAAGTTGTAATTCTCCTACATAGGGCAGAAACCAATGCCTTGAGAGGGCACCCTCGCAAATCGTGAATATGTACATTTAACTGCAATGACCGCGCAGTATATTAACGTATAGAAACGACGTAAGTATAGAGGAGTGTTCTGCACACGAGGAAGAGAAATAACAAACAATGAAAAATAAGGCACCCGCCCGGGAATCGAACTCAGGCATTGGTTTCTGCCCTATGTAGGAGAATTACAACTTCTGACTATCGTGGCTCCGTGGTGTAGTGGTTAGCACGTCTGACCGGCAATTGGAAGATCCTGGGTTCGATTCCCGGGCGGGTGCCTTATTTTTCATTTGTTTGTTATTTCTCTTCCTCGTGTGCAGAACACTCCTCTATACTTACGTCGTTTCTATACGTTAATATACTGCGCGGTCATTGCAGTTAAATGTACATATTCACGATTTGCGAGGGTGCCCTCTCAAGGCATTGGTTTCTGCCCTATGTAGGAGAATTACAACTTCTGACTATCGTGGCTCCGTGGTGTAGTGGTTAGCACGTCTGACCGGCAATTGGAAGATCCTGGGTTCAATTCCCGGGTGGGTGCCTTATTTTCATTTGTTTGTTATTTCTCTTCCTCGTGTGCAGAACACTCCTCTATACTTACGTCGTTTCTATACGTTAATATACTGCGCGGTCATTGCAGTTAAATGTACATATTCACGATTTGCGAGGGTGCCCTCTCAAGGCATTGGTTTCTGCCCTATGTAGGAGAATTACAACTTCTGACTATCGTGGCTCCGTGGTGTAGTGGTTAGCACGTCTGACGGCAATTGGAAGATCCTGGGTTCAATTCCCGGGTGGGTGCCTTATTTTTCATTTGTTTGTTATTTCTCTTCCTCGTGTGCAGAACACTCCTCTATACTTACGTCGTTTCTATACGTTAATATACTGCGCGGTCATTGCAGTTAAATGTACATATTCACGATTTGCGAGGGTGCCCTCTCAAGGCATTGGTTTCTGCCCTATGTAGGAGAATTACAACTTCTGACTATCGTGGCTCCGTGGTTAGTGGTTAGCACGTCTGACCGGCAATTGGAAGATCCTGGGTTCGATTCCCGGGCGGGTGCCTTATTTTTCATTTGTTTGTGTATTTCTCTTCCTCGTGTGCAGAACACTCCTCTATACTTACGTCGTTTTATACGTTAATATACTGCGCGGTCATTGCAGTTAAATGTACATGTTCACGATTTGCGAGGGTGCCCTCTCAAGGCATTGGTTTCTGCCCTATGTAGGAGAATTACAACTTCTGACTATCGTGGCTCCGTGGTGTAGTGGTTAGCACGTCTGACCGGCAATTGGAAGATCCTGGGTTCGATTCCCGGGCGGGTGCCTTATTTTTCATTTGTTTGTTATTTCTCTTCCTCGTGTGCAGAACACTCCTCTATACTTACGTCGTTTCTATATGTTAATATACTGCGCGGTCATTGCAGTTAAATGTGTATATATATATATATATATATATATATATATATAGGGTGCCCCAAAAGGTATGGCCTAAAAATAAACTTTACAATTTTTTTATTATAAATGATAGTTAAAGAACAATGATAAAAACAGGCATGAATGCTTTAAGTTTTATTTAATATAGTTAGTAAACCTCCACACAGAGCTGGGCAGTATTTAAATACATTTGTATTTAAATACGTATTTAAATACATTTGTGTATTTAGAACTGTATTTGTAAATACATTGTTTTTCATGTATTTAAATATAGTATTTAAATACTTTAATGAGTATTTAAATACAATGTATTTAAATACTCAAAATATAAAAATGTAAATACTTTTACTGGTTTAATACACGTTCTGTACTAGCACAGTACGACGCGTCGACAGTGTAGTACAGCATGGTTCATGTTTCAACGTGTCAGTTCAATCAGTTGTGTGCCACTCTTAGTCGAAAGCGGTTGATTTCTTTATCGTGTGCGTGTCATGGCTTAGTGAATTAGTGAATGCATATGTTAAAATTTGTATGTATTTAAAATGTATTTACAAATGTATTTAAATACAATAGATACTAAATACAAAATACATCAAAATACATTCGTAAAATGTATTTAGTATTTAGTATTTAAATACATTTCTCCCATGTATTTAGTATTTAGTATTTAAATACATTCAATGTATTTATTGCCCAGCTCTGCCTCCACATGATATCCACCGTTCACAACAACTAGTCTGATTCTACGTATGAAATCTGGTGGAAGTGATGCGCATGTGGCATACCGTATGTCATAAAAGGCGTTTAACAACAAGGTGCTTAGCTTAACTTAGCCTAGCTCCTTAGCCTAACACATCAAATAGCCTCGTACTGTATGTAGTTGATGCCGGAAGTTAAGTGCCGTAAACTATTTATGATGAATTTTGAAATCAGTGAGTAATTTCTCTCTCCGAAATTTAGAATTTGAACGTAGAATTAGACTAGTTGTTGTGAACGGTGGATATCATGTGGAGGTTTACTAACTACAGGGTGGGCCGTAAGTTTCCATACATAGGAAAATTTAAATTATGGTCTTCACGTGCGTCGGTATTTGGATCAGCAGTTTCCGGATGCTTGGATTGGTCGGCGTGGTCCTGTGGAGTGGCCTCCCAGATCCCCAGATCTCACCCCCCTTGATTTCTATCTTTGGGGGCACTTGAAGGCCATGGTGTATCAGGAAAAGATACGAGACATAAATCATCTAAAGGAACGTATCACCAACGCCATTACAAGCATAACGTCAACTGTGCTAATGCGTGTTCATCAACAGTGGGGAACACGTATTGAAATGTGTTTTCAAAACAATGGCAACCATGTAGAGCATATTATATAAATAAAAATGGTTGTCCATAAAAAAATGTTTATTTTTCCTATGTATGGAAACTTACGGCCCACCCTGTATATTAAATAAAACTTAAAGCATTCATGCCTGTTTTTATCATTGTTCTTTAACTATAATTTGTAATAAAAAAATTGTAAAAGTGTGTATAAATTAATGATTGGTTAGGTTAAGTCGTAATATTTTCGTTAGTTTTAACGTTTTATTTGATTAGGTACACGCGGACAAAGTTGGGGAACACAAACTACACTAGGATAATGTAGGGGAACGTAAACTACACTTGCTCCGAAAATCTTTTTATTGGTATGATATATTTTGAAAAAAGTTAATGCAAAATTGTGTACGAAATACAATTGCATCAGTGCTACATCAACGATGCAGTATCATTGACTGCCTATTTTTGGAAGTGACATTATGTGAGAATAGAGGTGTTGAAAATTAGGAAATGTTTGAAAAATGTAAATGTAAATTTAATTTAAAATAAATTTTCCTGAGACCAAACTTACGGGACACCCTGTATATATACAATGTTTACTACATGTTAATTAACTGCAAGACAGAAGAAAGGTTTCGCAGTTTTTCACAAAGTATTTAAATATAGTTTGTGCGCGCGTAGCCTAACGCAACTTATCAGAATGTGCTCGGGTAAAAAAGCAGTGGAACACATGGACGTAGCTAAACTTTTTTTCGATTGTACGCACAATGTAGCATGTATTGAGTGCCGAAGTCGGAAGCCTCAAGAGTCAAGAAGGATCTGAGGGTATGCCCCTCAGAAAATTTGGCAGTTAGGGGCTCGTTGATGCTATTTCCAGCATTTTCCACGAAATATTTCTAAACAAAATAGTGAAACACCACGTATTTTAAGCATTTTCTTTATTGACCAGTATGCATTTTCAACCACAAATACAATCTTGGTCACTACCGAATTAAAATTCTACCTTCTTTTTATCTATTCATTTTGCTAAAACCAAAAATGTACATAAATGAGAATTTATTCGCAATGAAGCAAACAAATCTATTGTATCCAGTGGAAGTTTTCGGAAACTTCCTACATGGGATATGGAGAAAGAGTGTCTTCATATAGATTCCTTTAAATAATTGGAACAACATTTAGATTCAGTTTTGAGGAACTTTGTCTACATTCTAAGAAATTTTACTTTTTTGCCCTGCAGAATGTTCACGAGTGAGTATTGTAAATCATTAGAAACCTTAGTGCATTAGTAGAGTAGCGAGAAAGTTGAACGGATTTAAAGTAGCCTAAGCCCTTTATTATTCACCAGAATGGTCGTATATGCCTACAAGAATAGATACAGCTATAAAGTAGTAATTTTAGTCATTTACAAACACGGCTAGACGTCTGTCCCTAGATAGCTGTTGTAAACTTTGAAATCACTATCAATATCAACGTCTTTGTGTTTGTGAATGTGTGGTACCGCCAGAGATGACAATCTTTCGTCACTCGTCGTGCTGTGAAGTGGGGTTTTCAGTCGTTTCATTCCATTAAAGCTGCGCTCTACAATGCATGTAGAAACAAGATACGTGTATTTCACTAGAAATACATTACAAAAACAACTGACCCCGAACACGCCTCCAAGCCCTCCACACACCACTGAATCCAACCGTCGAATGGGCAAGCGGCCATGCGACTCACCCTCGCAGGGGCGAATCGGGGTGATTCATTCATGTCAGAGCAAAGGGACTACTATAACAGTTTGGTCATAGTCCCTTTGTGATACCCTTGCCCAAGTCAATAGAGTGACGCAGCTCAGTGAAACAAAATATAACATCTCTGATGACGTCTGTGATGTTTCATTAAGTACAACCGAGGAAAACGCAGTAAAGATTAAATTTTTGGTCAGATTTCAAGTGTACGCACGTGGAACATCCATTTTTGTGCAAGCCTGTACCTATAAAGATCACGGATTTCATCTACATTTTTTCCTTCAGTTGGCAAATGACCGCATCACTCCGAGTAATGTTGACGCTTGCGAGTAGTGTGATTTCCTTTTGTATAAAAAGGTTGGACACAACTTTTCCAAACTAGTGAAAGTTGAAGATTCACTCATCCACTTCCATGTTTGGAAAACACGAATAGTTGTGGTATGAATTCACGAATAAGGAATGAATTTCCGGAAAATTGTTTGTATACGTTTTTTTTTAACTTGGTAAATAACTTTTTCTTATTCCCTGAAGGAGATTATAGATAATCTCCACTGACAGTTACGGACAACGGCTCATATCCGTTTATGGATGCTGTACATTGCTTAGAGACTCGATGAGGACCGATTGCAGTAACCGAAAAATTAATATCTTCCTTTCATAGAATGATTTCAAACAAGATAAAAGTTCTGGACAAAAAAACATTCTTAAAAATTTATTATGAAATCAACATTAGCTTAAACATATTTGGAATATAAAATACTTACACTTCTACCGAAATAAAATTATATTATTTTAACAAATTCTGTTTTGCATTCCGTAGGACTCAATTTAACAATGAGACGTTTTCTTTCATCGTTTGGATGGACGACGTTTGAAAACGTCAAACTAGAAATTACTTTCCGATTGGTCGAAATATTAAAGCTGGTTGTCCGGAACAAGACATCCATACATGTCACAAAATCACTTTCCATTTCTTTATGGGGTGCACGACGCTTAAATTCTGGACCACATACGTGTAACTTGCTGACAAATAAATGAAAAAAAAAAGACTATCAACAGACTGTGACTAATAACTACTTTGATATGAAGAGAAGCCGGAATAATTGTGAAACAAAAAAAAATTTTTAACTCTTTCTTCTGTTAGTAAACCGTAAGCATCGAAGAGAACCCATGTAGGAAGTCTGCACCAAACAATCAGTGGCATACTAACTTTAATAATAATGACCTATCTTGTTACTTAAAATATTTAACGATTTTTAACTATCACTTTGTTTATTAGAACACTTGAAATTTAGATTTATCATTTATTATTAAAGTTAAAAGCTTATCATTATATGTCTTACGATCTAAAATAACGCGACCACAACCACCTTTATCCAGTTTGTATTATATCACTTATTTTATGTAATTTTTTTTAAAACATCTTTTTTCATCTTTAGTGCTGTTGCTGTTGTTATTGTTTGACGTTATAAGAGGTTAAGTTGTGGGAAAGATGTTAGAAAGTGGAGAAAATGGAAATATAGGTGAAGAGTTGATAGGGCCTTGTAGTATAGCCATGTATAGATTGTTAGTAATAAAATAGAATAGTTATCTCTAAAATCCTCATATTATATATGTGTCCTGGAATACATAAATCAATAGTTATTTATTCTGGGCATATTGTGTGATATGGTTCTATTAAATTTAGATTATACTTGAATAGATAATAAATTATAAGTAAGTTTGTGTAAATATAATTCTTAGATATAATATTACCAATATAGATTTAAGTTGCAAAATAATTCGATTGAAAAATAAAATAAATTTATATTTAGTTACCCATACAGCGTGGGTTGCTAAATGCAATACAAGCTGCTGTTGTTGCCGAGTTATTTATGAGACGTTTTGCACTCAAATTAGTTAGCCTAAACAATTTATTAAAATGATATTAATCATTGTATATTATGATTAATAATTAGTCTTTAAAGTAAATGTTAACTGTTTAATTTATATTTTATATAATATGTCATTATCATTATTTATTATAATTATTTCCTTAACATAATCTACTGTATTTACCGGCGTATAACGCACCCTAATTTTTAATAGAAAATTTAGGAAACAATATACCTCCAACATCGCTAAACATGTATAATTTTAACGTGTTAATTTTAACGCAGGGTGATTTTTGGAGTACTTTGGGGCAAAAAAGAGAGCGCGTTATACGCCGGGAAGCCGGGAAATACGGAAATTAATTTTAATTTCATTGGTGCAGAATAAAGCGTAAATCTGGTCCTCTCTTTATTTCCTCACCTTATACCCACGCACTATAAACTGGTGACCAAGCAGTTTAGAAAGCTGGTTCTAGCAGGCACACAACCTTCGAGGTTAGCCTAACGGACTCAATACGGCGCCGCCTGCTGGAATCATTTTACGCTTGTTCTGGTAGGCATAGTTCGGCATTGACCCTTACCGGGTTAGCCCTAAAGGACTAACTACTGCGACGCCTGCCTGGACTAAAAAGGTCTGCAGCTCTTGGGAAGGCACACTTCGGCGCATAACCTCCGCGGTTGCCCTAACGGACACACACGGCGAAGCCTCCCAGGAAGTAAAAGCTGCAAGTCGGGAGTCGTTTGGACAAAACCCATCTCGGTGCGGTAAACCCTTTAACGGACTCATACGGCGCCATCCCGGTTAACCCTCCGAGATCCCTATAGAGAAGCCGTGTAGCATAGTTTGCCTCTGTATGCATAAACCCTATGCTCACCACCTCTAGATCTCAGAGACGCTGACCCCGAAGCAACCAGAGCTCCTCGCTTTCAAAATACACAGCCTTCATCAATAAATAGACTGTCGACTCCGACTCCAGCCGTAGTAGAATATGTGGCGATCAAGGCCCTAGCATTTCTGGAAACAGCCGCCACAGCTTGGTTCGCAATTTCACCTGCGCTCGATCATATTAGAGGAAACAAAATTCTACGATGCTCTCTCCGCGCTGCCGCCCGAAATTATCGAACGACTACCGGCAAGCGACATTGAAAAACATAAATACTCATCACTGAGAATCGCAGTAATCGCTATCTACGAGAGAACCAAGCCTGAGCTGTTTGAAAAATTAATTTCGACGACGAAACTCGCCGGCCGCCCGTCAATTTTTCTTCGAGAGATTGCTCAAACAGCATCGAAGGTCGGTGTAAACAAAGACCTGGTGCGGCACAAATTCATTCAAACACTGGACCCTTCCATCGCTCCCGTCCTTGCCGCCCAGAAAGATATGCCACTCACGCAACTTGGAAAACTGGCAGATGAACTCGCCCCTCTTATTCAGAATAAATGCTTCAGCGTCGGTACTTCCTCTTCGCCCAAGTATCATCGACAGTACCCAGCGCCGTAAAGTCTGTCGTGCTCATCTCTACTTCGCAGAGAAGGCAAGAACTTGCAAGCCTTGGTGCAAATGGCCAAGACGTCAAAAGTGCAGATCCTACCAAATTCACGGCCATCACCACCGCATCGTAACTCCCGCTCTCGCTCTCCAAGCCCCCCACTTCACCAGAGATCGGAAAACTAAATGAGCAGGCCGGCGTTTTCGCGACCTCCGGTCTGCCCCTCCTCATTGTCGCAGCTAAGGTTGGAGAGAGACGCGTGAATTTTGTGGTGGACACCGGTGCAAGTATCTCACTTCTGCCCGTCTCTGCCGCAAAAGGATTCCCCCTACGCCCGACCGCTGTATCCATTTCTGCAGCAAACGGCAACGCGATTAAATGTCATGGAGAAATCATCATTGATGTTTCAATTCGTAACCTGAGAAGAGTTTTCAACTGGACTTTTGTGGTGGCTGAAATCTCCAACCCGCTCCTTGGCTTCGATTTTCTCAACCATTTCGACTTGTTGGTGGATTGTGGCAAAGAAGAAATCATCGATGGACACACCTCTCGACGAACTTCGTCCTGTCTGTTCAAAGGTGAAGTCTCTCAAGTTTGCATCAACCAAGCCACATCCCATTCCGACTTCGTCCAAAATATCCCTCAGTGCTGTCACCTCACAATCCTCACTTATCGCAGTCACTCACCGCATCGAGACTGGTGATGCTCTACCAACGTATGCGAAGACTCGTCCACTTCCTGCGGACAAGTTAGCTGCTGCTAAAGCAGAATTCCAAAACCTCCTGCAGGCTGGCATTATCCGCCCATCAAACTCTCCATGGACGTCACCTCTTCACTTGGTACCTAAGAAGAAACCTGGTGAATGGCGTCCGTGCAGAGATTACAGAGCGCTGAATTCTTTGTCGAAGCCCGATCGCTATCTACTCCCTCATATCCAAAGTTTGTCCCAAAAGTGTCATGGAAAAACCATATTTTCAAAAGTCGATTTGCTTCGTGCTTATCATCAGATTCCAATGCACCCTGCTGACATAGAGAAGACCGCTGTAACAACCCCTTTTGGACTTTTTGAATATCTTTTCATGCCATTTGGTCTCCGTAATTCTGGTGCTACATTGATTCCATCTTTAGAGATGTTGAACGCGTTTTCGTTTATCTTGACGACGTCCTTATCTTCTCCGAAAGTCCCGAACATAGGAACGACTTGGAAACAGTGTTTCGCATTCTACATGAACATTTTCTCAGAATCTCCTTTGAAAAATGCGAATTCGCTAAGAAAGAAGTCGACTTCCTTGGCTTTTCAGTCTCTGCAAATGGTCTTCAACCTCCCTCAGCTAAGAAGTCAACTATCAAAGAATTTCCCCTACCTCAAGACTCAAAAGGTCTCCGAAGTTTCCTTGGTATGATCGGCTTCTATCGTCGTCTAATTCCTAATTTTGCCGACATCGCCTCTCCTATGACAGAGCTTATCAAGAACTTTCCTAAATCGTCAAATCTCCAATGGTCAACAGACGCATTAGCTTCCTTTTCCGCAATCAAAGCCCTCTGTAACGCCTCGGCCTTACCTTTCACTGCTCCCTCTTCATCCACATTTCAACTGACGGACGCATCCCAGTTCGCCGTTGGAGCAGCTCTTCATCAAATGGTAGAAGGCAAACCTGTTCCCATTGGATTCTTTCAAAGAAATTGTCAGAACCTCAAAGAAAATATTCAACTTATGACCGTGAACTCCTCGCAGCTTACTTGGCTGTCCTCCACTTCAAACATATTTTGGACAGACGGACAGTCTCCTTATGCACAGATCATAAACCCCTTGTCGCTGCTTTCAATTGCAGAACTCCAGCAAAGACTGACCGTAAACAACGTCACCTCTCGTGTATCTCAGAATATGTCTCATCAATGATGTATATCCGCGGTCAAGACAATATCGTTGCTGATTGCCTGTCCAGACCAGTTAATGCCATCGCTGCTGATGCCATAGATTTGCCGGCAATCGCACACCTACAAGAAACCGACGAAGAAATAAAGGCGTACTTCCCACGTCTCAAAGACTATCCTCTCGATGAAAAGACGACTCTGAAGTGTGATATTTCCTCATACCAGCCTCGTCCTTTTATTCCTAAGTCCCTACGAAAAGGCATTTTCAAAGACCTCCATGGTTTGTCCCATCCTGGGGTCAAAGGTTCTCTTCGCTTAATCAAGTCTCGTCACTTTTGGCCCAATATGGACAGCGACATACGTTCATGGACAAAAGAATGCTCTGGTTGCCAATCCGCAAAAATTCAACGACATACCAAGTCAGAACCTCTTCCACTTGAAATCCCTTCTCAACGCTTCGAAACGGTACACATTGATATTGTGGGTCCATTACCTCCTTGCTGTATCCCAGGCTCCGAGTTTCAATGCTTCTATCGATATCTCTTAACTTGCATCGACAGATCAACAAAATGGATCGAAGCAATACCACTCATCGATGTCTCCGCAAAGTCTGTCGCCTACGCATTTCTTAATGGATGGATCTCTCGCTTCGGAGTCCCTCTCTGCGTGATCACTGATCGTGGATCACAGTTTGAATCCGAATTGTTCCAAGAATTGTCCACACTCATTGGCTTTCACCGTTTGAGAATAACTTCTTATCACCCCCAGACCAACGGGCTAATAATAGAACGTTGCCATCGAACTTTGAAGACAGCCAATTCTGTTTTCGTGACATGATAGCTAACTGCATTACCTGTAGTTGTTCTCGGAATAAGATGCATTCCCAACGCCTCCGGGTTTTCTCTATTCATGGCAGTTACCGGAAAAATGCCTCTCAGTCCTCGAGACCTCTTCATCAAAACTCCTACTGAGAAGGATGCCACTAACGCCTTCGTTCGTGAATTCGCATCTCGCATGCGTGAATTGGATTTCGTTCAACTCCCAACGAAGTTCATACATACCCAAAGACCTCAAGGATTGTTCTTATGTTTGGCTCAGAATTGACCGCGTTAGACGACCACTCGAAGCTCCATATACTGGACCCTTCAAAGTTGTTGAACGCTTCAGTAAATGTTTCAAAATCGAACTTCCTTCTGGAAAGGAAGACATGGTCTCTATTGAACGTTTGAAGCCTGCCGTGCTACCTGGTGCACAAAACAGTCATCCTCCTCCTCCTCCTCAAGCTCGTGTTTCACCCTCAATAGCAGAAAAGAAGACTACTCCTGAGCCTGATGTCCCTACCAGCGTTCTCGCTCTGGTAGACGCATTAAATTCGCTGAGAAAGATGATTACTACTACTTTTGAACTCCGTTCTTAGGGGGGGAAGTTATGTAGTATAGCCATGTATAGATTGTTAGTAATAAAATAGAATAGTTATCTCTAAAATCCTCATATTATATATGTGTCCTGGAATACATAAATCAATAGTTATTTATTCTGGGCATATTATGTGATATGGTTCTATTAAATTTAGATTATACTTGAATAGATAATAAGTTATAAATAAGTTTGCGTAAATATAATTCTTAGATATAATATTACCAATATAGATTTAAGTTGCAAAATGATTCGATTGAAAAATAAAATAAATTTATATTTAGTTACCCATACAGCGTGGGTTGCTAAATGCAATACAAGCTGCTGCTGCTGCTGTTGTCGCCGAGTTATTTATGAGACATTTTGAACTCATACATTAGTTACCCTAAACAATTTATTAAAATTATATTAATCATTGTATATTATGATTAATATTTAGTCTAAGTAAATGTTAGCTGTTTAATTTATATTTTATATAATATGTCATTATCATTATTTATAATAATTATTTCCTTAACATAATCTAATTAATTTTAATTTCATTGGTACAGAATAAAACGTAAATCTGGTTCTCTCTTTATTTCCTCACGCACTATAGTGTTGGGCTCATCAAGGATGCGCAGGTTTTAGGCGATAGATAATTCACCACCCTTGCGCGTTCAAGCTTGTTTGTGAGAGGTGCTTGGTTTGTTTGTTTAGAGTTTGGATCTTCTGCCTCTCTTTTTTTTTTGTTCTTATTTATTTGTATATTTATTTGTTTAATTATTTCTATTTCTTCATGTATTTTTATTTATTTATTTTTATTTACTTTATCTTCTGTGGGAGCACAAATAGTGACGTTGGTGGGGAGTTTCTGCTGCGGGATAGACTTCTCTTGAAGAGGGAGTATTCTCTCCCGCGGCGTGGTCCAATATCGAGTTCTGCATAAGTCCGTAGCGATGTGTTTCGGACCTTTCGCCAAATTTTCCCCGCGCTGTTGTGTAGGAGCACATTCAGGGCAGGTAATTTGGTTTGTTGGTGCAGGACCTCGGATGAGATTCTGTCGCTGATTCGCTTACCCAGGATGAATCTTGTTCCAGCGTTTTGTATTCTTTGTAACAACAAAAAATTTGTATCGCTCGTTGTATGCAGTGGCATTGCCGGGTATTCGAGAATTGACCGGACGAGCGCCGTGTACAGTATTTTTGTTGTCGGTAGAGTCCTCTGAAGCGGTAGAGTTTTTTGAGCTTTTTTTTTGCTTTGTTTTAGCTTCATATGGTGTGGTTTTTGTAGCCAAAACTGTTAATGGTCAGGCCAAGTGCTATTGCTTGTTGCTTGTAGGGCTGGATTCGGTTGTTTATTCGTAGTTCGTGAGCCCTCCTGCGCCCAATGTTAATTACTGTGAATTTCTGTTGGTTTGTCTGAATTTTCCATTGTTTCTCGAATTCGTTGATTCTGTCAATTTGTCGCCTCAGCCTGTTGGCGTGGTGCTCTTTACCTAGGTTTGACGTTACTATTTGCGTGATGTCGTCCGCGTAGATGATGTCTCGGATGTGCGGAGGGGGCGGAGGTATTTAGGCGATCTAAAAGTTGTAAAGACTGAGCGAAAGTATTGCGCCCTGGGGCACTCCTGCCCGGATGTCGAAGAGCGAGCCAGTGTGGGTCTTGTGATGGACGTAAGCTTTTCGGTCTTTTAGGAAGTTAGATAGGATTTTTCCTAGGTTTGCGTCTACGTTTTGTTCAAGGATGCGATATTGTAATCCTTGGTGCGACACTTTGTCGAAGGCGGCCTTCACGTCTCTTAGTACTAGCGAGACTTCTGCTGAATGCTAGTTTGTTTGTCACGGTTTCGTACAGTATTGCCAGGGCTGTGGCTGTGCCTCTCTTTTTCCTGAAACCATGTTGGGCGTCTGACAGTGCACCGTTGACCGTGAGGTGGAAATTCAGTTTCCGAAGGAGTATTTTTTCCAGGGTTTTGCTTAGTACCTCTAACAGGCTGATGGGTCTATAATTCTCGATGAGCTCTGCGGATTTTCCTCCTTTGGGGATCATCATGATTTTTGCAGGGTTTAGTGCTTTTGGGAAGTATCCGATGGAGAGACTGACACTAAATATGTTTGCTATTTCTTCGTGTATGTTGGGGGGCGACTTTTGGATCAGTGTTTTCGTGATGCCTTTTCTTTGAAGAGGTTGACCGTGCCAGTGTCCTCTCTCACCGTAATTCTGAAGTTGGCGTTTAGGGGTTCAGCCCCATCCGACGGTAGAAGCCTGTCGTAGTTGTCTTCCAGCCATTGGTTGACCCGTTTCATTGTCTTCGTCGAACAGGTCATTTTCTTCATCACTTATGTTGAACGTTCTTCTGAGACGATTTCGGAAGCTTTCCGCTATTTCTTGGTCCGAGTTGATAAGGTCTTTCGTTTTTATTTCGGAGTCTCTTGAATTTTTCTGCTTCAAGAGTTCCTTTTAGCTTCCTAATCTGAGTCCAAAAGGTTTTAGGGTCTCTTTCTACATCTATCTTGTCGACAAGTGTGTTCCACATGTTCTTTTTCAATCCACAATCTTTTATTGTAGTTTGTTGTGCAGGTAGTTTATGCCATTATCCATCTGGTTCCTGATGTCGTTCAGTTGGCGTGTGATGGCGTCGGTTTCTTCGTCGGAGGAGGGGTGGGGCAGAATGCGGTGGGTGATGATAGGGCAGGTCTTCAGCGGTTTTAGGGGGTTTGTCGTGGCAGCATCGATTGCTGCTGTCTCACCGCCACTCAGTTCTGAGAGCTCGTGTTGGATGAGTTCAGCCTGGTACTCTTCCCAGTTCGTCTTGCGGATGGAATGGCGGGGACGGACTGGGACTTGTAAAGGGGCGCAGGCAATCTTCTTTATGATGGGGATGTGGTAGGGCCTGGATAATGATGGTTGTTGACTCGTTGAGGCAAGCCAGATTATTGGCAATGATTTTGTCGGGCGCCGTTCCGGAAGTTCGACCGTAAAAAGTTGGAAAATGGGGCCATAGCCACTTCATTTTTCCTCTTCTGTTTATTTCTGCCAATTGTTTCCCGTAATGGTTATTATAATTATCGCCGAAGTCCACGTGTCTGGCATTCAGGTCGCCGATGATGTAAACTGGGCAGTTATACACGTGACCACAAAAATTGTCCGTTTTTAATCGCTTATTACTCAGTCATTATTGCAGCTTCACAAATGAAATAAAAAGCATTCGAAAGAGAACATTTTAAAGTTTTAATTTATTCTACATGTGTTCAAAGTGACGTCCCTGGACATTCTTACATTTCACACAACGGGAAAGGAAGTTATTTATTACATTTTCCAAAACGCTGCATTCAATGGACTGTACACTCTACCACCGCTTGCTTTAATTCTTCGATAGAGGATGGCTCTTGCCTGAATACTTTGTCCTTGACAAATCCCCAGAGAAAAAAGTCCAAAGGTGATAGGATCGGGAGATCTTGCGGGCCAGGGAAACTGCGAGCGATGAGAAATGAATCTTTGTTCAAAAAATCTTGTTAAACATTCCAGTGATTACCTAGTTGTGTGGGCTGTTGCTCCGTCTTTTTTGACGTAATCGCTTATTACTCAGTCATTATTGCAGCTTCACAAATGAAATAAAAAGCTTTCGAAAAAGAATATTTAAAAGTTTTATTTAATTTTTTCGATATCCTGGATACGAAATCAGTACTTATAAAAAAATGACAGTTTTATCCACCACAATCATGGGTTATTTGTCGGACATGCAACGTGTTTTCATCGCAGAAGAGATGATCAAACATGGCTCGGTAGTTGCCACCCAACGGTCTTTCAGACGACAATACGGTCAGCAAAGGACCATAGATCCTAAAACGATTCGCAGGATTTTCGCAAAATGAAAACATCATGGCTCAATCAAGAACATGCAAAAAGGCAACTCTGGGCGCAGCAAAGGTGTGCGAACCGCTGAAAACATTGATTCAGTCGAAAATCAGCTTGAAACGGACAACAAGAAATCTGTGAGACGACTATCAGCTGTGACAGGAATCAAACGGGAGAGCATTCGGAAAATAATCACGTTGGATTTGAGAATGAAGTCATTCAAAATTGTGTGTTTGCAACAGCTTAGCGAACAAGGCTACCAGCGTCGTTTGATGTTTTGTGAACGCATTGAAACAATAATTGAACAAAACCAGATAAGATTAAGTGACAATATTCAGTGATGAATGCCACATCTATCTCAATGGGTTCATCAAGACAGAATTACCGGTGTTGGTCACAAAACAAGCCAAATATACACTTGGAGAAACCTCTGCATTCACCAAAAGTTACTGTCTGGTGTGGTTTGAGTAGCAGCAAAGTTTATGGTCCTTACTTTTTTGAGGACCCAGAGACAAGGAGACCGCTTTCAGTAACTTCAGAAAGATATGTAGAAATGCTGAACACTGTTTTTGAACAAGAAAACTGCAGTAACAAGTGGTTTCAGCAAGACGGAGCAACAGCCCACAACTAGGCAATCACTGGAATGTTTAACAAGATTTTTTGAACAAGATTCATTTCTCATCGCTCGCAGTTTCCCTGGCCCGCAAGATCTCCCGATCTATCACCTTTGGACTTTTTTCTCTGGGGATTTGTCAAGGACAAAGTATTCAGGCAAGAGCCATCCTCTATCGAATAATTAGAGCAAGCGGTGGTAGAGAGTGTACAGTCCATTGAATGCAGCGTTTTGGAAAATGTAATAAATAACTTCCTTTCCCGTTGTGTGAAATGTAAGAATGTCCAGGGACGTCAGTTTGAACACATGTAGAATAAATTAAAACTTTAAAATGTTCTCTTTCGAATGCTTTTTATTTCATTTGTGAAGCTGCAATAATGACTGAGTAATAAGCGATTAAAAACAGGGGCAATTTTTGTGGTCACGTGGTAGTTCAATAGTTTGATTATGTCTACTGATGAGATGGTGCCTCTCCTCGGAAGGCAGTATGTTGTTCCAATGATGATGGTCTTCGTGGCCCAACTTTAACCTGCCTGCCAGTGTTTCATCTACAAAGCTTGTGATCTCTTCGAAACGTAAACCACGTTTGACGGCAATTGCGACACCGTCGCATTTCTTGCTATCTGCTCGATTGTATTATGTTGTAATTGAACAGATTTATTTTTTGAGGTGCCTTTAGGCTGTGAGTTAATGATGATGATGATGTCTGGGTCGATTACTCTGTAGGGGTTGGCCAGGGGACGTCTTGTGCGTGTGCCAGTGCAGGACATTTTGCTGAAGTATAGTTAGGTTTGTTTGTCCCGCGTACATGTCGATTGGGTTTTGCTTTTTTTGATTCTGTGCCTGTGGGAGAGCGCACCGCATTTCCTGAATGAATTTTTTTGAAGGTCGGGTCTGAGAGAACGTCGAGGTCCTCTCTGTGAGCAGTGATTTTCCGGAGTTCAATCAAGCGTGGGATGTCATATGTGGTGTCCAAGTTCTCGGTGAAGGTGTACTTGTAAGTCCCTTCTCTCAGCCCTTTCACCAGTTGGGATAGAGCCATGGATTCGGGGAAGGGGTTAGAGGCTTTCGCGACCACCCTTAGTCCTAGTTCCGAGGCCTTATGGAGGATATCATCAGTCGTCTTCGATGTCGTCTTAGAGGATTCAGGGTTCAACTTCTCGGGAGTTTTGGGGATAGAAGTCCGCCCGGTTGGGGGCTTTACTTTTGGTGCCTCTCTTCTTCCCGCGCGAATGCGGCGGGGACGTGAGGCATCCGTGGAAGATTCTTGTTTGTTAACGGGTTCGGGTTCGTAGGCGGCGGGACATACTTTTTGGAAGCCGTGCCGCGAAGATAGGTGCCGAGAGGACATCGTCGGGGGCGTCGACTTCCGGCATGCCGTTTCTTCTGAGCATGTCGTTTAAGTGTTTCAAATACGTGCCTGGTGAGGTGCCCATGTTGAGAAGATGCGCGTGAATGACGCATGTCAGCAGGGTCAGGCTGTTCGAGTTTTCGAGGACAATTTCTGTTGGTCTGCGTAGGGCACGAGCCTCTTCGAGGGACTGTGTGACTGCTGTTCTGTATGGTTGCAGATCTTTGGCGGCAGATTCTTCCTGTGTTTTTCCTTCCTTAGTCGGATGGCCGCCGCCGCCTCCTTAGGACACGCCATTGCAGTTAATGCACCTTTTTCTTGTGGCTGTGCATTCGTTCCACTCGTGTCCTACTGCTGCGCATTCGGAGCAATACAAACAATGGTGTTCTTGGGCGGGCAGTCTTGGAGGGGTGAGCGTCGAATTTATAACAATTAAAACAGGTCAGGACATTTACAAATTCGTCCACGGTGATCTGTGAGGGAGTCACGATCATCTGGAAGAGTAATAGTCCTGACTCAGCTGCTTTACGCGCCATCTCCAGGGTCTTGAATGCTACTTTGACCACGTGGGTAGGCTTTGATTTTCGTTACTTCCTCTACCTCAGCCCCCTCAATTTCCTCAAAGACAACAACTGGCTCTGATATCGGGGGGCACCTGGATAAGTATGCCCCATCACGACGTTTTCGTGACAGGTACCAGTAGCTTCGATGCGTCTTCCTCCTCGCATACGGTGGTGAACGTAGGGTGCTCACCGTAAATTCGAATGAAGGGCACACGTGCCCTCATGGAAATTTCCGAGATGATGAAACTCCTCGTTGCTTTCTTCGTTGCAGCTTTTATCCGGATTCGTGTTTGTCTTCGGGGCGTAGGGGTCGCCATCTTGTGATAGTAAGTGTGCCAAGAGAGGGGTCGCCAGGGGTCAGCCATCAGGCAGGAAGGGAGAGGGGGTGAGGATGGTGGTGTATGAAATCGGTTCTTGCCGCATCTGCTGCGGGGAATGACTCATGACGGACTTATGAGCGCCGCCTCCCCGCAGGCTTGGATATCGGGATTGCAGTTTCCGTACGAGGATACGGGGTGAATGAGAGTCGCACCGTAGTCTTGGGAAACCTCTAGCCCTGATATGCATTCCCCACGAAAGGGGTGTCATGCCAAGGGTCGAGTGCAATTCCGGATGTAGTTCGAACGAACCCTGATCTAGTCCACAACGGCTAAGTCTCAGACCTCCTTCGTCAGATCCTATTGATCCAAACATCGATAGACGGGTTCTAGTGAAAGGCCCAAACCTGCCTCTCTGGCGCGGCCCCAGCAAGCCCTGGATCTCTAGTGGTGAGACATACTACTGCGGAGTGCGTTCAAAGAAGAAACGGCGACTTATTTCCGCGATGTCCTGGGTCTCTAGTGGTGACCTATACTACTGTGGAGTACGTGCAGCGAAGAAAAAGAAACGATGATTTATTTCTGCGATGTCCGAGCGAAATCAGTGCTGCTCGAATTAGACTGCCAGTGGCAAGATGTTCTGGTTGATAAAACTCGCGTTCCCTTTCGGGAAGTGATTCTGGGCAAGCGCGAAGCGGACGAGAGTGGAGGAGTCTCGAGAAAAATTTCCCTCCGACTTTGCCACCCTTGCCGGTGCGAGTTTCAGTAAGCGAGAGTGAGAGAGAGAATGTAACGTAGCGAGCAGTCATCTTTAGTGAATGGATGGAGCTCTATTTCTTTAGAATGATAATTTCCAAAATATTTACGTTTAGTTTTTAAGATTTCTTCTTTAACTAAGATTATTACTCCGTGAATAGTTTAGTTGCATCGTTAAATAAAATTTTCTATTTAAGTGCGCTTATTAAGTAAGCACGCTTTCTTTTTAATTCCAAAATTTACGCCTTGTGGAAGGTTCGATTCAGCGTCAGAAAGACTATATTTTAAGAGATTATGAACTTTACAACAGTAAAGGAATTTTCAAGATTTCTATGTACAGTATATTACTTTCATATTGATCAAGTAAGCGTTGTAAGAATTTAACAATTGAATAAAACCAAGTTATTCAGTAGAGATTTTAGGAAGAGGACATTTTTAATTGAAGTTTTTGTGGTTTTCTCGAGTTCAGTTTCTTTTTCAGAATCTCTCTCTCTTCACAATATAAAATTTGTATTCGAGCGTTGAATTTTCATCCTTAGTCGTTTCATCATAAAATTTAAAGTTGGGGAAATCTGCGGCTCATTGGTTTAGACGAAAATAATAATAAGTGATGAATCTAAATTTCAACAATGTTCTAATAAAGAATAAGCGTTTGAATGCAGTGCTGATTCAGTGAATGTAAAGCCATGTTCCAGTTTCATTTAAAATTTAAAAAAGTGTTACATCCCGAAGTTGGCAGAAAGTACAGCGAAACTAATTATTCAGCTATTTTTATATAACAAAAACGTTTCCAAAGAATGAAAAAAAAAATGTATTAAAAGCGAATCCTTTCTCAAATTCAAAAAATTTTATATTCGAAAATGTTTTACTTTAATAATGAAAAATTAGCAGGCAACATTAACAAGAATGCGCGAAGACGTTTCAGCTCGAATGAATCGGCAGACTTCGCCAATAACGGCCGCGTGCCGTTCTTGAAACGAGCGGTAACTGTTAAATCTGGTAAATCTTTCAACGGGACAAACGTCAAACGCCGATTCCTTAAGTTGAACGTCTATTACGTGAATGGGAATTACTTTATCCAGAGCATCCTCTACAGCCACAATGCACACATTCCACAATTTTACCCTGCAAAAAGAGAAAGGATGAATAGAAGCAACATGAAAATAATGACATCATCAATTTGGGTTAATATGTTGAAGAAATAAATTTTAAAATACTATAAAAAGAAAATTACGCGCAATTAAAATGTTCATAAAGGAGGAAAAATTCTTTTTTCCAGTACTTCCGTTACTTCCACTAATTCTCCACCAGGAAAATACACTAAAGAGTACTTACAAAAACTATTTTTCTTCTTAAGCTCTTATTCATTATAAAAAATTAGCTTAATAAACTCATTCTGAATGGGATAGCTCCGGTTGTAAAGATAAACACCAATTGTGTTCTTAAAAGTCCTTGCTTTTCCTATTACTATAACTCAGCAGACACCGACGAGTCAAATTTTAAAAGCTCAAGTTTGTTTAGTTACGCTAAGACATGATAGATTACTAAGGTTAAAATGAATGCGAAGAATAGCAGTCGGTCTGTATACGAGTAGGGAACATTTTTGTTGCTAAAACGAGTATGGAACGCGGTTGTTTCATGAAGTGACTGACTTTCCCGATCATTTTGATGCCCTCCGTCTTACAACTCGAAGCGGCCTTTAGTCTGATAAATTTATCTATGTTCAATAATTAAAAATAAAAACACCCCTGTACAATTTTAAGACAAAACATGGACGCAAAATTACCTAATAATTTACAACTCTGCATCACAATTGCGAACAAACGCAAGGTATCAACATCATTTGAAGGCGTTTGAAAAAAAATAAATAAATAAACAAGCGATGTAATTCTTGCATTAACTCGGGCCTACGAAAGACTCCGATAAACTCCATAGGAATTTCACAAAAGAAAAACAAATAATAATAATAATAATAATGCGTACAATACATAAATTAAAAAATAAATAAAACTGAACTTGGTGCAGTTGTCCTGCATTTGAGTGAACTTGCTCGCAGTATTTGGTACCAATAAAACAACGGGTAGCACAGCGCCACTTCCATTTAGTACAAAAAATTAAAGTATGCTAAGTTTTGAGAAGACAAAATGCCCAGTGACGAAGCGTGTATCATCAGTCAAATTTCATATTTACTTAGTTACATAATTAACCATTATAAATGCAAAGAGGCGAATCAGTTGGGAGCCCATAAATTAGAACAGCTCTCGGGTTAGAAGAAATCCTACCCATTGCGCTAACTCCCGGATTATAATTACCAGCACCATCGGTAGTCGAACCCCCGACCTCAGTGTCTTCACTTAGCTTATAGGAAACCGGTGTTACCCACTAAGCTACGGACGGTAAAGAATGAAAAAGAGGGAATGGGTGTACGATGGATAAATAATAAGAATGTGCAGCTAAACAGGAACATCAAATATAGTAATGTGTCGTCATATAGACAAATTAGTGAAATGGTTTACACACAGACAAAGTAGGCCAATAAATCACGGGTCTGTAAAACGGGGTGAAAGGCAATAAATAGACCATATTTCAACGTTAACATGGTGTATTTTGTTTTCAAAACTGCGGCTATTCTTTTCGTAGAAATGGCATTTAAACGAAAGCCTCGCAAAATAACTCGCTCCTAGAGACTACCACTTAAAATTTGCCGACATTCGTCTTTGATTTTAAATCCATAAACGATTGTCCATGGATGGCAGTTTGTAAGGCTCAGTGTGCCGATAATCAGCAGCCAGTACATACGTCAATCTTTTCATCCGCTGATCAATCATTCTTGAAATGGCCCGCTCATTCGGCTCGCCCAAACACGAGTCTCTATCAAGTGTTGAACATCTCTCATTTTCGTTCGGGCGTATACCATATGCTGAAGTTGTCCCCAAACAAAATCACCGACTGAATTAAGGTCTGGCACTACTACGTGACCAGAGTTCTGGTATTATCGCAATGTGAAACTACAATTGCAAGCTCTGGGAACACGTTCTTACAAATCTTTCGTTCAATAATTATTTCTGTAGATATATTCCACGGAAAGAGTTACAGTTACAAGGAGTTACAAGGAAAAGAAGTACCTCAAAAGGCCTTGCGGCCCATACCGAGGAGGTACCAATGGCAACGGGTGCCAGGGAAAATTTTGTCTTTCAAACTATGCTAGCAGTAGTAGAAAACTGGATAGAAAAGTAGAAGGCTCTCTCCCCACCCTCCGCTCCCTCCCTGCCAGAGGCAGGTACGGAAAAGGTTGAAGAAAATACCTTGACCCTGGAAAAGTAGCCAGGAAATTTTACAGGAAAGTGGAGAATATATAATAGCTCTATATTTAGCTTGCTCACAGAGACACCGAGCAAGCGAACTCCTGCAGAGTTTTCTGAGGTTTTAATCTTAAACTATGAGTGTGTTCTGTACTTTGTCTAGCCTATTTTTAAACAGATTTACACTTTGACTGGAAACATCCTCTGAGGGAAGTTGGTTCCAGATATCAACTATTTTACAGGAAAAGAAATTTCCGCAGACTGAGGTCCTAAATGTCTTTACACACTCAAATAGTGTGCAAGATTTCGTCTAACCTTTTCTTGAACTGATCCACAGAGGAACTGTTCACAACTTCCGAAGGTAACCTGTTCCATGTGTCACAGATCTTATACGTAACGTAATTCCCACACACTAGTCCTAAACCGTTTCAAATCCAACTTCCAACCATTGTTGCGAGTTGGGTTATCATTTAAACTAAACATACTTCTAAAATCGACATCGTTGAACCCTCGTAAGAGCTTGAAAACCTCGATCAGTTGACCGCGCAGCCTCCGAGTTTCAAGCGAAAACAAGTTCAGGGCGCGTAACCGTCGATTGTAGCCCATATGCCTAACGGAAGGGATCACTTTGTGGCCCTCGCCTGCACTCGCTCCAGCCTCTCAATATCTTTCCTGAGGGTGGGCGACCAGAACTGCACAGCATACTCCAGGTACGGCCGAACAAGGGAATTGTACAGTGAGAGCACAATCTCCTTGTTCCGAAACTGAAATTGCCTCCTGATATAACCCAATAGTTTCTGGGCTTTCTTTTCCATCTCTACACACTGTTTCGTAAACTTAAGGTCGCTGCTAATTAGCACACCCAAGTCCTTTTCTAAATCAGTCACCTCGATATTACTGCCCAACATCGAGTAGTCCGACTTGGGATTGGCGTAGCCAATGTGCATCACTTTGCATTTACCCAAGTTAAACGGCATTTGCCATTTTTCGGACCACTCTCCTATCCTACCTAGGTCCGCACGCAGTTCCTCGATCGCTTCGGGCGTCCCAACATTGGCCCCAAGCTTGGTGTCATCAGCGAATTTGGCGATCCGACTGACGATGCCACCGTCGATATCATTTATGTAAATGGTAAACAACAGTGGCCCCAAAACGGAACCCTGAGGAACCCCACTAGTGACCGAGGCCCAACCCGAACTAGCCCCTTTAATTACCACCCTCTGCCGCCTATTCCTTAGCCAGTTTTCAATCCACCTACCTATTTCCCCACCGATACCCAGCGCGCGCACTTTCGCCATTAGCCGGCGGTGAGGTACCTTATCAAAGGCTTTCTGAAAGTCGAGATAAAGTATATCAATCGCCCTACTCTTATCGTACTCACTCAACATGACGTGGAAAAACTCGAGCAAGTTGGTGAGACACGACCTATGCCGTCTAAACCCATGTTGGGAGTCCCCAAGCAGCTTGTAGGAATCCAAATGGTCAACGATTCTATCAGCTATTATCCTTTCTAATAATTTACCTACAACTGAAGTGAGACTAATAGGACGATAGTTCCCTGGACTTTCGTGATCCCCTTTCTTAAAGATAGGGGTCACGTTGGCCTCTCTCCAGTCACCAGGCACCTGGCCCATCTCCAACGATTTGTTGAAGACTGTAGCCAGGTGGGGAGCCACCTGGTCGCGCACTTCTCGCAAAACACTGGGAGAAACTGGTCTGGCCCAGGAGCCTTAAACGCGCTCAGTTTGTCTATTCTATGAGCAACGACTGTCGCGGTACATCTAACACTATCCAGGTCAGCACCTTCGTGCCTCACAGCTGGCTCGGGGATGACGCGGGTATCCTCCCTGGTGAACACTCCCGCAAAGTACTCATTAAGCACCTTAGCGATGTCCGCGTCGGAGGTCCGCAGAACGCCGCTTCCGTCCTTTAAAGGACCTATCATGCTTCTAATAGGCTTTCTACTATTAACATAACTGAAGAACTCCTTAGGGTTCCTCTTGCAGAGGCTTGCCACCCGTAGTTCTTCGTTACGTTTCGCTAGCCTAACCTTCGCCTTCACTTCCCTACACAGGCGGACATACGCTTCAGTGTTCTCGTGGGAACGATTGGCCTTCGCCCTCCTATACACTACTTTCCTATTTCGGATAGCCGAAGCGATGCCACGATTGAACCACTTAGGCTGCGTTGAAGCAGGGGTGACCGGTTTTGAGGGTATGGCAGCAGACTGCAGCACCATAAACTCATCCCGGAATGCACTCCACACTCCCTCAACATCGCCGCCAACCTCTAACCCCATCTCTCCTACGCTATCCCTGAGGCTAACAAAGTTCGCCCGCCGGAGATCGAGCTTACTGCCTCTCGAGTTACTACGCTTCACCCGAGGGACGCACACACGGAACCTAATAAGACTGTGATCACTCCCGCCCAACGATTCGTCAACGGTGAGGCCAGTGACGAGGTTGTCTTCGGTCGTGAACACTAAGTCCAGAACGCTTTCGCCTCGTGTAGGCTCGTTGACCCACTGAGTGAGGAAGTTCTCATCAGCAAAGTCAACTAGCCTCCTCCCTTCAGCATCGGCAGTCCTGTTTTCCCACTTTATGCCCGACAGTTGAAGTCTCCTAAAACTACACACACCCTATCCCCTAGCAGGCTACTGAGTTCGGTGTACAGGGCTGTATCCTCCTCGAGGAGGAGATGCGGAGGTCTGTACACCAAGATTAACCTATAGTTCGTCCCTCCCACGTTCAGATCGACGCCAAGCAGCTCCCGTTCCGACCGGAACTGGCAGTCAACCGGGAGAGAGAGAGAAGAGAGAGAGAGAGAGAGAAGAGAGAGAGAGAGAGAGAGAGAGAGAAGAGAGAGAGAGAGAGAGAGAGAGAGAGAGAGAGAGAGAGAGAGAGAGAGAGAGGGAGAGAGAGAGAGAGAGAGAAGAGAGAGAGAGAGAGAGAGGAGAGAGAGAGAGAGAGAGAAGAGAGAGAGAGTGTTACAAGGAAAAGAAGTACCTCAAAAGGCCTTGCGGCCCATACCGAGGAGGTACCAATGGCAACGGGTGCCACGGAAAATTTTCTACACACTCAAAGAGTGTGCAAAATTTGGTCTAACCTTTTCTTGAACTGATCCACAGAGGAACTGTTCACAACTTCCGAAGGTAACCTGTTCCATGTGTCACAGATCTTATACGTAACGTAATTCCCACACACACTAGTCCTAAACCGTTTCAAATCCAACTTCCAACCATTGTTGCGAGTTGGGTTATCATTTAAACTAAACATACTTTTAAAATCGACATCGTTGAACCCTCGTAAGAGCTTGAAAACCTCGATCAGTTGACCGCGCAGCCTCCGAGTTTCAAGCGAAAACAAGTTCAGGGCGCGTAACCGTCGATTGTAGCCCATATGCCTAACGGAAGGGATCAACTTTGTGGCCCTCGCCTGCACTCGCTCCAGCCTCTCAATATCTTTCCTGAGGGTGGGCGACCAGAACTGCACAGCATACTCCAGGTACGGCCGAACAAGGGAATTGTACAGTGAGAGCACAATCTCCTTGTTCCGAAACTGAAATTGCCTCCTGATATAACCCAATAGTTTCTGGGCTTTCTTTTCCACCTCTACACACTGTTTCGTAAACTTAAGGTCGCTGCTAATTAGCACACCCAAGTCCTTTTCTAAATCAGTCACCTCGATATTACTGCCCAACATCGAGTAGTCCGACTTGGGATTGGCGTAGCCAATGTGCATCACTTTGCATTTACCCAAGTTAAACGGCATTTGCCATTTTTCGGACCACTCTCCTATCCTACCTAGGTCCGCACGCAGTTCCTCGATCGCTTCGGGCGTCCCAACATTGGCCCCAAGCTTGGTGTCATCAGCGAATTTGGCGATCCGACTGACGATGCCACCGTCGATATCATTTATGTAAATGGTAAACAACAGTGGCCCCAAAACGGAACCCTGAGAGAGAGAGAGAGAGAGAGAGAGGAGAGAGAGAGAGAGAGAGAGAGTTACAAGGAGTTACAAGGAAAAGAAGTACCTCAAAAGGCCTTGCGGCCCATACCGAGGAGGTACCAATGGCAACGGGTGCCAGGGAAAATTTTGTCTTTCAACTATGCTAGCAGTAGTAGAAAACTGGATAGAAAAGTAGAAGGCTCTCTCCCCCCTCCCTCCCTGCCAGAGGCAGGTACGGAAAAAGGTTGAAGAAAATACCTTGACCCTGGAAAAGTAGCCAAGGAAATTTTACAGGAAAGTGGAGAATATATAAATAGCTCTATATTTAGCTTGCTCACAGAGACCGAGCAAGCGAACTCCTGCAGTTGGTTCCAGATATTAACTATTTTATAGGAAAAGAAATTTCCGCAGACTGAGGTCCTAAATGTCTTTACACACTCAAATAGTGTGCAAGATTTCGTCTAACCTTTTCTTGAACTGATCCACAGAGGAACTGTTCACAACTTCCGAAGGTAACCTGTTCCATGTGTCACAGATCTTATACGTAACGTAATTCCCACACACACTAGTCCTAAACCGTTTCAAATCCAACTTCCAACCATTGTTGCGAGTTGGGTTATCATTTAAACTAAACATACTTCTAAAATCGACATCGTTGAACCCTTGTAAGAGCTTGAAAACCTCGATCAGTTGACCGCGCAGCCTCCGAGTTTCAAGCGAAAACAAGTTCAGGGCGCGTAACCGTCGATTGTAGCCCATATGCCTAACGGAAGGGATCAACTTTGTGGCCCTCGCCTGCACTCGCTCCAGCCTCTCAATATCTTTCCTGAGGGTGGGCGACCAGAACTGCACAGCATACTCCAGGTACGGCCGAACAAGGGAATTGTACAGTGAGAGCACAATCTCCTTGTTCCGAAACTGAAATTGCCTTCGATATAACCCAATAGTTTCTGGGCTTTCTTTTCCACCTCTACACACTGTTTCGTAAACTTAAGGTCGCTGCTAATTAGCACACCCAAGTCCTTTTCTAAATCAGTCACCTCGATATTACTGCCCAACATCGAGTAGTCCGACTTGGGATTGGCGTAGCCAATGTGCATCACTTTGCATTTACCCAAGTTAAACGGCATTTGCCATTTTTCGGACCACTCTCCTATCCTACCTAGGTCCGCACGCAGTTCCTCGATCGCTTCGGGCGTCCCAACATTGGTGGTGTCATCAGCGAATTTGGCGATCCGACTGACGATGCCACCGTCGATATCATTTATGTAAATGATAAACAACAGTGGCCCCAAAACGGAACCCTGAGGAACCCCACTAGTGACCGAGGCCCAACCCGAACTAGCCCCTTTAATTACAACCCTCTGCCGCCTATTCCTCAGCCAGTTTTCAATCCACCTACCTATTTCACCACCGATACCCAGCGCGCGCACTTTCGCCATTAGCCGGCGGTGAGGTACCTTATCAAAGGCTTTCTGAAAGTCGAGATAAAGTATATCAATCGCCCTACTCTTATCGTACTCACTCAACATGACGTGGAAAAACTCGAGCAAGTTGGTGAGACACGACCTATGCCGTCTAAACCCATGTTGGGAGTCCCCAAGCAGCTTGTACGAATCCAAATGGTCAACGATCCTATCAGCTATTATCCCTTCTAATAATTTACCTACAACTGAAGTGAGACTAATGGGACGATAGTTCCCTGGACTTTCGTGATCCCCTTTCTTAAAGATAGGGGTCACGTTGGCTTCCCTCCAGTCACCAGGCACCTGGCCCATCTCCAACGATTTGTTGAAGACTGTAGCCAGGTGGGGAAGCACCTGGTCGCGCACTTCTCGCAACACTCTGGGGAGAAACTGGTCTGGCCCAGGAGCCTTAAACGCGCTCAGTTTGTCTATTCTATCGGCAACGACTGTCGCGGTACATCTAACACTATCCAGGCCAGCACCTTCGTGCCTCACGCCTGGCTCGGGGATGACGCGGGTATCCTCCCTGGTGAACACTCCCGCAAAGTACTCATTAAGCACATTAGCGATGTCCGCGTCGGAGGTCCGCAGAACGCCGCTTCCGTCCTTTAACGGACCTATCATGCTTCTAATTGGCTTTCTACTATTAAAATAACTGAAGAATTCCTTAGGGTTCCCCTTGCAGAGGCTTGCCCCGCGTAGTTCTTCGTTACGTTTCGCTAGCCTAACCTTCGCCTTCACTTCCCTACACAGGCGGACATACGCTTCAGTGTTCTCGTGGGAACGATTGGCCTTCGCCCTCCTATACGCTACTTTCCTATTTCGGATAGCCGAAGCGATGTCACGATTGAACCACTTAGGCTGCGTTGAAGCAGGGGTGACCGGTTTTGAGGGTATGGCAGCAGACTGCAGCACCATAAACTCGTCCCGGAATGTACTCCACACTCCCTCAACATCGCCGCCAACCTCTAACCCCATCTCTCCTACGCTATCCCTGAGGCTAACAAAGTTCGCCCGCCGGAGATCGAGCTTACTGCCTCTCGAGTTACTACGCTTCACCCGAGGGACGCACACACGGAACCTAATAAGACCGTGATCACTCCCGCCCAATGATTCGTCAACGGTGAGGCGAGTGCCGAGGTTGTCTTCGGTCGTGAATACCAAGTCTAGAACGCTTTCGCCTCGTGTAGGCTCGTTGACCCACTGAGTGAGGAAGTTCTCATCAGCAAAGTCAACTAGCCTCCTCCCTTCAGCATCGGCAGTCCTGTTTTCCCACTTTATGCCGCGACAGTTGAAGTCTCCTAAAACTACACACACCCTATCCCCTAGCAGGCTACTGAGTTCGGTGTACAGGGCTGTATCCTCCTCGAGAGAGAGAGAGTTACAAGGAGTTACAAGGAAAAGAAGTACCTCAAAAGGCCTTGCGGCCCATACCGAGGAGGTACCAATGGCAACGGGTGCCAGGGAAAATTTTGTACACACTCAAATAGTGTGCAAGATTTGGTCTAACCTTTTCTTGAACTGATCCACAACTTCCGAAGGTAACCTGTTCCATGTGTCACAGATCTTATACATAAAGTAATCCCCACACACACTAGTCCTAAACCGTTTCAATTCCAACTTCCAACCATTGTTGCGAGTTGGGTTATCATTTAAACTAAACATACTTCTAAAATAGACATCGTTGAACCCGCGTAAGAGCTTGAAAACCTCGATCAGTTGACCGCGCAGCCTCCGAGTTTCAAGCGAAAACAAGTTCAGGGCGCGTAACCATCGATTGTAGCCCATATGCCTAACGGAAGGGATTAACTTTGTGGCCCTCGCCTGCACTCGCTCCAGCCTCTCAATATCTTTCCTGAGGGTGGGCGACTAGAACTGCACAGCATACTCCAGGTGCGGCCGAGCAAGGGAATTGTACAGTGAGAGCACAATCTCCTTGTTCCGAAACTGAAATTGCCTCCTGATATAACCCAATAGTTTCTGGGCTTTCTTTTCCACCTCTACACACTGTTTCCTAAACTTAAGGTCGCTGCTAATTAGCACACCCAAGTCCTTTTCTAAATCAGTCACCTCGATATTACTACCCAACATCGAGTAGTCCGACTTGGGATTGGCGTAGCCAATGTGTATCACTGCATTTACCCAAGTGGCCCCAAAACGGAACCCTGAGGAACCCCACTAGTGACCGAGGCCCAACCCGAACTAGCCCCTTTAATTACAACCCTCTGCCGCCTATTCCTCAGCCAATTTTCAATCCACCTACCTATTTCCCCACCGATACCCAGCGCGCGCACTTTCTCCATTAGCCGGGGGTGAGGTACCTTATCAAAGGCTTTCTGAAAGGCGAGATAAAGTATATCAATCCCCCTACTCTTATCATACTCGCCCAACATGACGTGGAAAAACTCGAGCAAGTTGGTGAGACACGACCTATGCCGTCTAAACCCATGTTGGGAGTCCTCAAGCAGCTTGTACGAATCCAAATGGTCAACGATCCTATCCGCTATTATCCCCTCTAATAATTTACCTACAACTGAAGTGAGACTAATGGGACGATAGTTCCCTGGACTTTCGTGATCCCCTTTCTTAAAGATACGGGTCACGTTGGCTTCCCTCCAGTCACCAGGCACCTGGTCCATCTCCAACGATTTGTTGAAGACTGTAGCCAGGTGGGGAGCCACCTGGTCGCGCACCTCCCGCAACACTCTGGGGAGAAACTGGTCTGGCCCAGGAGCCTTAAACGCGCTCAGTTTGTCTATTCTATCGGCAACGACTGTCGCGGTACATCTAACACTATCCAGGCCAGCACCTTCGTGCCTCACGCCTGGCTCGGGGATGACGCGGGTATCCTCCATGGTGAACACTCCCGCAAAGTACTCATTAAGCACATTGGCGATGTCCGCGTCGGAGGTTCGCAGAACGCCGCTTCGGTCCTTTAACGGACAGGACCTATCATGCTTCTAATGGGCTTTCTACTATTAACATAACTGAAGAACTCCTTAGGGTTCCCCTTGCAGAGGCTTGCCACCCATAGTTCTTCGTTACGTTTCGCTAGCCTAATCTTCGCCTTCACTTCCCCACACAGGCGGACATACGCTTCAGTGTTCTGGGAACGATTGGCCTTCGCCCTCCTATACGCTACTTTCCTATTTCGGATAGCCGAAACGATGTCACGATTGAACCACTTAGGCTGCGTTAGAATAGTGGTTTTTCCACAGCTTTGCAATTTCATCCTCCACCGACACCCCATCGATTGTCGGAGGGAGGACATTTTTGACACCCGTTTGATTCTTAACAAATTTCCAAAACTTGTTATTATCGTTATTTATGCTTTTGATGCTCGAATAGACTCTTCTTCCTGTTCACATCGCCTTATGGCCGCCTTATACTGACCCTGACTTCTACACATATTCAAGTATACTGGTCCTAATCTGGGTCTACCATGAAAGCACCACAAATCATAGGTGTCTTTCGATTCCCTCTTCAGGGGGCAATAAAATCATTCCATCCAGGAATAATCTTAGTATGATAGTTGTAAGATTTAATCAGGGGGCTTCCTGCTTCTGTCAACAGGGATATTATCTTACTATAATACCTATCTATGAGTTTACAGTGAGAATCATTTGAGCAAGGATTATTACAGGCAAGGTGCAAAATTTCTAAATTATTAGAGGTGACTTGTTCTGTCTTTGTATTCTATTCTCTGCTGCATCGTAACATTGGACCAATCAACGCGATTATTCTTACCTATTAAATTCTTGTTGTCGTGTTGCGCATAAATTGGTAATGTTAATTAATATTTCCAATGGTCTATGCCAGATATATATAGATAGATATATATAGATATATATATATATATATATGGGGGGGTGAAAGGTATCTAGATTTCTTTCAGAATAGACCACTAAGGAAAATATTAAAGTATAACACAAATATCTGCATAATCTCTATTGAAGGAGGACTTTTTTCAATATCTTCACAATTTAACAGGATTAACTCAATCCACAACTACCAAAAATGTTGAAACTTTTGATACTAATGAAAATTTCCACCTCTGTTGTTAAATAAGGCCCTGACAATATAGAAACCTGAAAACTTTCAATGAGAAATTTCTTCAATCCCATAAATTCCATAGGCTTATTTGACCCTTAAAGGAATTTAATACAGTCCAAAAACAGACTGTCAAAGGCAAGGGTAATAAGAAGAAAATTATGTAAAGCAGCCACTTCAAAAAGGAGGTCTGAGCCCATCTTAAGTTCTCTTTTTACAAATACTTGCTATTTTTAGTTGGAAGGGGCATTTGGTTTTTAGTCAGTGGGGCATTTTAGTTTTACTTTGGTCATACTAAGGTAGAAAGAAAGGGTGGAACTCTACAAATGAAAACTGTTAAAATAAACAGCACACTTATTTTTGTATTGTCCATACGTCTCAGTTTTTGAACAATCAAACATTAATATCAGCCTCTCTCATCTCAGTTCATACCTATTTATTATTATTATTGTTTGTAAATAAAATAAGTCTCATGAATGGAAGATTATCTAAACTGAATTAAAAAGTATTATAGTAAGTAAATTAACCTAATGTGAGAAATGACACGATTAGACTGATCCAATTTTGTGAATAAGACGAGACATTTTTCTACTCAATGTTCCTATCCAACTGTAAATTACTTTCATTATTTATCTTTCATAACCCAATTCTCTCGCCTTCGTTTTTATTCTTTATCTACCATGAAACTGGCACTGGTAGTTCAATGGGTAACATCACTTGCTTATCAGCGAAGTGAAGACACTGAGGTCAGGGGTTCAACTACTGATGATGATGATGATAATGATGATAATGATGATAATAATCCAGAAGTTAGCGCAATGTGCCAGATTTGTCTGACATGAGAAGTGTGTCAGGATGTGGCTTCCCTTACTCATCAGTATCATGCAAACCTTTGATTCATTCGCACCTTTGTATTCATAATAAAATATTTTACCATATAAAGTACTGTACATAAAATTTGACTACTCTCATGATTCTCTTTGTGACTGCAATTAAATTTTCATTTAATTTATTTCTGTGAAAATTATCCACTATTGACCATTATTTTTATTACAATAATCAATATTCAAACTTCCCAATAAAAGTAATCTTATGACATCATAAATCTTACATTATTGTAACCAACCCACTCGTGCTAAATAGAAAAACCACATACTCTTAATTAGTGCCTCCCATACAGCTTAAAGTTTTAAAGTTATATATATATATATATATATATTTTTTTTTTAGTTCAGGAAGAACCGATTCGCCTCTATTTAAAGGGCATATCTCAGCGGAAAAATAAAGAAAAAGTGAGAGGAAAGACAGAGGAAAAAGAAAGGGTGGAGGGGACAGTCGAAGTGGAAAAAGACCAAGGATGACAAGGACTGCAGGGTTGAGCCCCATCATCCTTGGGTGCTAGGGCCGGGAGGGCGCACGTGAAACCTCAGGAACAAGCACGTACAAACGAGCACAAAGAGCACGAGCTTAGAACCCCCTTGCGGGGATATATATATATATATATATATATATATATATAATATATATATATATATATACCCGCAAGGGGGTTCTAAGCTCGTGCTCTTGAGTGCTCTTTGTGCTCGTTTGTATGTGCTTGTTCCTGGAGGTTTCACGTGCGCCCTCCCGGCCTAGCACCCAAGGATGATGGGGCTCGACCCTGCAGTCCTTGTCATCCTTGGTCTTTTTCCACTTCGACTGTCCCCTCCACCCTTTCTTTTTCCTCTGTCTTTCCTCTCACTTTTTCTTTGTTTTTCCGCTGAGATATGCCCTTTAAATAGAGGCGAATCGGTTCTTCCTGAACTAAAAAAAAAAAAAAAAAAAAAAAAAAAATATATATATATTATATATAATATATATATATATATATAATATATATAAATTATATATATATATATGGGAATGAACTCAGAATGGTCCCCTGAGTTTTTTTATGATACACACAGACAGTGCATGGAACAAGGAACTCTTCTGGGAAAATTAAATCCACTATAGTCCGAATAAGTAATGGTAAATGACAAATACCATAGTTTTTCTTTTTCATGATGCTAGCCCGACGTGGGCAACGGGTCACTCTTTGCGAGTGACCCGTTGCCCACGTCGGGCTAGCATCATGAAAAAGAAAAACTATGGTATTTGTCATTTACCATTACTTATTCGGACTATAGTGGATTTAATTTTCCCAGAAGAGTTCCTTGTTCCATGCACTGTCTGTGTGTATCATATATATATATATATATAATATGGGATGAATTTCACAATTAGAAACGTAAAATGAATGAACCCTTGTGGGTTTGCATTTTATATATATACAGTAGACTCACAACTTACGCGGATTTTTCTTACGCGGTTTCAACTATACGCGGGTTATAATTCTACAATTTTGGTGCTTTACGGCAGCGTACACACGTCTCACCTTCATCCGCATTCACAACACCATGGAGGATGGCACTAACAAGAGTGTTATGGCATGCTGGAAGGAATTCAACATTGCCAATTGCATCACTTTTGTGTTATAGGTATGTTATATGTATAACAGTTACAATATATAGTGATTTAAGGGCGATTTAGGGGATTTTTTTTTGGTTTCTGACTTTACACGGTTTTTGGCCTTACGCAGGGTCCCAGTAACATAACCCCCGCATAAGTTGCGAGTCTACTGTATATATATTTATATATACACCCTGGGTAGCCGAGTGGTTAAGATGCTGGGCTGTTGATCAGGTGGTGGTGAGATCAAGCCCAGGAGAGGACTTTGTAATTTCTGACCACCTGTGGTGGGTTGTGGTTCAGATTCTACGTTAAGCTGTAGGTCTAAGGTGGGGGCAACCACCTTGATTGTCTGAATGAAATCCACAATCAAGAAATCATTATGTTTATGAAAAGTTAATGTTATACAAATCATTCTAAGTAAAATGAATTCATTTAATCTGTACCTCTTCTAATTTTGCTTTGGGAACTCTACAGACGCAGTTGGTACCAAAATTAGTGTCTCTTGCCTGAATACAGCGGAGGCAACAAAGGTTTTCATAGCCCTGTTTCCGCCATTTAGCAATCAAGTTCTGGTCTGCAATTTTCTCCTTCAGGCAGTAATCATACAGTTCTGAAATAAGTGTCATTCATACTGAGAGGTTATCAACATATTCATAAGAGTTTTACGGAGAACAAGACATTTACTGTACTGCAAATGACATTTCCTAATATTTACAATGATACAAATACAGAATCAACCCTCATATAAAGAGATCTCTCTTTAGGCCCACAAGATGGTTATGAGATAAAATGTGAAGTTACCTTTCCACAACATGAATAAGTAAATTACTTTTTAAATAAAACAATGCCTGAAAGCTGTAGCAGTGATGACAGGGTGCAATTAAATGTTACAACCAATAAGTTAAATAATAGCTTTAAATACTTGAGCATAGGAATAGATGACCCTTCAGAAAATGAACATGCAGGCAGGCTAATAAATCAAACAATACCCTTACATGGTAACAGGAAATTGTATAAAAAATGCCAAATGAGAAACAGGCCTATACACACTGGCCCTGCCATTCTCAGTGGGGTAGGTAGTGTGTTTGAACATAGTACCTAAGACTCCCATGGTGTGTAACAGCCCAAACCACGCTTAATCACTGCAGATGACGCATGGTCCTGATTTCAAAGACAGAGTATTGGGCCTTCCTTTATTCCTTCCATAAAGGAAGGCGACAGCAACACCAAATGCTACATTTATTCACCCATTCACAAACTATTTCCATTCCATTTAAATGAAGTAAAAGATGAAACCAAACCTCTGCTAATTGCTTTCCTTCTGTAGTACAAATCATAAATGTATCTTGACCTTTGGTGATGGATTCTAAAAATTGGCCACAAGGATTCAACCTTCCTTTTACCTTCATGCGATTCTGTTTCAGCTGAAATGTTCTAAAATTATTATTTTAACATCACTTATGCATTTTATTACTTCTAATTAAAATGAGGTAATATACAAAAAGATATACTCTATAAATGAAATGAACCTATCAATAATGTTCCAAAATTTTATTCTGCTAATGAGTGAATTATTTAGAAAATCAAGAAAGTCCTTGTTTAGTTATTAACACCTTTTCTATTTATTTTATGCACAAAGTTAATAATTACCACAAAAGTACCTTATAAAACTCATTCTCACCTTCTCTCATTTTTTGGTCTAATTCTTCAAGCGTTGGTTCAATGAGTTCCCATCCTTCTGGAGGAGGTTTACGACTTCTCCTAACTTTTGGCATCTCGACAACCAAATTTATTCTTTCTAATAATTTAGTTAATGATTGATATTAAATTAGCTGCAAAACAGAACACTGAATTAAAGATTACAGTGACACTGGAGGTAAAGGCAATTAATACTTTAAAAAACTTATCATATACTGTCCTAAGTTTTCTGGGTTAGTTCAGGTTTCTCTCTCTCTTTTTTTTAACGAGTGTCCTTCAGAAGAATGTAATAATAACAATGAAAAATGATGTATGACAAACTAACCAAAATTAAAAAAAATTCTTAATCTATGCAATGTTTACAGTGGTTATTAGACCTTCTTAAAACACAAGGAAATGACTGCCAATGGCATTCAAATATGCTACAGTGATCCCCCAACCTGCACAAATTCAGAGATAGGACGAGGACATTTCACTACCTTTTTTTTAATCTGCACAAGCTAGGATTCAAATATAGATCAGCACAAATTTTTTAAAATTGTGGTAACTACTAAAAAATGACAACACTTTTTCATGTATGCAGTACAATACATATGATACAATACTTGTGTAGCAGTAACCTGCCCAGTAGCTTATCTCTTGTATGACTGGCTAGTTTATATCAAGTCATCATTCTCACGCTCCTCTGGATTATTAGTCTTTTTATAGTGATACTTTTGAAATTTGTTTTTTGGGTCATTCCATGTCAGTTCAACGGAATTTTGGGTCAAAAAAATGTGACCATCACCAATTTTTTTGAAAATTGGCACACTTATAGATCTCAGTGAGAAAAACAGAATGGCATTTGTTTCAACACTTTAGGTCATATAGTTCCGGAGATATGGCCCTTCGAATTTGGTAAAAAAAAGGTCAATTTCCAAGGTCATACCATATTTCAACATGAAATATCTCAGCTCCTATTACACTTACAGAGACCATTTAAACGCTATTTTAAAGCTTTTAAGCAGATCTACAACTTTGTTTCTATTCATATTTTACCTCAGTGGTAAAAAAAAGTTGATCTTATTTTTTAATTTTGACCTTGTGTAGGTCATTTGATGTCACAACCAATTTTTTTTCTCCTTTCACCCAATTTTGGGTACACATGTCTACCCTAACCTAGAACAAGATTTTTAGTGTTGATTAAGTTAGTATAGATGCTACAGCCATTTCAGTGGACCATACCTACCTCCATTTTGACCAAGTACCTTTTTCCACCAAACTTTGGAGCACTGTTTCTTTAGAACTATTTGAGCTAGATTGTTGAGAAAAGTACCATTAGATTTGTCTCACTGAGATCTATAATGTCTGCTATTTTTAAGACAATTTGCCTTTTAATATGTATATTAAAATAACCTAGTCCTTTATTTTTACCAATTGAGTTATAAGAACCGATTCTTGTCTAGCTGGGTGAAACCATGAAAAGAGAGGCATCAACATAACTTTATATTTAAAAAAGGCAGTTATTAGGTATTTACAATATATTTTATGGAAGCCATTATTGTTACATTTATAATAATAATAAAGTATTTGTATATGCCTTTCAAGGTAATTATTTATCCTACCAAAGATTTGACCTTAGATAAAAACTGAGATCATTATTCAACAGCAAACAGTAAGAAAGAAAAACCTATAATAAGAGACTATATATATATATATTTAAGTATAACTAAATAAACTATCAAAGGTTTAATTGATCAATTACATCAGTTATAGCTCAAAAATCAATTACAATTACCTTTATTTTTATTTTATTTTGAATCAATTACAATTAATGGAAATTAGGATCAATTAATTAAAAATACAATTATAATTATTCATTGTATCCAACCCTGTTAAAAGCTATTTTTGCTTAGATGGCACAAATAAAATTTGGGACCTACTGATCTTGTTTCAGAGGTCTACAGCAAGAAAAAATGTGCAGTTTGATTTATAGATTGGAATAAATACAGATACCAAAAAAATCCTTGCTCCAAGGTTTAAATAAGCTTGTCTTCACATGGGTACATACTAGGGGTGTACCGGATCCAGTATCTGGCTGGATTTTAGATTCAGTTTTGGTTCCGGCTGGATCCAAGGTGAATCCGGCTGGATTTGCCAGATCTTGAAGATTTGCAAACAAAGGAAAAGAACAGCTGCATCTTTGTCATCCAAGTTAATTTTGTCCTAATTATGGCTTCCTTTATTATCAACTGCAACTGATGTAGGAAGCAAGATATGCTTGCTGAACCAATAAGTTCTATACCAAGCTGCATCTCGTACAATCAAATGAATTTTGTCTAGTGGAATTTTCCACTTGGTAAGCATAGATTGAAATGTCGCAGCAATGTTAATACCAGTATGGGAACCAGGGAAGTGTTTGCAATGAAGCACACAGTCTTTTTTGACAAAATCATCCGTAATCCAGTGAGCCATTAAAGATATAAATGACTCCTGTGAATACTGATTACTCCAAATATCCATTGTAAAACTTAAATACTGCACCTCAGAAATGTTGTTTACTACTGCAGCTTGCAGCTTTTTGTAGGATTGAGGTAACTTTGTTTCGGCGAAGTATTTTCTAGAGGGGATAAGATACTTGGGTTGCAGGTGGGCCATAAGCTCTATGAATCCCTGGTTTTCTGCGATTGTGAATGGTTGATTATCCATAGCAATCATATTCATTATCTTTTGGTGTATTATTTCTGACCTTTCATCATTAATGTCCCAAAGTTTTCTTGCTGAAAAACTCTCCATAATTGTTCTTTGCTCGTTAAGAGCTTCTATTTTTCTTTCTTTGGGTGTGGATGTGGAGTGTTCCAGTTCTGCTACAGTCTTAGGTTTTTCCACAAAATCACGGTGTTCTGATGAGATCGAAGCTTTAATGGATGACGACCGCACAGACATTCTTGTACATCAATGGGATGGTCACCTCAAGACAGAGAATTCCCAACCCCCTTGGAACTTGCATCAGAAATTTACCAAAAAATGGGTACCTACGTTACACATACCTATAATATAAGGTTGCAGTCCAAGGCCTTTTCAAACCATAAGGAAACCCTGCTCACTCAACCGAAGACCATCATCATTCAAGTTGACTTCGCAGAGAACTATGGCATCAAGCACCAGGACGAGGTCATGGCAGCACATTGGGCCTCTACAACACCAAATGAGGCAGTCACCATTTACACTTGCGTGATCCATTACGTACAGGGTAATGAGGTGAAAGTGCAATCAGTTGCCATCATTTCAAACACCCAACACCATAGCACGTTAGAGTCACAGGTCTTCAACAAAGAGATCTTGAGATATGTAAAGGAGGAGCTCTTGGTTGACATAGATAAGATCATTCTGTGGACAGATGGGGCTACCTCCCATTTCAAGAACTGAAATGCCATGGCAGCCATAATGTTCTACAGGGGGCTCTACAAATGTTCCGTAGAATGGCATTTCCATGAAAGCTACCATGGCAAGGGTCCACATGATGGCGTTGGAGCAGTACTGAAGTCTAATGTGTACAAACAGCTAAGGGACCAAATCAACTTTAAGTATATGTAAATTAAATTAATTCTATCTGTAAAAATTAAATATCTATATTAAATTAATATATAATAATTATAATTTCAGGTACTCAGAGGATGATGCAAGATCTTTCTATGAGGCTGCAAAGAAATTCGTCTCCAAGACCAATATATGTTCCAAAACAGATCAATTCACAGAAAAGCATTTTCGACATCTGGAAGAATGTTAAAGGAGCCAAGGGGATCCAAAAGCACAGGTATGGGACCATATCACATAGCTCTGAAAACCAAGTAGTAAATTACAATGTTAGATGTATATATTGGTACAGAATGAAATCATATCTGAGGTCAGAAAAAAAGTTTTAAAATTAATCAAATATTTTCTGGTACTGTGCAGGAGGATCCAAGTGCTTGACAAATAATGCATTGTGCTCTTCTATGACAGCCATAATATCCAACCGTATACCACCTGCAATTTGTTACCATCTGGTGCATATGAATCCGAGTTGGGCACCAGCTAGGGTTGCCAACCGTCCTATTTTTAAGATTTTTGTCCTTGTCCTTTCTTGAGTTCGGAAAGGATGCCATTTGTCCTTTTCTGATAACAATCTTGTTCCAAACAACAGTTTTATAACAAAACTTTTGTTTAAAAGGAAATAATTATAAAGTCTTAAGTCGAGTAACACTTTATAAATTCATTTCTTCACTTAAATGTTAACGTTCCGTGTAGCGGAAAAGTATAAATTTAAAAATAAATATTGTTACCATAAATTTTGTCAATGCATGACTCAATGGGTCAATATCTGTATATCAATAAAAATATTTACTTTAAGAAAATATGCAATAAAAAAGCATGCAGTATAAATTGTAATAAATTATAAATAAAATTTTACTTCTTTCCCTAACCTTGTAGACAGTATATTGGAATTGATGTTCTTGTCCTTTTTTTCAAACTTCATGGAGTTGGCAACCCTAGCACCAGCACAGGCTTCGAATCCTCAGACACAAATGACCCTGAATGCACCTTCACAGTTCCTACAACTCCCGACAGCTCGATGATTGTCTCCTCATCCCCAACAAATGTCAAAAGACCACAGGTATGCAAAACTGATTTTAAGCTAATTTAATTTTCATTTTAAGCGGAATTTTCATATTATATGCTCTTCTTTTAGTTTATTTATTTATTTATTTTGGTTAATTTTTATTATTAATTTTCATTTATATGACAGGTTGGGGAGTATGTCCTTGTCAGGTACACCACCAAAAGAAATACGAAAAAGTTCTACGTTGCTATCATCAAGGAGATCAATCTGACTGCTGCAACTGGTAACTACCGCATTAGTTGCATGAAGAAATCCTCTGAGTCAAATTTCACCTTCCCAAGTAATCCAAACATCAATGTTGTGGATTATGAAGACATTGAAAAACAGCTTCCACAACCTAACATTTCCAATTGTGGGATGCATTCATTCCCTGAAGTTGAGTTCCCAAGTGGAATAGTCTAATAACTCAAACTAGTTTTATAGCCTGTAGTTTACGTTTGCTTAAATTAATGATGTTAGAAAATACAAAACTTTTGGTGAATTTATGAGTAACAATAAAAAATTATAAACTAGCCCAAAGTGCATTCATATTACAAAACATTTAAATTATTTGTAATATACATATATCAAGGAATCTTACTGATACAAGTCACATCACAATTTGATTGCTTTATTTGCATATTTTTACATAAAATTCAGAGGGCTAAGACCATTATGGAAATATTGGGAATGACCATTACACCACCTGATTGCTAATAACTAAAAACCTAAAGTACATACTAGGGTTTCTTTCCCGGGATCCCAGGCTGTTTTTATTGGATTTGAAAATCCTGGGAAATCCCAGGATTTTAAAATGACTTAATTTATTTTTGATTGATTTTTAATTTTTTTCTTTTGTTATTAGAAGGCTCTTCGGTAATTAAAGAAAACTGCATAATATTTATCACATTTTATTCTACTTCTGCTTTCTTAAATGAACACCTACTAGCATTAACAACTTAGAGCAATCTAAAAGTGGGCCTGTATGCCAAAAAATAGCCGAGGGAATGTTCCTAGCACTGCGTATAATTAGTGATGTAAAAAAAACGTTTTTTTTGTTTTTTGGTCATTTTTTTTGGTCGTTTTTTTTTTGTTTTTTTTGTTTTTTTTAATAATTAATATAGATATTGCCAATTTAATTATAAGGTATACTTTTGCAATGATATATATTATAAAAATAAATAAATAAATAATAAAATAGGCCATATGGTACCAGTATAGAATGTCCTTTTCAGCCTATTTACAGAAAAAACTGGCCTCTTTCTTGCACTGAAAGTCTTGTATCTTGAGATCCATTAAACTTGCGAGAACACTGGCTGGGAGCTGACTGCCCATTGTCCAACCTTTCCAGGACTCTCCCATCCATGCCTCGGATTTTGAATCTCCCACTTAACTATCCTTTAGACCCGCGATGACATATTCCCCCCCCCACGAGACCATCCATATATACCAATATATACATAAATACTTATATACACATTTATATCTATTGTATACCCCATACACATGCATACATCCAGAATTCCAGATACATACGCATGCATACTCACATATATACCTACACAAACTCATACACCTCTATTTCGCCCTTTCATTACCTCCGAGATCATTTAGCACATACAGTAATATCCATACAGCCAAAAGAAACCAATTAAGCACAGACAGAGCAGCAAAGCTAGTATTTATATCCCAAAATGCAAAATTCCAAGAAAGTGAAGTAAAACATGGTGCTACATTGGCTTCGTCAACATCCAAATCTGCAATAAATACCAGTACCTGTGATATTGAAACTATTTGCTTTAATCAATCTAGTGATGATGATTCTTCAATGGAAATAGAATCAGATAATGAAAGTTAAACAGCATTAGGTTAACACAAAGGTTAAAGAAAGAGATGAACATTTATATTTTTTTATTTTTCTATTTGGAATATATATATATATATATATATATATATATAATATATATATATATAATACACTGGTATTCTTGCCAATCACAATTATATCTATTGTTTTATACCAGTATTATGGATATTATACCAGTACCTGTGATATTGAAACTAGCATATATGCTCTACCCAATCTAGTGATGATTCTTCCATGGAAATGAAGGTTAAACAACATTAGGTTAACAAAAAGGTTCAAAAAAAGGTGAATATTTTTTTTTTATCTGGAATATATACTGGTACTCTTGCCAATCACAATTATGTATATTGTTTGAAATGAGGAAGAATGTTTTATGTTCTAGTTAAAAAATATAGGTATATACATATAAAAAATGAGGGTTTGTTTTTCCTTTCTATTATATACTTTTTGTGATATAGTAAATTATAGGTAATACTAATATACTTATTAGATTAAAGGAAGAAAAATATGGAATAAGTTTAAAACAATAAAAAACAAAAAAAACAAAAAAACAGACTATCTTCGTTTTAAACAAAAAAAACGACAAAAAAAACAAAAAAAACGACAATAAAAAACGACTCACATCACTACGTATAATACAAGGAACCGAGTCTCAGTATATTATCTAGCAATCGCAGGCAACTCATCTTGCATACAACTTCTTATTGACCCACAGACAGTATTGCCAGATGTACGATAATTATCGCATAAATACAATAATTTTGACTTTCATACGATGTTTTGAATTGTGATATTGAATTTCAATTTTACTACTTTTTTTTTTACAAAGGTGGGCTACTTTTTGTCAAATAGTTCTGGCAACTTTCTTGCAGTGTTTCCAGAAATTTTTAGCCAAATTATGTTAAACCTGCTGCTAAATTATGCTAAACCTGTTTCCATTTTATGCTAAAAATATGCTAAATAATTATTTTCATTTTATGGGCTATTTTTAGGGAAGAAAATACATAAAAATGCTCATTTTCTTCAGTTTAGCTACTTTTATAATAAGCTGAATCAAAAAAGAAGAAAAAATAGGTTTAAAAAATTGTGGAGAAAGATATAATTTTCAGTATTCTTTCTACATCAAAAATAAAAAGGCATACTAATGTCACTCACTAAATCATCATAATATATGAAACCATTCTTATTTCCTGAGTATGCATGATAAATATTATGTTTAATAAATAATAAATAGCTACCACGGATTGGTAAACTCAATTCAAGTATTACAATGCAAAAGTGGTCATCTAGACATAAGTAATTGGTTATCCCAATTCTAAAAGGGTACCATATTTTATCACTGAACAATAAAAAAAATTACTGTTCTCTTAAATATACAACCATTTCCTGGATTTCCTGGGATCCCAGGAATTGGCTTCATTTTTCCAGGAATTCCCGGGATTTTCTGGGATGAAGAAATCTGCATATAAGGAGAAACCCTAGTACATACTTCATTGCTATCACCACCATCAGAAATGCTATTCCTTTGAGTATGTTTACTGTAAATATTAAAGTCCTAGGCCTTCACAAATCACAGAGTTTGAGAATAGAAACACATGAAGTGTGCATAAGGTAGCATCACGGGTACAACCATTACCTCCACTTTCAGCTATTGTTAACTTCAAACGTAATACAGTAAATTAAAATCTTTTTGTGGTAAATTAATCCTTAGACTATTACCTATACACCATTAACAAATTATTGGTTTATTGCAAGTAGTCTGAGAATTATTGCACTAGGAATGTAAAAACCTGTGTTCAAACGGTACAACCATTACGATGGAATGACGCTGTAGAGGGTTGGGATAAAATTTATTTACCCTATAGACTATATAGCCAGCATGTATCAATTCAGGAAGGGTATCACCACCAAAGATCAAAACCAGTGCAAATGAAAGATTTTTCCTGGCCTCTAAAACGTCTATGGACATGTATGAGATTTCGGTAATCAGTGCTAAGTGAATTAAGAATTTCCTCTGTGGATAAGTTGAGCAATTCAGTAGCTCTGATCAGTCCTTTGATCTTAATTTAAATTTTCTTCAATCTGAACTTGAACCCTACACTGGCCATTAAAGATAGGGTACTTATGTATTAACAAGGGGCCACCACATATTGATGATTGGTTAGGTTAAGTTGTAATATTTTCGTTAGTTGAAAATTTCTAATATATATACACACCATATTTTTTAAATAGCAATATTTAAAATATTTTTTTATACAATTTTCTGAAAAAAATTAATTGGTGCTCTTCCAATATGTGCTCTACCGCGAAACTGTGATCTACCATATTCCAACTAATATTCCATATTCCAGGCTAACAAAAATATCACGACTTAACCTAACCAATCGTCAAGGGCGTATAGTTGACCTAATGATTGGTTAGGTTAAGTCATGATATTTTCGTTAGTTAGCCTTATAAGGCTAGTTTCATGGTAGAGCACATATTGGAATATGGTAGATCACAGTTTCGCGGTAGAGCACATATTGGAAGAACACCAATTAATTTTGGTACTTTTGCATTATCCTCCCAACACTAATTTTTTTTTATAATGGAAGGAAAATAAAGGGTGCTCTTCCAATATGTGCTCTACCTTAAAATTTACATTCCAATACGTGATCTACCTTAGATTATTTGGATTAGCAGCAGGTACGTTAGTTAGCCTTATAAGGCTAACTAACGAAAATATCACGACTTAACCTAACCAATCATCAAGGGCGTATAGTTGACCTAACGATTGGTTAGGTTAAGTCATGATATTTTCGTTAGTTAGCCTTATAAGGCTAGTTTCATGGCAGAGCATGTATTGGAATATGGTAGATCACAGTTTCACGGTAGAGCATGTATTGGAATATAGTAGATCACAGTTTCACGGTAGAGCACATATTGGAAGAGCACCAAATAAAGTATGTTAGCAAAACACTTGCAGCGGGCTGTTTTTAACCTAACCTAACCTAATCCCAACACTAATTTTTTTTATAATGAAGGAAAATAAAGTACCAAAACCAAACTAACATTATATAAAAAAATTAGTGTTGAGAGGATAATGCAAAAGAACCTTAATTTTTTTAGGCTTATTCATGATGAAAATTTGGGATTTACCAAAATGTTGTTTCTAATGTGTAACATGTATTAATCATTATAAATATTTGAAATATAAATCATTATAAATATTTTTAAAAATATTGCCATTTAAAAAATATATGTATTAGAAATTTTCAACTAACGAAAATATTACAACTTAACCTAACTAATCATCAATATGTGGTGGCCCCCCTGTTAATACGTAAGTACCAAAGATAGTTTGTGTAGCCAGCAGTTTTTTAAACTGACTATGATTAGCTGTTTTAATTAGGATAGCACTGCTAACACAATGGTATGAGACTGAAGCAACAGGGCCATTGCAAATAGACTATTGCCTTTTCAATCCTAAAAGGATTGAACCTAGCAATGTCTATAGATGGGTCACAACTTTTCACGAACATATAGGAGACATGTTCCAGAAGTAATGGAAGAGGACAGAGTACCAGTTGCTGCATTTGTACATTATCAGATGTAGCTGAAGTTGAAGACTCCGAGACAGATGGTTTTGGACGTTGTGAAGAGTTTTGAGAGGCAAGACGAGGTCCAGAATTTGCTGTCATATGCCCATTCAGACTAGATCCATGGAAGGATGACACAGCCGAGTCTGACTGTTTGATAAAAACATAAGAAATTTTTATAGTAGGCACACTAGGGGCCCAACCCTTCAAGGAACTCAGTAACTTTACCTCTAATGATACTTTCGAGTAATTTGCAAATAATGGAGGTGAGGATGATGGGTCTGTAGTTTTTTGCCAAGTTTCTATTTCCTTTTTTAAAGATTGGAGCCACATTTACTTTCTTCCAATCCTCTGGAATTTCAGTACATATCAATGATTTATTAAAAATAATTTCTAGTGCCTGTGCTATATTCTTTTTGGCAGCTTTTATGACTATTGGATGAATTTCATCTGGCCCTGGATATTTTTCCATTTTTAATTTATCTATTGCTTTTAGGATATCTAGTTTTGTTACCCTTAATTCATTTATTTCTCTATCTTGTCCTAGTAGTATAAGATCAGGAATATTATTTAAACTTTCATTTGTGAATACTGATGAGAAGTATTTGTTTAGTTCTTCAGTTATTTCAAGATCATCATCTATAGTTTTATCATCTATATAGAGGGGGCCAATTTTCTTCTTCACTCAAATTTTCAAATTGAAGTGACTGAAAAACTTCTTAGGATTGTTTTTTGAATTCTTGGCTAGGCTTTTTTCCAGGTCTTGTTTGCTATCTCTGATTGCTTTCTTGCAAATGCTTCTTTTACTTTTATATATTTTGGAGTCTGTGCCATTTTTAGTTTTTGGAATTTATGAAATGCTTTTGTTTTTTCTCTAATTGCCCTTTTTACATTGCAGTTTATCAAAGGTTATTTTTTATTTTTTCCAGTTCTAATTTTACACTGTAGGATATGCTTCCTTTGTATATTCATTATTATACTTTTAAATTTTTCCCACACACTAGTTACCATCTGTTCAGGCTGTAGAATAGCTGTCCAATTTATTAGACACAGATCATTTACTAGTCCATTTATATTTCCTTGAAACTTTGTACCATCTTCTGGCTTTTCTGAAGATGACTTGAACCGTTTATTCTTTGAGCTCATCTTAAGGTTAGGGTTGTCAACTGGCAAGGCTACTTGCTTAGCCTTACCGAAATAAATGTTCTAGTCTATGAACAATAATTTATAACTGACAAGTAACTTATTCAACTATATATTGCTATATAGACATAGTAAAGGAAATTTTGTCTCAAACCTATATATTGCTCTACAAGGTGTACATAAAGTCAGGATCTATTTTTGTGAAGTAATTATTTTTTTCTATTTTTCTTTTCAGAAGCCCTTAGAATGAATACAGAAGAGCGTGTGGCAATAGTAATTTGGCGAATCGAGGGAAAGAAATACAATGACATCAGAGAGAAGTTTAGAAGGAGATTTCATAAGCCGGGGCCAATAGACAAGACAATACGAAAATTGGTGAACAAATTTAAACAAACGGGATCTGTAAATGATGAAGCAAGATCAGGATGACCGTGTATATCAGATCTTACCGTGAATGCAGTACGCGGAATTATCACTGAGGAGCCACGTACGTCCATTCGTGCTGCATCACACAGACTCAGCCTCCCAACATCATCTATGCACAAAATTCTGAAAGTTAATTTGCAGAAGAAAAGCTATCATTTGCAGGTTTTACATGATTTACATGAGGAAGATTTCCCTCGATGAAGTGGTGTGTGTGCTGATCTCGTAGAACAAATCTGGAGTGATAATTTAATGGACAACATTCTCTTTAGTGATGAAGCCACTTTCCATACGTATGAAAAAGTAAATTGCCATAACTGTCGAATTTGGGCAGATGAAAGACTGAATGATTTCGTCCAAAATTGGGAGAGAGAGACTCATCTAAAGTTAATGTCTGGATGGGTTTAACAAAATCTAAGGTTTATGGTCCTTTTTTCTTTGCTGAAGCTACAGTTACGGAGCTTATTTATCTGGACATGTTGCAGCAATTCCTTGAACCTCAGCTGATTGGGGATAGGATTGTTAGTACCGTCGTCTATCAACATGATGGTGCTCCTTATCACTATGCCAAAATTGTTCAGGATTATCTAAATGGACGTTTTCCAAATCGCTGGATCGGACGCGGAAGCAACAGACCTTGGCCAGCGAGATCACCAGATTTAACCCCTTTAGATTTCTTTGCATGGGGCTTTATCAAATCGAACGTCTATCAGACGAAGATTACGAGTCTTGAAAACTTACGTACACGTATACGAACTGCTGCAGATAACATAACCCCGCAAATGCTCCAGAATGTGTTTAGAAATGCTGCGGAACGATTTGAGCTATGCAGGGATACTGATGGGCGTCACGTCGAATCCTACTCTTAATTATTTAATAAATGTTACCACTATCATTTTATGATTGAATTCCATATAATTTCCAAGTGCTTCACAAAAATAGATCCTGACTTTATGTACACCCTGTATAGTAAAGGAAATTTCGTCTCAAACTACAACCGCTAAGGTTAAATAGTTTCAACAAATAATAATGAACAGTAATATTAATAATTATAACAAACCAAAAATAGTTAAACTTAAAGCCACGGCGATTCTCAATTGCCCTGGTTTCAGTAATAAAGAATTTGTACTTTTCGTTAAGAAGCAATTCTAGGTACGTCCGATTACCACAAAGGTTCATCAAAACCATTTCGTTAATTAAATGATAATAATAAAATAATAAATGCATAGAAATTGTGGTTAATAATATTAACCACAATTTCTATGCATTTATTATTTTATTATTAACTTATTTTTATTATTAACTTAATATGCAACAAATAGCCTCACTTCTACTTTTGGTACGAAAGTTAGTTATTAGGGTGTGTTCTCATGTGCTTTTCTCAGACATGCCACTCATTTGTCCCGCGTTTAATTGAAAGTATGAAAAAAAATCGATTTTTTTTTCCGTTTTATTTTCAAGTAAATACGGGTCAAATGAGTAGCATTTCTGAATAAAGCACATGAAAACACACCCTAATAACTAAATTTTGCACCCGTAAAATGTATGCTATTGCTAACCTAACCTAACCGGTACTTGGGTATTATTGGGACTACTACACTGTTTATTATGTATTTTTGCTCTCGTCATTTTCGTTTAAACTAACGAAAATATCACAACTTAACCTAACCAATCATCAAGGGCGTACAGTTGACCTAACCGGGCATTCAGTTGACCTAACCAGTTATGTCAACTGAATGCCCGGTAGGTTAATTGAATGCCGGGTTAGGTTAACTGTACGCCCTTGATGATTGGTTAGGTTAAGTTGTGATATTTTCGTTAGTTTAAGCGAAAATGACGAGAGCAAAAATACATAATAAACAGTTTGGTAGCCCCGATAATACGTAAGTACCACCTAACCTAACCTAACCGCTCATAAATCGTCTCTTAAAATTTGCAAGACTTCAACGTAGCCTGTTCACGCGGCAAAAATTAAAACAGAAAGAGCGATCTCAGCTGTGTCAAAGGTCAAGGATGTTACGGTCGGGAAACCACTTGATTGGTTCTTTAAAATTTTTAATTAGCTGTCATTTGTTCATTAAGGTGTGTCTGTAATTGGTTGTTTTTGAGTGATTAACAGTCTACTATTGGTTAAAAAAGGTGCACTGTGATTGGTCGTCCATACATTTCCAGAAAATTGTTTGAGAGCGAAAATGTCTTATGCCTGCTGGCAGGTCGCGAAACAAAAAATGGTTAAAACTTAAAAAATCAATAACTTCGTTAATTTTGAATTCCGGGGGGTCTGGCTTTCAACAAATTTATTCTATTGCTGTATACTACCGAATGCTAACATCAAAAATTATGAACTCGAGGTGGGGCTATTTGCTGCATAGTAACCGAAATTGTTATTGTAAGTCTTCTTAAGTTTAGTCGCCCCCAATACCGAACCAATTATGCCCACCTCGACAAGAACTGGCAGAATGTGTCAAAAACATCGCCTCCCACCAAACAGCCTGTGAGGGATTCAAACCCTTCAATATAATAGTATCTCTAGGCAGGGTTCTCGCCTGTTTAACTCCTTGCCTCAGTACCTTAGAGATATAAGTGCAGTCCCAGTAGATACTTTTAAAAAACATTTGGACATGTTTTTAGCCAACATACCCGACTAACCCACAGTATTCCTCTGCCAGACCAGCCCTCACAAATTCAATAGTGGACCAAATCGTATGGCAGGAGCAAGAGAAAAGAAGGGTGGCGACTACGTCGTGGCCCCGCCTCAGGAGGCGCTGAGCGGACTTCGTGGGAGCAGCGCACCCTTGAGGCAGAAGCAGGGCCGGATTAACCATTAAGCAAAATAAGCCCGTGCTTAGGGCATCAAGGGAAGGGGGGCACCACAGAAATTTTCCATTGTCGGATTTACCATGGATTTATTATACTATTATAATCGCGGCTTATAGCCTATAAGCTGTTGAAAACTGAATTATATATATTCATATATAGTATTTATTTTTTTTCATTGTTTGAATTTGTAGTGAACAACAACCCTTTTGAGAGAATAAATATATTTCGTTGTAATCACACACTTTACGCTTTGCGTTATTATTTTGTTTATATCAAATCTTTGAGCGCCATATTAAAAATACATATAGATTAAATATTTTCGTGTGCTATAGGAAGTTATTCTGAACGTGTGATTTGTGCATATAATATTAAATATATATTTTACATAATCATTTGGTATTGTTTTACAGAAAGATTTAGGTTTATAGAATTGTAATATAAATTAATATTAAAATAAAAGAAACTATAAACTCTCTATATTGCTGTTGTATCAAGTGATGTTTATCACGGCCATTATAATAATAAGATATACTGACCTAAGTTAATTAGCGTTGAAGAAGTTTATCTGTTGCTCTCTCTTCTTCTCTAGGGTAAGTCTATGAAGTGTACTTTATTTGTATATATAACAATATTTTATCATACACGTATCTTTATTTTATAATTTATTTATCTATTGTCATAACAGTATAAAAGAATTTAGATTGTAATAACCAGAGTGAATAATTTGTAATGTATATATAACATCAAACGTAGTTAGGACAATTTAGGCCCTAAGCAAATGTTCATATTTCCTATAATTAAATATTGTGTTTTAAATAAATAAATAAATGTAAATATAAAATGTGGCTCGTTAATAGTGAAATGTTAATATTGATATTTTTATAGATTGCGTATTATTAATTCTAATGTTAAGTATTTTTATTTTATAGGTTTCGGTTCCTTCTTTCGGTTCCTTCTTTTGGTTCCTTCTTTCGATTTGATTTGTATTCAACATTTCGAGTTGATATTTCGGTTGAGTTATATTTAATTGCCACTTATATTTAAATTGCCACTTTGGTTGTGTACGGTTCCCATTTTGTCTTTCTGAGAATAAAAGAACAAAGCCAAGATTGTGATATGTGTAACTGTGTTGATTGCCACATAATATACAAATAAAATATTCTTTTTATTTCTGTATTTTACAGACCCCAAGAACCAAGATGAAACGTGTTCAGTTAAGTGGTGCACAAAAGCGAAAACTATCAAAAGAGAAACAAGAGAAGACTTTGGATTTAGAGTCCAAGACTGCAAAGCTGACTGATTTCTTCACACAAGTTCCACGACCACAACGTCAACATGATATACCGATTCTGAATCAAAACCAATCTCCGTCATCAGAAGTGGACACAAATACCACTTTGATCACTTCAAAATCAAAATATGATGACGTTGGAATCACCGAGGTGTCACAAGCAGGTTCATCTACCACATGTCTCACTACTGATCTCACTTTGCCTGTAAATTCTCTTGATACCTCTACTGCAAATGTTGATTCAAGTTGCTTTACAAGACATTCTGGGGTTGAAATAATTGCTGAAAATGAAAGTTTAGTGGACCATGGTGATGGTGGTGAAATGAATCAGTCTGCAGAAGATGAAGTAAATATAGCAAAAGATCCAGGGTTGTGGCTTGATTTCTCTGCTGATGATGTGGCTTATTGGATTGCTTGTGGACCCAGTGACTGTCAACACCACAATGGGCCATTTGACAAGTCTTACCGGCATTTCAGTAGTGGCAAACCAGCAAGATACTGTTCACAAAAACTTTTCGTTGGGACAAAAGCCAATGGTGAGAAATACAAGAGAGAGTGGTTATTGTATTCACCATCAACAGGATCAGTTTACTGTTATGTTTGTAAACTGTTTGCTCCTAAAAATGTCTCACATTTTGTTATAAGAGAAGGGTTCAGTGACTGGCGAAATACTATTGTAATTGATCATCATGAAAAAAGCACTACTCACCGAGACTCTATGCTAACATACTTAACTCGCAGACAAGGTGCGGGGTTGGGACAACAGTTGGAAAAACAAATTCAGGAAGAGTGTGATTACTGGGAACATGTCTTGAGGCGTGTCATAGCTGTTATTTGTACGTTAGCTGAACGTGGCTTGTCTTTTCGAGGAACAGAAGAAAGATTTGGATCATTGCAGAATGGGAATTTTTTAGGGCTGCTTGAGCTCATAAGCCGGTTTGATCCATTTTTAGCAGGTCACATTTTGAAATATGGAAATTCTGGCAAAGGAAATCCTTCTTACCTGTCCAAAACCACCTGTGAGGAACTCATTCAACTAATGGCTCAAAAGGTCCACGCACTCATTGTTGACGAAGTAAAATCTTCTGGTTATTTTAGTTTGTCAGTTGATTCAACACCAGATCTATCACATATCGATCAGTTAAGTGTTGTACTTAGGTACTTAAAAGATGGACAGCCTATTGAACGCTTTTTAACCTTTCTGAAAATGAAAAGCCATACTGGTGAGGAAATGGCAAATCAGGTGTTGCAGTACTTACGTGAAGTTTGTAAGCTAAACTTTTCAAAATGTAGGGGTCAATCTTACGACAACGCTGCCAACATGTCTGGGCGTTATAAGGGGATGCAGCAAAAATTTTTAGAAACAAACAAGTTTGCTATATATGTGCCCTGTGCAGCCCATTCACTAAATCTGGTAGGCCGAAGTGCTGTTGACTGCTGTCAAGAGGCGGTTAATTTCTTCTCTACAGTGCAGTTGCTCTATACCTTTTTTTTAGCCTCAACCAGCAGGTGGGAAATTCTTAAAGGTTGTATTGGAAATGAAAGTGTCTTAAAATCCCTCTCTATACCAGATGGGAGGCACATGCTATGGCAACAGCAGCAATTTTGAAATCTTTCCTTAAAATTTTAGAAGCGTTAGAATGTATAGCTGAAGACCAGTCACAAAAGGGGGAGACTAGAAGAGAAGCAAATAATATTGCAAATAAGATGCAAGAGCTAGAATTCGTTTTTATGTTGAATTTTTGGGATGAGATTTTGCAAAATTTTCATAGAGTAAGCAAAGTTCTACAGAATAAGGATGTGAACTTAAAAACATGTGCAGATCTGTATGGATCATTAGCTGACCAACTGTGCACTTCACGAGATGAATTTGAAAGATATGAAGCAGCTACAAAGGAAATGCTACCAGATGTTGATTACAAGGCAGCTCAAACTCGCAAACGTATCAGAAAGAAGGTACCCAATGACGGAGATGCACCAGAAGTATATCTGAATGCCAGAGATAAATTTATTATCACCACCTTTTACACAATTGTTGACAAACTTGAAACTGAGATGAGAAGAAGAGGAGAGATATACAAAGAAATAGCAGAGAGATTTTCTTTTCTAAGTGATGTGCCACATAATGTCACCACTTCATCATCTACTGAAATTGAAAGGTATTCTCAGGGTTGTAAAAAGATGATTGATGCTTACCCAGAGGACTTGAACACTAATTTCTCTGCTGAGCTTCAGCAGTTTCACTCATATGTGTGCCATAAGTTCAGTGCAAAAAAAAATGTAAAAACAAGATTCAGTCATGCTGAACTTTATAAAATAATTGTAGAAGACAATATTGAGTGTGCCTTCCCAAATGTAGAAATTGCCTTTCGTATATTTTTAACATTAATGGTCACAAATTGCTCAGCTGAGCGTTCATTTTCTCAGTTGAAGTATATTAAAAATACCAACAGAACAACTATGCAACAAGGCAGGCTGGATGCCTTATCTCTACTAAGTATAGAAGCAGATGTGTTACGTAAGATTAGTTTTGAGGATCTGATCAAAGACTTTGCAATTAAAAAAGTAGGAGAAAACTTTTCAAATATAAATGAAGTGGAAGTATACAAAAATAAACATTATTTTCCATCTTACTGTACAGTAAGTTTTGTTTCATTTCAAAAAATAAAATTTTATTTTATGGTTTATTTTTGTTTATATTTTGAATTACATATATATGGGGCACCAAAATCTTTTAAGTGCTTAGGGCCTCTAAGGGTCTTAATCCGGCCCTGGGCAGAAGCGCTTCAAGGTAAATAGGTTTAGACTTAACCTGTGTTGTTTAACGCATTAATACATGGTTGACCCTTAATCCCTATCCATTATAAAAGTTACGCAGCAATACACGGAGAACTGGGGTAAGGCAACCAAGCTTGTTCTTAGCTTAAGAAGATTGGAATGCAAGAAAAGATTAAAGGAACTAGGCATGTTTAGTTTTGGGAGACGTTGTTTCATGGGAAATATGATACAGATATTCAAAATGTTTTCAGGTTTGGACAATTTAAATGTAAGTAACTTTTTCTCTTAAGAGTCTGATGATTATGATGATTGGTGAGGATTTATGATGGAGGAGCAGCAGCCAGAAAGGCTATATATTCCCCCAGGTCTTAAAGGTTGGATGAGGACAGCACCAAGAGAATTGAGGGCTTTCAACAAAAGAGATTGAGGTAATAACACTGTGTCAGCAGGAAAACTGATGCAGCTTAACCACCGTGATAGAAGTGAAGAAATTGCAAACCGGATGGGTTTGCAATTGGGTGGGCAATGAAGCCCACGTACAGAAAGATTTCACCCACCTACTAAAATAAAATGAAAGCATGCATACGAGTATATATGTATCAATATATACTGTACATCTGATTTGATTTGTGTTATTTGTGATCAAATACAAAAAAAAAGACTATTTTAACCCACCCTCTAAAATTGTCTTAGAAGTAGCTCTGAACCTACCGGTTGACGACAGAAATTGGAACAGGAATCTCCAAATATCAGCCTTGACTTGGGGAGAAAATCCACCAAATTGGAAGATGAAGGTAGATTGTGCAGACTAAGGGATCCCAAGGAAGAGAGGAGAGAAGAGGAGGTACTGTAAAGAGAGGAAAGTTTAGGGAATAAGTGCGGAAAAGACCGTTGGGCCGAAAAAAGAATGGTGGTTTGTTGGCAACTGACCAATCTTTGTCCATGATGCATTGGAGATCCATTACTAAGGAGGAATGCAATGTGTGTGATAATGGCAGAGCCTGAATCCTAAAAAACACTGGAGAACACGAGAGAAATCTTAATAATACTGGAAGGGAAACAACCCAAATTCACCCCGGAGAGCCAAAATGGCCCTTAAATAAGAGTTGAGTGTCGTGCACCGAAGATGATACCCATTGCAGAATTATGAATAACTTCTATTCTCTTTTTCAGGGAATATGCTGTAGAGTCATAAATAAAAGCAGCAAATCGCAGTTTGCCTAATATAAAAGCGTTGTAAAAGAAAAGCAGCATTCCTATCTGCACCCCACCTATAAGAGGACACAGCCTTCAGTGTACTGATACGGGTAGTGCACCTTGCTACAAGATGGGTGATATGAGCGGACCATGCAAAGGAAGGACTATCATAACCCAGGCCCAGGAATTTCAGAGTGGAAACTGTATGGACCTCAATAAAATCATTTTTTAGTGAATGACAGGGCATGCTCCGTCGATGGGTGAAGTACTTTAGGTTTGTTTTGTATGTATTTATGGTGAGACCCCAAGCTGAGCACCAAGAAGCAAACTTGTTTACTGCTGTCTGAAGGTGCTGCTGGGCTTCGAATGCAGTGTTACCCACTACAAATAAAGCACAGTAAAAGAAAAAAAGACCAACATATTATACCCAAAACATCAAGGTTCAATGTTGAGAAACTTGAGAGACCAAGAGCCCGAGGGAGATTGACAGCAGGTTGCCTATCCACAGGTGCATCCTTAGGAGATGTGGAAGGAACTGGCTTATCCAAAGCAGGTGTAGCCACAACCATAGGCGTATCTATATTAATAATAATATCTATATTATTATTTGCCCTGAAAATTTTCAGGGTGCCTTGATTTCCGCATAAGCACTATGTGTAGCATAAAATAACACAAAGGTTAGAGTATGAGTAACATATATTAAAGCCTTTTTAATATAAAAACATTACAATTTACAAAAATTAGATAAAATTTTGCTACAACATTTCTAAATGACAAGCAAAACTACGGCATTACAATTGATATAGAATTCAGTAAGTCCTTTTATTATATCACGGTAATGATATTTTCTTTGATGTAGTTAATCCTAATCTGTAGTATAAACAATTCACATAAATGTCCTATGTTTACTATATCTATATTATTATAACTTGTGTCATTGATTATATATATTTTGTGTACCATAACTATATTATTTTTATTTACTGTATATTAACAGAAATGTTGTTCAATTAAGTTGATTAAAGCCTAAGAAAAGGAGTGCGTTTCATTTCAATTTAATCAACTTAATTTCAAGATCAGAGGATATGGACAAGTTTCTGAAGCCGGAAAAATTTGATACCAATCCCTCATCCTCAAGTTCGTCTAGTCTCTGGAGTCACTGGCTCAAGGCATTTCAGAACTTTCTGGCCGCATTATCTTCTGATCTTCAGACTCAAAAGCTAAGTTTGCTTGTAAACCATGTATCTCCTTTAGTCTATGAGTACATAATTGATTGTACTACCTATGAAGATGCTATAAAGTTGCTCAATGAACTTTATATAAAACCGAAAAATGAAATATTTGCCCGTCACCTATTACCCACCCGTCGTCAGGAGATGGGAGAGAGTTTGGACCATTACATGAATGCATAAAAACATCTGAGTAAAGACTAACTTTCAATCGGTCTCTGCAGATCAATACAGAGATGAATATGTAAGAGATGCTTTTATAAACGGTTTGAATACTCCTTTCATTAGGCAACGATTGTTTGAAAACAAGTCTCTCAGTTTACAGATCGCTTTTGATCAAGCTCGTAGCTTTGAGTTGGCTCAGATTCACTCTGATACTTATATACATTCTAATGCTCCTCTAAATTCAGTTAGTTGTGAAACTGAAACAATTACAATAGAAAAACATGAGGTTAAACACGGTGCTAATGAAACTCTTTGCAAGGAGTCTTCTACTGCTGCAGCAAGGTCTCGTAAATGTTTCTTTTGTGGGAGTAATATGCATCCGCAAGCTAAATGTCCTGCAAGAGATAGTTTATGTCATAAATGTTGTATTAAAGGCCATTTTGCCAGAGTTTGTCGCTCTAATTCAAAAGCTTCTGCTTCTGTTAATACTTTAACTTCTCTATCAGGCTCTATTTATCATTCTTTGAAAGAGGCAACTCCTACTAGTTTAGCTAATGGTTTGTCATTGAAGGCGCTAGTGGATACAGGTAGTACCGAAAATTTTATTGATATAAATATTGTAAAAGAAAACAAATGGAAGGTATATCCTTGTAAAAGTCAAGTGTCAATGGCTAATACTTCTCATGTAACTAAAGTTCATGGGTTTTGCTGTGTAGATTTGACATTCAAGGATCGTACCTATAAAAATGTTAAGTTGTTACTTCTGCCTAATCTATGTACTAATGTTATTCTTGGCCATGATTTTTTGTCTGGACATTAATCAGTTGAGATACCTATTGGGGGAAGAGAACCTTCCTTAACTGTGTGTAACCTTGCAGCAGCCGAGGTGGAACCTCCGTCTTTATTTAATAATTTAAGTCCTGAATGCAAACCCATTGCTATTAAGTCACGCCGATATTGTCAGGCAGATATGAGTTTTATTTCGTCCGAAGTAAATCGCCTTCTTAAGGAAGGCATTATCGAACCCAGTCAAAGTCCTTGGCGGACACAAGTTTTAGTGGTAGCCAATGAATCTCATAAAAAACGCCTCGTTATCGATTATTCTCAAACAGTAAATATGTAGATACACGCAGTTGGACGCTTATCCTCTGCCTAATATAAATGAAATGGTGGGCGAAATTGTAGACTATAGTATCTTTAGTACAATAGATCTTAAGAGCGTCTATCATTTGATCCTTATTAAGGAGGAGGATAGGCCATACACTGTTTCGAAGCCTGTGGCCAGCTGTTTCATTTCAATGGGATTCCGTTTGGTGTAACAAACGGCGTAGCCTGTTTTCAGAGTAATCGATAATATAATTCGTAAAGAGGGTTTAAAGGATATTTTCATTTATGTGGACGATATCACCATATGTGGACACGATCAGAAGGAGCATGATGATAATTTGACAAAATTTTTAAATGTTGTAAAAAAGTATAATCTTCATATCAACGAAAATAAGAGTTCTACGTCAAAGTCATCTATAGATTTACTAGGTTATAAAATAAGTAATGGGTCTTTAAAGCCTGATACTGAGAAGTTAAAACCACTGCTCGAAATATCCCCTTCTAATAATGCTAAAGACATGCGCCGAGTAATGGCTATGTTTGCCTGCTATTCTAAATAGATAGGAAAATTTTCCGAGAAAATACGACCTTTGGTTGAAAATAAAACATACCCTCTCCCTCTTAACGTAATTAATGCTTTCGAAAATCTAAAAAGTGACATTGCTAATTCTGTTATTGTTGTTATAATAATATTCCTTTTCTGAGGTGTTAGTCGATATTTAAACAAAAATTTATCTAACACCACTTGCACTTCCTCCCCACAAGAATGACGCAAGGCCGACTTGAAAGTACGGAACATGTTTTCCGCGAGACTGTTAGTAGACGGGTGAAAAACACTAGACCGGACATGTCTAATGCCATTTAGGTGGACAAAAGAACGAAATTCTTCACTGGTAAAACAAGTACCATTGTCGGAAACCAGGACTACGGGTAAACCCCATCGAGCGAAACACGAACGGAGTAAGCGAATAGTAACACCCGAAGTCGTGGAAGTGGTTGGAAAAATTTCCACCCACTTAGAGTAGGCGTCCACAATGACTAGGAAATAAATATTATTTATAGGACCTGCATAGTCAACATGGATCCTATGCCAAGGTATAGTAGGCCATTCCCACGGATGAAGTGGACTTTTCTTTGGGAGACCTCTGTTCTCTAAGCAGCTTTGACAGGAACGAACCAACGATTCGAGTTCTCCATCTAAACCGGGCCACCAGAAATAAGCTCTCGCCAGCTCTTTCATTTTTGTTGCACCCATGTGTTCAGCGTGAAGTTCCTTCACTAAATTCGACCTATTCATTCGGAATTATCACTCTTTGGCCCCATAAGAGACAGCCATTTTGGATCGAGAGTCCAGACTGAAGTTGATAAAAAGGCTGTAATTCACTTTCAACCTTAGTAGGCCAACCAACTGAGCAGTAATGGATGACCCTATACAGAATAGGGTCTGATTTTGTCCACTGCTTTATTTGTACCGCAGATACTGGAATGGATTCCAAAAACTTAGCGCATCAGCCGTACTTAGTAGTTTGCCTGACCGATGTACTAAGTCAAATTTATAGGTTTGTAGAATCAGTGCCCATCGTTGAATCCTACCTGAGGCCATAACTGAAATATTTTTATTAGGTGAAAATAAACCTAAAAGAGGCTTATGGTCAGTAATTAGTTTAAATTCATGACCCCATAGATAGAAATGAAATTTTTTTTACCACAAATACTAAGGCTAAGGCTTCACGTTCAAGTTGTGCATATCGTCTTTCAGTCTCAGTTAGTGTTCTAGAAGCAAAACAGATACGCCTATCTACACCATCAATGTGGTGAGATAACACTGCCCCAATTCCATAAGAACTGCTATCTGCTGAAACTATGAGAGGAAGTTTAGGATCATACTGCACTAGGAGAGTGGACTTTAGTAGTACGTCCTTGGAAGCCTCAAATGCTTCCTTTTGGGTTTTCTTCCATCTCCACTGTTCCCCAGATCGTAATAGCTTATTTAGGGGTTCAAGGAAAGTCGATGCATTAGGCAAAAATTTCCTATAAAAGTTTAGGAGACATAAATAAGCTTGTAACTGTGTGATGTTTTGTGGAGGTGGTGCATTTTTTATTGCTTCTAGTTTATCCACCGTTGGATGAATGCCTGAGGCATCTATGCGGAACCTTAATTATGAAACCTCGTTAGTGACCCACGAAACTTTTCTTTCTTTAGCTTAAGTTCGGCATCCCGGAGTCTTTTTAGAACTGTGGTTAATCTAGTTAGGTGTTCTTTTTTAGACGAACCTGAAATGAGGACATCATCTAGAAAACAAAGTACCCCCGGAATGTGACCTACAGTAGAACTTGGTTCATTGTCCTCTGAAAAATACCCGGAGCCGATGCTATTCCATAGCATAGCCTATTGTACTTATATAGGCCTCGGTGCGTATTTATGATAGTTAGTTCTTTAGAATTTTCATCTAAACTTAGTTGAGCATAGGCTTGGGACATATCTAGTTTTGTGAAATATTTACCCCCAGCAAGAGAGCTAAATAATTCATCAGGTTTGGGTATAGGGTAGCAATCTAGAAGGTCTGCTCTATTTGCTGTTAAACGGTAATCCCCACATAACCGCACGGACTTGTCAGGTTTTAGTACAGGAACTACTTGGGCAGCCCACTTAGCGTGTATGACTGGTTCGATAATTTTATCTTTCAGCAGCCTGTCAATTTTTAAATCTACCTTCTCGCGCAGTGCATGCGCAATTGAACGAGCCTTACAATTTCGGAGTTACATTAGGATCTACTTCTATACAGATCTGATGGCCTTTTAGGTTGCTTACTTCAGGCCCAAAAACAGAAGAAAACTCCCTTAGCAATGAGTCTATGTCAGACGGATATGAGAGTGTATGCACATCTGCCTGACCCTTTGGCAAAATTTTGTCAGTCGGCATTTTCAAAGCATCAATCCAATCACGGCCTAGTAGAGTAGGCCCTTGCTCATCCACCACTAAAAGAGTTAAGGGATGAGACAAAGTTTTCTTGTTGAGTGTAACTGTGATGGATGCTTCTCCAAAAATAGGTATTTGTATGTCCCCATATTTTTTTAGTATTGTTTTAGATGCATGTAGTTTAGGTGTATTTTTGAAAGTTTTGTCAAAAACTGTTTTGGACATGACAGTTCGGGCAGCACCTGTATCCAGTTCTAGAGGAACTGTAATTCCATTTAGACCTACCTCTACAATATATGGGCCCCTATTATCACCACTTTGCTGCTCATAAAATAGGTACTCCTCTCCAATGTTCGAAGTATTTCCCTTTTGAGGATTTACACTAGAAATGTTATAATTAGAATTTTCACCCCTTGTTTTCTTTGAAAAACAAACTTTAGCTATGTGGCCTATTTGCTTCTTTAAAAGGGCAGTCCTTCTTCCAATGGTGTTTTCCACACCCAGTACATGGCCTGGAAGGCTTTTCCTCCTGCTTAGCGTTTGAATTAGTAGGTTTAATCGTATTTGCCGCATACCTTTTATTTGTCTGTCTAGTAGGCTCATTAGGTCTGCCAGGCCTAGAAGATTTACAGCTATTTTCGTGTTGGGCTTTACTACTGTGACCGCCGAAAGCTCTAACATCTTTAACAGCTGCTTCTCTAGCCGCAGCTATTTCTACAGTCTGACTAAAAGTTAGGTCCTGTATAGCTAATAGGGTTCTCTGAGTAGACTCCTCTTTGAGACCCATTACAAACCTATCTCTTAGCATTTAGTCTAATTTGTCCCCAAATTTACAAGTACAGCTATGGGCTTTTATTCCTTCAACAAACTCTGCAATGCTTTCATTTACCGTCTGATGCCTCGAATAAAATTTGAAACGTTCATAGATGAGAACTACTCGGGGTTTGTAATGATCGGTTAGGGCCTGTACCGATTCACTATATGTGAAAGTTTCCGGTGCTTTAGGAGCAACTAGATCCATAACTAAGCCAAACGTTTTAGGGCCTATTATAGTTAAAAAGGTAGGTACTTTCTTAGCATCAGGAATGGAATTTGCCTCGAAAAACCACCTCACCCTAGTGGCATAAGCTTCGAAGTCCTTCCCAGCGTCTTCGTAGGGGCTTATATGGCCAGTCACCGACATGCTAGAACAAAACCGATTTAGGCCAAATGACGTGAAGTAGGTTAGATTTGGTTTAAATTTGATCTAGTTACTCCCCAGTTAGGGCTGAATAGTAAATTGTATTAGAGTTAGGGCTGAGAAGGAATTAGTATTAGAGTTAGGGCTGGGTAGGAATTAGTATTAGAGTTAGGGCTGAGTAGGAATTAGTATTAGAGTTAGGCCGGCGGGACCTAAGCTATAGTATGGTAGCTTACCCACACAAGCCAACCAAATCGGACGACCCACTAGGCTACATCCAATTTTCCAAACAACCACTTGAACCCAATAAGCCAAATTAAATCCAGTGAGCCAAATTAAATCCAATGAACCAAATTTAATCTAATGAACCAAATTTAATCCAATGAACAAATTTATTCCAATGAGCCAAATTGAATTAAATGAGCCAAATTGAATCCCATCCTCTTCACCAAATGTAATAGCTTGGGGTTAGTGACCCCGCTAAGTTACTAGGTTTCTAAACAACAAACAAAGGCACTTACCGGTGCGATGAATTTAATATTCTTTAGGGCCTACCATAGATTTCCTCCTTCCCACAAAGCAGTCTCCCAAACTCTCTAACTTTACTAATTTAGAAGCTATAGACATTAGTCCAGGGGCGGCTCGTCGGTAGGCACTGCGGAACTGCAGCACCCCCATGATCTTGTGATCTTTATATTTAAATATTTAAAATAGCCTCTCTGATTGTTTTTTTTCAATGAACTTTGAGTTTTTAAATCAGATTATATCCTTTTTTCCTTAAACTATTTCAATGCCGAACGAATGAATCACGAAAGTAGCATCAGCCTTCCCGTGGAACTGCGTACTTAACAGTTCCAGATTTTGTTCGAAACGCTTGAAACCTCGGTGGCGGACGTACGAAGAGCGAGTCAGAATCGCGGGTTTAAGAGGATCCAAAGCACTGTGGACAGAGCAGTGCCGATTTGTTTGTTTGACGTGGTAGTTGTGTTGCTGTATCGTTTGCTAATTCGAAATTTAATTTCCGAATTGCATTTATCAATGATTCGTTATCATTTATTTTTTGTCGTGAGATTGAAGTTAATTATATAATAATTGGATTAGTTACAATATATAGCATTTCTTAGAATATTTTTTCACTCAGAATAAAAACAGAAGAATGGAATTTGTTTATAAATAAAATTTTTGGCAAATTCGAAATTACCCGTTAAGCATAAGTACCCTATAATTGATTTTATGATACTATTTTACTTATTTTTATGACTGAGTAGTGAGTAGTTATCTATTTATCTTTTCGACTTTCTCTGTTTCTCATATATATATATATAATCGACACAATTGTTCGCAATTTCTGAGGCAGCACCCCTATAACTGAAAGTCACGAGCCGCCACTGGGTCACATTACCCCTAACTATTATTATTTACTGACAACTTTCTACCCCATTTGTCACATTAGAACAGTGCCGGCCTTAGGGGTGTGCGAACTGTGCGGTCGCACAGGGCCCGCAACTTTCACAGAAATTTACCATCGACGTCAGAGTGCCAAAATTGGTGTAAATTAATGTAATTTATTTTATCCTAATTAAATTGAATTATCCTATTCCTAATTAAATATCCTAAGGCCGGCGCTGGTTGAAACCTCTTATGATAGTTTAAATATTTGATAATAATAAAGTAATAAGTAGTAATAATAGTAAAGGCTGTTGGTCTGTTGGTATTCTGTTACAGGTGCACTTGTATAGTTAAATTTTACTTGTTGTACTTGTTAACAATTTACTAAAATAAAATGATTAGCAATGAAAAACAATTTGACTTGTGTCATGGGGGGCCCGTACAGTATATTCTGAAAAGAATCATTCCTCTATAGAAAAAGAAGCCTACGCCACTGTTGAGTCTATCCGAAAATGGCGGCTACCTGCATGGTAAATACTTTAAAATAGTAACGGATCAAAGGTCAGTAGCGTTTATATTTGACACTAAGCATAAAGGAAAAGTTAAGAACAAGAGAATCATGAGATGGAAGCTTGAATTATCAAGTTTCAATTATGACACTGTATATCGGCCCAGAAGACAAAATATAGCTCCAGATACGCTTTCTCGCGCATTTATAGCATCTATTAATAAACATCATTTAGAAGAGTTACACATTGCCTTGCGCCATCTCGGAGTAATTAGAATGTGGCACTTTGTTAGAAGCCGGAACCTCCCATATTCAATTGAAGATGTAAAAAAATGTTATTTCAAAATGCACTGTATGCGCCCAGTGTAAACCTAAGTATTTAAGAGTAATCAAGGTCAGTTAATAAAAGCTACACAACCTTTCGAAAGATTAAATATTGACTTTAAAGGTCCTTTGTCTTCCAATTCCCATAATCGTTATCTGCTAACGATAGTAGACGAATTTTCGAGGTTTCCTTTCGCGTTTTCATGTGTGGACACTTCTGCTGAAACTGTAGTTGATTGTCACTCACCATTGCTCCCTCCAATCCCTCACCAGTTAACGTTCCTCAGACTTCAATAGATGATGATAATCAAAATACAGAGGCCCCCTATGACTGAGGTACGACGATCAGGGCGTACTTGGCGTCCGCCTAGTTATTTTAAGGACTATATTGTTCAATCTAAGTAGAAGGGAAAAATGTGATATTATTTTGCACGTTTATGATGACTTTATTAGAATGTTATACTTAAGTAAAATCATTTGTGTTTATATTCAATTCAATTAAAGTGATGATGTCTGAACTAAACTGATGAGATGTGATATACTTTATTATATCAAGGTAATGATATTTTCTTTGATGTAATTATCATAATCTGTAGTGTAAGCATTTCATATAAATGTCCTATGTTTACTATATCTATATTATTATTATAACTTGTGTCATTGATATATACCATATATTTTGTGTACCATAACTATATTATTGTTATCTATATTAACAGAAACGTTGTTCAATTATAAAGCCTAAGAAAAGAAGAGCATTTCATTTCAGTCCTCAACTGACGTTTTAATTATTAACTACAAGTATAGTAGCAAGTAATTAATTCACCTCAAGAAGTAAAAAAAAAAAAAAAAAATGTCAGGAAAAATCTGCCCTGAAAATTTCAGTATTTGCCCTGAAAATCCTCAATATTTGCCCTGAAAATGCTCAATTCCCTAGTCCTATTGGTGGAGGGGGGAGGTGCCGCCACCCCAGATTCCCCGCCTCATACGCCTATGGCTACAACTGTACTACATTTCCTGCCTAGAGGCTGAAACAGAAGAGCCGATTGGTTAGCAGAACCTCCCTCCAAAGAACTTGCCATCTCCAGTCCACCAGCACCCCTTGGTAAGACAGGAAAAGAACCATCTTCAGAGGACTGAGTGAAGAAGATGAAGCTTCAGACTGTTGACGAAGTTTGGCATCACGAGAGGAAAGATTGTGCGTGACCCTTAACTGTTCAATATCCTTTGCACGTCTGAAGTAGGGGCAACCACTATAATTTGCAGTATGGTCACCAGAACAATTTGCACATTTCCATAAGGTCTTTGGACAGTCACTGACATGATGATTGCCGGAGCAGTACACACAAGTTTGCCTCTTGGACCGACAAGTATTTGCCACATGCCCAGATACTTGACATTTAAGGCAATGAGTGGGATGAGGGATGTTGAGACTGATTCCATACCGGACAAAGCAATAAAGACGCTTTGGGTAAAACATCACCCTCAAAAGAAATTTTGACATTGAGTGTAGGGGTCCGTACAATCGACTGACTTCCACAACCTTGTAGCAGGGTTCGAAATCAGAGGAGGTCAGGGGGGGTTTGACCCCCAAACTTCCGTATTTGGGGGGCAGGGGGGCCAGGCCCCAGCTGTTTTAGGGGTCCGATGTTTATAATGATATCAATGATAAATTTGGAATGCTCAACAATATCTCTTAACTAACTTCAGAGGAAGCATTAAAAGCAGCAAAAAATCTGGCTAGTCATTACCCAGATGATTTTGAGGACAGCTTCCCATTTGAGTTTCAGTATTTTGTATTGTTTGTCAAGCAAAACGCTTTAACCAACATTCGCCCTTAGGAGTACTACAGGAAATTCACAAACTGAGGGCTGTTTTCACAAATATTTTCATTGCTTATCGCATTTATTTGTGTTTGATGGTATCAAATGCAACTGGGAAGCGTTCTTTTTCTCATTTGAACATGATTGAAAATATTAAACCTCAAATGCTTTGTAAGGGTCCTATTTATTATTACAGACCTTTACAAGTTTACGTAGATAATTAACTAAATGCCAGGGTCACCAGCGCCCAAATACTAGATTGGCATCCAGCACTGCGGCGCAAAAATTAATTTTAATAAAAGAAGGGAAGGACTGATTATAAAATCATCAATATGAGTTTTGTATTTTATTGACAACAATTAATAAATTATATGCAACAATTATTTATAAATGCAAAGGGGATTTTTACCCATAACAACTTTGACATATAAATGCGGAATTAAATAATGGCACCGTTTAGCTAATATATAACAGTCTGCAACTAATACTGATACTAATAATAAATATGTAAATAATAATAATAATATACAAATAATATTAATATATAAATAATATGTAACACTAATAATAATAAACAACTAATAGCCACAATGACAACCTTGTCTGCAAAGAGACAGACAAGAATACTGTAAGTGATATTTCAGAGAAAAAGAATAATAAAAATGGCAAAAATTAATAATTAAAATACATATGCTATATAGGCCCAGTAACCTGCAGATGATAAATTACAGTTAATTGTGCTAAGTTGAACAGGAAAGCTAAGGAAGTATGTAGGCCACAAATGACTAGTAGGCCATCTGCTAAGAAAATACATGAAACATAATAGGCTTATAAAGTAAAATATACTAAGAAAATTAATGGGCAGGCCTATGCCTCTTCGATATAGTGGAGCTGAGGTTAATTATTTAAAACAAAGGCTACGGTAGGCCTCAGCTAGGCTAGTTACAATTTGGCCTTTGCCTAGATAGACCTAACTTAGCCTAAGGTAATTTATTGTATGAATCTTACAGTACTAATTGCAAACAGTATAAGGCTTGTTAATATCTGCAGTATGTGGTATTGCATACAGATATGAAATAGTAAAAAATCTAAACATTATAAATACAAAACATACCACAGAATTTTTGCTTGCTGGCGCTGTCCCTTTAGATCATAAAATGTGGAAACAGCGTCCCTTGTGTTGTCGTTGCACACAAGTTTGTTTTTACTTAACAATTTTACCAACAAGCCAAAATAATCCTTAAAAGCAAACTCACGTCTAGTCACACCATGCCCCCAAAATTTACATTTAGAAAGCACAAAATATATTTTTATATTTACTTTAAACTTCTTTAATGATTGCACTTTAATTTTTAACTAAATCACTATACACTGAATGCTTAAGAATTAAATTTGATCACTGGACATGTTTAACTTGTATTTATTTATTTATTTAGACTTAAAATATTTCACTTGTGCCAACTTGTGGCAATTTTCACTAATAAAAAAATAATCTTGTGGTGCAAGGCACTACAGCTTTAACCCCAAAGAAATTGCAAAGTTCGTCATTGTTATGCATAGATAACGATATTTTACAGAATTTAAATACTGAGCTTATGATTGGAAAATTTAGTGATATGAAGCAGCGCAAAAAACGTTTGTAGACTAATGGTGGATGAGTTCATGATCAACTTTTGTAGATTAGTAGTGGACTGGTAGTTATGTAATTGGCTTGGTGTAACTGGTTTTGTGTAATTTAGGAATTGTTTTATTTAGAAATGATTTTATTAATTTATGAAGATCTGTCTTGTTGAGGTGCCCAAGAATATTTTGGCTCCAGGACCCCAGAATCCTTAATACGCCACTACCCCCAAATCTACATGGTACCCATGGAAATGTGCTGTCCAAGGGGATCCAGGGTGGGTCCTGTTAAAACTCCTCTAAATATTTATATGTAGTGTGTTAATTTTCTATCTCTAAAGCTTTCAGTTTTAATTTATATGAAACATGTGTAGCCAGGCCCGTAGGAACAGGTGCGCCAGGTGCGGCAGCCGCCGCACCAATATTTCTACATTAGGTAGAAGAAGAGGAGACTTCATCAGCAAGATGGTAGGTGCAGGTAAAACCTACAACTGTAGTTTAGTAGAATGTGAACACTAGCGTACATAAGGGAGGCCTGGGACCCCTCCACTGCATTTCCTGATTCTAAAAACGAGTATTACTAAAAACTGTATCAAAACTATAAATTTGGAAAAGATACTAGGAGTAATGATCAAATATTCATAATATGAAGAGTATTCCAGCATAATCAAATAGAAAATTTAATATTCAGTCAATTCCAGTACAGTTCATAATAATAATAATAATAATAATAAATCAGATGGCAAATTTAGCATTCAATCAGTATCAAAATGCGACCACAAAGATATCAATTTATCGATCAGTTGATATGATCAAAGACATTTAAACATTGTGCATCGTTCTTGCTTTGTGCATTTCATCATTATTTTGGGGAGTTGATAATAATTCGCCCTCCCTGCTTAAGCAAATCCTGCGTACGCCCCTGAATGTGAACGTGGACTTTCTGCTGCCAACAATACAGTCACACCATCACGTAACAGACTAAATGTAAAGCATCTGTTCAGTATACTCTTTGTTGACTTAAATGGCCCACCAGCAGCTGATTTTGAGCCTCAGAGACGTGAAATCCTGGATCATGAAAGGTCACAGCTTGGTTAGGATCAGCAAAGCTTGGCCCCCAAGCCTCTGCCATCAAATCCACGTCCCTTGTGATCAGTTTGGAAGTAGCTATATATATAAATATTCAGCGTGTTATCTAAAATCAGGTATGAGAAGGACCTGATTATCTAAAATCAGGTATGACACTACAGTATTCTGTTGTTTGCAACTGCTGCTCTTCTATTGTTATCTACATAATTGTACATGCCAGTTATCATAATTCTAATAGGCCTATGCTCAGTGGCGGTCCTGGGTATAGGCGATATAGGCGGCCGCCTAGGGTGCCAATTGGTGGCGGGGGTGACATAGCACACCCGTTTTTTGTTTTTTTCTCAAACAGGCTCCAGTCCAGGGCTCAAGAAATTTACCAACTCACTGTCTCACCAACCCCGGTTGGAGATAGATATTTATCCTTGGTGATTGGTATCTATTTTGCTTGTAAAAATCAATTTATAAAACTAAATTAAATGTTATTTCATTAAAATAAACAATCAATGAAATAGGTATAAGTTAAAACTGTTTATAATTATTAAAATCAAGCAGAGTAAATTAGAATGTAGCTGTGTGAGTGTAGTGTGTCAGCAAACTAATCCAGTCTCCCTCACTGGAGTTGGATGTAGATGTCACTCTGCTAAGGAAGACTGAAACAACTCTCAGCACTTACAGAACAACAGGCTTTGTGGCCGCACAAACCTCAGCCATGGACATGTGCGAAGACATGAATGTGGAGGCTGTTCTCCAGCAAAAGAGGCTGAGATCCACAAAGCGGCACTTTTCCTATGAATCCCCTGATGAGCCCATCAATGACGCACTTAAAAATTTGGAGGTGACCTTTTTCAATGTGGTGGTGGATGCTGCTATCTCATCACTTCAGGAAAGATTGCAGACCTTGGGAGAAGTGAGAGACAAGTTTGGAGTGCTCTCAAACTTCCAAAACTTGTTAAATGAGGAGATGACAGAGCAATCAGAAACACTCAGCAACACTTTAAGCTGTCGAGGACATTCTGATCTAGATGGTAGGTGAGTTGGCACAGGAATTTAAAAATTTGCCTGAACTGCCATCTACGAGCATGACAGCACTTCAGCTGCTGACATTTATCCATGAAAAGCAGCTCACAGAGATCTATACCAACCTCTGGGTCGCCCTCAGGGTTGCTGTCACCCTTCCAATGACAGTGGCTGGAGCGGAGAGGATTTTTTCCAAGCTCAAGCTCATCAAGACTTACCTGAGATCCACCATGATGCAAGACCGCCTCAGTGGTCTTGCTGTCATCAGCATTAACCATGCGGTTTCTGAGCAGATTTCCTATGATGACATCATTCATGAATTTGCATCAAGGAATACCAGGAAGATCAGGTTTTAATAGGAAAACAACTAGACTTAAAACTTCCAAACCAAATTTAAAATTCAGTTATTTGCTAGCTGGCAATCTTATTCCTTTATTAAGCCACATTGTGTGATTTATTAGTGTTTTTATTTATCTATTTTGTGTGCAATATACATTGGAATATTTATTTTGTTTGCAATATATTTGGGAATCTTTATTGAGCATTCAATTATTATTCATACAAGCTTTCATTGTAGTTTTTGTTTCAAGACAACTTGTTCTTACTTGAAGCTAAGAACAATAAATGAAGGAGGTGCTTTGTGTTTTAAAGAGAATGTGTTCAGTGTGTTTTATTGCGGCAGAGGTTATGCACCGGGGGGGGGGGAGAGTGTGCTGTTGACAGAGGAAGGGCACCTTTGCATGATCTCGCCTAGGGCGCCAAAAATGCCAGGACCGCCACTGCCTATGTTATGGTATAATGCATTGTACTACCAGAATGTATTACAGTAGGTTTAAGAAATCTGAAGTCTCACCATTCCCATGATCATGTCATTGTACATGCTGTTTTCTTTTGGTTTAGATAAATATACTCTGGAAGTATATTTTGAATTTTTTTGGTTATATCCTTGCTTTTCACAACTATTACAGTGAACTATTATCTGGTGTTACTTTCTTTCTTCGTAACGGTAAATCTTCAATTATAAGCTTATATTGTTGGGCTACATATGCGCGAGTGACACGGTGAGTCTCTGAGTCAAATTCTGACTCCCTCCCCAGATACATTGCCCCACAACGCCAAGCACAGCCCTAGTGGTCGACACGGGTATACTGTACACTGAACCTTCCAGACTCCAAACTGAAATGGGACTTGTAGAAAGTGGGAGGGAACTACTGTTGCAGTAGTGACAAATACTGCACCTGACCTTCTCTGGAAGGTATACTTAAGTAGACCAACATCCGAGAAAGAGGAATCCTTCATAGCGATACTAAAGATAACAGTGAATTCAGGGAAGACAGTTTATACAAAAACCCCGCTGCCGGAGATGCCGCAGGATCCAGAGCATGTCGGTCAGACCTCGACACTCCGTGCGAGGCAAAGCAGATGCTGCAGTGTGAGAGGGAGCTGCAGGAGTCCCGCCATCTCCGCCGTCAGAGACCAAGAGTTTACGTACCTTAGAGCCACCTGTGAATCTAGCGTCCATTTGCAAAAGGGATCAGAAGTCGAGGAGGAAGACTCACCAAGACCAGATCACCCGTGACGGAAGGAAGCCGGAAGACCTAACGCGGGCTCGGTCGAAGAAGAAACGAGGCCCACTCCAGGGACAGGATGGGCCTAATGAACACGAGTCCAGGAAACTAGCCAAGGCCCTGCGTCTATGTACAGAATTGTATAACTTACTGTAGTGCTCTTCCCATAATTTGACTATATTCTCAGTCCCCGTTACATTTTCAATGTTAACAGGAAGAGACATTGCACTATTATTTATTGCTTTTAATTCTTTCCAAAAGTCTCTTGGATTCTTACTGACAAGCTTTCTAGCCAGAGCATTCCTGATTAACTCATCCTCATGATTTTTTAAAATAAGATTCCACTTTTTGTTATTACGTTTATTGACCAATATCCACAACGCTAAACAATGATGGAACTCTGAAACATACAAACAAAACATAAACACATACATGAAAAATAAAGGCATCAACATGAAGACACTAAGTCACTAATCAATAATAATGAATATTCTCTACCTTAATGCATACTTGAACCTAGCATTAGCCCTCTGTTTTTGTTCTAATACAGGGCTTTGCCGTGGCTTCCCTTGTTCACACCACATTAAGAAAGCATCTCTAGATGTATTATGTTCACCGACACAATCATTCCAGCCAGATTTACATGTATAGTTTTTCCTCCTGAAGATATTTAAGTTTAAGCTAGCATTATTGAGGAAACAATTTATTCATATACAGTATGTCTTTAAATTCCAAGATAGGTGTTTGAATTCTACAGTTTACATCCTGACAGCTAGAGCATCATTAGGGATACATATATCACTTAGCAGTGTTGGTCACTTTACTAGAAAAAAGTAGTGACGTTACTTTAGCTGTTACTTGCCAAAAAAAGTAGTTGTTACCCAAAACATTACTAATTTAAAAATGGGGTTAAAGATGGGGTTGGGTCAATTCAGAGCCATTCTCTGTAACTAATGGCGTCAGGCAGGGAGGGATATTATCTTCCTACTTTATTCAATGTATATATGAATAATGTACCTGTTGCACTAAACACTTGTAAAATAAGCTACTAACTTGGTATAATGATTGTTAAGCATCTGATGTATGCAGATGATCCAGTTCTTTTTTATTCACCTGTAAAAGGGCTCAACACACTCGAACCTCACTTCCCAGCTTTTTAAATCTTTCTCTTCCTTTCCTGCACTTTTAGATATTATTATTATTAATAATTATTAATTATTATTAATAATTATTATTAATTATTATTAATAATTATTATTAATTATTATTATTATTATTAATTGTTATTAATTATTATTATTAATAATTATTATTATTATTAATAATTATTAATAATACTAATACTAATAATAAAAAATACTTGGTGTTCGGAATGACAAATAATTTGATGAACAGTATTTCGTCAGAAAGGCTTATTTTAAATGTTAAACAATTTCACATTTATTTCAAAATGGTATCTTCATTAGAGATGCACTGATACCAATAGATAATAAACTTAATTTAATTCAAAATATTTCATACAAGATTTTAAACTGTTTAAATTTAAATGTAATATATCATACGTGCGTGTTTGTGGAAACCAGCAAAACACTTTTTTTTCATGGTTTAAAATTTTTTACGTTTCTCGTTTTTTTTTTTTTCCCCTAAGCTGATAGATTTCTCTTCTCGACCCTAAACAAACCTACTTAGTGCTTGTATTAAAACCTATGCAAAAACTATATAGGATTATGTGTTGAGTGCTACTAACTTGGTTATCCGGTGAAAATTTCCGCCAGATCTTGATGCTGAGTCAACAGCAAAAACCATACGTCTTTTGGTTAAAAAAATGTGTTTGTGGAGGTCTTCAAAAGACCTTGTTTAGTAGTTTTTCTTTTAATGTTGAATATATTTGCCTTCGGTATTTAGCGCTGCCTAATGGTAAAAAAGGAAACTATCATAGCTTATTATTTCGTTGGATCTCGCTTCTGGTTGTAGGTCGCGCGGCTGCCTATCGCGCCTCTCTTTCGATGTAGGTGATAGGGTTACGCAAGGAGTTTATTCAGTTTAATTAATACAGGCAATTCACTCTGCTGAAGGAATAGGCCTATCCTTTTGTGTTATTAGTTTTATCTTATTAGTTTTTCACTCAGAACTTGTAGGAAGAATAAACAAGTCTTCCTTGCCTAAAACAATGCTCGTCACTAGACAGCTCTGGCTCACACTAATATAAATCACTTTGTTTTAAATTTGCCTACTTTGCAAAGTCTCCAGACGTCTAATTTTCGTATTTTCGTTATTTCTCCTCTCAAGTAATTTTCACGAATCAGCGATGGAAAATTTTGATACGAAAAAATACATTTTTCTTGTTATGTAGGCCCAATGCCTACATATTTGGTCCTAGATATGGCAATTTTTTCCATTCCCAATAGGCTTTATCGCCAATCCCGAGGAAATTTTGTAGTTATTTAATACAATAAATTAATAATTTATATTTAATTATGAAATAAAGGTACCATATATACTGTATGATACAATATTGTAGGCGTGTATAAGCCTGGGTTTGAATTAGGCTTTGTTGTAAACTGTAATGTAAAGTGTATGACGGGCATGTATAGTTTTTCCATAAAACCTTTTAATACAAGTACCAAGTTAGTTTTGTTTTCGCCAAATTAGAATTAAAAGGAAATAGTTTTAGATCTAAATTTATTATTACAGTAGTCCCTTACGCAACGCGGGGGTTAAGTTCCTGGAAAAGGCCGTGTTGGGCAAAACCGTGTTGAAACTTAATACCTTATGGAAAAAATTAAAATGGAGATGCGCGACCTCGGAATATAGCATATGGAAACATAATTAGATGTTTTTTCGAAATAAAAACCTGAGAGTAAATACCTGTACATATATATGGAGTAAACAAATCATAAAACAAGAATGAATGATGATGATGCGCTTGTGGTGATGATGATGATGATGACTTCGAGGGTGCATGGTTAATTGTTTGAGGCCGAGGGATCATCAGCATCAAACTCCATTGAAGTGGATGCTTGAGAGGAAGCAACAACAGGTTTAAAGAAGGAAGTTATTGTTTGCTGTTTTGTCTTCTTCCTTAAATCTTTCATGAGCTTCCTGTAAGGTGTTAAAGAGAGGTGGCCAGAAAATTCGGTCTCAGAAAATTCGGGAAAATTCGGTCTTGGTTTAAAACCAGCCACCAACCAACCACCGCCGAACGATTGAAAATAAAAAGAAAAGTTTACTCGTTATGTTCATATACATCAGTGAGTGCCTAATACGAAAAGATCAGAAGATATTTAGGTGAATAACCAATATTAACCTGTTAGGTTAATTGAATGCCCGGTTAGGTCAACTGTACGCCCTTGATGATTGGTTAGGTTAAGTTGTGATACTGTATTTTCGTTAGTTTCTGTGTTTAAGACCAAATTTTTAATTCGTCCTAATACTTAATAAACCCTAACAATTTTTAGTGCATATTTTAAGTTAATTTCATTACTAAATAAATCTTATAAATTTGTAGTACATATTTGTAGTTTATTAATAAACTATACCAATTTTTAGTACATATTTTTATTTCCCTACGACCGAATTTTCTGAGACCGAATTTTCATATTTGAATTTGTCCTAATATTTAATAAACCTGATAAATTTTTAGTAGATATTTTGAGTTAATTTCGTTACTAAATAAATCTTATAAATTTGTAGTACATATTTGTAGTTCATTAATAAACTATACCAATTTTTAGTACATATTTTTAGTTATTAGTACATATTTTTTAGTTATTTTAAAGACCGAATTTTCTGAGACCGAATTTTCATAGCACCGTTAAGAGATCATCATGTCCTCTCTTAAATTTAAGGCTCCTCTCCATTATCGGGTCCAGGGGTATGTTGGGACCGGTTCGGTCCAGTTCGCCCGAACCGGTTGTTAAATTTTGATTGGATCACCGAACTGTTTGTTTGTTTTTAACAAATATTTAACAGTCAATAGAAATTTATCTTGAAATTTGCAATTTGTCAGTCAATCTTGATGAATTTTACGAATGCTCATGACGCCCGGGATTTGTCTCGTTCACAATTGTTTTTGTGAATTATAGCTTTAGTTTACAATGTCACATTTGATGTTACATTCGTTGCATGCCATTACAATGATTTTATTTCATTATGAAATTTTTAGAAAGTATTTATGAAAAGATCGATCGAACAACTGCGTAATAAGCAAAGTTGGCTTGCTGGCTGGAACTGAAACACGTGATTGAGTCAGCCGGACTAGGACAAGTAAACATTAGATCAAAGACTTTACCAGCGTGTGTAATTATGTACGTATGTGTAAGTGCGATTATTTGCATGATGTATTTTATGTATCTACAAGTCATTTCAATTTGAAGCAAGTTACTCAAAGTCAGTTTCACTGTGAGGACCTCCTAGCACTTTTTGATTTACTGGAACCAACATGGAAATATGATGAAATCTTATCACCATGGCTGGAAGGTGAAAAAAAGATAAGGCAGTTGAATGAACACATAAAATTTGAAATTGACATCAATGACTTTCGGGATTTTGTTGATTCAAATGTGGAATCAAAGAATATTCCTCTTCCACCTATCATTGCTAAAGCTAAGAAAATAATGAGCACAATTGCTATTAGCAGCGCGGAAGCAGAGCGAGGCTTTAGTGTTATGAACGATATTGGGAAAGCGGAAAGAAGCAAACTTTCTGTTAATCATATTTCCAGTCTGGTGACAATAAAAATACTAGGAAAGCCTGCAGCAGACTGGGATGCTGTGCCATATGTCAAGACTTGGCTAAGAAGTCATCGTAAGCTGATGATACTAGAGTTCGTGAGAAAACTGATACTCAACCATCGCAGAACGAACTGGCTATATGGAAACTTCTTGAATGAGACATGATTGAGAAGGTAAATTTATATCTAAATTTTAAAAAAAATTTCAGGATTTTCTAGAAAAATAGAAAAATATAGTTTATTTTTAGATAATTATGTCATTAGTGAGTATAAAGAATATGTTAAATAATTTCTGCCAAAATGTTACAAAATGCTGTTTGGAAAAGCTAAAATGAGTTGGCTTCTGGAGCTCCGCCCCGGACCTCGCTTGGGGAGTAGCTCACCCCAGACTCTCTAGCTTAATGACTCGCGCCATTGGCGCGCGCCGATTTACACCCTTATCTGTATCAGAACTGGTTGTTAAGAAATTGGCAGCACAACCCTGATCGGGTCCACGTTAATGCCAATCTCTGCCAGCTTGTTTGCCTTGCATAGGAAGTCTGACAATGCCTTTGTTGTCAGAATAGGCTTTGAAGGTTCGCCCTCTTCTTCGACCTCATTGTCACTGCTGCTTGATGCAATAAGCTCTTCAAGCTCCTCATTGGTCGGCTCTTTGTGATGAGATTGCAGCAGTTCTTCCACGTCCTCATCTCTCATGTCGTTAAAACCCTCCCTCCGAGTTCTTTGGCTAGCTTGACGATGTCGGAAATTTCCTTATCGACGGTGGGAAATTCCTTGAAGAAGTTGAAGTTGTTCACCACTTCAGGCCAAAGATGATTCCAACAGGCCTTCACTGTCGAGGGTTTAACTTCGCCCCAGCTGACCTTGATGACATCGATGCAGTCCTTGATGTTGTATGACTTCCAAAATTGCATTAACTTCTCCGCTGTACCATCATCAAGAGCCTGGGTGGCACGCCTGTACACACCTCGAGTGTAGTAAAATGGTCCATGGGATACAAAACCGAGTTGGTGTTAGGAGGCAGAAACATTATTTTAACATTGGGATGTGCGAAACTAAGCGTCTCTGAGATGTGACCAGGGGCGTTATCCAAAACAAGCATGACCCTAAAGTCAAGTTTCTTCTTTGCCAGGTATTTCTTGACCTCGTGTATGAAGCAGTTGTTGAACCAAACACCGAACAACATCCTTGTTAGCCAGGCCCTCTTGTTCGATCGCCAAACCACAGATAAATGTCTTTTATTCTTCCCTTTTAAAGCGCCCGGGCTTTCGGCGCGGTAAACCAATAGAGGTTTGCACTTGAAACCACCGGATGCATTGCTACAAACGAGAAGAGTAAGTCTACATTTGAACGCCTTGAATCCGGTGCTACCTTCTGCTCCTTGGAGATGTAGGTCCTGCTCCCCATTTTCTTGTAGAAAAGCCAGGTTTCATCTGCATTGAAAACCTGTTTAGGGGCATAACCTTTCTCAGTGACAAATTCAAGAAAGTGGGGCTTGAATTTCTCAGCTGCCTCATGATCTGCTGACCCAGCTTCAGCCTGCAGCTTGACGTTATGCAGATTGTATCGTCAAGTGAAGTTTGCAAGCCAACCTTTGCTTGCAGGAAATTCACTGTCACAGATCGAACTATATAATTTGTCTAAATTACGATTTTTTCAGCCAAGGTCATAACCTTACGTGATTTCTTTAATATTGAACTCCCACTTGAAGAGTCTTTGAATTTTGGACCCATGGTTCAATTAAATGTACGTTGAACGTAAAAGGCAAAAAAAAATTGAAATGGAGAAATTTCACAGGGACAACCTCCATGAAACGCAGTGCTATGCTAGCCAAACTGAGAGCGCGAACAGTGTTACCATTTCTCAAGAATGAAACTCCCATGTCATCTACCAAGTTTTCCCCCAAAACTCCCACAAATTCTCAGCACTCTCCCACAAAAATTCCACAAATAATTTTCTTTTATGACAGTGAGAAATAATATTATTTCTGCTTTTAGCAGATACTCACCATATATAGGAAGCTAGAAGGGATGAATTATCTTGACGGTCTCATAAGCCTCCATTTCAAGAGACACTAATTCGTCGACGTTCGCTGGTCCTTCGTCATTCGTTGGAGGATCTTTGGCTGCAAATTTCTTCAGCATTTCATCAGTTGGTGAGAAATTCACGCACGTCTTTGATTCTGTTTTAGTCCCTAGCGAATTTGAAGAATAGCTTCCACTGACCGAACATTAAAGCGATTTCTCAGTTTGGAGGGCACTACATTCATTTGGGAAAACATTCGTTCTACTGATGCATTTGAAAATGGGTGGGAAAGTACAGTAAAGCTAATGCTAAAGAAGATAAATTTGGAAATGATTGTTCTCCAACAGAATTTTTCTTGTCACTAACTTCAGCCCAGAAAGATATTGTATTCTTCAGTGGCGTGGCCACTGTTCAAGACTCAAAGCATTCCACTCGTTCTCCAGTTCATCTACATCTTTAAATATGGATCGATATTTGGAAGCTACTGGTGCAATATTTTCTTTGCACTGAGAAGTGGCGGTGCTTGGTTGCAACTGTTTGAGCGTGAGCAGGGTTTTAATATTATCTGGAAGACGTAACTGCACTGTATTGATCAGATCAACAACAAATCCCTCACAACGCTCTTTCACACATTATGAAAACACTGAAAAGAGGACGTGTCGAAGTAGTGGACTGGACGAATGAGCTGCACATGTACAGGCCACCGGGTAAGTACTGCGAAGACACGTAGTGGTCACGTCACCCGTCACCTGTGACCGGCCAGAATGGAACGTGTTTAGATCAAGTTCTCTTTCTCTGTACCTTATTTAAGTACCTATTATTTAGGTAAAGTAGGAATATCTGCTCCAATGCCTGAAAATTCGCACAAAACTTCCACAGTCAGTGGGTTACTGATGAAGCATATGGACAGAGATGGGCACCGTTACTCAAAATTGGCGAGCGTTACCGTTACTCGTTACTCTCTTAAAATGACCCCGGCGATACCGATACATCGTTACTTTGAAAATATCTTAAGACGATACCGATACTCGTTACGGTAACGTCGTTACTTTCGTTACTCGTTACATTGGTAAATTCATATATCATAATTGTATATCGTAATTAGAATATTAAAGCAAGTATAAAAAGTATGTAAAAACAAACGCAACTGTTTTTAGATAAATGGAGGTTTATTTCTGACAGACAATGATAACAGGACATTTTTGACAAAAAATATTATTTGAATAACAGAAAATTAAACAGAAGTAAACAGAAACATTTCAATAGCAGCTGATGTAAAATAATAAAAAACATTTCCAAAAATATATTCTAGCTGAGAGGTATAGAATTAAATTTTAAATGTAGCTAGGAGCCTAGGGTTTCCTTTTAGCATTACCAATTTTTCGAACGTGTTGTCGGAAAGATTTCCTCTCTTAGGGGCATGAATATGTCCTGAATAGCTGAAGAGACGCTCAACAGGAGCCGAGGAAGGAAGTGGAGTATTGTACTTGAGGAAGAGCTTCTTATTTGAAGGATAGCCATCAAGTGACTGCAGCTGCAGTGCAGTGCTGTCATCATTGAAGTATTTCAAATTGCACAACTGCCATAAATAAACTAGAGAATCAAATTTCTAAATTGTACAAATGCTCTATCACATAAATAGAATAAGACACTTAAGAGAGGGTAATTATTATGCTACACTTTGAACAAGAAACAAAATAAATTGCACCACAGCACAACTGCCATCTAAAGCCTGACTCTTCTTACCTTCCTTGATGCAAAGTCATTGATCTTTTATTATTTATTTTATTTTATTTTTTATTTTTATTTATTTCTTTATTTATTTATTCTTATTTTTATTTTTATTTTTTTTGCAGGCGCTCATGCCGCCCCTCCACAAATGCCGCCCTGTGCGGCTGCCCATATTGCCCATATGAGGAACCGCCACTGAGCATGACCATATTCAAAGAAATCGTCGCTACTGCTATAAGCACCATCATCTGTCTTAGCTGGCTCCTCAGGCGATCTGTCACTGTCACTTTCATTTTTAATTGCTGATATCAGCATGTTTTGCACCATTTTCCTACATGCCTCATTGTTTGTTCGCTCGCTTAAAGTGAGCCACTTGCACTTGAAGTGTGGATTTGTTAATGCAGCAATAATTGCAACATTGGTATCTCTGTCAAGTTCCAGGAATTTCTTGAATCGATTTCTGAATCCACTACTTAATGCTTCTACTAATGGGTGGCCGCTGAAAGATGTATTTGTACTTTTCACACATAAAAAACAGTATGTAACGAGTAACGGAAATTCTCGTTACTTTTGCTAAAATTGTTACGGGCGTTACCGTTACATCGTTACATTAGAAATCTTGCTAAGGCGATACCGATACTCGTTACAAAAGTAACGCCCGTTACTTAAGCCATTACATGTACCGCGGTACTGCCCATCTCTGCATATGGATGAGATATAATTTTACTTTTAATATTTAAAATCCATTTGCAGGACAACTCTCCCATCCACTCCGCCAGAATTGTTAGAAAGTGGTTTGAGGAGCAGCGAAATCTAGAACTACTGGACTGGCCTAGTAAGGGGTGTGACCTCAACCCCATTGAGAACGTGTGGGGGGATGTGGTGAACTCGTGGGAGCCTGGGCAGGAGCGGACCAGCTGCCAGTTGCTGGATCACACTATGGCTGAGTGGGATATGTTCCGAAGGAACCCCCACATGATACATAACCATGTTGCATCTACTCCACACAGATTATAAGATGTAATAGACAATAATGGGGGATGGACCAAATACTCACTATGAACTGGGTGGGTATAGCTGTGCCATTTACGTTAATCTATGGCAAATTGTGAGCATTTTGTATGATAAACTATTTAGTAAAATATTCTCAACCATTGCATATTTGTTGTGATAAAGAATTGGTGTTTTATTGTATATATATACTGTATTCCTTGTTAAGATCTAATAATATCGCCACATTGATAATGCAACAGGAAATCTGGAAAGCATTAATGGGTTTATCTGTCCATCGTGATTAAATCATTATCTCTCCACATTGATAATATAAATACAATCTGGAAAACACTATTAATACGATAAACATCAGCTACAAACCGATGGTGATATTCTGCTTCATGCAACCGTCACCTTACGGTTTCCACTAACACGCCCATATGTAGTCTCTCCTGGACGGCGACAGAAAGTAAAGTAATCATGTCAACATCACGGTTTGGCCCATCAACGTCATTTCACAAACATTAGTATAATATTGTTTGAATTTATAACAAACAAACAAACAAACACTTTATTTCATACTCAACAGGTACAAACATTATACAAGAGGTCCATAGAAGATTAAGAGATAGTTGTCTGGAGCACTGACTAAGTAGGCCAGTGAATCACTGTGTATAATGAACATACAATTGCCTACGCCAATACTTCCAGATTTGAGATTTATAAAATATATCTGAGACCAGTCCACTAACCATGGCTTCTATTATCTTTTTGACTGACTCACCAAGCCTAGTGATAAATCTAAATGCAAAATTGCGAATGACACTGGCGCAGTTAGGCTACATCTAACGTACACATATGAAATTTTCTAACTAAAGTATTTCCCTGAGCATATAATTGTCTACATTGCCTTAGAATATCACAGTCATCTGAAAGACTATCCGTTAGTATGTGACCAACATACTTAGTCTAGGTTACTTCTGACACCACCATATCATTCAATTGAAATTCAGGAAATTTTATATACTTGTAGGCCTTGGTCCTCATAATCATAACATGACTTTTATCAGGATTATATTTTATGTCGTTATCCTTCCCATACCTCTCACAAACCTTCAAAAGTGTGCTGAGCCCTTTTACAGATGGAGAAATAAGAACTAGAGTATATAATTATAAATATGTAAGTATATATAAATATGTATAAATATGTAAGTATATATAAATATTTTTAAATATGTAAGTATATATAAATATGTATAAATATGTAAGTATATATAAATATGTATAAATATGTAAGTATATATAACTATGTTTATGCTAGTATAACCGTGGATTATTCTTATGTGATTTTGATAATCAGTTACTGTTATTCAGATCGAAACTGTTAAAAAGTTCTTTGTGTAACAATCGATAAGCCATTTCCACTACTCTCTCTGCCCATCTACTTCGCTTTCTCTCACACTGTCTCAATCTTTTTTTTGCTCAGTGTCAATATATATATATATATATATATATATATTATATATATATATATATATATATACAGGGTGTCCCAAAAAAACTATATACTCTTTATAGCATCATATATTTTATAATTAAAAAAAAACCAAAATATATTGTTATAGCAATTGCCAAGGAAAGGTAAATTAATAATCTAAGTGATCAAAATGTTATAGCGAGTTGTTTGCATATAAAATTTAATTAACTATGCCAAGTGCTCAAAATGTTCTCCGGCGGCATGAATGCACTTTTGAATGCGTCGACTAACTGATTCGCAGACATGGACTAATGTGGATGCTGTGATGGTCCCGCACTTTTCCCTAATTGCATCCTTAAGGTGTTCGAGTGTTGCAGGTCTTGTACCATAAACTGCATCCTTCAGGTAGCCCCACAAGTAAAAATCAAGTGGAGTCAATTCCGGTGAACGTGGAGGATACTCAACGCTTCCTCTTCGTCCTATCCAACGGTTAGGCAACGTTTCATCGAGGTACCTTCTGACATCACAATGATAATGAGGGGGGGGCTCCATCTTGTTGAAAGTAAAAGTCGTCGTTTCCAAACAACTTCCGAACTGCAGGTATAATTTCTGTCCGCAGCATGTCGAGATATGCGGCACCGGTAACTGTTCCATTAAAGAAAAATGGTCTAACCAAACCCCTGGATGATAAACCACACCATGCTGTTAATCCTGGTAAATTAACATGTTTATCCACATAAACGTGTGGATTATCAAGTGACCAGTACCTGCAGTTGTGTCGATTTACTGTGCCATTCAGCTTGAAGGTAGCTTCATCAGACCACACGATTTTGTTGGCAAACTGTACGTCTTCGGCTTCCATTGACTGAAACCATTCACAAAATTCAAGTCTGCGATCAGGGTCATCTTCAGTCATGGCGTGTAACAGACTTGGAATGTAGCTTTTCCATTTTGCCGACTTTAAAATCCGGTGAACACCTGATTTGCTGATTCCGGTTTCACGGGCGCATTGCCTAACTGATTTCTGTGGTGATCGATTAAATTTTTGCAACACTAAAACGGTTTTCATCACTCGCACTTGATTTGCGACGTCCAGATCTTCGCTTGTGCATATCTTGAGCAGATCCCTCTGCCTCAAACTTGTCACGGATGCTTGTAATGGCGAGACGTGTCGGTGGCTTTGTACCAAATTCCCGGATCCATTGCCGCTGGACTTCGGACACATTCTCAAATTTCCAATACCATTTCAGAACACTTTTTCGTTGCTCCAGTGTCAAACGTTTACGCAACATGGGTTCTTTTGCTGAACTGAATAAAGTTGAATGCTATAGAGTTTGTATCGTGGAATGAGTGCGTAGGCTAAGTCCGAAGCAAGCTAGTGAGTGACTAGACTACGTTCGGTCCATAGGTTTCGCCATTACAAGGCCTTTGATAAAACAAGGCCAGGCTTAGTCGACGCATTCAAAAGTGCATTCATGCCGCCGGAGAACATTTTGAGCACTTGGCGTAGTTAATTAAATTTTATATGCAAACAACTCGCTATAACATTTTGATCACTTAGATTACTAATTTACCTTTCATTGGCAATTGCTATAATAATATATCGTTTTTTTTTAAATTATAAAATATATGATGCTATAAAGAGTACATATTTTTTTTGGGACACCCTGTATATATATATATATATATATACAGGGTGGGCCGAAAGTCTGGATCCTAGGAAAATATTTATTTTAATACATAAATTACAACAAATGGTAAATACTTAAAATGAATATCAACTTTAACTCGTAAATGCGTATCCGTGAGTAGTAGTATAGCCGCAAAAGGTTAGAGTGCAGGAATGTTGCAAGTGATTACGTAATGTTGCAAAGGGGGTTGGGGGTTGTCGCAGAGGGGGGCGGGGTTGTTGCAAAGGGGTGGGGGTGTTGCAAAAAATTCCCGCCAAACAGGCCTTTGTTGCCAACCGGGGTTGCAAGGGGCATGCAACTTGGAGGCGGAGTTCTCCCGCAAGCTATTCCCCCCAAAGGGCCAGAAAGGAGAGAAAGGAGGAGAGAAAGGAGGAGAGGTGTTCACCTGGCAGGAGCCAAGTGCATATTAAGACTTCAGCCGAGTAGACGTTGTCTTATAGGCTCCTAATCAGCCAGTTGGCTGAGCCAAGGGGGGGGAGGGGTACACCTGAAGGAGAGAGAGAGAGAGAGAGAGTAGTTGCCTTTGATTGCAAGGCATGCAACTTGGAGGCGGAGTTCTCCCCCAAGCTATTTTCGTTTACCTAACCTAAGAGGCCTCTAAGGGGTTTTCCCAAAGGGCCAGAAAGAGAAGGACCAGAGGTCCTTGCTCGGCTGGGAGCCGAGCTTGAATGATTCCGTCAGTCGTCTCTTGGTCTTTTATAAACCTCTAATCCGCCATGTTGCCAGATAGCGTCATGTATTCAGTTGCTGAGTTGCCAGATAGCAATATTTAAAACCATATATTAATCATCCATTTAAATGGTGTACCACAATATATATTTATATGACGGTAGTTAATCGATGAACCCAATTAAATTCTGTTTATTAAATAAATAATTTAAACCTTTACACACTTAATTTTTATTATAAATATTTAAGTCACGAATATCAGTGGGAAAAACGAACGGAAAAGAAAATTTTCGAAACAATTCAAAAAGCACGCTCGACCATTCCCCCCAATCCCCCATCTGTGTTTGAATGAACAACTCGTGCACACACGCACACGCATCTGTACATGAATGAAAATCAGAAAAAATGCCAAACGTATATTAATTTAAACCAAATGACGCTAAATAATGTATACAAAATGAATTTTCTCCTTTTAATTATTCAATATAAGAAATTAATCATTAAGCGTTGTTTTTCCTTTCACGAGGAAAGGATTTCTGTAAGTGTCTATAATTCGAATTTATATATATGGAGGGTTGTAGTATCTCGTTTCACCGAATTAAAACCAAAACACACGATCGTATTCTCAAATCTATACACACACACACACACACACACACACACACACGAGTAAAATACCAAAAGATATTTATAAAGTTAATCAATTGGAAGATTCAACCATATAAAATACCACAATATATTTATATAGTTAATCAATTGGAAGATTCATTTAAACACACGTTCCAATAAATAATTTATTTCCTATTTAAATACCGAAAACGAAAGGAGAAGAAACGAAGAAAATTGCAAAAAAAACGAAATCTAAAGAAACGAAGAAAGTTGAAATTAGCCAAAACACAATCCGCTATAACGGGGCCGGATGACTAATGACATCTTTATATTTTCTCCAATAGATTTAATGCTCGTATTACCCGACCCAATCCACCATCTGCGTTTATATATATATATATATATATATATATATATATATATAAGCAAACAACCACAAGGAAAAGGAAACACAAAGTCCGAGCGCTTTCGTGATATATTCACATTATCAAGGAGGAACAGAAAATAGACGGAGATTACAAAGTAAATGAGTTAAATAGACAATCAAAAAATTCACAATCGGCACCTCAAATTAAAGGCCTTAAAGCCCTCTAAAGATTTTTTCAATTGATAACATAATCTGTAGGCAGCTAAATTACTAAATATAAAAAAAAAATATACTGTATAGATGAAATTAGACAAAAAAAAAAAAACCAATACAGAGAACAAAAATTATTATAATGGTTATTAACACTAATATTTAATTAAAACAGGCAATTAATTGGCAAGAATTTAAAGAAAAACAAATAGATAACGTAGATAACAAATAGATAACATAATCTGTAGGCTGCTTAATTACTATACAGATGAAATTAGACAAAACACCAGTACAGAAAACAAAAATTATTATAATTGTTATTAACACTAATATTTAATTGAAGTAGGAAAAATTAAGAGGCCCGAAATTAATGAAAACAAAGGGAAAGTTGCCATCGTCTAACAGATTATTACAAAATTTTCTACAAACAGTCTGGAAAATTGTTTTCCCAAAAGCAACCCACTTCAAAAATCCAATAAACCCCCCAGCAACCAAAGATTATACACGAAAGAAATATTACAATTAAAGTAGACACATAAGAATGTTAACAGTTCTTACAATAATATTTTTATTTAACCAGGGCAAACCATTAAGAGGCAAAAAAATGCAGTTAAGAAAACAGTAGGCCCATCGCCAGGTTACTGACAATGTACGAATCTAATTTGTACAACCCAGGGCTAATATTAAGGACCAAATCCGCATTATTCTTGATCACACTTGATTCCAATTATTTCTGCTAACAATAGATTTACTAAACCTTAATTTGGAAGCATTTTTCCAATCAATGGGATGATTAGAATCTCTTACGTGAATGAAAATGGCGTTAGATTCCTGGCCACTTCTTATACTGTATTGATGCTGTTTAATACATAACTCAAGGGTCTTACCAGTTTGGCCAATGTAAAATTTATTACATATTGTGCAAGGGATTTTATATACACAGCCATGTTCACTTAAAGGGGAGTTCTTAATCAATGAATTCTTAATTACATCTAAATTTTTGAACGTAATATTTACGTTAAAAGTCCTCAGTAGATTCGGCAGATCAAGGAAATTTTCTCTGAATGGTAACACTAAAACATTTTTTGTGTTATAAGGAATCTTATCCTTTACTGCGTAGAAGGTTTTCTTTGCCATTTTTAAGGACTTATCTATGCAGTTCTTTGGGTATTTTAAATCAAAAGCAATTTTGTATATTTTACTAATTTCATCGTCAATGAACTCAGGGCTACAAATTCGTAGGCCTCTTAGAAACAAAGTAGAAAGAACGGATCGTTTTACATTAATGTGGTGATCAGAATAATAATGTATATAGGAACAATTATTAGTGGGTTTTCTGTAAATATTGTACTTAAACTTTTTTCCAGACCTATATATTAAAACATCTAAAAAGGGATCGAAGAATCTTTTCTATTTCAACTGTAAAATTGATAGAGGGAATTAAATTATTAAGTTTGGGTAGGAATTCATTGAGATTTAAAGTCACTGGCCAAAGACAAAGAACATCATCTACATATCTAAACCATGGAACATAATTTGGCAGAATCTTCCATAATAACTTACTTTCAAAAAACTCTATATATAAGTTACTCAAAAATGGGGAGAGAGGGTTTCCCATCGCCATACCAAATTTCTGTCTAAAATATTCATTATTGAACACAAATTTTGAGTCTACTATGCACAGCTTAATTAATTCTATAATTGTGGCCACAGGTAAAGGCAAATTATGCCTAACCAATTCTTCCGAAAGAAACACTAAAAGATCCTCCACCGGACTCTTGTAAATAAAGCGGTAACATCAAAGCTTACCAATCTAAAATTGTAATTGACACTGATACTATTTAATTTTTCCACAAGGTCTACATTATTATTTATGTGTGATTGTGAAATTGTGCCAAGGAGAGGATTAAGAATGGAGACAAGCCATTTGGATACCTTATATGAGATAGATCCTATAGAACTAACAATAGGCCTTGCCGGATTATTTGGCTTATGAGTTTTAATCAGGCCATACATATGGTAATGACGGTGAAATACTCAAAAACTGTTTAAGTAACATTTCATTCCCCTTCAAAAGTTGTTTAATTTTCTTGTTAATTTCGGGCCTCTTAATTTTTTCCTACTTCAATTAAATATTAGTGTTAATAACCATTATAATAATTTTTGTTTTCTGTACTGGTGTTTTGTCTAATTTCATCTGTATAGTAATTAAGCAGCCTACAGATTATGTTATCTATTTGTTATCTACGTTATCTATTTGTTTTTCTTTAAATTCTTGCCAATTAATTGCCTGTTTTAATTAAATATTAGTGTTAATAACCATTATAATAATTTGTTCTCTGTATTGGTTTTTTTTTGTCTAATTTCATCTATACAGTATATTTTTTTTTATATTTAGTAATTTAGCTGCCTACAGATTATGTTATCAATTGAAAAAATCTTTAGAGGGCTTTAAGGCCTTTAATTTGAGGTGCCGATTGTGAATTTTTTGCTTGTCTATTTAACTCATTTACTTTGTAATCTCCGTCTATTTTCTGTTCCTCCTTGATAAGTGAATATATCACGAAAGCGCTCGGACTTTGTGTTTCCTTTTCCTTGTGGTTGTTTGCTTATTAATAAGGTCACGTGTTATTTTGTGATTTTAGTGCATATATATATATATATATATATATATATATATATATATATATATATATATAGAAAGAATCATAAAAAACGTGTCTATTTGTCAACCCTTATATATATATATATATATATATATATATATATATATAATATATATATATATATAATTGAATTTCGCCGAATTGAAACGAAAAGCATGCTCGTACATTCCCCCATCTGTGTTTGTATATGAACAACTCGTGCACACACACACACACACACACACACACACACACACACACACGAGGAAAGGACTGGGTCAATTCGAAGAACACCTGCTTGTCGAGAGACCTTTCTTCCAGGCCGCTCTTGATAAGTCTCCCTTCACTCCAAATCTTAATAATATAATAATGTTATTACTTCTACAATGAAACACATTCTCAATGCGCTTACGAAAAAATCTGAAACATACGGCAATTCAATACACACGATCCTCCTCCCTCGTTCCCCCAAACCCCCACCCCATCTGTGTATCTATATATATATTTAATAAACGAATGAACAACACACACACACACACACACGCCTCTGTATATATTATGAAAATCAGGAAAAATACCAAACGTATTTTGGTGCGAACTTGCTCTTCTAGCTTTCCGTGCCTTTGACTTGTAATTAAAAAATGATTTTATTAAAGGCGCTGGTTATTTCTCTTGCAAACTTGTATGGCATCAGCTTCTTAGTTTATTGAAATGAATGAATAAAAATGGAAAGGTATATTATTATTATCATTATTGTGCATTTTTCAAAATTAACACACAGATTTTTGTCAGAGGAAGATATGGGAAACAATTCAAAACAGACGAACGTCCCCCTCATTCCCCCAAACCCCCCACCCATCTGTGCTTGTATATATAATAAACTAATGAACCACTCGAGTGTGCACACACACACACACACACACACACGCAGAAAGGCAGAAACTAGGTCAATTCGAATCGTCTCCCAAGAGGTTTTTTCTGCCCATAATTTTACCTTTCTTGCAGTCACCTCGACCAAAAACTCTCTTGACTCCCTTTCTTAGCGAATTGTGAAAAATTACTAATAACTTGTAAGTAAAAATAAAAAACCGATTTTTGGAAATCATACAATGTTTTGCATTGTACAAAAAACATTGCAACTGCTTGGGAGGATGTTACTGCGAAGTGTATGAAAGGCATTTGGAAGAAGTGCCTAAAACGATCTGTGGGTAATTTCGAAGACTTCGATAAGTTTTAAAATGTCGATGAAATTAATAGAAAAATAGTGTTACTCGCCAATACCCTCAATTTAGAAGTAGAAGTGGAAGATGTGCACAAGGCTATTTATTTTTTTCTTTAGTAATAATAACAACTAGCTCTTCCCCGAATTGTAACAACGGGTAAAGTTTTCACTCCACCTTAGACCCACAGTTTAACGTGGAAACCGAATGCTCTTTTCTTTTTTAAAAATATAATTAGAGGAACTTTCACGAGTGAGTGGTTAATTATTCAATATAAGAAGTTAATCATTAAGCGTTGTTTTTCCTTTCACGAGGAAAGGATTTCTGTAAGTGTCTATAATTCGATTTTATATATACATATGGAGGGTTGTAGTATCTCGTTTCGCCGAATTAAAACCAAAACACACGATCGTATTCTCAAATCTATACACACACACACACACACACACGAGGAACGGGTACCCGACAATCTGTGTCAACTCAAAACACACGTGCCTGCACTGAAGCCTTTGAAAGGTGTGGGCGTTCGCCTTCTAAAGGTCTGGAAGCAGCTGTTACCTTAAAAACCCAAATCTCCAAATCAATATGGCTTCCGTAATAATAGAACAACGGAAATGGCTATTTTAAATCTTATGGAAAATGTAAATATAGCTAAGGAGAACAAAGAAATAATGATGTCAATATTTATGGATTTGAGTAAGGTGTTTGATGTAATAGATCATAATATTCTACTTAATAAATTGTATTGTTACGGTTTTAGAGGGGCAATCAGTGATTGAATTAAAAGTTATTTGCCCGACAGATATAATTTTGTATCAGTAAATAAGGTTTGCTCCACTAAAGCGCTTGCCAAACATGGTGTGCCACGGGGCTCAGTGCTGGATCCACTGTTATTTTATTATATATAAATGACCTTCCACGTTCATCTGATATACTGAACTTCATATTGTTTACCGCTGACACAACTCTCTCTTTTTCTTGCAAAGATGTTAATACAGCTAAGAAGATATTTCATTCAGAATTCATCATTGTAATGAAGTGGTTGGCCACCAAGAAACTCTTCCTAAATACCAGTAAAACAAATTTCATGATTTTTACTAATAAAAGAAATGTATATCTTGATGAATTTAATGTTAATGAAATCGCCATAAAGGAGTGTACTGTAACAAAATTTCTTGGTGTAATGCTAGATAAGAATTTGCAATGGAGTGATCATGTAAATTATATCGCGAAAAAGATTTCAAGGAACGTTGCTATAATGATTTACAGCGTAGTAGGCTAGCCCTTTAAGTCAAGCTAGGCTACGTTTTGACAATTTCCAGTTCCGAGAAAAAGATTCTCAAAGCCATTTCTCTCTTTGTGCATATATATTATCAAAAATGTTAATTGTTCTAAGGCTATTTATAAAAGAAAATGGGATTTTGGCACAACTTGCGTAATTATGTATTCTACAACTTGCTTATTGTAATTTTAAATATGTTATGAACGTTATACGCGTCACTATTAAATGTCATTTATATTTTTTTTACTTTCGATTTGATTTTGGATTATGTGTTTCTGCTTTGTAATTTTAATTTTTATTATTGAACAGTTTTAATTTTGTACTTTAGATTTAGTTTTAGCTCTCCACGTTTATATATTTTTGTCATTTATACATTTTTAGCTTTTATTTAGCAGGCATTGAAAGTGCGATAGAGTCCCCCGAAACAGCGGATGCAGCCAAATATAATAACTTTTCTGCGCTACGTCATCGTCTTTATCCTAAATATAAAGTTTAATACAGTTCTTAGTACCTCTGTCATTCAATTATTAATCTTATATGTTATAATGTTTCAGAACATTCATATGATCCCTTTCCAGATAGAATCCTAGTCCAAACGTATTTGGTTTTAGAATTTATAAATCTTAAAAAGATATAGGAAAACAAGAAATACAAAGGAGAATATGAATTCCTAACTGATGCATTTACATGCTTAAATATACGTAATAATAATAATAATAATATCGTTAACAATAGACATATATACTATTCAAGTACTATGGGTCATAGGTGCCAGGTACTCTGAGTCACTGTCATCAAATGAATTAGCCACAGCCTACTAACGGGCCTACCTACCAAAATCCCACCAAAGGCGTCTCAGAGTCTAGCATCAGACTTTTTAAATCACAATGTGTGTGGAACTACATTTGCAAGCAAGTTAGAGGTCTTAGTGACAGAATGGGTTATCTGCTACCATCAAAGTAGCGTATTTGCATACAGTTAAACCGCGTCAGAGTAGATAGCTGATTGATCTCAGTTTTGGTAGGTTACCCCAGATTTTTTTTCTGTATGCTCTATCCAGTATTTGCCTGCAGCCTCAAAATAACTGTATCTGCTCTTATTTAGCTATTTGTTAATTGTAGTTAAACAGCAGTGAACATTCCTCAAACAGTAGGCTGTGGACCTGACAAGATTGTTGAAGCCAGAAAGTTCTGAGTAAAGTACATATACATATTGAGAGAATTGTCGGCCATACCATTTAAATTTTTACATTCAGGTAGCTATTATTATTATTATAGATTTTCGGCATGTGTGTGTGTGTGTGTGTGTGTGTGTGTGTGTGTGTGTGTGTGTTTTCACACATTAGGATCATCGTTCTTTACAATTTTCTAGTTCATGTAATCCTTGTATGAAAATTATAAGTATATTACTTTTGACATGTTCCACATACTCTTCAGTTTTAGACTTAAGGTTTTATCCAAAACAAAATGTTTGTTATTCTGTTAAAATGATTACAAAGTTAAATTTTCTTCAAAATCCAGCATGGTTAAGCAAACCTAAATAAAATTTTTAGCCAACATTTCATTGGAAGGTAATATTGCTAGATACTTAAATTGTCATTCATAGGCTCTTGAAAAATGTAATGAATTTAAAATTAATTAGTTTAGATGTCACAAATACAAATTTAAGGTACGTATATAGTGAACTAATCAGATGTTATGTAGACAATAAATAATTGTAGGTCTTGAATTTATGATAATTGTTGTAGGACTTTTATAGGTGCCTGTCAGCAGCACAATTTAAATACCTTACTACTTTGCTACTATGTACTTATTTTTCAGGTTTTCTATATAAGCACACCGGACAAAAAATTAGTCACCCCTAATAGCACCGATAGTAGGAAGTTCAAGGTCACACAGAGGGCGCTGATGTAGCATTGGTAAGTGACAAGTAGCGGTGACGTAGCACACAAGATCAGATCTGTTTCGTGAGGTGGTGAAGAACAAAGTGTGTGTTGGATATAGTCTGCAAAATGGGTCGTGAGGCAGACGTTACTCAGTGGCAAAAAGGAGCCATCGTGTTTGGCAGAGCCCACGGACACAAAATGTCTGAAGTAGCCCAATTTGTTGGTGTGTCAACGCGTACTGTCCAGCGAGTTTACAAAGAGTGGTGTAGTTCGCAATCAACTGACAATCGACGGCATAACTGTGGCCGGAAAACAATTCTCGACAATAGGGGCCGCCGCCATGTTTCTCGTCTAGTAACTGCAAATCGTTTTCAAACCAGAGAACAATTGCTCCAAGAAACCAATGAGGTTCTCCAGCGACCAATTTCCGAACGGACATTGCGACGAGAACTGCATGCGATGGACATCTGGAGCAGGGTTCCACGGAAGAGGCCGCTGTTAACAGCAAGTCACAAATTGGCACGTTATAGATGGGCTCACAGGCACAAAAACTGGACTGCGGCAGATTGGAAACGTGTAATTTGGTCCGATGAGTCCCGTTTTTGTTTGTTCTCCAATGATGGGAGGCGACGAGTACATCGCAGGTCCATTGAAGCCTTTAATCCTGAATGCGTCGAAGGTGTTGTTCAGGCTGGAAACAGAAAGTGAAGCGCAGGAATAGACACCCACGGACTCTGGCGGAACTTCGGGACCGGCTGATGAACGAGCAAATCGATGTTCAGTACATGCACAACCTCGGAGAGTCTCTGCCTCGCCGGATTCGTGCGGTTATCAAGGCCAGAGGCGCCGTCACACGTTATTAGGTACATTCTGAGAGGGGTGACTAATTTTTTGTCTGGTGTGGTTATATATATATATATATATATATATATATATATATATATATATATAATTGAGGAAATTGAAAACTTTTAGCATTTCTCATAATTTAATTGCTGACAACTAGAAAAAAGAAAGAATTCAATAGTTTAACCATAAACTAAATAAAATAAACATTTAATTTGGTTTTGTGCATATAGCTATTTAGTTTATAGATATAGACTAAATTTATTTTGCATTAGCTATTTGATAAAACATTTATACATAAATACAAGTTTAGAAGCTTTATCAACTCCTAATTTATTTCTTAATTTGGACTGTATCAGGCCAAAAGCAGAAAAATTCTCAACTGCAGCATGATCTTCAAACAACATTAAATTCGGTTAATAATTGTCTTTTATTCATGCGCAGTTAAAAACGGTACAATATATCGATTTGCCATTCAAAACTGACTAAGAAAATATATATCTTATGTTGTGCAAATTTGTTGAATTGTACTTTTTTTAATAAAATATATTTCCTGTTTTGGCTATAATGTACTTTTTTCATAAAATATTTTTCCTGGTTGGGCTATTTTTCACTACTCTGCGATTTAATTAGCTGGCTGGGTTTGTTCTGGCTATTTTTTCAAACTGGATTCAGTTTAGTGGTGCTTGTGATAGAATTATGATGTGCCAATCGCGTGATTTTGATCTAGTTGTCATGTGTCCTAGATGAAGGCAAAGGATTGGATGTTTTTATCAATTACGGCGTTGTTCTCTCATCCTTAACTTGCCAAAAATGTGACAGTGAGTGCTTAACACGAAAAGATCAGAAGATATTTAGGTGAAATAACCAATATCAGCCTGGTTAGGCTAATTGAAGGCCTGGTTAGGCTAATTGATGGCCTGGTTAGGTTAATTGATGGCATGGTTAGGTTAATTGAAGACATGATTAGGTTAATTGAAGACCTGGTTAGGTTAACTATACACCCTTTGATGAGCCAATCCGGTTTTAAAATAGATTCAGTTTCATCAATTCGTCTCTGAAATCTTAATCTGTCCCGAGCGCACTCTTCCCATTGTACCCTTCTACAGCAATCAGTAACGGGGTAAGTTAGAATGTTGTCGCAGAATTTTACTTTTCACCGACAAGAGGTAAGATCGAATCCACATCAACACAAAATTTTAGTCGCTAAAATAACAGCCTGAGCATTGTTCTAAATTATCTTTGATTCGTTTTGGTAAAATTGAGTAAACTGCTGCCTTTGTTTCCTGATCAGAAACTCTCCGCCTTTTTCTGCTATGGTGCAAGGTTTCGTTGCAACCATATTCACTGCTCGAGTCTACTTCACAGTCGTTGTCTTCTAATCTAGATTTACACTCTTCACTAATGCATTCAATGGGTGAATAATGATCTTGGTTGATATTATTGACATCACAATTGAGAGGGCTCACTGGGGTAACGCCCACTTCAGGTAATGGTGCGGGCGCATGAGGTGGGTCGGGGACAATCTCTCAGGTTGCCCTTGTGGCGGGGAAATATTGTGTGGAGGAATCAGTGCTGCTTCTAAGTAAACAAAACGGGCTTTATGTAACACAGTGGCAACTAATAAGATTTATGCAAGATGCACCAGCTCTTCCGGAACGTCTGGATGCAATTTTACCGAGAGATATATTTATCAACTTGTGTGCTTCAAACCCGTTTGGAACGTCAGATATCATGTTCACCACTTAGGAATTGGTCAAGGCACAGAGAGCTAACTAACACGACTCCATCCTCTATTTCCAATCTTGTAATGAGTTTAAGTGAAAGTTTCGCCTGCCTTTATACAATGTGTTCTGACGTCATTATCAAGCTACACGCAGGGAGTTTCCAGATAGTAGCATGAATCACGTTGCTGTTCTTTCACCTGTGCATGCACACACACGCGCGCACACACACACACACACACACACACAAAGGAGAAAGTGAAACGCTAATTGATACATGATTTATTTAATAAACGAAATATTCAAGCTAGATATACATATTTACAAATACGTATAATAAATAAGCTAACAATAGATGCATCAATGACTATATTCAAGATATATATATTTAAAAACATGTGTAATAAATAAGTTAACAAATGAAATTATGTTAACTTCAATTGTTAACTTATTGATCACACGTGTTTGTAAATATATATACACACCTTGAACATAATCTTTGATGCGTCTATTGCAAACTTATTTATTACACGTATTTGTAAATATATATATAGGTTGAATATTTCGTTTATTAAATAAATCATGTATCAATTAGCGTTTCACTTTCTCCTTTGTGTGTGTGTGTGTGTGTATGTGTGTGTGTGTGTGCGCGCGCGCGTGTGTGTGTGCATGCACAGGTGAAAGAACAGCAACGTGATTCATGCTACTATCTGGAAACTCCCTGCGTGTAGCTTGATAATGACGTCAGAACGACATTGTATAAAGGCAGGCGAAACTTTCACTTAAACTCATTACAAGATTGGAAATAGAGGATGGAGTCGTGTTAGTTAGCTCTCTGTGCCTTGACCAATTCCTAAGTGGTGAACATGATATCTGACGTTCCAAACGGGTTTGAAGCACACAAGTTGATAAATATATCTCTCGGTAAAATTGCATCAGACGTTCCGGAAGAGCTGGTGCATCTTTGCATAAATCATTATTAGTTGCCACTGGTGTTACATAAAGCCCTTTTTGTTTACTTAGAAGCAGCACATGATTACCTCCACACAATATTTTCCCGCCACAAGGGCAACCTGAGGAGATTGTTCCCGACCACCTCATGCGCCCGCACCATTACCTGAAGTGGCGTTACCCCAGTGAGCCCTCTCAATTGTGATGTCAATAATATCAACCAAGATCATTATCATCCATTGAATGCATTAGTGAAGAGTTGTAAATCTAGATTAGAAGACAACGACTGTGAAGTAGACTCGAGCAGGAATATGGTTGCAACGAAACCTTGCACCATAGCAGAAAAGGCGGAGTTTTGATCAGGAAACAAAGGCAGCAGTTTACTCAATTTACCAAAACGAATCAAAGATATTTAGAACAATGCTCAGGCTGTTATTTTAGCGACTAAAATTTTGTGTTGATGTGGATTCGATCTACCTCTTGTCGGTGAAAAGTAAAATTCTGTGACAACATTCTAACTTACCCGTTACTGATTGCTGTAGAAGGGTACAATGGGAAGAGTGCGCTCGGGACAGATTAAGATTCAGAGACGAATTGATGAAACTGAATCTATTTTAAAACCGGATTGGCTCATCAAAGGTTGTATAGTTAACCTAACCAGGTCTTCAATTAAACCTAATCATGTCTTCAATTAACCTAACCATGCCATCAATTAACCTAACCAGGCCATCAATTAGCCTAACCAGGCCTTCAATTAGCCTAACCAGGCTGATATTGGTTATTTCACCTAAATATCTTCTGATCTTTTCGTGTTAAGCACTCACTGTCACATTTTGGGCAAGTTAAGGATGAGAGAACAACGCCGTAATTGATAAAAACATCCAATCCTTTGCCTTCATCTAGGACACATGACAACTAGATCAAAATCACGCGATTGGCACATCATAATTCTATCACAAGCACCACTAAACTGAATCCAGTTTGAAAAAATAGCCAGAACAAACCCAGCCAGCTAATTAAATCGCAGAGTAGTGAAAAATAGCCAACCAGGAAAAATTTTTATGAAAAAAGTACATTATAGCCAAAACAGGAATATATTTTTAAAAAAAAGTACAATTCACAAATTTGCACAACAGATATAAATATTTTCTTTAGTCAGTTTTGAATGGCAAATCGATATATTTGTACGTTTTTTTTTAACTGCGCATGAATAAAAGACAATTATTATCGAATTTAATGTTGTTTGAAGATCATGCTGCAGTTGAGAATTTTTCTGCTTTTGGCCTGATACAGTCCAAATTAAGAAATAAATTATATTGATAAAGCTTCTAAACTTGTATTTATGTATAAATGTTTTATCAAATAGCTAATGCGAAATAAATTTAGTCTATATCTATAACTAAATAGCTATATGCACAAAACCAAATTAAATTTTATTTTATTTAGTTTAGGGTTAAACTATGAATTCTTTCTTTTTTCTAGTTGTCAGCAATTAAATTATGAGAAATGCTAAAAGTTTTCAATTTCCTCAATTATATATATATATATATATAATATATATATATAGAAACCTGAAAATAAGTACATAGTAGCAAAGTAGTAAGGTATTTAAATTGTGCTGCTGACAGGCACCTATAAAAGTCCTACAACATTATCATAATTCAAGACCTACAATTATTTATTGTCTACATAACATCTGATTAGTTCACTATATACGTACCTTAAATTTGTATTGTGACATCTAAAGTAATTAATTTTAAATTCATTACATTTTTCAAGAGCCTATGAATGACAATTTAAGTATCTAGCAATATTACCTTCCAATGAAATGTTGGCTAAAAATTTTATTTAAGTTTGCTTACCATGCTGGATTTTTGAAGAAAATTTAACTTTGTAATCATTTTAACAGAATAACAAACATTTTGTTTTGGATAAAACCTTAAGTCTAAACTGAAGAGTATGTGGAACATGTCAAAGTATATACTTATAATTTTCATACAAGGATTACATGAACTAGAAAATTGTAAAGAACGATGATCCTAATGTGTGAAAACACACACACACACACACACCACACACACCACACACACACACACACACATGCCGAAAATCTATAATAATAATATAGCTACCTGATGTAAAAATTTAAATGGTATGGCCGACAATTCTCTCAATATGTATATGTACTTTACTCAGAACTTTCTGGCTTCAACAATCTTGTCAGGTCCACAGCCTACTGTTTGAGGAATGCTCACTGCTGTTTAACTACAATTAACAAATAGCTAAATAAGAGCAGATACAGTTATTTTGAGGCTGCAGGCAAATACTGGATAGAGCATACAGAAAAAAATCTGGGGTAACCTACCAAACTGAGATCAATCAGCTATCTACTCTGACGCGGTTTAACTGTATGCAAATACGCTACTTTGATGGTAGCAGATAACCCATTCTGTCACTAAGACCTCTAACTTGCTTGCAAATGTAGTTCCACACACTTTGTGATTTAAAAAGTCTGATGCTAGACTCTGAGACGCCTTTGGTGGGATTTTGGTAGGTAGGCCCGTTAGTAGGCTGTGGCTAATTCATTTGATGACAGTGACTCAGAGTACCTGGCACCTATGACCCATAGTACTTGAATAGTATATATGTCTATTGTTAACGATATTATTATTATTATTATTACGTATATTTGAGCATGTAAATGCATCAGTTAGGAATTCATATTCTCATTTGTATTTCTTGTTTTCCTACATCTTTTTAAGATTTATAAATTCTAAAACCAAATACGTTTGGACTAGGATTCTATCTGGAAAGGGATCATATGAATGTTCTGAAACATTATAACATATATAGATTAATAATTGAATGACAGAGGTACTAAGAACTGTATTAAACTTTATATTTAGGATAAAGACGATGACGTAGCGCAGAAAAGTTATTATATTTGGCTGCATCCGCTGTTTCGGGGGACTCTATCGCACTTTCAATGCCTGCTAAATAAAAGCTAAAAATGTATAAATGACAAAATATATAAACGTGGAGAGCTAAAACTAAATCTAAAGTACAAAATTAAACTGTTCAATAATAAAAATTAAAATTACAAAGCAGAAACACTAATCCAAAATCAAATCGAAAGTAAAAAAAATATAAATGACATTTAATAGTGACGCGTATAACGTTCATAACATATTTAAAATTACAATAAGCAAGTTGTAGAAACATAATTACGCAAGTTGTGCCAAAATCCCATTTTCTTTTATAAATAGCCTTAGAACAATTAACATTTTTATAATATATGCACAAAGAGAGAAATGGCTTTGAGAATCTTTTTCTCGGAACTGGAAATTGTCAAAACGTAGCCTAGCTTGACTTAAAGGGTAGCCTACTACGCTGTAAATCATTATAGCAAACGTTCCTTGAAATCTTTTTCGCGATATAATTTACATGATCACTTCATTGCAAATTCTTATCTAGCATTACACCAAGAAATTTTGTTACAGTACACTCCTTTATGGCGATTTCATTAACATTAAATTCATCAAGATATACATTTCTTTTATTAGTAAAAATCATGAAATTTGTTTTACTGGTATTTAGGAAGAGTTTCTTGTGGCCAAACTTCATTACAATGATGAATTCTGAATGAAATATCTTCTTAGCTGTATTAACATCTTTGCAAGAAAAAGAGAGAGTTGTGTCAGCGGTAAACAATATGAAGTTCAGTATATCAGATGAACGTGGAAGGTCATTTATATATAATAAAATAACAGTGGATCCAGCACTGAGCCCCGTGGCACACCATGTTTGGCAAGCGCTTTAGTGGAGCAAACCTTATTTACTGATACAAAATTATATCTATCGGGGAAATAACTTTAATTCAATCACTGATTGCCCCTCTAAAACCGTAACAATACATTTATTAAGTAGAATATTATGATCTATTACATCAAACACCTTACTCAAATCCATAAATATTGACATCATTATTTCTTTGTTCTCCTTAGCTATATTTACATTTTCCATAAGATTTAAAATAGCCATTTCCGTTGTTCTATTATTACGGAAGCCATATTGATTTGGAGATTTGAGTTTTTAAGGTAACAGCTGCTTCCAGACCTTTAGAAGGCGAACGCCCACACCTTTCAAAGGCTTCAGTGCAGGCACGTGTGTTTTGAGTTGACGCAGATTGTCGGGTACCCGTTCCTCGTGTGTGTGTGTGTGTGTGTGTAGATTTGAGAATACGATCGTGTGTTTTGGTTTTAATTCGGCGAAACGAGATACTACAACCCTCCATATATATATAAAATCGAATTATAGACACTTACAGAAATCCTTTCCTCGTGAAAGGAAAAACAACGCTTAATGATTAACTTCTTATATTGAATAATTAACCACTCACTCGTGAAAGTTCCTCTAATTATATTTTTAAAAAAAAAGAGAGCATTCGGTTTCCACGTTAAACTGTGGGTCTAAGGTGGAGTGAAAACTTTACCCGTTGTTACAATTGGGGAAGAGCTAGTTGTTATTATTACTAAAGAGAAAAATAAATAGCCTTGTGCACATCTTCCACTTCTACTTCTAAATTGAGGGTATTGGCGAGTAACACTATTTTTCTATTAATTTCATCGACATTTTAAAACTTATCGAAGTCTTCGAAATCACCCACAGATCGTTTAAGGCACTTCTTCCAAATGCCTTTCATACACTTCGCAGTAACATCCTCCCAAGCAGTTGCAATGTTTTTTATACAATGCAAAACATTGTATGATTTTCAAAAATCGGTTTTTTATTTTTACTTACAAGTTATTAGTAATTTTTCACAATTCGTTAAGAAAGGGAGTCAAGAGAGTTTTTGGTCGAGGTGACTGCAAGAAAGGTAAAATTATGGGCAGAAAAAACCTCTTGGGAGACGATTCGAATTGACCTAGTTTCTGCCTTTCTGTGTGTGTGTGTGTGTGTGTGTGTGTGTGTGTGTGCACACACGAGTGGTTCATTAGTTTATTATATATACAAGCACAGATGGGTGGGGGTTTGGGGGAATGAGGGGGACGTTCGTGTGTTTTGAATTGTTTCCCATATCTTCCTCTGACAAAAATCTGTGTGTTAATTTTAAAAAATGCACAATAATGATAATAATAATATACCTTTCCATTTTTATTCATTCATTTCAATAAACTAAGAAGCTGATGCCATACAAGTTTGCAAGAGAAATAACCAGCGCCTTTAATAAAATCATTTTTTAATTACAAGTCAAAGGCACGGAAAGCTAGTAGAGCAAGTTCGCACCAAAATACGTTTGGTATTTTTCCTGATTTTCATAATATATACAGAGGCGTGTGTGTGTGTTGTTCATTCGTTTATTAAATATATATATATATTATATAATATATATATATATATATACACAGATGGGGTGGGGGTTTGGGGAACGAGGGAGGAGAGATCGTGTGTATTGAATTGCCGTATGTTTCAGATTTCTTCGTAAGCGCATTGAGAATGTGTTTCATTGTAGAAGTAATAACATTATTATTATTATTAAGATTTGGAGTGAAGGGAGACTTATCAAGAGCGGCCTGGAAGAAAGGTCTCTCGACAAGCAGGTGTTCTTCGAATTGACCCAGTCCTTTCCTTGTGTGTGTGTGTGTGTTGTGTGTGTGTGTGTGCACGAGTTGTTCATATACAAACACAGATGGGGGGAATGTACGACCATGCTTTTTGGTTTTAATTCGGCGAAATTCAATTTATATATATATATATATATATATTATATATATATATATAAGGGTTGACAAATAGACGCGGTTATTATGATTCTTTCTATAATATATATAATATATATATATATAAACACAGATGGGGGATTGGTCGGGTAATACAAGCATTAAATCTATGGAGAAAATATAAAGATGTCATTAGTTGTCCGGCCCCGTATAGCGGATTGTGTTTTGGCTAATTTCAACTTTCTTCGTTTCTTTAGATTTCGTTTTTTTTGCAATTTTCTTCGTTTCTTCTTTCGTTTTTCGGTATTTAAATAGGAAATAAATGATTTATTGGAACGTGTGTTTAAATGAATCTTCCAATTGATTAACTATATAAATATATTGTGGTATTTTATATGGTTGAATCTTCCAATTGATTAACTATAAATATATTGTGGTGTTTTACTCGTGTGCGTGTGTGTGCGTGTGTGTGTGTGTGTTTATAGATTTGAGAATACGATCGTGTTTTGGTTTTAATTCAGTGAAACGAGATACTACAACCCTCCATATATATAAATTCGAGTTATAGACACTTACAGAAATCCTTTCCTCGTGAAAGGAAAAACAACGCTTAATGATTAATTTCTTATATTGAATAATTAAAAGGAGAAAATTCATTTTGTATACATTATTTAGCGTCATTTGGTTTAAATTAATATACGTTTGGCATTTTTTCTGATTTTCATTCATGTACAGATGCGTGTGCGTGTGTGCACGAGTTGTTCATTCAAACACAGATGGGGGATTGGGGGGAATGGTCAAGCGTGCTTTTTGAATTGTTTCGCAAATTTTCTTTTCCGTTCGTTTCCCACTGATATTCGTGACTTAAATATTTATAATAAAAGTTAAGTGTGTAAAGGTTTAAATTATTTATTTAATAAACAGAATTTAATTGGATTCATCGATTAACTACCGTCATATAAATATATATATTGTGGTACACTATTTAAATGGATGATTAATATATGGTTTTAAATATTGCTATCTGGCAACTCAGCAACTGAATACATGACGCTATTTGGCAACATGGCGGATTAGAGGTTTATAAAAGACCGAGAGACGACTGATGGAATCATTCAAGCTCGGCTCCCAGCCGAGCAAGGACCTCTGGTCCTTCTCTTTCTGGCCCTTTGGGAAAACCCCTTAGAGGCCTCTTAGGTTAGGTAAACGAAAATAGCTTGGGGGAGAACTCCGCCTCCAAGTTGCATGCCTTGCAATCAAAGGCAACTACTCTCTCTCTCTCTCCTTCAGGTGTACCCCTCCCCCCCCTTGGCTCAGCCAACTGGCTGATTAGGAGCCTATAAGACAACGTCTACTCGGCTGAAGTCTTAATATGCACTTGGCTCCTGCCAGGTGAACACCTCTCCTCCTTTCTCTCCTTTCTGGCCCTTTGGGGGGAATAGCTTGGGGGAGAACTCCGCCTCCAAGTTGCATGCCCCTTGCAACCCAGGTTGGCAAACAAAGGCCTCTTTGGCGGGATTTTTGCAACACCCCACCCCCTTTGCAACAACCCCCCACCCCCTTTACAACATACCTAATCACTTGCAACATTCCTGCACTCTAACCTTTTGCGGCTATACTACTTCCGTGATACTGTACAGTAGTTCGTACTCCAGTATAAATAGTACTCAAATACTTTTTTTATTTCAGCCCAGAAATGGCTTCGAATCTAACAACAGAAGATCGAGTAGAACTTGTGCTCATGTACGCAAGACAGGGCGCTACACACAGAGAAGTTGCTACCGAATTCAATAGAAATCATCCTGATAAGCATCCAGTAACACATGCGACTGTTGGCAAGTTGTTTAAACGTTTCAAAGAAACAGGAAGTGTACATGATCGACGGCGTTCTGGTCGTCCAAAAACTGCAACTGATGAAAATACCTCTGCAATGGTATGTGAAACTTTAACGAATAGTCCAGTAAAGTCAACAAGAAGATTATCAAATGAAACCGCATCTCGAGAACGTCAATTCGAAGAATTATTAAAAATCATAAATTCCATCCCTAAGTGTCTCGATGTCAGAGGCCGCCAATTTGAGCATTTTGTTATAATTTGTTGTTTATACTGGAGTACGAACCACTGTACAGTATCACGGATACGCATTTACGAGTTAAAGTTGATATTCATTTTAAGTATTTACCATTTGTTGTAATTTATGTATTAAAATAAATATTTTCCTATGGATCCAGACTTTCGGCCACCCTGTTATATATTATATATATATATATATATATATATATATATATATGTGTGTGTGTGTGTGTAGATTCGTAAGTTAGTAAAGGTTTAAATCTGTACACGGACTCTACAAACAGCTTTATTAGTATTGTTACATAATGATTTAATATACACGAAACTGGTAGGTGGGGAAGGGGAATGATGGTGTGGAGAATCTACAGATCTACAGAAGCTAAGGCTAACAACGACCCTAAGATCCACTCTAAGGTTAGCCCGAGAGAAAGAAGAGAGTAGGGGATTAAAAGAAGAGAATAATGGGTTAAGTAAGTAGCAAACCCTATCATTTGTGGGTTTAACATTCATTCAGAAAAAGAGAGAAAGACTCACCATCATCATCCGCCGGCCACTGCCGACAAATCGGAAAAATAGTCGAAGAAAATAGGAAAGGGGTGAAAGATGAAAAGAAGTAAAATAAGAACGCTTACAAACCATGCAAACTACAAACATGCAAGTAAATAAAGGATGAGAAAAGAACAAAAAAGTATGAAGTGTATAACAAAAAGTGGGTCAGTTTACGCTACGAGCTATATCTAAGTTCGTGTTAGTCTATTTTTTTTAAATAATTTAACGCTGGCACATCACACGCTGGCATGTCACAAGCTGGCATCAATCGTCAACAGACTCAAACCTCGACTATCACCCCCAGAGCTCCTGTTGCTAATCGTTTTATTATTTTAAATGAAGTTATATTTTTAAAATGCCTATCTAAACGGTTTTTAAACATATTAACGCTGGTAGAATTCACGACGGACGCGGGAAGATTATTCCATTTATCAATTACTTAAAAAAGTTTTTAGCGATGTTAGTAATGAAACGTCTACCACGTAATTTAAATCCGTTATTACGAGTATTGCTATTATCGAAAATGAACAATTTGTCAAAATCTACGTTATCGATTTTATTAACGATTTTGAAAACTTCAATAAGCTCCCCCTCTTAATCTCTTAGTCTCGAGTGAATGCAAGTCTAACGCTTTAATTCTATCTTCGTAAGACTTGTTGCGTAGTGACGGAATTAATTTCGTGGTTGTGTAATGTCTATTTTTGGTTTAAATTCACTAGTATATAAATAGTTGTATTGTGGTATCTGTTCATATAGACTTACAGTAATCATAATGGAACCTTATTACTGTATAAGAAACATGGAGTTCAACGCTGTTCACGATCATATTAATCGTTTATATTTATGAACAGAGACATTACATTATAATTAGGGGCCGTTCAAAAATTACGTAACGCTATTTTTGCTAAAACTTGACACCCCAGATCCCCCAGGAACGTTCCGTAACGCTAGACCAGGCACCTCTTAAGATGTTATGTAACACTTCCACACCCCACACGTTACGAAACGTTACAGGGTGGGGTGTCATGTTTTAGCAAAAATAGCGTTACGTAATTTTTGAACGGCGCCTTACCTGTATGTCAATGTTATATGTTGTTGGACTCGGTTGTCCCCCTCTACCCCAACTTCCCCCAGTTAGGATACCTTGATTATTGCTGCGGCGTTGCCACATGTACGGAGTCGCCTGTGAGGCGCGGAACATTACATATGCAGGCAACTGTACCTGTTTGGCTACGCAGTGGGGATTTGAAACGCAGGAATTTTTACAAGAGTAATGCCCTAAACTATATATATATATATATATATATATATATATATATATATATATATATATATACACACACTGTATATATATATATATATATATATATAATATATATATATATATAATATATATATATATATATATCGACTATGCAATTAGGGAGCGTGGGTAACTTCATGCATACATTTCTAAGGAGTTTTACTTATTACTTACTTATGAAGAGTACTGGACTCAGGCGGATGCCTCTATGTTCAGATCGTTGCTGCTGGGACGATATCTCTGAAGAAGTAGCTTGGCTTTGTAGTCGTTCTTTACAGGCTGATTGTCCCAATATTTATCTATGCGGCATTCGAAGGCAAATAACGACGGTGCAACTATTACTTGTTCAGGTAGAGCGTTCCAAGCATCCACACTTCTTTGTGTAAAAGAGTATTTTCTAAGGTTTTGCCTACACCAATCTTTCTGGGGCTTTAAAGAGTGACCTTTCGTATTGTTGAGGTTACTTAGGTGTAATACAGCGCTTACTTCGTTGTCATAGTAACCTCTCGATATCTTGAAAGAATCGATCATGTCATCTCTGCAGGTCCGTAGCCAGTGGGTGGGGGCTGGGATCGAACGACCTCCCCCTTGACAGGAAAATTCCACTTTTGTAACCATAATTATCACTTATAATGTGATATTATAATATATAACATCATTTAGTACATAAACACTTGCATTTTTAATTTTTTTTTTTAACTTTACAAACTGCTCTAAACTGCTTTTACTATTAGCTTAATATATAAATGTGAAAGTTAAACAATTAAACATTTTAATTACGGATAAAAGTTGCTGTGACGTTGGCTAAGGCCAACATGGAAAACTTGCACAGCTGCGTCAGAGTCACCATAGGCTAGGATTTCGGAACTAAATGATGGCGAAAGGATCTTCAGATGGGCCAAGTGTTGTTAGCAACAACATTTTGTGTTTCACTAATATGAAGATTGACTTATTACCTACTGACACGATAATCACATTTGTGAAAAACATTATAGTGGTGAAGAGATAGAGACTGCTAAAACAAAATTATTTACATTACACCCAACCAATGGGAACTCTGACAAGAGGCTTATCCATCGCAAAGGTGAAAAGAAAAATGTGCTCAACCTTGAGGACATCGTTAAAAAGATTTTGGAAATAAAGGCTACTAACGATATGCTCATATTTACAAGTGAGAACCTGGACTTGCCACCCATACGTTTCGACTCTAGTGATATGACTGTACTCTTAACCCTTTACCGAACTGTACGTCGAATACGTAACGTTTCAAATACACGCATTTAGACTCAACCCTACGCAAAAAGTTCAGCCATAAAGGGTTAAGTAAAATAGAATCACTTCAGGATGAGGTGCAGCTACTGAAAGGTGGCCTGCATACCCAGCATGGCCAAAACAGAGAGCTAAAAGATATACTGTATGTAGCAGCATAACCTCGGAACACAGAAAATTGACCGCTAGGATCTCAGACTTGGAAGCTGAGATGAGCAGCAGGCAAACTGCCCAAGCCAGACAGGAATATCGCCATCACCACGACACAGCATAGTGATCCTCAGGACAGGAGGCCTGCCGCTCCTATTCTCACACCATTCTTCTCTCACAGCTCAGCAGAGCTGTATATCCAAACTAGAGGAGGGAGAAAACGGTAAGATACTTTACTCTCAAGTTCTGAAAGAGAAGTCCAACGACATAAAAACTTGTACGAACACGAACAACCATCCTAACAGTGGGCAGCAGCTAGTACGTATCTACCCTGAACTGCATAGTCTGACATATGATAAATCTCCAACACAAACAAACAACAAATTAACTGCAACAGAAGGCAATGCTACTGAGACCATTAGTAATGTGGCCGTGCCTCAAGGGACTATTCAAACCTGCTTGGCAGCTAGTCAGCCTGGTGAGCAGAATGTAGGGCATGGGTGGACAACAGTTAGTAAAAGGGGTTTGCGTCAGAAAAAGAAACAGGACTCTGGGAACCCCTCTCCATCCAGAAGAAAACCACGGCTAGGGCTAGCAATGAATACAACAATTAAGGCAGCGAAAATATCTCGGTAGGCCCATGTATTTGCCTTCCGTTTCCCACCTGACCAATCTGCTTCAGAACTAGAAGAATACCTGCATGAAAATTACCTGCTCTAAATTAACCAGTAAACGACCAGATACCTACAGCTCTTTCTACATTAAGGCAGAATGTGAGGACCCCTCTGTATTTATGGGGTCAGAAGTCTGGCCTGAAGGAATCTACTATAGTTGGTATAACGTGAACTTCAGGAAAAACTCAGTCCACAAAAATACGCGTAAGCAGTGTGTATAAAAATAATGGCCTAGTTTCACAAACTCAGTGTTAGTAGCTATAACTGTAGAGGCATCAAAGTCAATGCTGACAGCGAGATCAATAAATTTTTATCTGCACATGACATTTCTTGTTTTCAGGAAACTTGGCTCTCCAAACAAGAGTGCAAAGATTTAAACAATATTAAGCCTAACTACAAGGAATAGCTAACTCACCCAATGATGACAGTGAAGTTATTACTGTGGGCAGACAGAATAGGAAGGAAGGTGAGGTGACGTGTGTGTGTATATATATATATATATATATATATATATATATATATATATATATATATATAGTCTAAAGTCACTAAAGGGAAAAATCACTAAAAGAAAGCTGAATGGCAACACGAAGGGATAAACAGAGCAACGCGGCTGTTCGTTTTGGTTTTGGCTGGACTAGAGCATGGTTATTCATATCTGACTAAATCGTTGGTGCTAAGTTTAATTTGGTGATGTTTCTAAGGTGAAAAATGAGGTAGAAAGTTGTCAGTAAATAATAATAGTTAGGGGTAATGTCTATAGTTTCTAAATTAGTAAAGTTAGAGAGTTTAGGTAGACTGCTTTGTGGGACGCAGGAAATCTATGGTAGGCCCTAAAGAATATCTAATTCAACGCACCGGTAAGTGCCTTTGTTTGTTGTTTAGAAACCTAGTAATTTAGCGGGGTCACTAACCCCAAGCTATTACATTTGGCGATGAGGATGGGATTCAATTTGGCTCATTGGATTAAATTTGGTCCATTGGATTTAATTTGGCTCATTGGATTTAATTTGGCTTATTGGGTTCAATTTGGTTGTTTGGAAAATTGGATGTAGCCTAGCCTAGTGGGTCGTCCGATTTGGTTGGTTTGTGTGGGTAACCTACCGTACTATAGCTTGGGTCCCGCCGGCCTAACTCTAATACTAAATCCTACTCAGCCCTAACTCTAATACTAATTCCTACTCAGCCCTAACTCTAATACATTTTATTATTCAGTCCTAACTGGGGAGTAACTAGATCAAATTTAAACCAAATCTAACCTACTTCACGTCATTTAGCCTAAATCGGTTTTGTTCTAGCATGTCGGTGATTGGCCATATAAGCCCCTACGAAGACTCTGGGGAGGACTTCGAGGCTTATGCCACTAGGGTGAGGTTGTTTTTCGAGGCAAATTCCATTCCTGATGCTAAGAAAGTACCTACTTTCTTAACTATAATAGGCCCTAAAACGTTTTGCTTAGTTATGGACCTGGTTGCTCCTAAAGCACCGGAAACTTGCACCTATAGTGAATTGGTACAGGCCTTAACCGATCATTACAAACCCCGAGTAGTTCTCATCTATGAACGTTTCAAATTTTATTCGAGGCATCAGACGGTGAATGAGAGCATTGCAGAGTTTGTTGCAGGAATAAAAGCCCATAGTCGTACTTGTAAATTTGGGGACAAATTAGACGAAATGCTAAGAGATAGGTTTATAATGGGTCTCAAAGAGGAGTCTACCCAGAGAACCCTATTAGCTATACAGGACCGAACTTTTAGTCAGGCTGTAGAAATAGCTGCGGCTAGAGAAGCAGCTGCTAAAGATGTTAGAGCTTTTGGCAGTCACAATAGTAAAGCCCAACACGTAAATAGCTTTAAATCTTCTAGGCCTGGCAGACCTAATGAGCCTACTAGACAGACAAATAAAAGGTATGCGGCAAATACGACTAAACCTACTAATTCAAACGCTAAACAGGAGGAAAAGCCTTCCAAGCCATGTATTGGGTGTGGAAAACACTATTGGAAGAAGGACTGCCCTTTTAAAGAAGCAGTTTGCCAAAACTGTAGTAAAATAGGCCACATAGCTAAAGTTTGTTTTTCAAAGAAAACAAGGGGTGAAAATTCTAATTATAACATTTCTAATGTAAATCCACAAAAGGGAAATACTTCGAACATTGGAGTGGAGTACCTATTTTATGAGCAGCAAAGTGGTGATAATAGGGGCCCATATATTGTAGAGGTAGGTCTAAATGGAATTACAGTTCCTCTAGAACTAGATACAGGTGCTGCCCGAACTGCCATGTCCGAAACAGTTTTTGACAAAACTCTCAAAAATACACCTAAACTACATGCATCTAAAACAATACTAAAAGAATATGGGGACATACAAATACCTATTTGTGGAGAAGCATCCATCACAGTTACACTCAAGTCCAGGGGCGGCTCGTCGGTAGGCACTGCGGAACTGCAGCACCCCCATGATCTTATGATCTTTATATTTAAATATTTAAAATAGCCTCTCTGATTGTTTTTTTCAATGAACTTTGAGTTTTTAAATCAGATTATATCCTTTTTTCCTTAAACTATTTCAATGCCGAACGAATGAATCACGAAAGTAGCTTCAGCCTTTCCGTGGAACTGTGTACTTAACAGTTCCAGATTTTGTTCGAAACGCTTGAAACCTCGGTGGCGAACGTACGAAGAGCGAGTCAGAATCGTGGGTCTAAGAGGATCCAAAGCACTGTGGACAGAGCAGTGCCGATTTGTTTGTTTGACGTGGTAGTTGTGTTGCTGTATCGTTTGCTAATTCGAAATTTAATTTCCGAATTGCATTTATCAATGATTCGTTATCATTTATTTTTTGTCGTGAGATTGAAGTTAATTATATAATAATTGGATTATTTACAATATATAACTTTCATTTCTTAGAATATTTTTTCGCTCAGAATAAAAACAGAAGAATGGAATTTGTTTATAAATAAATTTTTTTGGCAAATTCGAAATTACCCGTTAAGCGTAAGTACCCTACAATTGATTTTATGATACTATTTTACTTATTTTTATGACTGAGTAGTGAGTAGTTATCTATTTATCTATTCGACTTTCTCTCTCTCTCATATATATATATATATATATATATATATATAATATATATATCCCCGCAAGGGGGTTCTAAGCTCGTGCTCTTGAGTGCTCTTTGTGCTCGTTTGTACGTGCTTGTTCCTGGAGGTTTTACGTGCGCTCTCCCGGCCCTAGCACCCAAGGATATGGGGCTCGACCCTGCAGTCCTTGGTCTTTTACCACTTCGACTGTCCCCTCCACCCTTTCTTTTTCCTCTGTCTTTCCTCTCACTTTTTCTTTGTTTTTCCGCCGAGATATGCCCTTTCAAATAGAGGCAAATCGGTTCTTCCCGAACTTAAAAAAAAAAAAAAATATATATATATATATAATCGACACAATTGTTCGCAATTTCTGAGGCAGCACCCCCATAACTGAAAGTCACGAGCCGCCACTGCACTCAACAAGAAAACTTTGTCTCATCCCTTAACTCATTTAGTGGTGGATGAGCAAGGGCCTACTTTACTAGGCCGTGATTGGATTGATGCTTTGAAAATGCCTATTGACAAAATTTTGCCAAAGGGTCAGGCAGTTCTTATGGAATTGGGGCAGTGTTATCTCACCACATTGATGGTGTAGATAGGCCTATCTGTTTTGCTTCTAGAACACTAAATGAGACTGAAAGACGATATGCACAACTTGAACGTGAAGCCTTAGCCTTAGTATTTGCAGTAAAAAATTTCATTTCTATCTATGGGGTCATGAATTTAAACGAATTACTGAGCATAAGCCTCTTTTAGGTTTATTTTCACCTAATAAAAATATTTCAGTTATGGCCTCAGGTAGGATTCATCGATGGGCACTGATTCTACAATCCTATAAATTTGACTTAGTACATCGGTCAGGTAAACTTCTAGGTACGGCTGATGCGCTAAGTAGGTTGCCTTTAGAAAATCCAAATGAATGTGTACCTATACCTACAGAATGAGTTCACTTGGTGGAGTTTTTGGAATCCACTCCAGTATCTGCGGTACAAATAGAGCAGTGGACAAAATCAGACCATATTCTGTCTAGGGTCATCCATTACTGCTCAATTGGTTGGCCTACTAAGGTTGAGAGTGAATTACAGCCTTTTTATCAACGTCAGTCTGGACTCTCGATCCAAAATGGCTGTCTCTTATGGGGCCACAGAGTGATAATTCCGAATGAAGGCAGGTCGAATTTAGTGAAGAAACTTTATGCTGAACACATGGGTGCAACGAAAATGAAAGAGCTGGCGAGAGCTTATTTCTGGTGGCCCGGTTTAGATGGAGAACTCGAATCATTGGTTCGTTCCTGTCAAAACTGCCTAGAGAACAGAGATCTCCCAAGGAAAAGTCCACTTCATCCTCGGGAATGGCCTATTATACCTTGGCATAGGATCCATGTTGACTATGCAGGTCCTATAAATAATATCTATTTCCTAGTCATTGTGGACGCCTACTCTAAGTGGGTAGAAATTTTTCCAACCACTTCCACGACTTCGGGTGTTACTATTCGCTTACTCCGTTCGTGTTTCGCTTGATGGGGTTTACCCGTAGTCCTGGTTTTCGACAGTGGTACTTGTTTTACCAGTGAGGAATTTCGTTCTTTTGTCCACCTAAATGGCATTGGACATGACCGGTCTAGTGTTTTTCACCCGTCTACTAACGGTCTCGCGGAAAACATGGTCCGTACTTTGAAGTCGGCCTTGCGTCATTCTCGTGGGGAGGAAATGCAAGTGGTGTCGGATAAAGTTTTGTTTAAATATCGACTAACACCTCACACAACGACGGGGGTGTCTCCTTCTAAACTTATGATTGGCCGGGGAATTCGTCCAGTTTTCGATTTGTTACGTCTAAACGAAACGTCACAACGACAAGTTTTACGCCATCAGGAAAAAAAGAAGTTGTACCACGACACTAAAAAAGGGAGAGTTATAGAAGCGCAACCTAATGATCCAGTTATGATTCGCAACTATGGGGCTGGACCAAAATGGGTTCCTGCAACTGTGTAGGAGAGAACGGGCCCTGTTTCCTTCAAGTGCCAACTAGAAGATGGTCGTTCTATTAAACGCCATCAGGACCAGATATGGGAACGTGAGTTGCAGAATGACCGGAGTCTTCCGGAAGAGAGAACCGATCCTCTGGAAACTGGTTCAATTCGCCCGCCTTGCAGGTTGCACCTATTCCTACCACATCAACCCCGCTCCGCAGGTCGTCTAGGGTCTCTCACCCCACTGACAGACTAAACTTGTATGGGAGGAGTGAGGTGACGTGTGTGTATATATATATGTATATAGTCTAAAGTCACTAAAGGGAAAAATCACTAAAAGAAAGCTGAATGGCAACACGAAGGGATAAACAGAGCAACACGGCTGTTCGTTTTGGTTTTGGCTGGACTAGAGCATGGTTATTCATATCTGACTAAATCGTTGGTGCTAAGTTTAATTTGGTAATGTTTCTAAGGTGACAAATGGGACAGAAAGTTGTCAGTAAATTATAATAGTTAGGGGTAATGTCTATAGCTTCTAAATTAGTAAAGTTAGAGTTTAGGTAGACTGCTTTGTGGGACGCAGGAAATCTATGGTAGGCCTTAAAGAATATCTAATTCAACGCACCGGTAAGTGCCTTTGTTTGTTGTTTAGAAACCTAGTAACTTAGCGGGGTCACTAACCCCAAGCTATTACAGATGGTGTAGCTATAATGTTGCATCACAGCTGGATAGGTTTATAGAGCCCATTAGTTATGAATATGAGTGGGTTGTAGCCATAAAACTAACTCTTGACAACAAAATACTGTATATATTCAATGTTTATATGCCTTATGAGTGTGTTGAAAATGAGGAGGTATATTTAGATAGACTCTGTAAACTAAATATACTGCTAGAGGAGCTGGACTCTTCAGGTGTTGTATGGTTGGTGATTTTAACAACAATGTCACTAAATCTGGTTCGGATTTTGCTAAGCTTCTTCTCAATTAATGTGAGGCATGCGACTACAAACTTGCCATTAAATCGCTACTCCCAAATGACTCATTTACATATGTTAGTGATACCTGGGGGACTCACTCGTGGCTAGACCACTGTATTAGCCTCCCACGATGGTTATAATATAATCAATAGCATGTCCATACTCTATGATGTATTTGAATCTGATCATATCCCATTTGTAGTAGGGCTTGATTGTATGGTAGCACCTGACTTAGACAATGACTGTGATAATGCTGATTACTATAAGGTTAATTGGTCCAATCTTAGTCATTCTGAGGTAGATTACTATACAATGCAGACTGATGCACTACTAAGGCTTGTGAGGATTTCTGCAGAAGCTTTAGCTTGTTAGAATCCCTCCTGTGATGATGTAAACCATATAGATCTCTTAAATAAGTATTACGGTGAGCTGAAACATGCCATTAAGGCTGCGAGTGGAAGTAGCTTTAAAAATAAAAAATGGGGAAAAGTAAATGTCAATCCAGGGTGGCCAGAATATGGTGCTGATTTATATGGTGTAGCAAAAAATGTATTCGTGGAATGGGTTGCTATGGGGAAACCTAGCAGGGGGAACTCTTTCAACTGAAAAATAGAACTCGTGGTAGGTTCAAGGGTGCTCTTAGATTTATAAGGAAAAATTAAGAGAATCTTCGAAGAGACTCTCTAGCCAGAAAATTAGGCAATAGCAATACTTCCAGTAGGGAATTCTGGAAGGAGGTAAATAAAATTAACAATAGTAATCTTACCTTGCCAAATGTAATAGAGGGTATACATGGTGCAAAAAACATTGCAGAATTGTGGAAAAATCATTATGAAACCCTATTTAATTGTCTCGTGTGGGGGGTGGCCGCATTTAAGGGGGGGCGCACCGGGCAAATGTCCAAGGCCCCGCGCCCGATGGGCCCCGCAAATTTCAATTGAAAAAATTAAACGTCACGTATCTGCCATCTGCGACGAGTTTTACTTTTTCCGGCAGGCGGCATGGTGTCAGACATTCTAATATCCGCTTTGATGGTGTTTAATTTGTTGTTCTTGTTAGTGTTACTCATTTTTAATGTTGTTACTAACTTACTTGTTGTTTCTGTTGCAGATTCATGATTTATGTTCTTATTGTTGGCATTTTAATACGTACAACATGGAAACGAGCCGTGACTGGGATCGAAGGAAGAAATATAAAGCCGGTAGTGAAAAGCGTAAGGATAAGAAGCGCAGAGAAGAGTTTCTTGCGACGGTGCTGAAACTGACTAATTGGATTAAATCATCAGCAACTAAGTCAGCCCCTTCAGCAGGCCCACCAGCTGCCTCCGCTAATTCAGCAGCTGCGCTTTCAGAAGACGCGTCTACGTCAGTGCGTTCAGCAAGCCCAGCAGTTGCCTCCACTACTTCAGCAGCTGCATTTTCAGGAGACTCGTCTACGTCAACCCCTTCAGCAGGCCCACCAGTTGCCTCCGCTACATCAGCAGCTGCGTCATCAGAAGACCCGTCTACGTCAGTGCGTTCAGCAGGCCCACCAGCTTCAGGACACAGTGGCGTAGCTAGAGTTTGTGCCGCCCGGGGCGGTCCTTGAGTTTGCCGCCCCCCTGAAACACAACACAATACATATAACAAACATACTTAAACAAAAAGTGAAAACGACGTATAGAAAAAAACCTGTGAAAAATATTAGGACAACATGTTTACTTCTGAAGTGAAAAAATTAACTACAACATTCTACACAGTTATTTTTCTTGCTTTTCTGTTCGCAAAATCTTCGATGACATTGTCGAAGTCAATTTCGTCTGTCACTTGTTGTTCTATAGACAGTATGGCAAGATTTCTCAACCGCAAGGTGCTCATAGTAGATCTTAGGTAATTCTTTATCAGTTTTAGTTTAGAAAAACTCCTCTCACAGCTAGCAACACTAACAGCGATTGGCCGCTTCCCGATCCGCCCATCGGGAAGCATTTTACCTCAACTTTCTGAAGTATTTCTTCTCGAATTCCTTCTCGGCCGAATCCTGGGATTACCATTATCATTTTACAACTAATACCAGCATATTAGTTTTGATATTGATTATTTATAAATATTAAACGTATATTTATAGATTATAACGTATTTACAGAACTTTATGGGTTATTTCCCTTTTTAATGAAATAAATGCATTTATACCAATGCTATTATTAATTAAGCACAACTAAGCGCTTAAATAGGTATGATGGTCAATAAGGCCATCTTCAAGGGAACACAATCCTTACCATTGTCGGAAATTAACGAAGTAAGCAGTGTTTTTGTGGAAAAATAAAATTGTCTGGCGTCTTGTATCCTTCTACTGTCCCAAAAAAAAAACCTTTTTTTTTCATTGCAGTAGACCAAAAGTGCCGCCCCTCCGCCGGGGCGGACCGCCCCCTCCGCCCCCCTATAGCTACGCTAGTGTCAGGACATGCAATTAATGACATTGGTTTGTGGCCACAAGTGCTGACCGATGACTTTAGAGAGTTCTGGATAGAGCGGGGAACATCAGACTGCCGAAATTATGACAGCGACTTCAGTAACTCTTCAACTACCTACTGAAAGTGGTACAACACGCCGATGTACGAAGACATTATTTGTTAAGAAACATAGCCTGACGAATGAGAGGATTGAGGTGTCATGGCTGTGCTATTCTGAGTCCATAGGCTGTGTTTACTGTTTTGTCTGTAAATTAATGTCGAGGGCGGACAGCAAGTTCACAATCGGGTTCAACGACTGGAAGCATGGTAGACAATCGGTCAAAGCATACGGAAAATGTGAGCAACATATGGAGTCGATGAGATATTTGTTGGTTAGAAAGTCTGTCTCCGGCCGTGTTGATTCGAAACTGGTGAACCAGTTTGAAAAGGAGTGCAACTACTGGCAGGAAGTTTTGCGGCGCTGTGTCGACGTTATCAAGTATATCACGTCACGAGGACTAGCAATTCGTGGACACGACTCCCGTTTCGGTTCACCAAACAACGGCAACTATTACGGAATTTTGGAACTTTTAAGTAAGTATGACAGTTTTCTAGCTGCGCATATAAGCGAGCATGCCAACAAAGGTAGCGGACACACCTCGTATCTCTCTCATTTCATTTGCGAGGAACTCATACTGTTGATGGCCGATAAAGTACGCCTGATGTTTCCCACACCGATCAACTGTGCTTCACCGTCCGATATGTGGTTGAGTCGGGGTCCGTCGAGCGATTTCTACAGTTCATACCTATGAACACACATACAGGGAAAGGAATCGCCGACGTGGTTCTCAACTTTCTGGAGACGTATGGCATTCGAATTGGAGACTGCAGAGGACAGTCTTATGATAACGCATGCAATATGGCAGGGAAATACAACGGCGTAAAGAGCAACATCAAGTCAAAATCTCCATATGCTGAGTTTGTGCCATGCATATGCCACTCACTAAATCTTGTGGGTAAATCACAGTGGACAGTTGCACAGCAGCCGTTGAATTGTTTATGCTCATTCAGAATGTCTACACGTTTCTCGTCTCCTCGACATACCGATGGCGTCGACATGTAGAGGTTCTCGATAGTAGTTCCCGTAGTGAGAAACTAAAGGTCGACAAAGGTCTCTCCGATACCCGCTGGTCAGCCAGATCAGATGCCGTCCAATCTTTAAAACAACTCGAAACAGCCATTTTATTAGTTTTATGGAACACTATTCTCGAACAATTTCAAAAAACGAATGCATCTCTGCAAAAACAAGGAATGTCGTTAGACTCAGCCACCCTCTTGCTGAAATATGGCAGGGAAATACAACGGCGTAAAGAGCAACATCAAGTCAAAATCTCCATATGCTGAGTTTGTGCCATGCATGTGCCACTCACTAAATCTTGTGGGTAAATCAGCAGTGGACAGTTGCACAGCAGCCGTTGAATTGTTTATGCTCATTCAGAATGTCTACACGTTTCTCGTCTCCTCGACATACCGATGGCGTCGACATGTAGAGGTTCTCGATAGTAGTTCCCGTAGTGAGAAACTAAAGGTCGACAAAGGTCTCTCCGATACCCGCTGGTCAGCCAGATCAGATGCCGTCCAATCTTTAAAACAACTCGAAACAGCCATTTTATTAGTTTTATGGAACACTATTCTCGAATAATTTCAAAAAACGAATGCATCTCTGCAAAAACAAGGAATGTCGTTAGACTCAGCCACCCTCTTGCTGAAATCACTACTGCAATTTGTTGAACATCTCAGATCAAGATTCGACGAATTCGAGGACCAGGGCATCGGAAAGTGTGGTCATCGAGTATACAAGGAATCGACTCAACGCACAAAGAAGAGAAAGCGCCATCATGACGAAATCGGAACTGCCGAAGATACAAACCTGACACCAAGAGATTCATTTCGGACCACTGCATTTCTACCGATAATTGATAAACTGTGTACCACTCTGAACACTCGTCTAGAAGCGTACGCTGTCCTGCAGAAAAGATTTGGATTTTTGTATTTCCTTCTAGTCCTGGACATCGACAGTCTTCGACGGTCAGCTGAACATCTAGTAGAATGCTATCCGGCTGATTTGGAGAAAGAGCTGGTAACAGAAGTTGTGCAGTTCGCTGCCCTAATGAAACTCACCGAAAGTGAAACAGAATTCCAGACGGAACGTGAAGACATGTGCAACAGATTTTATCGGCATATGAACACAAATGAACTGAAAGGAACATTCCCAAACATGGAAATAGCAATGAGAATATACCTGTGTATGTTTGTCACGAACTGTTCTGGTGAACGTTCATTCTCGAAACTCAAACTGATCAAAAATTACCTTCGCTCGACAATGGGCCAGGAGCGCCTTTCGTCCCTGGCGCTGTTGAGTATAGAGCATGAGGTTTTGCAGTCGGCGAGTTTCGAGGACACAATCATGCAGTTTTCCAAACAAAAAGGCAGGACGCGCCCTATGTAATATTCATTACAAATCTACACTCTATCTACAGTACAGTAAGCTGTACAGTTTAGTTGTTTATTAAGTGCATTACAACTGTGTAGCTGTTTAAGTGCATTACAATAACTGTGTAGATGTTTATTAAGTGCATTACAACTGTGTAGCCTACTAGTGTAGCTGTATACACTGTATGTGTACATAGTTAAGTTATAGTCTTTAATATCACATTAATAAGTCGAATGGCTTCCGCATGTGTGTTTTGTGTGTTAAAAAAATATATCTGTTATGTGCATTACAAAATATTGTCATTCATTAACACACTAAAATAATACATCCCAAGAAATAGTTTGCCCAAGGCCCCGCACACTGTAAATGCGCCCCTGGGGGGGGGGGGATAGACTAAACATATGCCTAAATGTAGAACGCTCTGAGGAGCTACTAATTAATGACTCAGAAATCTGGCAGGCTATTCATAAGTTAGATGATAACAAAAGTTGTGGCCTAGATGGCATACAAGCAGAACATTTAAAATGTTGTAGCCCTCGTATAATACTTATGCTTGCAATGTGTTTCACAAGCTGTATGATACATGGGTACTTGCCACAGTCCATTTTGTCAGTTGTATTGGTGCCAGTTGTTAAAAATAAGGGTGCTAGTATCTGTGATAAGAATAATTATAGGTCAGTAGCACTTGCCAGTAAACTTTCTAAAGTGTTAGAATATGTCATTTATAATAGGATAAGTACTTACTTGCAGACTTATGACAATCAGTTTGGCTTTAGAGTGAAACATGGTACTGACATGTGTATTTATATGCTAAAGAAAGCCGTCCTAAAGTACAAGATGTCAAGTAGCAATGTACTGTATATTCCTGTTTTTTGATGCATCAAAAGCATTTGATAGAGTTAACCATCACAAATTTTTCAAGAAACGCTTGTGTCGAGGGGTACCTAAATATATATACTTAGAATATTTGCATTCTGGTATACAGAGCAAACCATGTTTGTAAGATGGAAAAGCACTGTATCACCAGGTTTTAAGGTGACTAATGGTGTTAGGCAAGGAGGTATATTATCACCCTATCTTTTCTGTATATACATGGATGACCTTACCAATGAACTAAAAACTGCACGTACTGGCTGTGTCATTGGAAAGGAAAAAATTAATCATTTAATGTATGCTGATGACCTTGTTCTTCTGTCACCCCTCTCCCCATGGGCTGAAAGTACTATTAGAGTTATGTGAACAATATGGTATAGAAAATGACATCACCTATAATGGGGTGAATTTTTATTTTTAGGTGTAATCTACTGAAACATGTATCATGTGGGTCTTTTGAAACGAGTGGTCAGACTATACCTGTGAAAGACACATGTAAATACTTAGGTCATGTAATTACTCACGAGCTGCGAGATGAACTCAATATTGAGAGGCAACGTAAAAAGCTGTATGTACAGGGTAACATGCTAATAAGGAAATTTGGTGTGTTCAGATCAGTTAAAATTTATCTGCTTAGAACTTACTGTACTGCATTGTGTACATCCCATCTGTGGTGGAACTATACAAAAACTGCTATGAATAAACTCTCTGTTGCTTATAATAATATTTTTTGTATGCTATGTAGGGAACCAAAATGGTGCAGTGCCAGTTTTATGTTTACTACGCGTAACCTCCTACCTACCAGCCAAATGTTAATCCGGAAGAATATATATAATTTCATTACTCGGGTCCAAAACAACTCTAATGTGTTATTGTACAATGTCCTGTCTTCAGATACTGTATACCTCTCACTTATATGGCAGTCTTGGTTCAGACAACTGCTGGTTTACAATACCTTATTTTTGTGATGCAGCAAAGATTATATATGCCTATTAGGTTGTGTTATAATAAGTGTTATAACTTATAAGTGTTATAAGTGCTATAAGATGTCTCATGTAACAACAATATACGTAAAATTGTCAGATAATTAATCAAACAGTATGCCAGTATACTAGGTTAAGTGGCTATGTTGGCCTTATTTTTGTGTCAAGTTTAATGTATACGTAATACTTGTATGTTAGGTTAAGTGGCTATGGATTGTGAATGATCCGCAATAAAAATGTTTTGTAAACTACTCGAAACTTAACTACTCTAAACCACCTCCGCAGTGACTAGGTCGTTGCACCAAAAGGTCCGCCTTTCTACAATTTCGACCCCCCCTCTTGGGAACTCCTGGCTACGGGGCTGCTCTGTGTCTTCTGTATGCGAGTGTTGGGAACTTTAATTTATTCAAGCGTTCCTCATACGAGAGACCCCTCAAGGACGAGATTTGTCTGGTTGCTCTCCTTCTTACGTTCTCGATCGCTTCTATATCTTTGACTGTAGAGATGCCAAACACAGTTAGCAAATTCTAAATAGGTTTGGCCAGCGCTTTATAGAGGAGCAAGAAAGGTTCTTCATATAAATAAGAGTAGGAACGCCTGATCACCCCAATAACCTTGTTAGCTATATTGATCTTTTCGTTAATATGCTTTTCGAAATTTAGTTTTGTATCCATATGGATACCAACACCTTTTTCAGTTTTGACTACTTCTAACAAATGGCGACCTTGAATTACATTATCATGCATTTTGTAGGGGAAAATGTCCTCATCTGGTGGTCTATTGCCTATAGGTAACACTTTATATTTCTCAGGGTTGAATTTAAGTTGCTAAACTTCACTCCATTCATTCAAGATAGTTACATCCTATTGTAGCATAGCTTCTCCATTTTCCACTGATACATCTCTAAATACCTTGGTGTCATCAGCAAAAAATACCGCTAGGGACCCAATACTGTTAGGTAGGTCATTAATATAAATTACAAAAAGAAGAGGACCCAGTACACTGCCCTGGGGTATACCGCTTTTAGCACTTTGCTATTGAGACATCTTACCATTTACAATTACTCTCTGTGACCGTTCTGCCAGGAAATCCCTTAACTAACGTAGTACAGAGTCCCCAATACCATAACTCTCCCCTTAACCCTTTCACTCATTGGGTATACAACTGTGTAGCAGAAATATAAACCATATTGATTCTTATGTAACCACGTATAAAGGCAAATCTCCTTTTTATCATACGTCATAATTCGTGAGCGTAAGGGTTTAACATAGGTGGCAAGCAGTAACCTTGAAATAACGTGTATACGAACGACCGAACGAGCGAGACCATTAAACTTACGAACGAACGAGTGAATTTTAACTGTATAAATTGCTCAAAATGGCTTCCAAAGGCCAGGTAAACGCCCTGAAATCTGAAATGAAGGGCCTAGCATATAAATATAATTCCATCTTTGACTTAGTACACAAAAGTAATAGTGTAATCAAAGACCTTGAGGCAGTAATAAAAGTTGTGCAACATAGTAACGAATTGTTAAAGAGGGACAACGCACAACTGAAATACAGGGTGTCCCGTAAGTCTGGACCCATAGGGATTTATAATATATTTTTTTATTATGTTGCAGGTAAACCATGTCACTGACTAGAGAGGAGAGAGTTCAAGTTATTTTGCTGGTCGGGACCCGCAGTCACCGGGAAGTGGCCGAAGAATTCAACAATATGCATCCAGACCGCGCACCAATCACATACAGATGTGTTGGCAAGTTGATAGCCAAATTTAAGGAAACTGGATCCGTAGCTGACAAGCCTCGCAGAGGACCTTCAAGGACTGTTACGGAAGACGAAACCAGTACCAATGTGTTGGCTAGCTTCGCTGTCAGTCCCAAGAAGTCACTTCGACGCATGTCCAGCGAAACTGGGACTATTTTGTAATTTTATTAATTTTGCCCTATGGGTCCAGACTTACGGGACACCCTGTATAGAAATATAGAGCTCGAAAAGAGCATTTAGTATGCATACGATGAGATAAAGGATCTTAACTCTCGCCTAAACTCGCTTACTAAAAAGAATCGTAGTATGGAGATGATAAAAACCTAGAACGATTCAATTAGGAACAAATTAAACAGCTTAGACGATAATTCACGTGCCAATAACGTAATCATAATGGGGATAGCTGAAATGAATAGAGAAACGAACGGTGAAACTAAGAAAAAGGTGGAGGGCATAATAAAAAATAGACTGTATTTGGGGAATATCAAGATCAACAGTGCCGATAAATTAAAAAAACAAATTCCACCACAAAAGGCAAATTCTAGAATTAAAGACACGACTGAATCCAAAACGTCTACGGCAGCAATAAAAGTAATATGTGCTGATGAAACTCACAGAGATTTAATATTAAAAAAACAGAAGGAACCTGAGAGGATCAAAAATCTTCGTCAATGACGACGTATGTGAAGAGTCGAGTAAAATTCTTAAAGCTCCCTAAACTCAGAAGCGAGAAGACTCGGGAAAGTTACCTACTTCTTTGGAGCGAAGTTAATTATTAAAGAAAGAGAGTGAGATTACGTGTGTGTATATATAATATATAAAATTATATATATATATATATATATATATATATATATTTTTTTTTTAACTGCAAACAACACAGTATAATTAATGTAAATAACGACGCTTGTGTAGAAGAGCGTTCCGCACAAGATGAGGAGGGAGAACGAACAAATATACTGTATATATATATATATATATATATAATATATATATATATATATACATATATATATATATTATATATATACATACATTTAACTGCAATGACCACGCAGTATATTAATGTATAGAAACGACGTAAGTATAGAGGAGCACAATTTCGGGGAGAGCGGTCACCTTCCAGAACCTGAGATTATAATATATTGGCAGGCAACTGGTGTGACAGAATTGCGAACGATTGTCACATATTCGTTGTAGCTATAAAGAATGCAGGAAGGTATCTGTGTTTGGTCACAGAAGTCAATTCCTTAAGATGACAGAAAGTTCCAGTGAGGCATAAAATTGGCGGAAACAACACTTACATTACTATTTTATTAAGCATCATCATTCGGGGCAATTAAAGAAAAATATATAGTAATTAAATGGCTCACTTTTGAACATCAATGTGCCCCAATGCATTCTTTTGCAACAGCGATTATTTTTATAGGATACTTCACCCTAATTTTGTATTGTCTCTTCTTTATGTTTCCCATCTCCTCCTTTCTTTCACTTTCTTTACCTTTAAGGTTTAAAAGCCTCATGGTCTGGGGGGGGGGGCGATCGCCTTCTCGCCCCCTCCTAAATCCGCCCCTGATCGTTGATTCTAGTTTCTATTTGGTGATTAGATTAAGTTGTCTAATTATTATGTCAGTTAGGAGTAATGTCTATAGCTTCTAAATTAGTAAATTAGGACTGAGTTGGTCGAGGTTGGTTGATGCTGGCACAAATGGTAGGCCCTGAAAGAAGATCTAAATCAAAGCACCTGTAAGTACCTTTTATTTATGTCTATTTATGTCTATCTGTAATAACCCCACGTTATTACAGAGACACTCCTCCAACGCGGAATACTTCGGTCAAAGGAGTTCACCTTGTTAGTGAAAGAACATTCGAAGCTATGAGAACTACGAAAAAGCCAGCCGAAAGTCAGCACGTAGGAGGTCTGCGAATAACTCCACACACAATCTCCTCAGTCGACTTTCCCATTCTCGGCTCAACTGGGTGGTAACTCCTTATTCTCGTATTCTGTATTCAGTGAAATTGTTTGAGAACTACTGTTAAAATGGTTTTCAGCGATAAAAACTTCTATAATATATGTGCCGATATTAATGATTTCAATTCATTGACAAAAAATTCTATATCTAGTATAGAGAATCTAGAACAGGAATCTGCTGGAGGCAATTGCATGGTCTCATCGATGGATGAGTTTAATTCGTTTGTATTTAAAAAAAAAATTATAAAAATCTTTCAGTGCTAAATCTAAATATTCGAAGCTTACCTAGGAACTATAACTACTTATTGGCCCTTTTGAAAACTTCTACGGTCAAATTTAGTGTATAATTCTCACGGAAACCTGGTTAAATAGTTATATTAAAAACCTGTATAATACAGATAATTACGTTGCTTATCATACTGTAAGAGATGGTCAGGTTGGGGGGGGGGTATCTCTGTGTATGTGCATAAAAATTACGACTCCAACGAAGTATTTTCTGTATGTAATAGTGATACTGTAAACCTGATTGTTAATATAAAGGACAAAAGTAATGTATATTCTGTTCATGCAATATATAGACCTCCTAATACTAATATCAATAGCTTTTTAATTCACTTAGATAATATGTTATGCAACTTCCATAAATCGAATGCCATAGCTGCTGGTGACTTTAACCTCAATTTGCAATCTAAAGCAATCTTCCGAATTCTATACCCTCTGGCTACGGCTTACATGCCAATCTCAAACTAAATACATCTGCGCTGTTTACCTTTCTCCTAATTCTATTGACTATCCAAAATTCTTTGACAACCTCACTTTCAAAGTGGAATACATTCTTTCCTACTCTCCTTTTGCTGAAATCTCTATTTTAGGAGATTTCAATGTTCACCACCACATTTGGCTTTCCTCTCATTTCACTGATATCCCCGGTGAACTAGCTTACAACTTTTCTATCCTAAATGACCTAGAGCAGATTGTACAGCACCCTACTCATATCCCCGATCGCCTTGGAGAGAGGCCCAACATTCTGGATTTATTTCTTACCTCTCATCCTTCTTACTCTGTGAAACTTTTTTCTCCGTTGGGCTCCTCCGACCACAATCTTATATCTGTTTCCTGTCCTATCACTCCCAGTACTTCTGGGATTTCCCATGGAATGATTACTGCTTCCGTGGCCGGGGGCCCTTTTGAGTGTGCTGAGCGCATCACAGAGGTGGTTCTCTCGGGCATGGCGGCGTACACTCCATATTCTATTCCTACTACTAATGCAAAAAACCTTGGTTTAACTTTACTTGTTCTAATGCTATCCGCATTCCGCATTCCAGTATAGAGAATCTAGAACAGGAATCTGATGGAGGCAATTGCATGGTCTCATCGATGAATGAGTTTAATGCGTTTGTATTAAAAAAATATTTATAAAAATCTTTCAGTGCTAAATCTAAATATTCGAAGCTTACCTAGAAACTATAACTACATATTGACCCTTTTGAAAACTTCTACAGTAAAATTTAGTGTTATAATTCTCACGAAAACTTTGTTAAATAGTTATATTAAAAACCTAAATAATACAGATAATTACGTTGCTTATCATACTGTAAGTCTTGTAAGAGATGGTCAGGTTGGGGGAGGAGGGGTCAGGTTGAGGAGAGTATCTCAGGTTAGGGGGGGCGGGGTATCTCTGTCACCATCCAACTCTTGACTCTCATTCAACTTATATTTCTGCCAGGAATCGTGCAAAATCTCTTCTTCGACTCGCCAAAAATTTCTTCATCCGACAAAAATGTGAAAGTATATCCAATTCTAATTCTTCTTGCTCTTTCTGACATCTAGCTAAGAACCTCTTAAACAACTTTACTTCTTCTTCTTTGCCCCCTCTTTTCCATTCCGACGGCCGTCTCTTCTCTTGACAAAGCTGAACTTTTCGCTCAAACTTTCGCTTACAACTCAACCCTGGACGATTCCGGTGCTGTTCCCCAATCTCCTCCCCATCTGACTTTATTATGTCTGAAATTAGAATCTCTTCTAAAGATTTTTTTTTTTGCCCTATCTGGGCTCAACTCTAGGAAGGCGTATGGCCCTGATGGTGTTCCTCCTGTGCTTCTGTGCTAACACCTTGCCTAGGCAAACTCTTTCGTCTTTGGCTCTCATCTGGTACTTTTCCTTCCTGCTGGAAGTTCGCTTTCATTCAGCCTGTCCCAAACATCTTGCATATCTCTCTAACTCTTGGTCATCCTCCTTTCGGGATTTCGATGAAACGTTTGCTATTGTGCTAGACCAGGGGTGGCCAACCTTTCCAAGCGATGGGCCAACAAATTGGTCAGTAATTTTCAGAGGGCCACTTTTCCATCATGAAAAAGAAAAAAACTATAGTATTTGTCACTTATCATTATTTATTCGAACTATAGTGGATGTAATTTCCCAGAAGAGTTCCTTGTTCCATGCACGGTCTGTGTTTAGCATATAAGTTTCTCAGGGGACCATTCTGAGTTTGTATATATATATATATATATATATATATATATATATATATATATATATATATATATATAGAGAGAGAGAGAGAGAGAGAGAGAGATACAAGGACAAGGACAAGAGGAAGCCTCAAAGACCTTTCGGTCCACTCTGGGAGGTTCCTGTTATTAAAAGTTTATTTTTCTTTCAACTATCCTAGCAGTAGTAGAAAACTGGATAGAAAAGTAGAAGGCTCTCTCCCCACCCTCCACTCCCTCCCTGCCAGAGGCAGGTACGGAAAAAGGTTGAAGAAAATACCTTGACCCTGGAAAAGTAGCCAAGGAAATTTTACAGGAAAGTGGAGAATATATAAATAGCTCTATATTTAGCTTGCTCACAGAGACACCGGGCAAGCGAACTCCTGCAGAGTTTTCTTATGTTTTAATCTTAAACTATGAGAGTATTCAGTACTTTGTCTAGCCTATTTTTAAACACATTTACACTTTGACTGGAAACAACCTCTGAAGGAAGTTGGTTCCAGATATTACCTATTTTATAGGAAAAGAAATTCCCGCAGACAGAGGTCCTAAATGTCTTTAGTTCCAGTTTAAACCCATTATTTCTTGTCGGATTGGCATTAAGTGAGAATAAGTTTCTGTAATCTACCCTGTCTATTCCTTTGAGCATCTTGAAGACTTGAATAAGCTGACCCCGCAACCTCCTTGTCTCTAAGCTAAACAGATTTAGGCGCTCCAATCTCCGTTGGTAGCTTTGCATTCTCAGTGAAGGGATCAATTTTGTAGCCCTTGCTTGTACTCTTTCTAACCTTTCTATATCCTTCCACCTTCCTGAGGGATGGAGACCAAAACTGCGCACAGTATTCCAGTTGAGGTCTGACTAGAGAATTATAAAGAGACATTACAGTCTCCTTGTTCCGAAACTGGAACTGTCTTTTAATATAACCTAATAATTTTAAGGCCCTCTTTTCGACTTCTGCACAGTGCTTCGACGGTTTCAGATCGTTGCTGATATAGACTCCCAAGTCTTTCTCTAGATCGGTCTCAGTCAAGTTCCTTCCCAAGAGAGAGTACTCGGTCTTTGGGTTTTTATAACCTATGTGCATTACCTTACATTTGTCCAAGTTGAATGGCATCTGCCAAGTAGCAGACCATTCGCCCAACCTGTCAAGATCGTTCTGAAGCGTTCTTACGCCCTCCTCAGTACCTACAAGAGAGAGAGAGAGAGAGAGAGAGAGAGAGAGAGAGAGAGAGAGAGAGTTACAAGGAGTTACAAGGAAAAGAAGTACCTCAAAAGGCCTTGCGGCCCATACCGAGGAGGTATCAATGGCAACGGGTGCTAGGGAAAATTTTCTACACACTCAAATAGTGTGCAAGATTTGGTCTAACCTTTTCTTGAAATGATCCACAGAGGAACTGTTCACTACTTCCGAAGGTAACCTGTTCCATGTGTCACAGATCTTATACGTAAAGTAATTCCCACACACACTAGTCCTAAACCGTTTCAAATCCAACTTCCAACCATTGTTGCGAGTTGGGTTATCATTTAAACTAAACATACTTCTAAAATCGACATCGTTGAACCCGCGTAAGAGCTTGAAAACCTCGATCAGTTGACTGCGCAGCCTCCGAGTTTCAAGCGAAAACAAGTTCAGGGCGCGTAACCGTCGATTGTAGCCCATATGCCTAACGGAAGGGATTAACTTTGTGGCCCTCGCCTGCACTCGCTCCAGCCTCTCAATATCTTTCCTGAGGGTGGGCGACCAGAACTGCACAGCATACTCCAGGTGCGGCCGAACAAGGGAATTGTACAGTGAGAGCACAATCTCCTTGTTCCGAACTGAAATTGCCTCCTGATATAACCCAATAGTTTCTGGGCTTTCTTTTCCACCTCTACACACTGTTTCGTAAACTTAAGGTCGCTGCTAATTAGCACACCCAAGTCCTTTTCTAAATCAGTCACCTCGATATTACTACCCAACATCGAGTAGTCCGACTTGGAATTGGCGTAGCCAATGTGCATCACTTTGCATTTACCCAAGTTAAACGGCATTTGCCATTTTTCGGACCACTCTCCTATCCTACCTAGGTCCGCACGCAGTTCCTCGATCGCTTCGGGCGTCCCAACATTGGCCCCAAGCTTGGTGTCATCAGCGAATTTGGCGATCCGACTGACGATACCACCGTCGATATCATTTATGTAAATGATAAACAACAGCGGCCCCAAAACGGAACCTGAGGAACCCCACTAGTGACCGAGACCCAACCCGAACTAGCCCCTTAATTACACCCTCTGCTGCCTATTCCTCAGCCAGTTTTCAATCCACCTACCTATTTCCCCACCGATACCCAGCGCGCGCACTTTCGCCATTAGCCGGCGGTGAGGTACCTTATCAAAGGCTTTCTGAAAGTCGAGATAAAGTATATCAATCGCCCTACTCTTATCGTACTCACTCAACATGACGTGGAAAAACTCGAGCAAGTTGGTGAGACACGACCTATGCCGTCTAAACCCATGTTGGGAGTCCCCAAGCAGCTTGTAGGAATCCAAATGGTCAACGATCCTATCAGCTATTATCCCTTCTAATAATTTACCTACAACTGAAGTGAGACTAATGGGACGATAGTTCCCTGGACTTTCGTGATCCCCTTTCTTAAAGATAGGGGTCACGTTGGCTTCCCTCCAGTCACCAGGCACCTGGCCCATCTCGAACGATTTGTTGAAGACTGTAGCCAGGTGGGGAGCCACCTGGTCGCGCACTTCTCGCAACACTCTGGGGAGAAACTGGTCTGGCCCAGGAGCCTTAAACGCGCTCAGTTTATCTATTCTATCGGCAACGACTGTCGCGGTACATCTAACACTATCCAGGCCAGCACCTTCGTGCCTCACGCCTGGCTCGGGGATGACACGGGTATCCTCCTTGGTGAACACTCCCGCAAAGTACTCATTAAGCACATTAGCGATGTCCGCGTCGGAGGTCCGCAGAACGCCGCTTCCGTCCTTTAACGGACCTATCATGCTTCTAATGGGCTTTCTACTATTAACATAACTGAAGAATTCCTTAGGGTTCCCCTTACAGAGGCTTGCCACCCGTAGTTCTTCGTTACGTTTCGCTAGCCTAACCTTCGCCTTCACTTCCCTACACAGGCGGACATACGCTTCAGTGTTCTCGTGGGAACGATTGGCCTTCGCCCTCCTATACGCTACTTTCCTATTTCGGATAGCCGAAGCGATGTCACGATTGAACCACTTAGGCTGCGTTGAAGCAGGGTGACCGGTTTTGAGGGTATGGCAGCAGACTGCAGCACCATAAACTCGTCCCGGAATGCACTCCACACTCCCTCAACATCGCCGCCAACCTCTAACCCCATCTCTCCTACGCTATCTCTGAGGCTAACAAAGTTCGCCCGCCGGAGATCGAGCTTACTGCCTCTCGAGTTACTACGCTTCACCCGAGGGACGCACACACGGAACCTAATAAGACCGTGATCACTCCCGCCCAATGATTCGTCAACGGTGAGGCCAGTGACGAGGTTGTCTTCGGTCGTGAATACTAAGTCTAGAACGCTTTCGCCTCGTGTAGGCTCGTTGACCCACTGAGTGAGGAAGTTCTCATCAGCAAAGTCAACTAGCCTCCTCCCTTCAGCATCAGCAGTCCTGTTTTCCCACTTTATGCCGCGACAGTTGAAGTCTCCTAAAACTACACACACCCTATCCCCTAGCAGGCTACTGAGTTCGGTGTACAGGGCTGTATCCTCCTCGAGGAGGAGATGCGGAGGTCTGTACACCAAGATTAACTATAGTTCGTCCCTCCCACGTTCAGATCGACGCCAAGCAGCTCCCGTTCCGACCGGAACTGGCAGTCAACCGGACTCAACGTGTCTCTGACGTATATTAGTACCCCACCCCCCTCCCCACGGGTGCGGTCTTTGCGAAACATTCTATACCCGGGAATTTCGAACTCCTCAACGTAGTCCCTACGATCAGTATGAATCCAGGACTCGGTGATAGCAACGATATCCTGGTATTCTGATGCTAAGAGCGCCCGTAGCTCGCAAAACTTGTTCCTGATCGACCTAGCATTAAAAAGCATTGCACGGAGGGAGCCTCCCCTATTCTGACCGCCCCCTAGCACGACCCGTTTCCCGAACAGCCAGGGCTGTCGGGAGTTGAAGAGCCCCTCACTAACGAGGGGACAATCTCCGCAGGAGTCTGAGCCCCCTCCAACGTGGAAGGAGAGTCACTACCTGCTGTTGGAGAGAGAGAGAGAGAGAGAGAGAGAGAGAGAGAGAAGAGAGAGAGAGAGAGAGAGAGACTTTTTGTTAAAAACAGAATAGGTAGGCGAGGAGGCGGTGTTATGTTGTATATCGAAGATAATATTGCGAACGTTATAGAAGTAAAGCACACAATTCCAGAACCGATAGATTCGACTATAGCAGAACTTAAATTGAACGATTTCAAACTTCTTGCTGCGGTTATATATAGGCCCCCTAATCAAACAGCTGATACGGACGAAGCGTTATATCGTGAACTAAAGAGAATAATAGGTAGTGAGCAGGCTTTAGTTATGGGTGACTTTAATTACGCCAACGTGAATTACGATACAATGCGGGGAAACGCGGAAGGTAATCGTTTAGTTAATTTTCTCGAGGATAGCTTTCTTATTCAAAAGGTTGGGGAACCTACGAGGCTGGACAGTATTTTAGATTTAGTAATAACTACGGATGATAGGCTAATCACTGATCTTCAAGTAATAGAACCGCTAAGCAATAGCGATCACAATATGGTAGAGTTTGTCCTCTCAGTAAGTCACTCGAAACCAGCTAACTCGACTAAAATTCCTAACTTCCAGCACGCAGACTTTTGTAAAATTCGAAATAAATTGTCACACGTCAATTAGGAAAACGTAATGGGGATCTCTAACGCAAAACTAATGTGGGAATCGTTTGAAACAGTATTTAGGACTATAAATGAGGAATGTGTACCGTACAAAATTAAGCGTGCGAAAGTAAACAACAAGCCCTTGTGGTTTACTTCTAGAGTAGGAGATATTATAAAGAGTAGGGATAGGGCTTACAGGCTACATAAGTGCGATAAAGACAATTTGTGGTGTGGTTACGAAACAACTACATATCTCTAAGGCGTGAAGCGAAAAGTGTAATAAAAAAGTCCAAGCGCAAATTTGAAATCTCCATAGCTCGTGACGGTAAAGAAAACCCCAAGCGATTCTTTCAATACGTCAACAATAGAAACCCAGTAAAAAGTGTCTTGGGGCCGTTCAAAAATGTTAACGGAGAGCTAGTTTCTGAAAACAAGGAAATGGCTACCTTGTTAAACGAATTTTTTACGTCAGTTTTTACTATAGAAGATGTAACGAATATCCCTACGGTCATAGACATAATACCTTTTGATAATGGTAATATTTTGGATAGTATTGTGGTTAGTGAAGGGGAGGTAATAAGTTATATTGATAAATGAAAATGCGCAAATCACCGGGGCCGGATTCCATATATCCCATACAACTGAAAGAATTAAAAGATAGCATTGTTGTGCCGCTAACAAAGATTTTTAATGCGTCTATTTCTGAGGGGTGCGTACCAGATAATTTCAAGTTAGCAAACGTAACACCTATCTTTAAGAAAGGCGAAAAAGGTGCGGCGGGAAATTATAGGCCAATCAGTTTAACGTCTGTTGTAGGTAAGCTACTGGAATCGATAATTAGGGATCGTATACAGTGGCGGACTGGCTAGGCTGTCAGTCTGCCATGTGGCAGATGGGCCCCCCTAGAAAAAAGGGAAGTTGGCCCCCTAAACCTGAGGTAAAAAAAATTGGCAGCCAATCTATTATACTCGTATATAAAGTTTAAATAAACATAAGTCAGTTGGGCCTGATGAGATATATCCTAGAATCTTAATTGAGGGTGTTGACAGTATTTCTATTACATGTAATAGATATAATTTATTTGGATTTTTGGGGTCAATCCCAGAATAGGCACCTGATGTACCTCAATCCCAGATGAAGCACCTGCGTTCAACCTCAATCCCAGAATAGGCACCTTGCAAGGAATTAAATAAAAAAAACCTGATGATTACAAAATTTATTGTTTATACAAAGTTTATTACAAATGTAATAAAGGCAAAGTTATAAAAGGTTTAAAGTGGTTTAATGAATAAAGAAAAATTTTAGATATTATAAATTCCTGCAATATGAGCCCGAATGTTTCTGAATCCATCTGAAGCAAATCTATCTTGCCACATAAATTGGTATAGATATAGGTTAGGTTAGGTTAGGTTAGGGTTGATTTTTTCAAATATTGATAAAAACAATGAAATTATATCTCTAAAAACTGTTTATATTTTTTTCTCCTCAATCCCAGATTAAGCACCTGTGTTTTGCCTCAATCCCAGATTAAGCACCTAAAAATGATTTCAGGTGCCTATTCTGGGATTGATCCGATTTTTGTAATTATTTGTTTGTATTTTTTTATTTTGTATTTATTAATATTGCAATTTTTTTTATTTTTTTTATTTTGTATTTATTAATAGTATAAAAGGGAAATGTATTAATAACTTCTTTAATTTGTTAAAATTACTGCAGGTTTTAAACTTTTAGAAAGTAGCAAAAATTAATAAATTTACGTGCCTAAAATACAGTTTTGCCAACCTGCCTGTCACTGCGACATTTTTAACTTCATTAGTTTATTTAATAGTTGCCTACATGCTTCATTAAAATCAATTCCAATTTATCAAAGTCAGTCTCTTATTTTTGTTATTGCTGTTATATATGTATGATTATATTTTACCCATTTCTATGTCCATATATAAAAGATATATAGAGTTATGTATATATTTTATATAAAGCTGCTATATATAAAGATAGATATAAAAATAAATAAGAAAATACATGCATTAGTATTGAGAAAAGATTACAATACATTACATTACAATACAGTTACAGAATACATATATTCATTCATTATAGTATAATTCAAGCATTGTTATTTGTTTTGAAATTTGTTGATCTTGATTATATTAAATGCAATTAGCAAATCAGATTACTTTATTAATTTTTTTTTTTTTTTTAATATTTCAGGTAAGGAAATGGAACACATGAAACGGAAATCTGGAGCACAGAAACGGAAAGATAAACGAGAAGCAGAAAGAAATGATTCAGCAAAAAAGTGCAGGCCTATAACAGCATTTATATCATCAACACCTATATCTACATGTCAGAAAGAGGAAAGCGACTTACAGAGAAATTCAACTACAACTGTTCATGCTGATACTGTAGATCTAGGACATAAAGATGAAGGTATGCCTAACGTTTTTGAGACTGTAGATGCTGATTTTTATGATTTTGAATTAGCTGGTGGAATAACAGTAACTGAACCTGGGCCTGTACATGTACATAATCAAAAAGATCTAGTAGCTGATTTAAATAATGATGAGAATCAACCAACATTTAGACAGGATAAGCTCTTTCAATATCCTGCACGAACAGATTTGAAATCTTTTTTCAAAGAGCATCCAATTCAACCACATGATCATGACCTGCCATTTAATGTAAAGTTATATAAGCGAAAAATTATGGGTGACACTCTCTCACGACACTGGTTAACATATAAGAAGAAGAATAGATCACTATACAGGGTGTACATAAAGTCAGGATCTATTTTTGTGAAGCACTTGGAAATTATATGGAATTCAATCATAAAATGATAAAGTGGTAACATTTATTAAATAATTAAGAGTAGGATTCGACGTGACGCCCATCAGTATCCCTGCACAGCTCAAATCGTTCCGCAGCATTTCTAAACACATTCTGGAGCATTTGCGGGGTTATGTTATCTGCAGCAGTTCGTATACGTGTACGTAAGTTTTCAAGACTCGTAATCTTCGTCTGATAGACGTGCGATTTGATAAAGCCCCATGCAAAGAAATCTAAAGGGGTTAAATCTGGTGATCTCGCTGGCCAAGGTCTGTTGCTTCCGCGTCCGATCCAGCGATTTGGAAAACGTCCATTTAGATAATCCTGAACAATTTTGGCATAGTGACAAGGAGCACCATCATGTTGATAGACGACGGTACTAACAATCCTATCCCCAATCAGCTGAGGTTCAAGGAATTGCTGCAACATGTCCAGATAAATAAGCCCCGTAACTGTAGCTTCAGCAAAGAAAAAAGGACCATAAACCTTAGATTTTGTTAAACCCATCCAGACATTAACTTTAGGTGAGTCTCTCTCCCAATTTTGGACGAAATCATTCGGTCTTTCATCTGCCCAAATTCGACAGTTATGGCGATTTACTTTTCCACACGTATGGAAAGTGGCTTCATCACTAAAGAGAATGTTGTCCATTAAATTATCACTCCAGATTTGTTCTACGAGATCAGCACACACAGAATTTCGTCGAGGGAAATCTTCCTCATGTAAATCATGTAAAACCTGCAAATGATAGCTTTTCTTCTGCAAATTAACTTTCAGAATTTTGTGCACAGATGACGTCGGGAGGCCGAGTCTGTGTGATGCAGCACGAACGGACGTACGTGGCTCCTCAGTGATAATTCCGCGTACTGCATTCACGGTAAGATCTGACATACACGGTCGTCCTGATCTTGCTTCATCATTTACAGATCCCGTTCGTTTAAATTTGTTCACCAATTTTCGTATTGTCTTGTCTATTGGCCCCGGCTTATGAAATCTCCTTCTAAACTTCTCTCTGATGTCATTGTATTTCTTTCCCTCGATTCGCCAAATTACTATTGCCACACGCTCTTCTGTATTCATTCTAAGGGCTTCTGAAAAGAAAAATAGAAAAAAATAATTATTTCACAAAAATAGATCCTGACTTTATGTACACCCTGTATTGTTCATTTTGCTTGGCATTTGAGTCACCAACCTCTTCTAACCCATCTGCTTTTGTGCGAGGATTTAATGATTACAGACGCATTAGCCAGTGCTTATCAGAGTATGAATCAACTGGTATACATAGCAAGCATGCTCAGGAATATATCAGTGTAGTAAATGATGGTGGTTTAGCTCGTTTTTTCGCTGCATCATTGCAGAAGCGAAAAGATGAAGTACTAAAGCAGAGAAATATTGTTGCCAGAGTTGTTGTTTTTTTTTTTTTTTCCTTTCTGATTTACCGCCGATTCGTACCTAAAAGGGCGGTACATATCTCGGCGAGGCGGTGATTGGGTGATGTTACTGTGTTGGGGGTGGTAGACTAGGGGAGTGAGTAAGGGTCAGTCGCTGGATAGTGGGTAGGAGGGGTACGGTTTTAAATGCGATGGAGCAGCTGGGAGTGAGTAAGGAAGAAGAGAATCACTTCCGTTGAAAAGTGGGGGCCGTCGGCGAGTGTGGATCGTAGTAGGAGGTTGGAGTATGAAGGGAGATCCAGAGTTCGCGAAATTGAAGGCTTGGTCGGGAGCATGGCTGGCTATCTACAATTCACCATGGAAGGAATCGGTCGGCCTGTCGAACCCCGCGGAGGTGGCGGGATCGAGTCAGCCGAGCGAGACCGGAGGCGTGGATCACGGCAGGCAGAGGAACATCGTGGGCTGAGAGGGTCGGATGTACTGTGACGGGCTTCTATGGTCGGACCAGGAGGGGGCACGGCAGCCCCAAAAGTGGCGCTACCCCGCCTGTCCGGGGTCTCATGGCGGACTCGAGGTGGTGATAAGGGGTACCAAAAGGACCGGGCGGGTGGGAGGGAGGGCGTACACAGGGTAGCTGACAAGGAGGGGGCCGGGGATGTTGGGGGAATAGGTACGATGGGGGTGGAAGGAGGTGAATCAGAGTAGTCTCGTGGAGGGGTGGAGAAAATGGCACCAGGAGGCAAGGGCAGATCCATAAGACTCGTGGGCGTGGGCGCGGCCGAGCTTCCCTCGGTCACACCGTGCAGCTGCGCCAGGGCCGCATCCACCGGATCCTCGGGGGAGAGGATATTGTTCGGACTGGGTCCCGTCGTCCGGGGCGGGTCGTGGATCTCAGCCACTATTGTCAGAGTCTGTGGGGGTAGAGTGGTGGGACTTCTACGATGGGGAGAGATGGACATGGTAGTAGGCGTGGTGGGCGAAGTGAGGATCCGAGCCGTCTTCTTGGTCCGAGGGGAAGAGGGAGAGAGACGTTGGAAGGCCGGAGGGTCCGGTGACACGCTCCGGCGTCTCCGCCTCGACGGCTTGCTCCGGGCGGCAGGTTCGGGCGTGTGCAGGGGGTACTGGGAAGGCGGAGTTTGAGGTGGATGGGACCTGGGTGTCCTGGTCCCAGACACCTGGGGAATTCGTGGCAGGTGAGGTGCGGGAAGAGGAGGAATGGCGGGGGGACAGGAAATCGTCGGATCCTGCGAGGGTTTTCTTTGAGGGGAACAGAGAGCAGTGGCTTGGGGGGGTTTCAGCGGCAGGCCAGGGGGGCGTGCCGAGATGATAGAGCCGAGAGCAGCGGCATAGGACACCCCCGGCCTCACCTCCCGACTCCGCACCCTGTCGCGTGCCTCACGGGGGCTAAGGAAGTCCGTCACCTGTAGGCCTCGGACCTCCTTCTCGAACCTGAAGAAAAGGCATTCTCGAGATGAAGAGGGGTGTGCACCTTCACAGTTGGAGCATTTGGGCGTATTGGGGCACCTGTCAGGGTGAGCGAGTCGTCCACAGTGAACACATAATTGATGCGGCTGTCGACAAGCGGAGCTAACGTGTCCGAATTTGTTGCATTTGAAGCAACGGGTCGGGTCTGGGACGTATGGGCGGATAGAAAACTCGCATGAGGCGCGGTCTCCCATACCCCATACAATGCGGCCGGGGGGGATTAGTGTGTTGAAAGTAAGGAGCAGACGTGGGGTGGGGGAGGGGGTGCCACCCTGTCGGGATGTGAAACGATAGATCTTAGTGACTCCTTGGGGTGCGAGGTCCTCCAGGAGCTCGTTCACTGCGACCGACAATAGGCGGGTGGCGTAAATAGTGCCCTGACTCTGGTTCAGGCGAGGGTGTGGGGAAACGGACACCGAGCATCCAAGGACCTCAGTGACGGAGAGTAGGGCTTTCGTCTCTGCGGCTGAGCGTGATTTTACGAGGAGGGAGCCATCCCTCTGTGGGCGTACGTCATAGCGGCTGGAGTTGCTGTGGGTTCGGATCGCCTGGAACGTCCGTTCAGAGTTGTTCGGGAGGGACCCAGATGTAGGCCGAATCACCAGGAATTTGTGGAGACTTGGGAGGGAGAGGGAGGCTGTAGAGTCGAAATGGACTGGGATATTCAACGGTCGATAAGACGGCCGTGAATGCCGGCTCCCCCGTCCGCCGCGAGGCTCTCCGTGGGGAGGTGGGCTGACGGCGGGTGAGGGGGGCATATGGGGAGAGCAAGAAGCCAGGTTGTGGGGGCAAGTCCTCGGTGGAACTTGACTTGCCCGAAGGTGGCTGAAGTGGGCTGGGGCGAGACCCCTGCTCCAGAGAGTGTAGGTCCAAGGGCGTAGTCGAGGGACGGACTAGGGTCGGCAACGGAAAAGGAGAGTGCAAGCGTTCCGCTTCCACAGGGGGGTCAACCCCATTAGGTTGCGGTCTTCCAGTGGTAAAGGACTCGAGGGCCTGGTTGCCCACCACCCGAGTGTTGAAGAAGGAGCAGGGGTCCGGAAGCAGTAGTCGTAGGCCGAGAAGTGTCCATGCAAAACAAAAAAGAACTTCATCCCCCGCGCGCATCCAGCCACCACCGACTCCAACAAGGAAAAGGCGAAGTGTGGGCACACTTGGTCCCACCGCCGATAGATGTCACGCAGGGGAGATACGCCCGCACCCAGTCCCTGTGCCTGAAAGGCGGCCACTCTCATCCAACGCGCGGTGAAAAGTGGCAGGGACAGGGTTTGGGTTTGGTTGGAAAGCGACAAGGGTGCAAAACAACCACCACCCACACCCAAGGGCCAAGGAAAGGGTCAAAATCAAGGTCCAAAGAAACACCAAAATAAACAGGGAGAAGCCAGAAAAAATGGGTTAAAGGAGAAAGAAAGAAAAAGAAGCAGGAGATCAGCCGGGTCCCCAAACGGGCCCAATGGTCCACGAGGGCAGAGAAAGCCCTTACACCGAAGAAAGGTGTATTCCCACATTCGCCACAGAGGGACGCGCCCTATCGCTCCGGACAAAGCAAAGGGTTGCCAGAGTTGTAGACATAATAAAGATGTTAGGTAAACAAGCTCTTCCTTTTCGTGGACACAGAAATGAGTCAGCATATTCTCTTCTTGATGAAACAGAAAATCATGGAAATTTCTTGGCTACTGTGCAGTTGATGGCAAAATATGATCCTATTATGGCTTCTCATGTTTCCATGGTGAAGGAAAAGTTTGAACAACGATGTGAAAGATTGGAAAAACAAAGAAAGGCACAAAGTAAAGGTCGTGGTAGTCTTGTCACCTTCTTGAGTAAAACAACCCTCTCTTCTTTGACCCAAGTTATGAAGAATATGATAGAGGAAAAAATTACTCAAGAAGTTGCTGAGGCCAAGTATTATTCCATACAAGTAGATTCAACCCAGGATATTTCATCAATTGATCAATTTAGTATTGTTATTCGATATGTACTAAATGGTACTATCCATGAACGACTACTTGCAATTGTTCCAAGCAATGATGGTACAGGGCAGGGACTTTTTGACCTATTAAATGAAACATTACGTCTTGAAATAGATCCGAAAAATTGCTTATCAGATATCACAGATGGCGCTGCAAGCTACCATGGACAATATAATGGCTTACAGAGTAAAATTGCTGATGTAGCTGATCAACATGTTCATGTATGGTGCTATGCCCATTAGGGTGTCCCGTTTTGGACGAATCTCAGTTATTAATGTCCAGCCCTCTCATATCGTGACAAATGATGATTTAAGTATGCTAACCAATTTTTAGACCGAAATAAAACAATTTGACCCCCGAGCACTCGATTCAAAAATTTAAGGGTCAAATTTTTAAATTTTTTTTAGTTTTTTCGATTTTATGCCTATAATTTAAATTTTAGACATTTATAAATGGTTCCATCTGATGCGTATTAAAAAAATCAATCATTTGATACCAAATTTATATAGGTTTGGCTTAAAAATTTTGTTTATATGATTTTTTTTTATATTTTTAAGACATTTTATTAAAATTTTTAGAGTATTTCTCTTGTTGCTTTCAAGTTTATTAAATAAATAAGGCAAATAAAAGAAAATTAATCGTTTTCCGTTTAATTAATTATCACTGGGGAACACAACTTTTGGTGACTTAGATGTTAGACCTGTTTCTGGATATATTGAGGTCGCTGATTCTAAAAATGACATTAGTTTTTCCCCATCAGCTCTGCTTATCAAGATATGATATATATCTATATATATTTCTATATAATGTATATAATATTATATAATTGCTGACTGGCAATCACTGTTGTTGTCAATTGAATACAAAAGTATGATGAATGTCAGCAAAAATAGTGTATTAACATCAAACAAGCATAAGGTACGAAAAATATTTCTTAAATTCAAACAAGCTTGAGACACGAACGGCAAAAAACGTTTTCATTGAGACATCTCACATAAACCGCGTTTCTGAGATTTCTTGCGATGAGATGTGCCAGGACATTCGCGTTGGATGCTCCAGCAGTAATCTGCCATCATGTGAGTATCCCATCGTCCGCGGTACCGTTCTTCTATGGTCCTTAGTTCTTGGTGAAATCGTTCACCCTGTTCCTCGCTTAGATCACCGAGGTTATCTGGGAAACGATCCAAATGACTGTGGAGGTAATGCAGTTTGATGCTCATTTTACAGCCAAGTTTACAAAAAGAAGAGAGCATATTCTCCACTAGTTCACCGTAGTTATCGGCCTTATAGTTCCCAAGGAAATTCTTCACAACCATACTAAACGATGACCACGCACGTGCCTCAATGTTGTCCATTGAATCTTGGAAACGCGGGTCTTTCATGAGTTCCCGGATTTGCGGTCCATCGAAAATACCTGCCTTCAGCTTTTCCACGCTCAGCGCAGGAAATTTTCTACATATGTAGCCAAAACACGTCCCATCTCTGTTCAAAGCCTTTATAAATTGTTTCATCAAACCTAGTTTGATGTGCAGTGCTGGCAATATGATCCTTTCTCTGTCAACCAAAGCTTCTTTGATGATATTTTTTTCTCCAACCACCATGTTTTCTCTCAGAGGCCACTGTCTTCTCACCCAGTGTTCATCTTTAGCTCTACTGTCCCAGAGACATATAAAGCACGGGTACTTGGTGTACCCGCTCTGCTGGCCCAGGAGAAAATTCACCATCTTCAGATTCACACAGATCACCCATTGGTGGTCTCGGTATGATATCTTTTCTAGGACTAGGGCGACTGTCCCGTGCTCTTCTCTCATACCGACTGAGTGACCAATTGGGATTGATCTGTATCTGTTGCCGTTGTGTAGAAGAACACATTTTAGGCTCCGTTTGGAGCTATCTATGAATAACCGCCATTCACTTGGTGTGTATTCCGATATGCCCATTTTCATCAGCAATCCGCGCACATTGTTGCAGAAAACTAAATCGTTCTCTTTTGAGAAGAAGGGCAGTAAATCCTTTTCTCTGTCGCGATATAACGTGATTTTGGTTCCCGGCAGCAGTAAATTTTTTTCTCCCAGCCTGGAGCTAACAATTCAGACGATTTCTTCGAAAGACTTAAGTCCCTTATGAGGTCGTTTAATTCGTGTTGACTAAAACCTTCTGCAACTGATGACGGTCCTTCGAAATCACTGTCATTTTGCCCACATATGCTTTCTTTGTCAGTAGCAGATTCATCGTCTTCTTGAGGGAGCTCTGGAAGATGGCTGAATGATGGGACAGGTATCTCATCTGAATGTGAAACAGGCCGTCTAGCTGAGTCTATGTCAGGATACGTCCATTTACTCCGGTTACGTCCAGTGATGCCCTTTATATTCACCAAACAAAAGTAACAGTCATCACTGTGGTTTCTCTGTTCTCTCCATACCATTGGTATACCAAATTTCAGGCACCTCCTCTTTCCGTTGGTCCATTGCCGCAGATGCTCCGTACACGTTTTACACACAATATGAGGAGCCCATGGCTTATCTTGGTCCCCTAGTTGTACTTTGAAATAGGCAAACTAAGCTTTTTTCACAAAATCAGTAATAGTTTTTCTCTGTTCAATGAACGTGTACTCTCCGCAGATAAAACAAAACACATCTGGATGATTTAAACACTTTCTTCGTGATGAAGCCATGTCAACACCTGTAACAGGAAAGAATTCACGTTAGTACATGTACAATACACATGCAAAACAGCAACATCAGCAAAATCATAGCTACAATTTAATTATACAGATGCATTTAGATTTACGAGCAACTCATAATACCGTTCCAGAAGGGTAATAAAGTAGGTAATGACGTATGCAATATCTCAAAAACTAGAGCTGCTAGAACAAAATGGATGATATTTTCTGAATCAGTGGCATGAAAATATCCAGAATAAGGTCTAAAATCTCAGGCACCAAGAAAAAAAAATTTTTTTGTTCCCCAGTGTTATCAAACAAAAATGGTAAAAATAATAAAAATATCCCCCTTTTATGGACTAGAAAAACAAAAGCTTCCTCTACATAAGAAAAAAAAAAAAAAAAAACTTTCTTTTCATAAAAAATGACTAAAACTTCAACTAGGACAACATTTTTGATTCCTTACAGAAAGTAAAGATCAAATTTCGATACAAAGACATTACACAATTATAAAATTAAAACAAGATGAGTAAAAATATAAAACAAGTGCAATGAAAAAAAAAGTACTAAACTCCATAAACCTAAAATCTTCTTTTTAAAATAAAGAACTAAGAATTTATTTTCGATTTTTCGAATGCGCGACCTAATCTCTGACATACTTGGTTAATGTTTTTTTCTTGAAATCATGCACTTTTTGTCTATTGTCTTCAACCACCTCTAGCAGATATTGTTTTTGTTTTTCATCTCTAGTGATCGAATTAGCATAATCTTCTATTAATTTAACACCTCGTTCGGCCGTGTCATTTACTACTTTCATATAGTGTACAAAATTACTCATTCTTTTGAAATCTTCATCATCTCTCCATTCGTTTGCAGATTTTCTAAGCCAGTTACCAGAATAATTGAATAAATTCAAGAAGAGCCATGAGTTTGGCCCAGCTAGATCCGGAAGTCTCGTGGAAGGGTTAAGTGTAGGAAATGTTGGTGGTCCTCGTCGGTTAGAAAATCCTCGCTTCTCGAATTTCGATATTGATTTAGCAATTTTGGTCTTCAATTCACCACTTAAATTTTCTGAAAATAAAGAAAGCGGTACCATTTCTTCAGTAACATACCAGAGGTGGCGATCAAGGACCTTAATAGCCTGGTTTGCTACTTCTTCATCGATTTTCTTGTATGCTTGCAAGTCGTGATATAACTGCAAGTCATTTTCAGGTGCTTCAACTCCTTTTGTAGATGACACCCAAACTTTGATATATATCATTACTATAAATTTGCATACTCTTTCCAGCTTATTCACCATATTTTCAGTGTAACCTGCTTGATCACTAAAAGCAAACATTTTTATACCATACATGATTGTAGCCATCCATCTAGCACGATGCGAGGCTCCAGGATGAAGCCAACGAATTCCTTTTGGTGGAGTTTGATTCAAAATCTGTAGGCATAACTCAGCACTTTCTTTATAATCCCTGCGAAGTAATACATTGCCATCTTCATTTTGCAGGATTTCATAAAGATATTTTGTTACATCTTCAATTTTATTCTTTAGGTATCTGTTTGTTGTTTCCAATGTTTTATGTTTCTTGCTCGTACCTAAATTCTTCCATACAGTTTGTCTACATTTTTGAAAAATTTCATGATCAGGTGATATTGATTTGCCAAATATTACTTTAAAAACATCATTCAAAATTCTTTCAAATATATGATATCTGCATGCGCACCAGAGTATCCTCTGTCCTAATAAGTCTTCGTCTTTTGCAGGCACCAATGATCCAACCGGAATTCGATGCGGTTGTATCGAAAACCAACGAAACCACTCTTCCTTCAAGGTTCCAATCCATAGCAGCTTCAAAAGTGGCTTGGGCTTGAGAAAATCCAGTAGCATCAGGAATATCTGGAACCGCTAAAATTTTGCCTTCCTTCGCACTTGGCATTCCCGAAACTAAAATAGCCAACCGTTCTTTCTTTTCACCTCTCAATTCTGTAACTATTTTAGAATCCCAATGGAGCGAAGAGAAATTTGGAGGCTCAAAATCGATTTTCACTTTCTTAGATGTGTTCTCCCTAGTTTTCTTTCCTGCATTCCAAGAAGTTGTTCTGGACAGGCTGACTGTTTCTAAATCTATATCACAGGCAGAAAGCATAGTAGCAGCAAAAGCTGTTCTTTGATTTAATGACAAGTTTAATCTGTCATCTATATTGCTAACTTTAGAAGACTTCATAATATTTTGACGCTTAGGACCTTTTTTAGCACTCGAAAGTTTAAATTCTGGATCATCTTGCTCCGATTCTGAAGACGAATTTTCTTGATAGACCATATTCATTTTAGATGTTCCAGGCATTGCTTTCCTTTGTGATTCTTTTAGTTCACGGTTTTTTATTTCTTGGATTCTTTTAGCTTTAGTCTTCTTTTCATATATTTTATCTTGACCTCCTAAGCACATTTCCCTTTCTCCTCTCTGATCTTCCAGAAATTTAACATCCCAAATTTTCGTTTCATTACTTCTTAGTAGATCTTTCATTATAATTTCTTCAGCGTTCTGAGAGCTGATGCCAAAAAGTTTTTTTAAAACCTGGTTAAATTCCTAAAGTTTACTGTTATAATTAGGGCGTTCTGCAATTCGTGCAATAGTATCTCTCTTTTTAATTAAGTCCTTTAATAACTGTTTAGGTCTCGGATGTCGCCCAACATCTTTAGAAGGTATACTGGCCAGGATCCAAAAACGTTTAACTTTTTCCAAAACTACTTTTATTGTCTCCTCTACTGAGTTATTCCTCATAGAGTTTCTTTTTAGGCTTACAAAGTGACGAAGAACATCTCCATTTGAGGGAAAAAGTGCCCCTCTGTGTGGTTCCAAATGAGGAAGGAGATCAAGAACAGAATCATCACGTTCCTTATCTTTCGTTCATTCGAAGCCATAGTTAATCATTAGGTAACTAGTTGACTAGCTAAAATCCTGAAAAAATTAAGAAAAAAGTAAATAAAAACATTTTTAAGCCAAACCTATATAAATTTGGTATCAAATGATTCGTGTTTTTAATATGCATCGGATGAAACCATTTATAAGTGTCTAAAATTGAATTTATAGGCATAAAATCGAAAACACAAATTTTTTTTTTTTAAATTTGACCCTAAAATTTTCGAATAGAGTGCTCGGGGATCAAATTTTTTGATTTCGGTCTAAAAATTGGTTAGCTTACTTAAATCATCATTTGTCACGATATGAGAGGGCTGGACATTAATAACTTTGAGATTCGTCCAAAACGGGACACCCTAAATTGCCCATGTACTGAATTTAGTAGTTACTGAAACCACGAAGTGTTGTGTACCAGCAGTTTCCTTCTTCAATTTACTCCAGAATTGAATTTAGCAAAATTTGTGAAGGTATCATATAAGCGAATGGCCATCTGGATTGAAGTTGTTGGACATCATCTGGAGAAAGAAAAGATGAAACGATTAAAGCTAATTGGTGAAACCAGGTGGTCAGGGAAGTCCAATGCAGCAACTACTATATTTGGAAATTTTGACGATATGTATCAGTAATTTTGTGGATCTTCTGACATGTTTATCCATTATTCAAAGCTCTAACAATTTTGATGCAAAAACAAAACAGGAGGCAAATGTTTTACTGTCTAGCCTTCTAGAATTTGAAACAATATTGACAGCATTCACATACTTATATATCTTTCAAATTACAGCCCCTTTGTCAAGCTATCTACAGACTTAAATATGTTTACTGCATGGAATATGGTAGAAAAATCCACTACAGATTTGAAGAAAAGATCCAAGAGAATTTTATAAAGTATATAGTCAGGCTTTGAAATTTGTCAACAAATCCAATGAGCACATTGCACAATTCAATAATGATGAAAATCAAACAGTGAAAATTGATTTTGTAAAAACTGAGTTACCAATCAAAAAGAAACATAAAACAAAGAGAATGGCAGATGAACTAGCTGCTGATGAAAAAAACACATCTGATTCTTTGTCAGACTATCGTGTACATGTGTTTAACTTGATAATGGATCGTGTTGTACAATCACTGGAATCCCGTTTCATTGACCATAAACAACTATATAAGGATATGTCATGCCTCGATCCATCAAATTATGAATATATTACTAAAAATGGTCTTGAAGAAGAAGCATTGGAAGATGTTCTTGAGCTTGCTCCAGGGATAAATAGAAAGTGAAGTAAAATTAGAATTGCAGTCTTTTGCATCGAACTTTGAAATATTTAAGTTTTTGCTGAATGATGATAATGCAGAGAGCAGCAGTAAAATGAATTCATGCTTTAAATATTGTGGCAATTGTCCATCATGTGTTCTATATATTCTTGCATCAAACAGACTTAATGACAAGGCATACGATAATCTTTACCAAATGTACAAAGCTATCTGTACACTGTCTGTGACTCAAGTTCAGTGTGAACGGGCATTTTCTAAGCTTAAAATAATAAAAACAAGATTACGAAATTCTTTGTCGGAGGAGAATCTGGAAGCATACATGTTGATGTCTATAGAAAAGGTCATGTTGGATGAGTTAGACATGGAAACTATAATAGACCGATTTGCAAACTCGAGTAATGAACTTAAAAAACTACTCTTAGTATAGCATGTATGTATGTATGTATGTATGTATATGCAGGCAGTACTTGTAAAATATTTGTACTTATTGGTAAAAAAAATTTATAAAAAAATATTAACTTTTTTATTTAAACAAACTTAACTCATAAATAGGCCTATTAGGATAGGACTGGAATTGAATTATGTAATGGGGTTATGGGCCCCCTGACCCCTTTGGCAGACAAAATTTTATGAGCCAGTCCGCCACTGTTTGCATCAATGTAAAAAAAATAAATTAATCAATCCCTGTTCCTTGCTGTTATTTATTTTTTAATATGAAGTATTAAACATTAAATTGTAAATCAATGCTTGAACTAGAAATTCGGCACATAATTGATGCAGAAGATTGGAGCACAATCACATAGAAAAGGGACCTTCACTTAAGAACCATAAATGTGAATAACTTTTATTTTTATTAAAGTTAATTAGTCAAAATTAAAAATGAACTTGTATGATATTTGGTTTTATCTTTTGTTAATTAACTGTAAAATGTTAACATGTATAGACTGATGAAATGCATGAATTAATCAGAATTAGTCTCAATGGAAATACAGGGTGCTCATAAAGTCACGCATTACGGAATTTTGGAACTTTTAAGTATGACAGTTTTCTAGCTGCGCATATAAGCGAGTGTAAGAGTCTGATTTATTATTACAGACCTTTACAAGTTTACGTAGATAATTAACTAAATGCCAGGGTCACCAGCGCCCAAATACTAGATTGGCATCCAGCACTGCGGCGCAAAATTAATTTTAATAAAAGAAGGGAAGGACTGATTATAAAATCATCAATATGAATTTTGTATTTTATTGACAACAATTAATAAACTATATGCAACAATTATTTATAAATGCAAAGGGGGTTTTTACCCGTAACAACTTTGACATATAAATGCAGAATTAAATAGTGGCACCGTTTAGCTAACATATAACAGTCTGCAACTAATACTGATAAACAACTAATGGAATTAATATTAATATACGAATAATATTGTGCAAATAATATACAAATAATATTATATAAATAATGTAACACTAATAGAATTAATAACTAATAATAGCCACAATGACAACCTTGTCACGAAGAACCTTTGCTTGCTGGTGCCGTGTTTTCAAAAAAATCAAATGTGTGAACGGCGTCCTTTGTGTTGTTGTACATAAGCTTGTTTTTACTATACAATTTTACCAACAAGCCAAAATAATCCTTAAAAGCCAATTCATGTCTAGTCACACCACACTGAATGCTTAAGAATTAAATTTGATCACTGGACATGTTTAACTTGTATTTATTTATTTATTTAGATTTAAATATTTCACTCATGCCAATTTGTGGCAGTTTTCACTAATAAAAAATAATCTTGTGGTGCAAGGCACTACAAGTACTGCCCCCAAAAAACATGGTTGTCAGGGGTAAAAAAAAAACACTTAAATGTCAAAGCGCACTGGCTTACGAATGACTTCCAGAACGAGTCATTGTTTGCTTTTGGACGGCAATATCCTGCAGCACTGGTTCTGAAGGCATGGATGGTGCTACAGGTGCAGTAGGGACATTGGGGGAAGGGGATTCTTGGTGCCTGTGCAATGGGGCCACTGGCTGGTTCAAAGACAGTTGGTTGCGATAATGAAGGAGAATTGGAAGAGGGATGATAGATCGTTGTACCCTCGGATGAGGTGGTGGTACATAGGATTTAGGAAGGGTAGATTGCTGTACCTGTATATGAGATGAAGGTACAGAAGATTGAGGGATAGGTTGCTGTACCTGTATTTGAGGTGGAGGTACAGAAGATTGAGGGAGGATAGGATCTTTTGTTGGAGAAAAATCAAGGTATGCTGGTTTCAAGCGGTCCACAGAAACGGTTTCACGCTTGCCCACCTTGTCAATGATGAAAGTTTTGGGTCTACGGTCTAGCACAAGGAAGGGACCATCATAGGGACAGTGAAGAGGGTAGCGGTGAGCATCATGTCTCAAGAAAACATGTGTGCAAGTTTGTAAATCAGGGAAACGAAGGTAGTTTGTGAAGTGGAAGTTCTAGGTGCTGTGGGACGAATTTGCTTCATAACAGAGCGTAATGTCTTGACATACGAAGCAGGATCACATGTGGGGTTAATGGGTGTAGGTGTGAAAAATTCTCCGGGCAACCGGAGTGTGGTACCGTAAACTAATTCTGCTGCAGAGCATGCAAGATCAGTCTTCAGAGCAGTACGAATTCCGAGTAGGATTAGGGGTAGCCTGTCCACCCATGTAGTAGATGGATTAGTGGCTCGCAAGGAACTTTTAAGTTGACGATGGAAGCGTTCTACCACCCCATTGGATTGCGGGTGATAGCTTGTTGTTCTGATGCGCTCAGTCCTAAGAAGGAGCATGAGTTCCTTCCATAAGGCCGATTCAAACTGGGCACCTCTGTCTGTGCAAATGGTTGCAGGTATTCCAAAACGGGAAACCCAACATGAAACAAAGGCATGAGCTACTGCAGAAGCAGTACAAGAAGTCAAAGGAACAGCTTCTGGCCATCTTGTGAACCTATCAATGACAGTGAGAAGATAGGTATAACCTCGAGAAGAATAGAGGGGGCCGACTATGTCTAGATGTATGGCCTCAAAACGAGCCTTCGGCAAAGGAAAGGTACCAATTTCTGACTTTGTGTGTCGGTGAACTTTGGCACGCTGACATTGAAGGCAAGATCGAGTCCAATTGCGGATATCTTTGTTCATACTTGGCCATACAAACCTAGCTGCAATCATTTTTGGGTGGCCTTAATTCCCGGGTGAGAAAGGGAATGGAGTTTAGCAAAAACAGCTCTTCGCAGCCCTTGTGGGACCAACGGTCGAATATGCTCAGTCGAGACGTCACACAAAATTTGTAAGTCTGACTTGGGTTCAACCGGTAAAGAGCGGACTTGCAACGAAGTGGGTGAATTAATAAGAGCTTGGAGGTCTGTATCCGTGGACTGAGCCTTAGCCATCTCTGAAAGGTTGATGTGAGTGTCCAGGGTCAGAAATTGCTGAGATGCGAGACAGCGCATCCGGCACAACATTCAAAGAACCTGAAATGTGTCGAATGTCTGAAGTAAATTGAAGAATAAAATCAAGGTATCTTCTCTCAGTAGGAGCATGAGAGTCTGATTGAGAATGGAGAGCAAATATTAACGGACGATGATCCGTAAAAATGCTAAAGTCACGTCCTTCCAGGAATGACCTGAAATGACGGATGGAGAGGTATATCGCCAGCAACTCTCGACCGAAAGTGCTGTACCTCATTTGTGAAGGTGAGAGCTTGCGTGAAAAGAATGCGAGAGGTTCCCAAACGCCTGAAACAAGCTGCTGGAGCACTCCTGACACGGCAACGTCAGAGGCATCAGTGGCTAAGTTCAGAGGAGCGTCTGGTTGAGGGTGAACAAGGCATGTAGCTTGTGCTATAGCCTCTTTTATTTGTGAAAAAGCATTGGTAGCTTCGGGGTTCCACAAAATTACAGTGGATCTGCCCCTTTTTGATTGGCGAAGAAGAGAGGTTATGGGTGCAAGAATGTTTGCACACTGAGGAATGAAGCGATGGTAGAAGTTTACCATCCCTAAGAAGCGGCGAAGTTGCTTTTGAGTTTGCGGTTGTGGGAAAGACCTTATCACAGATACTTTATTTTCGAGAGGAGAGATGCCCTTCGAAGTAACCTTGTGTCCTAAGAAGGTGAGTTCATCTACAGCAAAGACACATTTTTCAGGTTTTAGCAATACACCATATTCTGCCAACCGAGAAAAAACTAAGCGTAAATGTTGAATATGTTCTGAGGGAGAAGAACTTGCGATGAGAATGTCATCGACATATGTGAAAGTGAAGGAGAGACCTCTCAACACTTCATCAATGAAGCGTTGAAAAGTTTGGGCCGCATTACGCAGTCCGTATGGCATTTTTGTCATTTCAAATAACCCAAAAGGGGTTGTTATAGCAGTTTTATGTATGTCTTCAGGGTGTACAGGAATTTGATGAAAGGCTCGCACCAAGTCAAGGCGTGAAAATACTGTGGTGCCATGGAGAGCAGAAGTAAAATCGTGTAAGTGAGGAAGGGGATAGCGATCTGGAATCGTGTTGTCATTCAAAGCACGATAATCTCCACATGGACGCCAGTCTCCAGGTGTAGGTTTTGGGACCATGTGTAAAGCAGAGGCATACGGGCTACTTGAAGGCCGTATAATACCGAGTTCGAGCATGTGTTCAAACTCTCGTCTCACAATTGCAAGACGATCTGGAGCTAAGCGACGTGGGCGGGTGAAAACAGGTGAGCCTACCGTATCAATACGGTGGACAACAGAGTGTTTAATAGGGGTATCCTTAGAACAGGGTTGAGTAAGGGAAGAAAATTCATTTAGGAGCTGCTCTATAGCAGGTGAGCACTGTGGCAGAGAACTTGCCAATAATGAAGAGGGGTTCGCGGTAGGAGAACCAATTACTGAAAGATGTGTGGCATTATCAATTAATTGTGCTCTACGAACATCAACTAATAAATCATTAGCAGAAAGAAAATCAGAGCCTAACATTGGGGTATATACATCCGCGACAAGAAATATCCAGCGGAAAACACGTCTAAGTCCAAGAGAAACTGAAATAGAACGACATCCATAAGTGTGAATAGATGAAGAATTAGCTGCACGTAAAATGAAAGGAGAAGGTCCGTTTGCACGGATCATGCAAGGTGAACGTTGGACCAGGTGGTGCAGTAGTTTGTGAATCATTAAATTTTTGTGGAGGAAGGTTAGTATTGCTGTGGGAAGGAGTTTGTGTTGTATTTGAAGGATTAGTTGTAGGTATTAAATTAGTTGTGGTTGAATAAGTAGGTTGCAATTCTTTAACTTTACTTGCATACGTATGTGTTGGTTTGACAGTGTTAAATGAGGTAGTTGAGTGCGTAGTAATAGGTTGTTGATTATTTGTGGTAAAGGTTGGGTTGGTTGAGCTAGAGTAATACTTAGTTAAAATTGAGGTAGAATTAGATAGAGTAGTGGTAGGGTTAGTTGAAGAAAGGATAGGTTGAGAGGCTTGAGAGGCTGTAGCGTCAGACGCCTGTGACACCAGCCTAGTTAGTTTAAAGGAGGATTAGGAGTCCATGGACAAGGTGTGAGACAGCGCGTTGCACGATCTTTAAACTTTTCATGATACCAGCAAGGGGGGGTATGAACAGTAGGCTGAGGTAAGGAAATAGGTTGAGAATGAGGCTGAGTAGTGGGGATTGAGGATTGAGGATGAGGTAAGGCTAATAGATTTGAATTAGGAGCAACCAACTGACCTGTTTGCGGTGGCTGTGGTTGTAGTAGAACGAGGCGTTGTCCAGGTTCATATTGGAGCTCTATTTGGACCAGAGGGTCGTCCTCGTCTTGAAGAACTTCTCTCTCGTTCCCTGCTGTTAGCTAGCTCTATTCGGAGAGCTTTAAATTCATCTTTAATTGTTTGTAGAATTTCGTTGGATACTTTAAGACATTGTGCGGCCAGACTCTGAGTGTCGTCCTGCGTGGCACAGATTTGGGGGTGATGGGTGTGGTTATCTACTTGGCCAAGGTGGATTTCAATCATCATCTTATCAGCTGTTTTGGCCATAGTGAGGAGGTCTGTATCTTCTGGCATACAACGGAGCATTGGTCGTAGGGCAGTGGGGAGACCATTGAGGAAGCGGCGTCGCATTAAGGGTGAGTTTTTATCGTCTTCATTGGTCTGTCCAGCCAGGTCTTGCAGATGCCTCAGGAAGGCTGTTGGCGTTTGATCCCCAAGAACTTGGTCCTTGAGTAGAGCATTGAGTCGCTCTTCTTCTGATTGGCCGTGTCTCCTGACTAACTCGCTGAGGAGGCTCTCAAAAGCTTGGTCAGACGGAGGCAATAGAGTCACATCCGCACTACTTTGTATACTAGTGTAGGCAGGAGGTTCTTTGTGATAAGGAACTTGGTTCGTGGGTCCGTAATTCCTTTTATCGCGAAATAATCCCGCAGTTGACTCACAAAGATTCCAGGCTCTTCAGCGGTGAATTGTGGAGTGGTAGGCTGATACATTGTTAGAAAGTCTGTTATAGGTGGTGAATTTGGAGTACCACCGTTGGACGATCCTAGGTTGTTGTTGTTTGGGTCATTGTGGCTATTATTTTGTTACAAGGTACTAAAAAATTAAAAATGTGTCAAAAACTGACAAGATTTCAACAAATGTTGTTGAATGCAAATAATGGCTTCAGGTAAGCTTGGTTGAGTATGAGACTCAATTGGAGTTATGAATGCCAATAACAAAAAGTTACGTAAAAAAAAAAAAATTTTTTTTATGATGTAGCCCAATATTAGCAGAAAAATAGTCTGCGTATAGGCTGTTTGCAAAATATAAGTAAATTTGCAAAAAAAAAAACTTTAGAAAACGCTGATTTTATAAAAAGGCAAAATAAAAGGAATATATTTTGCAATAGAATACACTTCCAGTACAGGTGAGTGCTTAGTACTAGTGAATTTAATAAAATTATAGATGCAGACTGAATATATTGACAAAAATTGAGAAAAAACTTTTAGAATTTTTTTTGCATAAATTACGGTGTTTGGTCACTCCGGGGTCACCAATTGTAAGTCTGATTTATTATTACAGACCTTTACAAGTTTACGTAGATAATTAACTAAATGCCAGGGTCACCAGCGCCCAAATACTAGATTGGCATCCAGCACTGCGGCGCAAAATTAATTTTAATAAAAGAAGGGAAGGACTGATTATAAAATCATCAATATGAATTTTGTATTTTATTGACAACAATTAATAAACTATATGCAACAATTATTTATAAATGCAAAGGGGGTTTTTACCCGTAACAAATTTGACATATAAATGCAGAATTAAATAGTGGCACCGTTTAGCTAACATATAACAGTCTGCAACTAATACTGATAAACAACTAATGGAATTAATTTTAATATACGAATAATATTGTGCAAATAATATACAAATAATATTAATATATAAATAATGTAACACTAATAGAATTAATAACTAATAATAGCCACAATGACAACCTTGTCACGAAGAACCTTTGCTTGCTGGCGCCGTGTTTTCAAAAAAATCAAATGTGTGAACGGCGTCCTTTGTGTTGTGTACATAAGCTTGTTTTTACTATACAATTTTACCAACAAGCCAAAATAATCCTTAAAAGCCAATTCATGTCTAGTCACACCACACTGAATGCTTAAGAATTAAATTTGATCACTGGACATGTTTAACTTGTATTTATTTATTTATTTAGATTTAAATATTTCACTCATGCCAATTTGTGGCAGTTTTCACTAATAAAAAATAATCTTGTGGTGCAAGGCACTACACGAGCATGCCAACAAAGGTAGCGGACACACCTCGTATCTCTCTCATTTCATTTGCGAGGAACTCATACTGTTGATGGCCGATAAAGTGCTTCAGACGATTATCCGAGAAATCCAGCAGTCAAAATACTACTCTCTATCCGTCGACTCTACGCCTGATGTTTCCCACACCGATCAACTGTGCTTCACCGTCCGATATGTGGTTGAGTCGGGGTCCGTCGAGCGATTTCTACAGTTCATACCTATGAACACACATACAGGGAAAGGAATCGCCGACGTGGTCCTCAACTTTCTGGAGACGCATGGCATTCGAATTGGAGACTGCAGAGGACAGTCTTATGATAACGTAAGCAATATGGCAGGGAAATACAACGGCGTAAAGAGCCACATCAAGTCAAAATCTCCAATGCCGAGTTTGTGCCATGCATGTGCCACTCACTAAATCTTGTGGGTAAATCAGCAGTGGACAGTTGCCCAGCAGCCGTTGAATTGTTTATGCTCATTCAGAATGTCTACACGTTTCTCGTCTCCTCGACATACCGATGGCGTCGACATGTAGAGGTTCTCGATAGTAGTTCCCGTAGTGAGAAACTAAAGGTCGACAAAGGTCTCTCCGATACCCGCTGGTCAACCAGATCAGATGCCGTCCAATCTTTAACCGAAGGCTACGCCGAGAATATCGTGATACTGGATGAGCTAGCAACAGATACCAGCCAAACTGCGGAAGCCAGGATCGAAGCCAGGGGATTGTCTAAACAGCTTCAACAATTCGAAACCACCATTTTATTGGTTTTATGGAACACTATTCTCGAACAATTTAAAAAAACGAATGCATCTCTGCAAAAACAAGGAATGTCGTTAGGCTCAGCCATCCTCTTGCTGAAATCACTACTGCAATTTGTTGAAGATCTCAGATCTAGATTTAACGAATTCGAGGACCAGGGCATCGGAGTGTGGTCATCGAGTATACAAGGAATCGACTCAACGCACAAAAAAGAGAAAGAGCCATCATAACGAAATCGGAACTGCCGAAGATACGAACCTGACACCAAGAGATTCATTTCGGACCACTGCATTTCTACCGATAGGTATAATTGATAAACTGTGTACCACTCTGAACACTCGTCTAGAAGCGTACGCTGTCCTGCAGAAAAGATTTGGATTTTTGTTTTCCTTCTAGTCCTGGACATCGACAGTCTTCGACAGTCAGCTGAACATCTAGAAGAATGCTATCCGGCTGATCTGGAGAAAGAGCTGGTAACAGAAGTTGTGCAGTTCGCTGCCCTAATGAAACTCACCGAAAGTGAAACAGAATTCCAGACGGAACGTGAAGACATGTGCAACAGATTTTATCGGCATATGAACACAAACGAACTGAAAGGAACATTCCCAAACATGGAAATAGCAATGAGAATATACCTGTGTATGTTTGTCACGAACTGTTCTGGTGAACGTTCATTCTCGAAATTCAAACTGATCAAAAATTACCTTCGCTCCACAATGGGCCAGGAGCGCCTTTCGTCCCTGGCGCTGTTGAGTATGGAGCATGAGGTGTTGCAGTCGGTGAGTTTCGAGGACACAGCACGCAGTTTTCCAAACAAAACGCCAGGAAGCGTCCTATGTAATATTCATTACAAATCTACACTCTATCTAAAGTACAGTAAGCTGTACAGTTTAGCTGTTTATTAAGTTCATTACAATAACTGTGTAGCTGTTTATTAAGTGCATTACAGTAACTGTGTAGATGTTTATTAAGTGCATTACAACTGTGTAGCTGTATACACTGTATGTGTACAAAGTTAAGTTATAGTCTTTAATGTCACATTAATAAGTCGAATGGCTTCCGCATGTGTGTTTTGTGTGTTAAAAAAATATATTTGTTATATGCATTACAAAATATTGTCATTCATTAACACCACACTAAAATAATACATCCCGAGAAATAGTTTGCCCAATGCCCCGCACACTGTAAATGCGCCTCTGATTTCAAGTAACTTTTTTAATATACTTTGAAGTTTATTTTTCATTAGACTTTATGTTAGGGTCTTGCGATTCATTTTTTTTTTCCAATCGAATCAACTGTACACATATAGATTATAGGGTATATATACTGAATTAAGTTTCAAATTAAACATAAAATAGTTTCTTTATTTAGTGTGTTTGTTTAGAGTAATAAGCATAAAATTAATTAAATCTTCTTGAGAACAAAGGACAAAGTAAATCCTTCTAAAAAAATTTATTAAATATTTTATTATTAGGAAGAACAATAGTATTAAAGTCTGATAAAAGTGTTATTGCGCAAGAGATTGGTCTCAGTATATAGACTGAATTATAATCTAAGTAAAAAGAAAAGTGTTTATTTACGAATGTGTTCTTCAAAACATCATCACTGATGTTGTTTATCGTAAAATATCGAATCGGAGCCCAAGCTAACGAATCAAATCGAATCCCCTCTCCCGATTCGAAATAAAATCGAATCTCGAAGCTACGCAGGGCCCTACTTTATATCTTCATATTTATATTCTTATAATTTTTTTTCGTTTCAAATCTCCTTTGCATTCATTTACAATTCTGAACTTTACATAAACATTATGTGAAACTTTTACATATTGTGTTCTTGGAAGGTTGGTAAACGACAGCTAGCCATAGCTTTTGACTAAAATTGTAAGTCAGTAGATCACAGAAATTATCCAAGTCTGTCATCTAAAATCATTGAAATTATGACAGCCCATTTTCGAGAAGGGAATGAAAAGAAAACCATTGTTAAGTTACACTTTATTGGAAAATTAAGATGACAACAAATTTTGTAAGAAAATTCATAAAAGCAGGCTGCCTACCATCCAAAACAAATGTGTGTTCCTATGGAAATAGAAATTAAATACCAGTAAAATAAAAGATCCCATAATATTTCTCACCTCCTCAGTATTATAAAGGTTTCCTACCTACTCTGCATTTTCATAGATATTTTTCCAGAATTGTTCCACTTAATTCTTTTTAAGGTGTTCTTTCAACTTTGATTTTATCATTCCTGAGCTCCCTGTAAATTGTAAAGGTTCTCTTCGATCATGTTTTTTTTTTCTCTTTTACCAGTGGCAAATATCTGTATAATCTTTTTGCTTTTGTTGTCAGAGTTTTTCTTTGCAATACTTAACAAGATTTCTTTTTCACAGTCTAGCCTTCCCTTTTATTAGTAGTTCTATTTTACCTTTCTCTTTCCTTGTTCTGAACTTATTTCTCCACTTAATTGGGCAGTTAATAATGACATTTCCTTCCTCAGATTATTTACACCTGTCTATAACCTATGTTGCCATTTAAGTTTATCATCTTCCTGTCAATTTTCTTGACTTTGGTTCTGGTATTCTGGTTTTCACTCCTGCCATCTCTGTTACAGACTGGTGTTGTATAATATAATCTACTTCAGTCTGTGAGATTGCTTTCCTGGGGTGTTATTGCTGGTAATACCTTACTTGCTATTCATATACATTTTATGATTTCATAGGCATTTCTTAGCTTAGGCAGTGGTCATCAATAAATGGTTCAACAAATATCTTCAACAAACATTTCTTTGCAGTCATTTTTCTTTTTGTTTTTTCCCTTCTACTCCAGATGGAGAGTTTTTTACTTCCAGGGTTAAACCTTAACCCTAAGGAATTTTTAGGTACAGCCTAGGGTAAATTTATAGTATTACACCCGTCTCCCTTTGGAGGTGAAATTTATGTTTTTCCTATGGTTTTTGATGTTTTGAATGAATCTGACCTTCAAAACCGTCGGAAATGACTCGTTTTTGAGATACCCCCCCCCCCAGCCGGCAATGTGGGGGAAATCACAGAAAACGAGTCATTTCCGACGGTTTTGAAGGTCAGATTCGTTCAAAACACATCAAAAACCATAGGAAAAACAAATTTCACCTTCAAAATTGACCTAACCTAACCTATCCTAACAACTAAACCTAACCTATCCTAAAAGAAAAACAGGAATTACCCTTAAAATCTAAGACAGAATAATCACAGTACCGTCTTTTCTTCGTTTTAAGCACAACGTAACTTTTTCTACAACGCCACAGTTTCTGGTCTTGACGATATGTGCACTCCATTTTACAATGTGGACACTTCACTACTGTCGGTAGAACACTGTGAGCACGCAGAAACTCAACACTTTTTTCTAAATTTTCGTAGAAAGCGACAATACTGCGGTAATAATCAAACAAGCACGTGTCACACGAAGCCACTCCGGTAGCAAAGTAATTCAAATTCGAAATGGATGGAGCGCAGTGATTGGGCGGACATGTAAGTCACACAAACGAACACACAAGCGAACGTACGAACACACAAACGAACGTACGCACACACACTAGATACACACCAAAAAAATGTTTATATCTTGAAAACGAAGCATTTGCGACGGAAACGCTATAGAAGGAAAGTGTCTTAGAATTAAAAAATCTACTTAATGAACATATAATAATTGCTGGATGTTAGACGGGTGTAATACTATAATAATACCCAGCCTAGTACTAGGCGTAAGAGATAGAGGTGCTGTATCGTAATATCTCCCCTACAACTTCTCCAGATGTCACACTTATGGGCAGTTGGTTCAGGAACTCTACTGTGGATTTCTTTACTGCCCCTGTTGCCCCCATTACTATTGGGATGATCTCAGGTTCCACATTCTCCTTATTTCATGTTTGAGTGTCTGGTATTTTTAAGACCTTTTCCCTTTCATAGTTCGCCACATTCCAGTCTGCTGGGACTCGTACTTCCACCAAGAGGCACTTGTTTCCCTCCTTCTCTCTCACAACTATGTCTGGTCTGCATCCTGATACCCTGATGTCAGTTGGTATCTTGTGATCATATAGGAGCAGCACTTTGTCATTGTCTTCTATTCCTTGTGGAATATGTTCCCAGTGTTTTTCTGTTTCTATCCTTATTTCATATTTCTTACACAGCTTGAAGTGGATTAGCTTGCACTCTGTATTGTGTCTGTCTGTGTAGTTTCCTCTGTGCAGGAGTATTTCACACCCCGATAGTATGTGACTCAGTCTCTGGGCTCTTTGAGCACAATCTGCACATCTCACTTTCATTTCTGCCCTCAATATTCCTTTTGAACCAGTTTGTCCGTAGTGCCTGGTCTTGTGCTGCCATCACCAGCCATTTATCTTCTGGTCTCAGTGCCCCTCTTACCAGGAACTCCACGGTTTTATCCCTCTCTATGTATGCTCTGTTCAGCACATCCTCTATGTATACTTTGCTGAACTTGTGCTCTTCCCAGTTCTTCTCCTTTTCTTCTGATTTTCTTGTTATACCTTCTTTTGATGGTGCTTATCTTTTCCATGAGAGGTTTATTTGCAATGTCTTCAAGCTGTTCAGGTCCTATGCCAGCATCCACTAGATAATCATTTGCCTTTTTTGAGAGTGATGTTGTTTGAGGCTTTTCACGTTCATGGTCTCTTACAAATCTGACTAGCCTTCCTGCTCCTTCCTTTATGTACTGTGCTAATCCTATTGTTGTGGCTTTGTGCACTTGGTCAATTAGCGCAAGCCCTAATCCACCAACCCTCCTTGGCAGGTATAGCTTTGGTGTGCATTGGTTTTTATATATGACCTTATGCACATGGAGCAATTTTCTGGTGATTGTATCCAGTTTGTTGATTTTTTGCTGGGTCCAGTTGATTATGCCAAAACTGTATGACAGTACAGGTACCACCAGTAAGTTTATGGATAGGATCTTATTTTTACTGTTTAGGTGAGATTTTAGGATTAGCTTTATCCTTATTGAATATTCTTTCCGCAGTTTTTCCTTCATGATGTCATTTTCCATCTTTTCAGATTCCTCCATCCCCAGATATTTATATGTAGCCTCTTGCTCTAGTTCTTCTATCACGATATTGTCCACCCTGATGTTTTCTGATTCACACCTTTTGCCTTTCTTTAGTGTGACAGTGGCACATTTCTCAAGACCAAACTCCATCTGGATGTCATCTGAGAACTTTTTGACCTCCCTGACCTCTTCTGTTAGCTCACTTTTGTTTGGGGCATATAGTTTTAGGTCATCCATGTAAAATAAATGAGATATTTTCGGGCTGTTCTTTTCCCTTGGTCTCATTACATAGCCTTTGTTTAGGTTATTTATTAGTTGGCTGAGTGGGTTTAGTGCCAGTACAAACAAAAGAGGGGATATTGAATCACCCTGGTAGATCCCTCTCTTGATTCTCACACTGTTCACCTCTAAAGTTCCCTTACTATGATGGAGAGTTAGGTCTGTTTCCCATCGTGTCATAGCTGTTTCTAAGAAGATCCTGATGGTAGGGTGGATCTTGTATAGTCTCAATACTTCCTTCACCCAGGAGTGGGGTACACTGTCATATGCCTTTTTGTAGTCAATCCATGCCATGCTTAGGTTTCTCTGTTTCTTTCTGCTGTTCTCCAATATAGCCCTGTTGATTAACAGCTGGTCTTTTGTCCCATACATTTTTCTGCTGCATCCTTTTTGTTCTGGGCTTATGATGATGTTTTCTTCTGCATGGCTGTAGATCCTGTCAGCTATGATTCCTGTTAATATTTTGTAGATTGTTGGCAAGCATGTTATTGGTCTATATTTACTTGGATTCTGGGTTTCACAGGACTTTGATAGTAATGTTGTTTTTCCTTTTGTCAACCATTCTGGTGCTTCTTCTTCTGCTGTTACTATCTTGTTGAAGCACCTTGTTAGTTTTCCATTTAGTGATGTTAGCTTTTCCAACCAGAAGTTCTTAATCATGTCTAGGCATGGTGCTTTCCAGTTGCTGCTTCTTTTTATTTTCTCCTCGACTTCTTTCATGGTTATTCTGTCCATGTCCATCTCTGAGATGTTTCTCACCTTTTTGCTGTTGTAAAGGCACCCAATCCATTCTGCACCATCATTATGGTTGACTTTGTTCTCGTAGATGTTCTTTCAGAAATGCTCCACTTGTTCTTTTTCAGGTGGTCTTTCTACATTTATCTGGGCATCCTTTAACTCTCTAAATAGTTTTGTTGGGTTGTCTTCAAACATCTAATTTTGTTTCTTTTCTCTATCCAAGCGTATATATCTGGCCAATCTTTTTGTCTTTGCTGACAGGTCTAGCTTTTTCCTGGCAATGCTTTGTCTGATCTTTCTTTCATTGTCCAGTCTTTCTCTTTGGATTAAAACATTTACCGTCCTGCTTCCCAGTTCAGATCTTATTTCCCCCCTCATATGGGTAGTTAGTATTGAGATCTCCTTCCTGAGGTTACCTACTCTGCTCTCTAGCCTTTGCTGCCACCTTGGCTTCCTCTCATTTCCATTCTTTCCTTGGCTTTGCTCCTGGTTATTCTACTTGCGTGTTTTTACTCCTGCCATCTCTGTTATGCTGATTGCTGTTGCATAATATAACCTGTTTAATTCTGTGAGGTTACTCTCCTGGGATGTTATTGCAGGTAGTACCTTGTTTGCTATCTCTATATATTTTCTGACCTTATAGGTGTTCCTCAGCTTGGGCAATGGTCTTCTGTGGTTCAGTTCCTGGTGTACATCTTTGCTGTGGATTAGGATCCTCCTTTTCATCTCCTTCTCTTCCTCACTCTCCTCTTCTATCTCTTCCACACTATCATTGCCTGCTCCTGATGTAGTGTCTCCCTCAGGGCCGTAACTAGGGTTTAGAAATTAGTGAGGTCCAGATTTTTTTCGAGCGTGGCAGGACGAGCAAAATTCAGACCAAAATGACATCTACAGGTGACCTCATAGGTAGTTACGGCCATGGTCTCCCTCATCATCTGATGGTTCACTTGGGGGAGGGGGAGGGGGTGGCAAGATGTTTGTGTGCCTGTGGTTCATTTCCACTTCCACCAACTCCTCTTCCCACCATGGGCAGGCATCCTTGTCCACTTCTTTTGCATTGTCTCTGGGAGGTGTTTCCACTATGGTACTTGGGGCTGTCTCCTTTGTTTTTTCTGTTGTGAGGGTTTTTTCTTTTAGTTTTTTCCCTTCTACTCCAGATGGAGAGTGTTTCTTGCTTCCGGGGTTAAACCTTAACCCTAAGGAATTTCTAGGTACAGCCTAGTACTAGGCGTAAGATGGAGGTGCTGTGTCGTAATATCTCCCTTACAATTTCTCCAGACGTCACACTTATGGGCAGTTGGTTCAGGAACTCTACTGTGGACTTCTTTACCGCTCCTGTTGCCCCTACTACAATTGGGATGATCTCAGGTTCCACATTCTTCTCTTATTTCATGTTTGAGTCTCTGGTATTTTAATACCTTTTCCCTTTCATAGTTTGCCACATTCCAGTCTGCAGGGACTCCTACTTCCACCAATAGGCACTTATTACCCTCCTTCTCTCTCACCACTATGTCTGGTCTGCATCCTGATACCCTGATGTCAGTTGGTATCTCGTGATCGTATAGGAGCAGCACTTTGTCACTGTCTTCTATTCCTTGTGGAATATGTTCCCAGTGCTTTTCAGTTTCTAGCCTTATTTCGTATTTCCTACACAGCTTGAAGTGGATTAGCTTGCAGACTGCATTGTGTCTGTCTGTGTAGTTTCCTCTGTGCAGGAGTACTTCACACCCCGACAGTATATGACTTACAGTCTCTGGGCTCTTTGAGCACAGTCTGCACATCTCGCTTTCATTTCTGCCCTCGATGTTCTTTTTGAACCAGTTTGTTCGTAATGCCTGGTCCTGTGCTGCTATTACCAGTCGTTCGTCCTCTGGTCTCAGTGCCCCTCTTACCAGGAACTCCACAGTTTTCTCCCTCTCTATATATACTCTGTTCAGCACATCCTCTTTGTATACTTTGCTGAACTTGTGCTCTTCCCAGTTCTTCTCCTTTTCTCCTGATCTTTTCTTGTTATATCTTCTTTTGATGGTGGTTATTTTTTCCATGAGAGGTTTAGTTGCGATGTCTTCAAGCTGTTCAGGTCCTATGCCAGCATCTGCTAGATAGTCATTTGCTTTTTTTGAGAGTGATGTTGTTTGAGGCTTTTCACGTTCATGGTCTCTTACAAATCTCACTAGCCTTCCCTCTCCTTCCTTTATGTACTGTGCTAATCCTATTGTTGTGGCTTTGTGCGCTTGATCTATTAGTGCGAGCCCTAATCCACCGACCCTCCTTGGCAGGTATAACCTTGGTGTGCATTGGTTTTTATATATGATTTTATGCGCATGGAGCAATTTCCTGGTGATCGTATCCAGTTTGTTGATTTCTTGCTGGGTCCAGTTAATAATGCCAAAACTGTATGACAGTACAGGTACCGCCAGTAAGTTTATGGACAGGATCTTATTCTTACTGTTTAGGTGAGATTTTAGGATTAGCTTTATTCTCTTTGAGTATTCCTTCCGCAGTCTTTCCTTCATGATGTCATTCTCCATCTTTTCAGATTCTTCCATCCCCAGATATTTGTATGTAGCCTCTTGCTCTAGATCTTCTATCACGATGTTGTCCACCCTGATGTTTTCTGATTCACACCTTTTGCCTTTCTTTAGTGTGACAGTGGCACATTTATCAAGACCAAACTCCATCTGGATGTCATCTGAGAACTTTTTGACCTCCCTGACCTCTTCTGTTAGCTCGCTTTTGTTTGGGGCATACAGTTTTAGGTCATCCATGTAAAATAAATGCGATATTTTTGGGCTGTTTTTTTCCCTTGGTCTCAGCACATAGCCTTTGTTTAGGTTGTTGATTAGTTGGCTGAGCGGGTTTAGCGCCAATACAAACAACAGAGGGGATATTGAGTCACCTTGATAGATCCCTCTCTTGATTCTTACATTGTTCACTTCTAAAGTTCCCTTACTGTGATGGAGAGTTAAGTCTGTTTCCCATCGTGTCATCGCTGTTTCTAAGAAGATCCTGATAGTAGGATGGATCTTGTATAGTCTCAATACTTCCTTTACCCAGGAGTGGGGCACGCTGTCATACGCTTTTTTGTAGTCAATCCATGCCATGCTTAGATTTCTCTGTTTCTTTCTGCTGTTTTCCAATATAGCCCTGTTGATTAGCAGCTGGTCTTTTGTCCCATACGTTTTTCTGCTGCATCCTTTTTGTTCTGGGCTTATGATGTTTTCTTCTGCATGGCTGTAGATCCTGTCAGCTATGACTCCAGTTAGTATTTTGTAGGTTGTAGGCAAGCACGTTATTGGTCTGTATTTACTTGGATTCTGGGTCTCATGGGACTTTGGCAGTAGTGTTGTTTTTCCTTTCGTCAACCATTCTGGTGCTTCTTCTTCTGCTGTTATTATTTTGTTGAAGCACCTCGTTAGATTTCCACTAAGTGATGTTAGCTTTTTCAACCAGAAGTTCTTAATCATGTCTGGTCCTGGTGCTTTCCAGTTGCTGCTTTTTCTTATTTTTTCCTCAACTTCTTTTACAGTTATTCTGTCCATGTCCATCTCTGAGATGTTTCTCACCTTTTCGCTGTTGTAAAGGCTTCCAATCCATACTGCACCATCATTATGGTTGACTTCATTCTCATAGATGTTCTTCCAGAAATGCTCCACTTGTTCTTTTTCAGGGGGTCTTTCTACATTTATTTGGGCATTCTTTAATTCTCTAAACAGTTTTGTTGGATTGTCTTCAAACATCTCATTTTGTTTCTTTTCCTTGTCCAAGCGTATGTATCTTGCCAATCTTTTTGCCTTTGCCGACAGGTCTAGTTTTTTTGGCAATGCTTTGTCTGATCTTTTGTTCATTGTCCAGCCTTTCTCTTTGGATTAGTACATTTACTTTCCTCCTTCCCAGTTCAGATCTTATTTCCCCCCTCATATGGGTGGTTAATATTGAGATCTCCTTCCTGAGGTTACCTACTCTGTTCTCTAGCCTCTGCTGCCACCTTGGCTTCCTCTCATTCCTATTCCTTCCCTGGTTTTGCTCCTGGCTATTCTGCTTGCGCATTTTTACTCCTGCCATTTCTGTTACACTGACTGCTGTTGCATAATACAACCTATTCAATTCTGTAAGGTTACTCTCCTCGGGTGTTATTGTAGGTAGTACCTTGTTTGCCATCTCTATGTATTTTCTGACCTTCTGGGTGTTCCTCAGCTTGGGCAGTGGTCTTCTGCATTTCAGTTCCTGGTTTATGTCTTCTTCTCTGTGGATTAGGATCCTTCTCTTCATCTCCTTCTCTTCCTCACTCTCCTCTTCTGTCTCATCGCACTGTCATTGCCTAGTCCTGATGTAGAATCTCCCTCATCATCTGATGGTTCACTTGGGGGAGGTGGAGGGGGGGGGTGGCACGATATTTGTGTGCCTGTGGTTCATTTCCACTTCCACCTCCTCCTCTTCCCACCCTGGGCATGCATCCTTGTCCACTTCTTCTTTACTGTCTTTAGGTGGTGCTTCCACTATAGTATCTGGGGCTGTCTCTATTGGTTTTTCTCTTATTGAGGGCTCCGCTTGGCTTTCTGGTGTTTCAGCCAGCTTATTTTTTTTGGTTTGCTTCTTCCCTCTACTTACTGTCCCTTTGCTTGTTCTTATTTCTTCAAGGGTGTCAGCAGTTATTACCAGCTGTTCCTGCACTATCCGCATTGCCTTTTCTTTAGCTTTCTGTGCCTCTTCATGTGTTGGTAATGTGGCTCTCTGTTTCCTCTCATGGTCAGTTCCTCTTTCAGTGATTGTCTTTAGGACATGATGTTTTTGCCTGATCACTTTCTTCCGGTCCACTGTATGGTCTGTGTACCGCTTCTGGAATCTGTATACCATGTAGTCATTCTCATCAAACTCCTTCCTTCCAATTGCCCATTTTAGGAGTTCACTCTTGTCCTCTTTTTCTGGGATCATCTGTCCTATATACAGGCTTTCTAACAGGTACAGATTTCTCTCCAGTGTCCATGTCCACTCACTCATGGTGTTCTCACTACCCTTTTGGACAGTTTGGACATATTCTTCTACCTCTTTTTGGATCTTTTTTATTTCACCCTTTGTGATTTCTGATTTTCCTAATTTGATGTTTGCACTGATGCTGTGGAACCAACAGTCTGGGGTTTTTTCAAGTTTTTCCTTATCTAATACTTCTCTCTTTGTTAGCATTTCTCTGCACCTCCTGCTAGTTCCATTTTTCGGGAACTGCTTACTTGTGGTATAGGCGGTACACCACAGTATTTCTCATTTTTCCTCCACCGACCATTGTGTCCTGGTACCCCCTCTGGGGTTGTAGGTAAAGTTATTCCTTTTCTTTTTGTTGTTGGGTGAGATGGGGCTTCCTGAGGCTGCCCTGTCATCTCACTTTGTGGAGGTTGCTCCTCATTTTGTGTAACCCGTCCATACCAAGGGGCAGTAGTGTGGACTTGGGCCTCTTTTCCAGGGCTGGTATTGCTCGGAGGGTTAAGACCATTCCCCTGTTTGCCGATCTCCTGATAACGGTCACGTGGTACTCGGCTTTCGACACCTGTGCGACCGGGCGAAGTGGCTCTGGCTAATTCACCATTACCCCTATTTACGCCATTGGCTTTCCTTCTAAGGTTGTAGCTCATTGTGTTTCTTTTTCCGCTGTCCATGACCTCTTATTCTTGTATTTGAGGCTTCCCTGCTGAGCTTTTAGATTATCTTCCTGATTTGTTTCATAACTACACTCAGAACATGTTAATGTTTCTGTACCTGAATGGGTTAATAAATGTCTTTTCAGGTGATCATCTTGATTCACTTCAGAATGAGTCAATAAATGTCTTTTTAGATGATCCTTTCGATTTGTTTCATAATTACATTCAGAACATTTAAACATCTTTGCAGCAGAATGGGTTAATGCAGCAGAATGGTTCAATAAATGTCTTTTTAGATTATCCTTCTGATTTGCTTCATAATTACACTCAGAACATTTAAACATTTTTGCACCAGAATCAGAATGGTTTAATAAATGATCTTGGGTTAATAAATGTCTTTTTAGATGATCATCTTGATTTGTTTCATAACTACAATCAGAATATTTTAATGCACCAGAATGGGTCAATAAATGTCTTTTTAGATGATCCTTTCGATTTGTTTCATAGCTACACTCAGAGCATTTTAACATTTTTGCATCAAAACCAGAATGGGTTAATAAATGAGCTTTTAGATGACATTTCTGATTTACTTGATAAATACACTCAGAACATTTAAACATTTTCGCACCAGAATGGCTCAATAAGTGTCTTTTTAGATGATCCTTCCTATTTGTTTCATAACTACACTTGGAACATTTTAATATTTTTGCATCAGAACCAGAATGGGTTAATAAATGAGCTTTTGTATCTGAATGGGTTAATAAATGTCTTTTCAGATGATCATCTTGATTTGGTTCATAACTACATTCAGAACATTTAGAATGGGTCAATAAATGTTTTTTTAGATGATCCTTCCGATTTGTTTCATAATTACACTCAGAACATTCAAACATTTTGGCAGCAGAATGGTTTAATGCACCAGAATGGCTCAATAAATGTCTTTTTAGATGATCCTTCCGATTTGTTTCATAACTACACTCGGAACATTTTAATATTTTTGCATCAGAACCAGAATGGGTTAATAAATGAGCTTTTAGATGACATTTCTGATTTGCTTCATAACTACACTCAGAACATTTAAACATTTTTGTACCAAAATGGCTCAATAAATGTCTTTTGAGATGATCCTTCCTATTTGTTTCATAACTACACTCAGAACATTTTAGCATTTTTGCACCAGAATGTTTTAGTAAATGAACTTTTAGATGAACTTTCTGATTTGTTTCATAATCACACTCAGAACATTTGAACTTTGTACCAGAATGGGTTAATAAATGAACTTTTAGATGATCTTCCTGATTTGTTTCATAACTACACTTAGAACATGTTAATGTTTCTGTATCTGAATGGGTTAATAAATGTCTTTTCAGATGTTCATTTTGACTTGTTTCATAACTACATTCAGAACATTTTAATGTACCAGAATGGGTCAATAAATGTTTTTTTAGATGATCCTTCCGATTTGTTTTGTAATTACACTCAGCACATTTAAACATTTTTGCAGCAGAATGGTTTAATGCACCAGAATGGCTCAATAAATGTCTTTTTAGATGATCCTTCCGATTTGTTTCATAACTACACTCGGAACATTTTAATATTTTTGCATCAGAACCAGAATGGTTTAATAAATGAGCTTTCAGATGACATTTCTGATTTGCTTCATAACTACACTCAGAACATTTAAACATTTTTGCACCAGAATGGTTCAATAAGTGTCTTTTTAGATGATCCTTCCTATTTGTTTCATAACTACACTCAGAACATTTTAGCATTTTTGCACCAGAATGTTTTAGTAAATGAATTTTTAGATGAACTTTATGACTTGTTTCATAACTACACTCGGAACATTTCAACATTTCAGCACCAAAATGTTTTAATAGATGAGCTTTTAAATTACCTTTCTGATTTGTTTCATAATTACACTCAGAACATTTGAACAGTTTTGTACCAGAATGGTTTAATAAATGAGTTTTTAGATGACATTTCTGATTTGCTTCATAGCTGCACTCAGAACATTTAAACATTTTTGCACCAGAATGGTTCAGCAAATGTCTTTTTAGATGATCTTTTCGATTTGTTTCATAACTACACTTGGAACATTTTAATATTTTTGCACCAGAATGTTTTAGTAAATGAACTTTTAGATGAACTTTCTGATTTGTTTCATAACTACACTCAAAACACTTAAAAACTTTTGCACCAAAATGTCTTAATAAATGAGCTTTTAGATTACCTTTCTGATTTGTTTCATAACTACACTCAGAACATTTTAATATTTGCAGAATGGCAGAATGGCTCAATAAATGAGCTTTCAAATTACATTTTTGGTCTGTTTCATAATTACACTGTGAACATTTTAACATTTTTGCACCAGAATGGTTCAATGAGTGCCTTTTTAAAAGACCTTTACGATTTGTTTCATAAATACACTCAGAACATTTAAACATTTTTGCACCAGAATGGTTTAATATGTGTACTTTCAGATTACCTTTCTGATTTGCTTCATAACTACACTCAGAACATTTAAAATTTTTTGCACCAGAATGTTTTAATAAATGAACTTTCAGACTATTTTTTCGATTTGTTTCATAACTACAGACTGAACATCTTAACATTTTTTCACCAGAATGTTTTAGTAAATGGACTTTTAGATGACTTTTCTGATTTGTTTCATAACTACACTCAGAACATTTCAACATTTTTGCATCAGAATGGTTTAATAAATGTCTGTTTAGATAACCTTCCCGATTTGTTTTATAACTACATTCAGAGCATTTAAACATTTTTGCATCAGAATGGTTTAATAAATGAGCCTTCAAATGGCATTTTTGATTTGTTTCATAATTACATTCAGAACATTTAAACATTTTTGCATCAGAATGGTTCAATATATGCCTTTTTAGATGGTCTTTCCGATTTGTTTCATAACTGCACTCAGAACATTTTAACATTTTTGCACCAGAATGTTTTAGTAAATGAACTTTTAGATGAACTTTCTGATTTGTTTCATAACTACATTCAGAACATTTAAATATTTGCGCACCAGCATGTTTTAATAAATGACCTTTTAGATTACCTTTCTGATTTGTTTCATAATTACACTCAGAACATTTGAACATTTTTGCATCAGAATGACTTAATAAATGAGCTTTTAAATGACATTTCTGATTTGTTTCATAACTACACTTAGAACATTTAAACATTTTTGCATTAGAATGATTCAATGAATGTCTTTTTAGATGATCTTTCCGATTTGTTTCATAATTACAAACAGAACATTTAAATATTTTTGCACCAGGATGGTTTAATAAATGAGTTTTTAGATGACCTTTCTGATTTGTTTCATAACTACACTCAGAACATTTGAACATTTTTGTACAAGACTGGTTCAATAAATGTCTTTGGAGGTGGTGTTTACGCTTTGCTTCATAATCACATTTGGAGCATTTAAAAATTTTGATTTCAGGATGCTTAACTTGCTTCTTTTTCCTTCTGATTTTATTAGTGCATTTATTTTTAGTGTTGGATGTTTTAAGCTTCCCTGCCTGAGATGTATTCAATGACAGCCTTTTATCTAACCTTTCAGCTTTCAATTCCTGATTTATTCCAGAAGTGCTTGGCATCACTGTCTCAGTTTCTTTTCCAATCATAGCATTTTCCTGAAAGAAAAAAAAAAAAGTCTTTTCATAATATTTTCTTTCTAGTACCATAAGATGGGGTAACAAGGCCCTACTAATTTTAAGGTAAATTTTTTTATTTTTTCCATAAATTTTAGGTACCTTTACATAGGTAGGTACCTACAATTTAAGGAAATAATTTATACTTTTATATAATGAAATTTACCTTAAACTTAGTAGGGCCCAGTTACCCCATCTTACAGTATTCATAGGTTGCTGAAAAATAAATATCATACAAAATAAATACTATTGTTCTACAATCCCTTGAAAAAATCTGATTCCAATGGATATAATCTCTGGCATCATCACATCTAGTTCTTTGGTACCATTCTCAGAAATATATAGCCATAAATTAAATGGCTTAAAATCATGACATTGACCAACAAATGATTGATGCAAGAGTAGCATGAATAACCAGCAAATGGTATGCACTCAAAGGAACAAGACACTTATGTCAGTATGATTAAGGGTCTCCATTGAGTATCAGTCAGTAAAGGCAGCCTCCAAACAATTAACTTGGAGGTGTAATTCCAGGGAAAATCAAAGCCATAACCTTCCATCTTGTTTGTGGAGAACATTTAGAGCAAATTAATTATAATATGGATTTAAATTCTCATTTATAGACCATAGACCAACAGGCTACATACCATATATAAAATTTAAAATCTTTAGATTGAGAATTCATTTTCATCAGTCAGAAACTGGAATTTGCCTTTTGACCACAGGATTTAACTTTGTATTCAGTACCATTTACTGTTCTTTCAAAAGGTTCCTGGTCCAACAACTTAAATGGGAATAAGTTAAAGCTTGATTTACTATAATTCTCTTCAACATCAATTTATGAGAAACTACTGAGCCAAACTACATAAAATTAATGATTACAAAAAAACTAAGAGGATACTCTACCAAACCCTACTTCATCAAAAAAATGTAATGTAATAATGCAGTTGTTTGACTTCCTGTATAACATTTAAAGTCATATGATGGAGGGGACCTACAGCTTTACATGGGACCCAAACCATGAGTCACTACATAAACTGGACACAGAGGATAGTCTCTCATCCAACTACTCCCCAACCCAATGTTGCTTAACTTTGTTGATCAACAGGAAGCAGTATTACAACATTGACTACAACATAAAAATGTACACTATAAAAATTTCTTATGTTCTTTGTGGTTCGGAACCCACATAAAATTGGAGGTCCCCTCCGCCACCACGGAGGACATGCACAATACACAATTACAAACACAGTTAGGTAGACCAGCCATGAGTGGATCCTAGGGTCTTTGTTGGTCTGAAACACTATAACACACTATAACATAACCCTAGTTATCCTACTTCATCAAAAACACTTAAACAAGCATGATAAGCCTATTCAGACTGCATTAAGTCCTATTCAGTTTAGGGCTTGTAAGTTTTCTATAAATCAGAATGCTATTTCAATAATTTGTTAAATTTTTCTTTTTCTCTTGAATAAAAAGGTTATTTGTATAGCTTAATCTATGTAGGCCATTATCTTTCTCAGGGGATGTTTCTACTTTTACTTTTAAAGTTTGTAAAGCACACTCTTAGCTGTAGTAGACATGCATCAAATGGCAAATTTAAGGAATTCTGGAACATAGCATTTAGCCTTTTAATGACTATTTACAGTCTCTCACTGGATGTCTATTAGCATTTATCATCATTATTAATGGGTATTGTATTGGTTGGTTTCTGGCTTTCCAACATTTAAAGGCTTACCACTTTAGATAATACCACTGAACTATTCAGTAATTCAGTAAATTATGAACTTATAGAATGTGGCATAAAAAAACTGTCCCATCATTTTATTGCTTAGAGCTTTCTTTGAAAAAAATATCTAGGTATCAGGTCATCCCATAAGTAATGTCATTTTTTTACCTTTATTTCCAAATGAAAATAAAACTACATCAAAATAAATTTTAATCAATTATACATTTTCCTTCACTTTCTATGACTCTGCCACCTCTCTATGAGCACTTCACTTCCATGTTAATAAAATTCCTTTGGTTTAGAAGCAAAAAACTCAGAGAGGGCAATGTTGATAGCCTTGAAACTTTCAAGTTCTTTCCCATCAAGATAGTTTTGAAGACTTCTGAATAGGTGGTAATCTGATGGTGCAAGGTCTGGTGAATATGGAGGATGTGGAATTTTTTCCCAACCAAGCTGTTCAATTTTGGCAATGGTGATTCAAGCAGTATGAGGACACGCATTGTCCTGTTGAAACACACCACTCTTGCAATTGGCCAAAGAAGGATGTTTTGTTTGCAATGCAGCACTCAATCTTTGAAGTTGCTGACAGTAGACTTCAGCTGTAAATGGTTTGATTGGGCTGCAACAATTCAAAATAAACCACTCCTTGAATATCTCACTAAATGCACAGCAAAACCTTTCTGGGGTGTAGATGTCCTCTTGGCTGTGATGTAGCAGATTCCCCAGCATTAACCCATTGCCAATGATGCTTAACATTGTGATAAAGCACCCATTTTTCATCCCCAGTAATGAGTTCATTCAGAAATGGTGCTTGAAGTTGCTGAGAATGCAATGAAGAGCAAATGTTCACACAATCTCTAAAGTTGTCTGGTGACAATATATGGGGAACCCACTTCCCAACTTTCAACACTTTCCCCAGTCATTGCAGGTGGTGATGAACTGTGGAACTGGTTGAATTTAGTCATTGGGCAAGTTCTTCAAAAGTTACAGCAGGATTTTCTTCAAGTGTAGCTATCAGAAGGTCATCATTGAACTCAACAGGTTGGTCCGATTGCACTTCATCAGTTAAGCTATAGGGGCATTCTAGGACAAATCACCCAAAAATTAGGGATGTGCTGGATAGTAATTTTACCGGATATCTGGTAGTTTTAAAATGCTGGATATCCGGTAAATAATCTGGTAAATAATAAGGAATGATTGAGGCTACAGGAGTGGGATGTTTCATCCATACTCTACAGCTCACTATCACCAACTCACTTCTTTCACAAAGAGCATTAGCTGATATCATACAAAGGGCAGACAAATAGTAGGACACTTCAGCCACTCATCAGTTGCTTGCACCCAACTTAACTACAACAATCACTCCAGCTTTCTGAACACCAGTTAATCCAGGCTGTATCTACAAGATGGAACTCAACTTACCACATGCTTGAGAGGCTCCATGAGCAGAAAAAAGCTGTTACAGCCTATGCAGCAGAGCATGACATTCCCACTTTGACAACTTACCAATGGAGTTTATTGGAGAATGTTATTAGAGTGTTGCAGCCTTTTGAGGAGATAACCAAGCAAGCTAGTAATGATAAGGAGCTGATCAGCTTTGTGATCCCAGCAGTAATGACACTGCACTCGTACCTCTCTAAGAGACAGAAAGATGCTGGTGTACAAACCTTGAAGGAACAGCTGAAAAAAGCTCTAAAAAATCATTTCTTATCTAATTCAGGAGTCCAGCCTAGTGAAAAATGGTTCACAATTGCACTCTTTTGGATCCTAGGTACAAAGATCATTTTTTGAAAGATCCACAAACTGTGAAGCAACTGATTGATGATTTAGTAGAGCTTGAAATGAAAGATATACCAGAGGAGCCAAGCATTGGTGTTTCTGGTGATAAAACTTTGACTGATGGAGAAAAGAGTCTTGCCCAAGAAACGCATGAGGATATCTGGGCTTGTTTTGACCAGTACAAACAAAAGCAAGCATATGATGAGGAAGACAGTAGCAGTAGCGCCGATGAGACCATGGATGTCGGCCACTCCATAGGAGAGAGTACTTTTACAAGTCCTAAAATAATAAAATCCAGAAAAAGTTTCTATGTTTCAGAATTAGAAAAATATCTCTCTATGCCTGCAATAAATCGAACAGACAATCCATTGGACTGGTGGCGTATGAACTTGCCCCATTTTGCCTCATTAAAACCAATGGTCCTGAAATACCTCTGTACACCTCCCAGTTCTGTAGCCTCAAAGGTTATTTAGTGCAGCTGGGCAAGTCTATGCAGACAATAGGAATCGACTGCTGCCATCAAATGCTGAAAGGCTTCTTTTCATAATGAAAAATCTCAAATACACAGAGCAAGAATAAATGAAGTTTGATGAATTTTGTTGAGTTTAAATGGAAAGTAGTGATGGCTTATAACGAAGAGTCTTCATTTTGATTTGAACAATTATTTTTCTTTTCTAACTACTTGTGTGATCATCTAGTAATATCACATTTTGTTACTATTAGCTCTTTGGCTAAATTTATTTTTCAAGTATAAGTGGAAGTGAGTTAATAAAATTAATCTTTTTGATTTATGTTTAAACTTTTTCTTATACCGTATAATAATTTAGTATATGTCACACTCACATTCGTTACTAATAGCTCTTTGGTCAACAAATGATGCTCATATTGCTTACAAACTTCAAGAACTATTTTTTTCAACTAACAAGTAGAAAGAAAAATTATTGTCAATAAAAAATTAAATACTTAAGTAAATACCGGATAGTTGAAAAAGTGCCAGATAGTGCCGGATACCATATAGCAACCGGATATCCAGCACATCCCTACCAAAAATTAAAAAATTTGTCACCACTCTGACCTGGATTTTAATGAAAATTGACATATGGGGTTCTTCCAGGTGTTCATTTCACTGGTTCAAATAAAAAAGTTGTATGACCCATAGTTTCTGAGATATGGGCCCCCACTTTACCAACTAACTTTAATGGGCAATAACTCCCAAACATCTTACTGTAGACCTATAAAACTATACATTTTTAGAATCAGCATAAAGAGATCTATTAAATGATACCACATTCAAATATGTAGAACAATAATGAAAATTTCCACCCCCCTTTTTTATTTTTTTTTTGACCCCCACCCCCCCTAGACAGTGAAATCCCCCCCAAAAAATTTTCATTTATTAAACTTCCATTAATTGTTAAAAGATACAAACAATAAAAAATGTGGGTATCAAGTTGCAAGATATTTTAAAAATTATTGAAAAAATATCTACATTGACATTTGTACATTGAGGGTGTCAGGAAATGATTGCCCCCCCCTGTAGAGCAAAAACTAAAAGAGATAGATAAAAACCGGCGAGACCACTTGAAAGAGCGTTAAAATCTGAATAAAAACCATTATATTCTATTCCTGTGATTTTAATTCTTATCATTTTTTTCCCCACAGAAACCATGGCATCATCTATTTTGAACGATTCAGAGAAAAAGCGAGTTCTTGACCGCATTCGAGTTGTCACATTTCGTGAAGCAAAGGAAGCTGGTGCAACTTTCATAACTCAACACTGGGTGGCTGAGAGATTAAAAAGATCAGAAGACTTTGTCAAAAGGAATTGGAATAAGAATCCTGAAGATTGTGAAACAGAATTTCGAGGAGGAAGACCGGAGAAATTATCTCAAGAATCGAAAGACATTGTGCTTGCTGCATCACGGCGCTGAAAGAAGAGCTGCTCTGAGGTAGCGAAAGAGATACTTATCCGTCGTGGTAAGATAGTCAATCGGCAACTTGTGCATCAATTTCGAGTTCGCCAAGGCTTGAGTGCTTGGCATGAAATAGCTAAGCCACGGAAGAGTGATCTTAATATTGAAGATCGGCTATGGTTTTGTGATTATCTTGAGGAATGGACGGAAGACGATTTCCTTCACTTGGTTGTCAGCGATGAATTCTTCGTTTATGTCTCCAGAAAACCAAATTTTCAGAATGATCGGGTTTGGGCAACAACTCCTGATGAAGTCCCAGACGACCAGAAGTATCGAGAAATAGTAAAAAATCCAGCATGTGTGGGTGTTTTCATTATGTTCTCTATTCGGAAGCTCATCTGGGTTATCAAACCAAAAGAAACCAGTTGGGATGGGCCTTATTTTTGAAATGTAATTTTAGCCCAACATGTAATTCCATCCGTTTTTGAGAGACCCCGAGTGTGTTTTCGATGTTGAACAGGCAACCTTTCTTCACGACAAAGCCCCCTGTATGAAAGCACTTGCGACTCAACAACTGCTTAAGGACAATAACATTGATTTTTTCGGAAATAATGAATGGCCTGGCAATTCTCCCGATCTTAATGTCTGTGAACATGTCGGATCCATCATGAAGGATCGGGTGGAGTCCTTAATGCTGGAACAACCCATTCAGAATCGGTATTCAACAGAAATTATGACTGCAAAGATCAACGAAGTCCTTGAAGAAATGAGTCATGATACCGATCTCTTTGAGACACTTCTGGGATCATACCCCCGTGACCCGTTGATTAATGGCCGTCAGAGCTGCAAATGGGGGCAACACCCGATATTAAAACAAGTGTTTTTTATTCAAAATTAAACGCTCTTTCGCGTGGTTTTGTGTTTTTTTCTATTCCTTTCAGTTTCTTCTGTACAGGGGGGGGGGGGCAATCATTTCCTGACACCCTTTACATTGAAATTTTGACATTTTTACACAGACTAAAATAGAGAACTAGAAATGATATATTTACATCCTATGTATAACTCATATTCACGCAGTCTCTCTCTCAAATGTTTGTTAATTATGCTATTTTTATTACAGATGTGCTTATTTTGAGTCAAATCATATCATATTTTTGAGATTTACAATTGTGTATTTTTAGTAATGAAAAATGGTTAGATACTGTGATGATCCTTTACAAAAATGTAAGAAAAAGATACACAAGGATATAAGAACCATCAGCCAATCACTTCATGATCAATGTAAATAGAAACTACAAAGGAATACTGTACTATGTAGCAACTGTAGAAAATTATTGACCCAGAGACCAGAGTTGCTATCAACATCACAAAGTGAAGAGTCTGATCACAATCAGTCTTCTGAGAATGTTATTTTAGAAAGTGATGAATATGATCCGAGTATATCAAGTAATGTCAAAGAAGAGGTTTCTCAAGTTCTAGAAAGTCTTGCTGTGACTCCAGTGAAGAAGCGTAAGTATTTAATAATAGGTACTTTTTGTATTTATAATTTTTTTATTTATATTATTTATTTATAATGTATTTACTTTCAAGCCAGTTTTTCAGCACTTGCTGAAAAACTTAATGAAATTAATATGTTGACATATTAAACTTATTAAACTTATGAAATTAATATGTTGACATATTAATTATTATTGTCCATATATACAGTGCCCGTGAAAAGTATCCGATCACCCTTGAAATTTGTATTTTTTACATAAAAAACAATGTTTAAATGTATACTAACCTTATATTAGTATTTTGTCATCTGTCCTTTGGTTTGGATGACTTGTTCTAGACGTTTTGGCATGGATTTAATCAAGTTTTGACAAACTTCCACTGATATTTCCTTGCACCATACCTTTTTGATGGCCTCTTGTAATTTTTCGACTGAGCCAGTGTCGTGGCATTCAACCTTATTTTTTATTATTAGCCACAGATTTTCTATCGGATTGAGATCTGGACTATTACCAGGCCAATCCAAAATATCAAATTTATTGTCAGTAATCCATTTTGTCACTATTTTGGCCCTGTGACATGGTGCACCATCATGCATGTATGTTTTTGTCCTTTGGATTGCCATTGCCATTGGAAGTTTATCCTGTAGCATTGCTAAATACCGTGCACCATTCATAGTTGTGTTCTTCGGAAGAAAATATAAGTTTCCACGCCCATAGTAACCGAAACAACCCCAAACCATCACACTTGGAGGGTGTTTCATTGTCTTTAGGGTGTATTTAGGGTCCATCCTATTTGAGCCAATAGGCCGGCGAACCTTTTTTGGACAACTTCTGAATGTCAAAAATGTCGACTCATCGCTAAATAAAACCTTCTTCCAGTCATCAACAGTCCAATGAATGTATTTTTTACAAAATGCGACGTTTTTTACGCATTTTTTCATTAATGAACGGTTTCTTAGCAGCATGGCGAGATGGTAATCCGAGTTCTTTTTGGAGCCGCTCCTGGATAGTTCGTTCAGAAACACCAGATAACAAATTATTCATATTAAATTTTATTTCTTTCGCAGTTATTGTTGGGTTTTTCAATACTAAACGTTTCATAAGTTTGTCTGTTCGCGAATTTGTTTTTCTCGGTCTGCCAGATCGTTTTTTAGGGACTGGCGTGGTTAGGCCACCATTGTTCTTAGCCCGTGAAACCCATAAATTAACGGTACTTTGGGATATGTTTAATTCCTTAGCTATCTGTCTCTGTGATTTCCCACATGCATGCAAAGCAACAATAGCACCTCGACAATCACTCTTAAGTTGTTTTTTAGCACACATTATATATAAATTTTATTTACACCACTCTGTAAAAAAAAAAAAATCAAGAAATTTACACAAACAGTGAAATCTGACAAATTTGAGACACAGCCACCCGCAACGAAGGCTACCAGAACACTAATTTGAGAATGCGTTGGATAGCTCTCATATCAGCGAGCAACCTCAAAGTTACCAGATGTCGCTAGAACAAATAGAAAGTGAATTACGTGTCTCTGAATATCAAGGGAAAATATTGTATTTTCTTGAGTGATCGGATACTTTTCGCGGGCACTGTATATCAAATGGAGTCCAATATTTATTAATTCAAAAACTTCAGATGGTTTGGGTTCCTCAAGAAAAGAAGCAAAAGCTATTCAAACAATAGAAAAAGCACGTCGTTCTTTAAAACAAAAGCTAGAAACAAGTTTAGAAATTGAGATCCCAAACCCATCAAAAGCTACAAAGTTGGATCATGAAACTCAAAGGTATGAATTTTAAAATGATACACTATTATTGAGTAGGAATATACCTAAACTAAAACTGAAGCATAAAAACAAAATGTAGGTATTCACCTTTGATAGTAGAAACTAGAAGCACAACTCCCTAAAGATGAGAGATCAATGGGCCCATTAAATCATTTGGAATTCATTTGGTCACAAAATAATTTTTGGTTTAATTTGACTCTATCTCAAAGAATGTTCATTTTGTTACACTTGAAATCAATATTATAATCCAAAAAATTTAATATGCACATGTAATGTTTTGTTTATAGCTATTATACATTCATGAATTTGTTTCAGGTCAATGATTCATCTCATGAATGAACTGGTTGAAGCTTTCCATTCTACTGACAGTTATGAGAGGAAACTCAAAATATTGACATATCTCCATTTACCATATCAAAAACTATAAATCTATTTCAGACAACTGAATATTTAGTTAAGAAAAGCAGAAATATAAAACAAAGACTTGGAATTATTCCTGAAATTGAACCCATGTCAAAAGGAAAGTAATAACTAAAGGTACTAAAGATTCTGTTCAGAAATTTTTTGAATCAGATGAAATTAATCATTTGTGCCCAGGTACAAAAGACTGCCTGAATATCAGAAATGAAAGTGGGTATAAAGAATCTGTGCAGAAAAGACTGGTGTTAATGAATCTGAAAGAAGCTTTTAGTCTCTATAAAAATAATCCAGGTAGTCCCCAAATTGGCTTCTCTAGTTTTGCCCCAGACATTGTGTTTTAGCTGGAGCTGCTGGTACCCATTCTCTTATGGAGAAAGCAGTGTGTGATGTTTGTCAACAACAGGAATTGCATGATGCAAATATGTAATCTCTGTCCAAAAGAACAAGGTATTAAGAATTTTCTGCTCACTTTTCAAAGTGTTAACGATTCTGAATGTGAGGAAATAAAATATAAACAATGGGTTACTACAGATCGATGCAATATGGTTGAAAAAACAGAATCTGTAGATGATTTTATAAATTCATAAAGCACAAAAATTGTCAAATTGACATGTCATCACTTTATAGCAAAGAATCAGAGTGCATTTCTAAAAAACTTGAATAATAATTTAAATAGCCATACTTTCAGAAAACTACTCATTTCTAGTACAGGATGCAGCCCAAGGTTTTCATTGGGAAAATACCCAATGCACAGTGCATCCCTTTGTGTTATATTATAAGGAACCAGAAAGTAATGAAACAAAATATTCAAGTTATTGTTTTTTATCTCCAAATACAAAACATAACACTACAATGGTTTACACTTTTTAAATACACTCATACCTATTATTAGAAAATCCCACCTTCATATAAAAAAAATTACATTATTTTACTGATGGATGTGCAGGACAATACAAAAATCGTTTCAACTTTGTTAACATTTGTAAACATGAAGAAGATTTTGGGCTGGAATGTGCGTGGCATTTCTTTGCCACAAGCCATGGTAAGAGCGCTTGTGATGGGATTTGGGGTACAGTGAAAAGATCTGTAGCCAGAGCGAGTATGCAGAGAACATTCGCAAATCAAATATTAACACCAGAAAACATGTTTGAATTTTGTTCAAACAATATAGGTGACAGCATAAATTTTTTTTTAAGAAATTCTGAAGAAATTGAAGGTATGGAAAATTTTTTAAGTGACAGATATGAAAAAAGTATGCGGCTAACAGGAACACAAAAATTCCACAGATTTGTACCTATTAATGCAAATAACATAAAAACATTTGAATTATCTTCTGATGAAGTTGGTGAGGTGAGGATTATAAGCAAAGCTTTTCTGGGTGAAGATAATGTTGAAGTTAATCCGAAAATAGGAGAGTACATAGTTTGTACTTACAATGATCAGAAATGGTTGGGATTTGTACATTCCTATAATGAGGAGTTTGATAACTTTGAGGTTAGCCTTTTGCACCCATCAGGATAGAGTATTTACTATTACTTTCCACAAATTAGAGATACATGCCACATATCAAGAGATAAAATTTTAGGTTTATTAAGCACACCAACTTTAAAGCCAGGAACAATGCGTATTCAATATGTTTTCCCAGAAAATGAGTTGAAAAAACTAGTGTAATTATGAATCAACTTCATGTAATATGTGTGTTCAATTTGTATTTTCATCCATGTGAATATATCATTTGTAGTTCTCTATTTTAGTCTGCAGGCGTAAAAATGTCAAAATTTCACAATGTACATATTTTCAATAATTTTTAAAATATCTTGCAACTTGATACCTACTTTTTTATTGTTTGTATCTTTTAACAATTAATGGAAGTTTAATAAATGAAAAATTTTTTTTGGGATTTCACTGTCTAGGAGGGGTGGGGGTCAAAAATAAAAATAAAAAAGGGGGTGAAAATTTTCATTATTGTTCTACACATTTGAATGTGGTATCATTTAATAGATCTCTTCATGCTGATTCTAAAAATGTATAGTTTTATAGGTCTACGGTAAGATGTTTGGGAGTTATTGCCCATTAAAGTTAGTTGGTAAAGTGGGGGCCCATATCTCAAAAACTATGGGTCATAGAACTTTTTTATTTTGACCAGTGAAATCAGCACCTGGAAGAACTCCATATGTCAATTTTCATCAAAATCCGAGTCAGAGTGGTGACATGCATTGGGTGATCTCTCCTGGAATGCCCCTACAGTCACCAGACCTAAACCTCTGGAACAATTACTGACATTTCTTTACATTTAAAGCTTCCTCCCCATAAATATCCTGAATATTTTTTTGTGGCTGTAGTCACATTATTTCCTTTTCTGAACTCATATGGCATTATATGCCTAATGTGTTCCTCTGACACCTCCATCTTATCTGTAAGGGTGAAATAAATGAAGACTGTTAACGCAATGAAACTTCACTTAGATTGAGAAGTAACATGTCTAAACACAAAAATTTGAGTTTTCCACAAAATATACACAGAAACATGTGCAAACATGATGTGAGTTTAGCAATGTAAAAAAATTACATTACTTATGGGATCTACAGAAGCTAAGGCTAACAAAGACCCTAAGATCCACTCTAAGGTTAGCCTGAGAGAAAGAAGAGAGTAGGGGGTTAAAAGAAGAGAATAAGGGTTAAGTAAGTAGCAAAACCTATCATTCGTGGGTTAACATTCATTCAGAGAAAGACTCACCATCAGATACATCCACCAGCCACTGCCAAAAAGTTGGAAAAATAGTTGAAGAGAATAGGAAAGGGGTGAAAGATGAAAAGTAGTAAAATAAGAATGCTTACAAACCATGCAAACACAGTTTTAACTCAAAAAAACACTGTCACACCATGCAAACTACAAACGTGCAAGAGAGGATGAGAAAGGGGGGGGGGGGAGTATGATGAGTATAACAAAAAGTGGGTTAGTTTTTATACTACGAGCTACATCTAAGTTCATTAGTCTAATTTTTTTTTAATAATATAAATTTAATGCTGTTGGGATATACACGAGTTTAGTGAATTGTTTCTGGTGGCCGAGCACTTGAAAAACTTAGTGTCTGAGTATGACCCCTCTATGGAGCACAGCATTAACTTCTCACGAGGTCTTACAAGCCTTATGGCTCAATATAATATGTTCCAGCAGCTTAAGAAACAAAAACGACAGCTTCCCATCACCATGTTCTTGAAGAAAACCTCACCATCAACATCGTCAGCAGATCAGCCAATGCCCTCAGCTTCTCGCAGTGACCTTGAGCTGCACACATACTCCCCTGCATCATTATCTGAGCTTCTTGATCCCGCCACAGTGACGTGGGAAGGGGATGAATAAGCTCAAAACAACAACACCCAGAAACACCTGTCTCCATAAGCTCATCATTCATAATTGTACAGGTATGTTATAGTGTATATGACGTATAACAGAGTTAGAATATATAGTGATTTAAAGGTGATTTATGGGATTTTTTTTTGGTTTCTGACTTTACACAGTTTTTGGCTTTATGCGGGGTCCCAGGAACGTAACCCCGACTAAGTTGTGAGTCTACTGTATATATATTGACTGCACTTCAGTTCATCCAGCTATGTGAACCTGTTTTGGAGGAAAAAAAAAAAGGAGGCATTACTTTTCAGCATGCCTGCATAGTAGTTTTCATGGTCTGGACTCTCAAGTCATTCGAGGACTTTGACAAATACAGCATTAATGCCTTCACTGCAATAACTACCATGAAAAATATTGTGGTACATGGAAAGTGAAGTTTAGAAAATGAATAGCCAGGACCATTGAAGAAAAAGTCAAGACTGAGTTCAGATTTAAACTCCAGTAAATTCAAGCACAACTTGAAGACTTTTAATGGAGTTGTGTCAAGATGTAAAGACACAAGTGACTTCAAGTGAGAATTGGAGGGAATTGGGATGATGAAGTACAACAGTAGAAGAAGCAGTGAAGAATCTTGTAGACAGTTTTTACACTGCTTAAAAGTATAATTAAATTGGGTGAAGTTTTAGTGATGGTAAATAATTATTATTAAAGGACTTCATTCCAAGTCTGGGGGTGTAAAGGATATTTGAATAAACCCTTAAATTTGAAACCTAACATTAGCCTAAAACAAATTCCTCCCTAAAGATGCCAAGTATAAATTGTAACCAAGTGCTAATTCTGTGCAGTGAAGTGATTAACTTAGCCTTGGGCCAAGTGAAATAATATGGTTGGGCTATATCATCAGCAAACAATAAGTTCAAGATTGTGATAAGTTCCAAAATGTGCGTAAACTTGACCTAAACTTGTGCAGGACAATTTCAGTTTGGTTAAACTACGCCACAAACTAATGAATGAAGGCAAACAAAGCTTAGTCCCATGTTAAGTATAAGCCTACAATTTAGTCCAGGCCCTGTGGAAAACTTGGCCTAAAACTTTTATCATAGGCCATAGCCTAACCCTTATACTTGCTTTAGCCAGAGCAGCCTAAGAGACAAGAAATATAAACTTACAGAATAGTAAAAACCTGGTTGATAACACTAGGCAACAAAGATTTTGTTACAGAAGACCAAATAGGTGCTCCTAGCTAATTTCGGTATGCTGATTTCAAATCTATAATTAGATTTTTTCTATCACGTCTAGATTTTGTGTAAAATGCAAATCACTTTTAGTAAAATTTTCTACCACGTCCAGATTTTGGTTTTAATCGGCTTAATGCCAGTAATATGAAACTTGCTTTTCAAGGTTAAAGCAATTTTTTTTGCCAACTATATACAAATTCGAACAATTTTGATAAATAAAATTTATCCCGAGTCGCTACGTGACAGTCAAGCAGAACGGTTGTTGAAGCTCTCTGCTGATGAGCAAGTGACAGGTTGTGGTGACTTGTGTGTTTTTATAGCATTTGTTTTGTACTATGGTGTGTATTTCTTTTTATTTTGCACATCGTAATAATTACTTTCTACGTTTTTTCAGATATTGTATGGTAATTCAAAATGGCATCAAATAGACGTGCTTGTGTAAATCACCCAGACAACTTCTGCTTTGTCTGTGGACAATATACACCTAAGCCACAACGTAGAAACATAACAACAAAGATTAAACTTGCCTACAAGTGTTATTTTGACTAAGTTAGGAGACCAACAGAGGGACTGGGCACCACATATTTGCTGTGCACAGTGCAATGCAATGTTAATAGCTTGGATGAATGGTAAAAGAAAAGCTATGCCGTTCTCAGTCCCCATGGTTTGGCGTGAGCCGAAAAATCACTTCAATGATTGTTATTTTGTTTGACAAAGATTGCTGGTTTCACAAAGAAAAACAAATCAAAGATCACGTACCCAAACTGCGAATCAGCAATGAAACCAGTACCACATGATGAAACAAATCCACCACCAGTTCCACCAGCAACGATAACAGACAGCAGTTCATCTGAAGATTCTGCTAGTGATATAGAAACAGGGAAAGATGGCATATATGTTCCAGATGCAAATATTTCCCCACATTTGTTAAGTCAAGCGGAGTTAAATGACTTAGTGCGCGATTTGGAATTACCAAAAGAAAAGGCAGAGTTGCTTGGTTCAAGACTTCAAGAATTTAATCTTCTCCAACCAAACACCAAAGTTTCCCATTTCCGCCATCGCCATTTGCAGTTTCATCATTTTACTTACAGGAAGAAAACGTTTGTTTCTGCCACGATATCAGTGGTCTGATGCAAGGGATTGGCTGTCGCTATGATCCAAAAGAATGGAGACTGTTCATTGACTCTAGTAAAGCTAGCCTTAAAGCTGTATTACTGCACAACGGCAATGAAAAACCTTCAATACCTGTAGCACATGCCACTGGCCTTAATGAGACTTATGAATCGATGAAACTGCTGCTAAGACTCATCAAATATAAGGACCACACATGGAATATTTGTGGTGACCTTAAAGTTGTATCATTACTTCTTGGGTTACAGTTGGGCTACACAAAGCATATGTGCTTTTTGTGTCTATGGAACAGCAGAGATGACAAGAACCACTACAAAAAACATGATTGGCCATCTAGAACTGAACATGTTGTTGGTAAATACAATGTGAAACACCCAGCACTTATTGACCCTCAGAAAGTACATCTTCCACCACTTCACATTAAACTTGGCCTTATGAAAAATTTCGTGAAGGGTATGGATCATCAAGGTAGTGGTTTCCAATATTTAAAGGATAAATTCAAAGGAATATTGACAGATGCTAAGCTAGAAGCTGGAGTTTTCACTGGACCACAGATCCGCAGTGTCATCCACGACTCATCGTTTCCATCTAACCTAAATGAGAATGAACTAGGAGCATGGACATCTTTCGTTGAAGTTGTCAAAAATTTTCTTGGAAACCACAAAGCTGAAAACCACCGTAAACTCGTAGAAAACATGCTTAAATCTTATGAAATAATGGGATGCAGAATGTCTTTGAAAATTCATTTTTTACATTCTCATCTTGACTTCTTCCCGGCCAACCTTGGGGCTGTAAGTGACGAGCATGGTGAGCGCTTCCACCAACAGATCTCAGTTATGGAAAACAGATACCAAGGTAATTTCAACCCAAATATGATGGGAGATTATTGTTGGTTCCTGCAGAAGGAGAGCTCGTCATCCTACAAGCGACAAAGGAAGAGGACATACCAAAGTTTCACTTAAGAACAGGAATTTGCCTTTCAGTAGTAACAACAAAATACTAACGCGCTTTGGGTGGATGGTTGGGTGCAGGGGTGGTAACCTCGCCAGCGGAATTCCGCTGTCTGTCTTAAGCCAGAATAAAGGAGGAAAGACATCCCTGTTCACTAATTATTTAAGTATGCTTAACATAAAACGTGGCACGGAAAAGTAGCTTAGACGGCTTTCGTAATAGAAGCGGGTGAGAAAAAAAAATGAAAAATAGGGGTTTTCGGTTACACAAAATCTGGACGTGATAGAGAAATTTTGATATCAGATCTGAAATCAGCATCAGCGCTTTAGTAGGAATCAGTAGTTCACGTGTCTGTAACAAAAAAAAAGTTGAAATTTGTTGCCTAGTGTAATTCATCATATGTATTTTTGTATGTTTAAAGATTTTAACAAAATTTCTAAAATATATTTAACTCTAGTATGAATCAAATGAACTGATGCTTGGAGAGGCAGGAACAAAAATGATAGCCCACTACAAAGAGGAATAGTTTTATATTCAAGACACTTCTATACAGTAACTTAAGAATATAATGAAATAGTATTATTATTGGAACCTGAATTATGGGAAAATGAATAATGCAGTCAGTGATCAGTTGTAGAGATGGTCTGCACTGAAGTTTCATCTTGTTAACATTGTTTATTTAGTTAATTTTCTAACTGGGACATTTCTAAATCTTTCTGTGATTATTCAAGAACAAGTTGGACTTTGTAAGTAACTTAATACACATTTTATTTAACATTAAATTTTACTCCTGTGTTCATATTTCACAGATATTTGATCTAAAGACACAAATGAGAAATGATTTAAGAAATGGTGGAAAAGGTAATATTGTATTAACATTTTTAGTATATGATAACGAACTTAGACTACAAAAACCCCAAAGAAATTAAAAATGAAATTCATGGTACCGGTATCATATCTCACAAAAAACTTGTTTCTAATGTTCACATGATAATGGGAAAGTTGCCCATAAAAACTTTATATGTCAATGTTAATATAAACAAGACAAGAAAAACTTCACAGACCTGTCTGTTGGTAGCAATCACTCTTGACATGGAATTTGCATTTAGTCTTCCCTCAAAGTGTAATGGCAGGCTTACAAAAAGAATAAAAATGAACAGTAGGTCTATCATAACAATAATAAGTCTGAACAAATGGTTGGCCCACCAACAATAATAATTAGGTCCAATGACCTAAACAGCAACAGATAGGCCCAAAGGCCTACAATAAGCAACAATAACAGATATAACTCCTCTCAACTGAGGACTTAGCCTAAAGGAGATTTACAGTATACCCTATTCTTTATATGGGTAGTCTTGTCTGAAAGCCAAGGCGAGACTTGCTTAACTTTGGAGAAATGATGCAATGACAAAATGATTACTTCTTGTGAATAATAAATAAATTTTAAAAATTCATCATGTAGATTAGATTAAGTAGTTTAGTAGTCATGCTATCCCTTATTTTCCAGTCTTCTAACGCATAACTAAGTATATCAGACAAGTGTATGCATGGTGTGAATGAACTCTAAGCTATTCTTCTCATTATACTTTTTCTTACTTTCACCACTATTTTCTATCAAGCAGTGGCTGGCAAAGGAGGGAGAGAGCCTTGTCTGTTCTATACTTTACAATTATTACTATTCCTGTATGTAAACTTAACATGTCTATAAGTGTAAGCATAGTATAAGTTTTGAGTATTCATTGTTTTCATTTGCTATTTGTGTTTTTCCTTCTTGGGCTAGCCTAGAGTGGGTCTTAGGGTCTTTGTTAGTCTGTAACTCTGTAACTAAAACAAGATCTCTAGGAGACCAACAAACTTAGCAAAAATAAGATTGGTTTTTACCTGTCCCTTGGACATTAATTTCTGCTAGAAATTTTCAACAGATCATTTGGGTGATAGGCAATCACTAACAAACACATCAAAATGGTTTGAACAATAAAATTTATGCAAAAATACGAAGGTTTTGAATATAACAAAATGGAATGCAAATCAAATTTCAAATATAATTGTAAAATTTGCAATAGTTTTGACTATGTCTCCTCCATGTGTGATGCACAGAAGACAACAAACCAACAAACACAACCTAACAATCACACAAAATCTTTTTTTTTTTAAATCTTCTGAAGAGAACATTTTTTTGAATATTTTTTGGCACTAACATTATCAAAACCTTTAATCATTTTAAACACCTAGATTAAATCTCAAATATGCTTTTTCACAAGTGAGAATAAATTTAATATTTCTAATACATAACTAGCCTAAACATCTGGTGATTTTCCATCTGCTAATGTAAACAAAGAAACAACAATCAAAGGAAATTTTAATTCAAGAGTCCACACAGTTTGGGAGCATTGATCAAGACTGGAAAGATGTGTCAAAACTTTCTACACAAGTTCCGAGTGAATAAATTAACTAAACAATAGAATAGGCCTGTCCCAGTGAAACAATTAGGCACAGTGAGTTGCCTGTGTTGAAACAAATCCTTTGTATAGCCTAACATCAAACATCATCAACATAAATGTAACAAACAACATATCATCATCAAAAAATGAGAAAGGAAGCAACTGCTGAGTGATTACATGACCTAAGTGACCAAATGCTGATTCAACAAAAGGTACATAGCCTATAGGTGTTTCTTTTCTATACCATGGGCTACACTTAATACCAAAGGCAAGTAAATTTAATAATTTAACTAAAAACTACTTAACAAGGATTTTTGAAGACCAAGCTACACATAATTTTATAGTGAAAAGACAGAGTCTTTTTGTTGTCAATCAAGGCAGTAAATCAGATAGGAAATTTTCATCAGATCACCAGGTTGATAAGCAATTACCATAAGCCTACATAGTTTTTTTTCAAAGCAGATGATGACTGAAAAATATCCTCAAAACTCTTTCAATTGACCCACCTATGCTAGTCACTGGTTCTTAAAACTAACCAAAATGAGAGAACTATTACAGTAACTTTCTTCTATCCTTTATAGATTCTCAAGGTCACTTTTATTCCCCCTAGCCTAATAAACTAACAATGGACATAGGGGATATCCTAGCTACAGTTTTGACTCACCACTGCAATTGGCAGGACTTACACTGTATCTGCAGAAGAGACAGAGGCATCAAAAGTCATGGAGAACAGGAATATTAAGTTTAAATCTAGCACATAGCCACAATTACTTCTATTTGGAAGCAAAAATGACACTAATCCACAGTGATGAGTAGGGTTACTGGTGACACACCACTAAAAATATAAAAAATACACTGACTAAGGTAAAGTTCCTCAAGAGACTGTACACAACTCCATCATAAATTTTTTTACAACTTTTACCAACTAAGGTGACCAATGTCTGATGCAAGTCTTGAGGTGATTGATGATTCTAAGGTCAGGTTGAAGATAAACAATTTGAATATTTATTTGATTTTTTACTTTTCAAAAATGTTATAAATGAGAAAGCGAGCTCTACACAAAAGTCTCAAAATGATACCTAACCCATTTTTCTAGGTTAATTAGTAAGAAAGCTCTGACCTTGAAAATGGGGTCTGGTGGTCCAAGTCAGTCAATGATTAATGACCAGTTTGGGTAATGAAGTCATAAAAAGAAAATTCTGTACAGTAGCCATCAAATGTTGCGGTGGGTTACGCAAACCTGTCACAAAATTTTATATTCCCAGTCATACACCATCCCTGGCAACAGCAGCACAACATAAAAACATCAAATAAAACCCATAAAACATGCCTTTTAGTACTTTGTGGTACTTCCTTTCTTCTTAATAACCTCATGTAGCCTATGAGGCAATGAGTCTACAAGTTTCTGCAAATGTTCTGCAGGTATCTCCTCCTACACTTTCACTAAGGCTGCTTTCAACTTAGGAACCAATCTAGTGTCAACATCCTGGAGCAATTTTTTCATTATCAACCATAAATTTTCAATAGGATTAAGGTCTGGGCTATTACCAGGCCAGTCTTTAAAGTAATCCAGAGCACACAAATCAAACCACTCTTTCACTTGTTTACTTGTGTGGCAGGGAGCACCATCCTGCATGAATGTCTCTGCATTACACTTGTCAAAACATTCCTCCAGATTGTCATACAATAAATCAAGGTACCTTTCACTGTTCATGGTAACACCTTTCTCTAAGAAAATTGAATTACCTACTCCATAATAAGAAAAACAACCCCAGAGCATAACTGAATGAGGGTGCTTTACAGTCTTCATGGTGTACCATGGGTCAAACCTGTCCAATTTCTGGGGCTGTCTCACCTTCCCTCATTTAGTACCTGACACTGTAAACACACTTTCATCTGACCATAAAATGTGCCATACTTTCTCCGAAGGCCAGTCTTTAATATCCTTAGCAAAACTAATTCATTTTGCTTTGTGGCGGGTGGTCAAGAGAGGTTTCTTTGCTGCCTTCCTCATTGGTAGATCAGGATCTCGTAGTGAATAACACTGCACAGTTCTTACAGACACATTACCCAGTAATGTAGGATGTTTCCTTTATTTCATGTGCTGTTTTTATAGGTGAGGCATTCAGCTGTCTTTTTATAACATTCAAAGTCTTTTTACTACATTTACGTGGCTGTCCAGACTTTGGTAAATGTGTGGGTGTCTTATCACCAACTGCTGCCCTGCAGCGCTGAAGCCACCATTCAACAGTTCTTTGAGCAACTCCTGTCATTTCCACAATAGCTTTTGCACCAAAACCAAGCTTATGCAGGGCGTATATATGGCTGATAGTATCCTGAGATATAATGCACTTAAGTGCCATGTCACACTGAGTCATTACAACAATCTGAAAAATATGCTTGAATTTAGACACAAGCACTGGAATATTGGCCACTAAACAACTCTCCCCCTTCACACCTGGATGAACACGGAATGACCATCTGAGCTCTGACGTGTTGCTACAGGACTAGGCAAGATGTCAGGCTAGCCATATTTATAATTCCACCCATATAGGCTGGCTGGGAAGGGTATGAATGGGAATATCAAATGTCATGGCAGGTTTACATGACCAGCCACAACATATGATGGCTGCTGTATGTACTCACATGTCATCTATATTAAATCATATACCAAGTTTCATGAAAATCAAGAGAGGTCATGTAAATTCATGACTGATTTGATATGAAATGACCCTAAAATAGAAGCAACCCAACTACTAGTGTGGTACTATATCCATGCCTCCTGCTGAGTCAAAGTTTCCTCAAATATTACATATGCATTATAGAATGCCTGTATTTACCAAATGAAGTTCAGGGTCTTGAAACCTTTAGTCTAATTTCAATTTATAAATAACACTTTTTAAATTAGAACTCTTATATTTTCATATAAACACCATATACCTGACAATTCAATAATTAATTTGGCTTACCTGTTTCATTGAAGGATTTCCATCATTCTTGAGGTTTTCATCACCTTTTTCCTTTTCATTATCATAAATGTCTAATGGCTCTTCTTTCACAGAAACATCATCCATTATTTCATCATCATCAGAATTCTGGAACTGACAATAATTAACTAATTTCATCAAATGAGCAATTATTAATAGTATTTCCATCAATTTATTATTATCATCAAAACAATGAAATTTTATTTAAAAATGGCACAAGAAAAAATTACGTGACCCTAAAATAGAAGCAGCCCAACTACTAGTACTAGTGTGGGTACTATATCCATGCCTCCTGCTGAGTCAAAGTTTCCTCAAATATTACATATGCATTCCAGAGTTCCTATATTTACCAAACAAAGTTCAGGGTTTTTACACACTTAGTCTACTTTCAATTTACAAATGAAATGAATAATTTCACAAATAAATAAATAATTCAAAAATTAACTTGGCTTACCTGTTTAACTGAAGGGGTTTCAACATCTTTGATGTTTTCATCACCTTTTTCCTCTTCATAATCATAAAGGTCTAATGGCTCTTTCACAGAATCATCATCAATTATTTCATCATCGGAACTCTGGAACTGACAATAATTAATATTTTCATCAAATGGACAATTATTGATAGTATTTTCACCAATTTATTATTAAAACACTGCAATTTTATTTGAAAATGGCACAAAAAAAATTCACAAGCTAAATAAAAATTAAAGATTTAAAATTAATAAGAAATAAATGATTATGAAAATTACAGTATTTTATAGGGATGTACTGATATTGCTTTTTAGCTGATAACTGATACTGATAATTAAAAACAGTATCGGCCAATAACCAATACCGATATCTAGCTAGGGTTTATTAGTTTGTCATATTTTTGTAACATATAATTTATTTTCTGTGTTGAAAATTTGGCAACAAAGCAATAATTCTTTTCATTAAAGATGGCAACACTGCATTAGATGTCATAGTTTTGTTTGTTATACAATTGGACTGTGGGCCTATGTTGAGCTTAGTAAATGTGCTTTTAACCAGCTAGCTAGGTTAATATTATGAGCTATGACTACAAGATAGGTTTTTGGTTTTCTAGGCTTTATACCTATTTTTACACAAGAACTTAACCCTTGTGAAAAACTAACGAGTTATGTGAAGTGATAAAACAATAAAATATTGGAAATTTCATCCTCTAAATAGTCTTTTATTCATAATTTTGAAAAAATTGTACTTTTGAAATATCAGCCAATATTTTTAAAAATCAGCCAATACAGATATCGATAAAAATCTACCAATATCACTAATACCAATACCAATATATTGGTACATCCCTTTAGTATTTTAGAAGTGAATGAAGGATAAAATGTTCACTCTTATTTCATTTATTATTCTAAATTTTCAAAAATAGTGGTGGCAACACCTATCAACAAAGAATTAATTACAGAGGGAAAATTAACTAAAATTTATCCTATGCAGCGAGATATCAGAAAAATTATGAAACAAACAAAGAACATTTATTTTTAATACCTGCCATTTCTGACTGACATTTCCACTGTTTAATGAATCTTCTTCAGAAAAACTTCCTTCAAAAGACCCAATCTCCTCCTCTTTGATTTCAATTTCGCCTTTAATATTCAAATGTTTTAAATCAATTTCTCTTGTATCCTTATTCATTTTCAGAATGACTACAGTCACCTTTTTTTAATTTTGGTCCAGTATTTTAAATAAATGAAATCTATGTCAAACTGAAAATGGCTCTGTAAAATAGTTTTTCTTTATGAGCAGTGAACACAGATTAAAAGTATTTTAACCATAATAGGTTTGTCCTCCAAGTTTTTATAATATATTCATAAAGAGCACTGCCTGGTAAGCCTTAACTTCAAAATTATGTTTCCCCTATATATAATAGAAGATCACCAGTCTGAATTCCTTGGGACTGAGCAGTGTTGAAATTACTGATTTTTTTAAAATATAAATCGCAAAGTTTCCTATGCACCCAGATAGTGGTATGAACATTTTGTAACTTTTACAGTGGTGTTTTTGTATACATGTTTTCTTAAATGCTATTTCTATGTAATATATGTAAATAACCAAGTGATGAATGGCATGGGCTATAGCAGCACAGAGAAATTGGAGTTATGGCATTCAGAAACTCATAGCAGGAATCTTAAATGTATGGGAATTTGGACTATAGATACTGAAACTGGTGATCTTCAACTGTGCTAAGTTTTAATCAAGAGGAACAATAATTGTCTTATAGGCCTTAATACTTGTGCAAAAATATACCATAGTTTCAATGCCAAAAATGAACAGCAGTCAGAACCTTTCTTAAAATTAACCCACTGGCCCCGATGGAAAACATGCATTATCCATGAGATGCGCACGCCAACATCCCATGAGTAATGTGCGTTATCCATATGCATTTAATTTTTCTACTGCTTTAATATTCTTAGGAGGATATTACTGAGGGATTTCTGAGTCATAGGAGGAGTTTATTGACTCAAATCTTTCAACCAATCACAAATTAGTATGATTTGTGGGTGGGGCTAACATTATAAACATCGTATCATTTATGCCCTTGAGCAGTGTTTATGGCATGGTTGACCTGTGTTTGTCATAATTGCTTTTTATACTTATAAACATTCATAATGAGTGAAATACATGCTAGTGACACTGATTCTGATTACATTCCTACTGAGGAAGAGGATAGTGATTGGCTTAGTGATTTTAGTGACACCAGTGTTGAGAGTGAATGGGAAAATGAGCCTATTCAATTAGAGAAAAACTGGACTCGTGTTCCAAGTTTGTTTGAAGACAAAAGGCCATCGGAGAAGCCTCCATTACAGTGCTCTTATTCCGGTATAAATCCAAATATTGCGTTTGATCATGAAAAAGTAAATGAGTGTTTCAAGTTATTTATTGGTGATGATGTAGTTGTATAATCATCAGAGTCAAACCATATTTTCCTAAGTCATTTTTTGTGGTTTTGAGAAAAACGAAAAAAAGGGGTTCTAAATTAAATTACTTATGACAGGAAAATATGATTTTTTGCAAATATCACCCTTATAGTTCATCCTACAAGGACAAAATTTGTACCAAAAGATGTGCAATTTTTTTTACATGGCATTAGCAACAAAAACTCAAAAATGTCAAAAAGTGACTTAGGAAATTTTGTTTTGATGCTGATGAATTATATTGGCCAGTGTATAAATGATGAGGCAAGACAATTTTTTTAGCAAAATCCTCAACTGAATATATATGTAATATTTATCCACTAAAATGACCAAAATTATAAAATTATATCTGAAAAAATATAAAAGTACCTCCTTTCTCTCCATCTTGGATCTGCGAGTGATAGAAAATGCATAACTAGGTATCAACGGGTTAATCTCTAATAAAATTACTATTTTGCTTAGTAATTTCACTAACTCAATACTTGATAATAACTTCACTAGCCTAAAAATTTCAGATGTGTTGCAATAATACTTAAACCACAAAATTCTGAAGCCCATTTTGCTATACCTACTTCAAATTTTTGTCCTTTATCTAATGCTAGTCAAATACTTTGGTGAGATAATGTACAAAATAGATTAAAAGAATTGGAGCTATAGTCCCACAATTTTTTTTTTTTTTTAAGTACATAGGCTATTATCAAAGACTCAGAAATATTAAAAATCAGACAAAATTGAAGTGACAAGGAGTGTCCACAGAGTTTCTAGAAACTTACTTTTTTTAAATAAACTACCAGTTGGAATGAAGTGTAACTTCGAGGAAGAGATCAACAATACCTCTTTTATCTCTCAAACTATTCCCCTCTGGCAGGCAGCAAATGTATCCCTGTATTTTAGAAGTCCATTCTCTGCTGACAAAACCACATTTCAGTGTTTTAAAATGTATGATATTAAATGAAATCTAAGGTATCTGAGTTGACTTTCTGTACCTCTCTTAAATCATATTGAACTGAACATGGGCTGAACAGTGAAGGGTGAGTAGTACTGCTGCAATCCTTTCAATGAGCATCAGCATTGCAAGTTTTTGAACATCTCCTGAAAAATCCATCCTTCAAAGGCTCCACTGACAGATAGTGTTCCAAGTGTCAAAAGATGGCTCCAGTTGCCAGTGGAGCCTTATGAAACACTAAGGTCATCAAATACTACCACAATGACAGAAGATGAGGATGCAAGAAGGAATGTTTCTTTCTGGAATCTGAGGTTTATGTTACTCCAGAGGGAAAGCTGCTCAATTCTGATCAGGAATCATTATTTGACAAACGAAAAGCTAAGACTCAAATCTCTTACATTTGGGGCATTCCATGACAGATCAACAAAAAAAAAAAAAAGTTTTTAAGTTATTGACCCCCATAGTTTAAGGCCCCCCCTTTACCATGCCCACTTTGATGGGCAATATCTCCCATCCAGTTAATCATAAACTGAACATATACATTTTTGGAATCAGCAAGAGTAAATCTATCCAATGATACTAATTTTAGCTTTGTAAAGCAATTTTCAAAATTTTACTCCCCATCTCCCCCGCTTGACCCCCCCCTCCAATTTTTTTATATTAAACTTCATATTATGGTTGATAAAACAATAAAAGGGTGGGTATCATGTTATAAATCAGTTTAAATAATCAACAAAAAAGTAATTTTTAATAATTTTTCCTAACTTATCACCAATCAGAGTTGCTGATTTGTTTTATTAAAATCAGATTTTTTTATTTATATCATTTTTTTTAAATTTAATATAAAAAAAAATATTCTTTTTCAGGCAACTACTTTTTTCCAGTTTGAAATAATTAAAACAGATCTAATTCCTACCTGTAATATATCTCATTATTACATCATATTATTACATATGAATTATAATCATTATTACATATGAATTATACCTTAGTCTGTTTGCAGCATTCATAATGTGAACATGTCATTGAGTACAAGATTACCTGTGTAATAAATTTATAAAAAAAATGGTGAAATACTGTGAAGACCCTTTAAAAAACACAAAAAGAAAGTGTCTAGTGATTTAAGAACTATAAGCGAAGCACTTTATAATGCTTGTCAAGGCAAACTACCACCAAATACAATACAGGTAGCACTCGTTTTGTGCTGGTCCGATTTGCGCCTATTCGCAATAGCGCCGGTCACTATCCACAAGGCCATGAATATTTATTTTTGCAATTTTTTTATAAATTAAAAATTTAAAATCGTCAAAAATGGTAAAAATATGTAACTACTGTGTATATAAACTGTATATACACAATATATATATATATATATATATATATATACTGTATAAGTGCTGTACAGCTAGCACTGTAATGTATTTAAAGTTAATGTTGTCTACATACCCCCTAATACAACATCAGTTTTGCAACCCATGGACCAGGGAGTAATAGCCACCTTTAAAGCTTATTATCTACGACAAACATTTAGAGAAATGGTAAAAGCTTTAGACATGTCCAACATTAGCATCAAAGAATATTGGCAGTTGTTTGATGTCTTAAAGGGCATCAATCACATTACCACAGCCTGGCAAGAAGTGACTGTCAATTGTCTAAAAGGAGTGTGGCGTAAACTTCTCCCAGATTTCATGCATGACTTCAGAGGATTCGAGCCACAACAGAATGTTGTAGAAGACATCAGCAGGGTTAGAAGAAGTTACAGTTGAAGATATAACTGAGCTCTTGGAAAGTCATGCAGAGACTCTTTCAAATGAAGACCTTGAAGAGTCAGCTGCAGAACTTAGCCAACAGCAGGAGGAAGAGAAAGAAGAAGACCCTCCTCTAAAAATTATGAAGACCAGTGATCTACAACAGATTCTTGCAAGTGTAGAGTCCCTCACTAATGAGCTCTGTGACATTGATCACAACTGGGAGAGGAATGCCACAGTTAAAAGGAGTGCCATATCAAGCCTGAGCCCTTAATTTGAAATTGTTAAAGAAAGGAGGAAGAAATCCAGGCAATCAACACTTGATTCTTTCTTCAAAAAAAGGCAACCTTCTCAACCAGGGCCTTCAACAGAAGATCTTCAACCAGGACCTTCAAAAGCCAACTAAAACTTCTGCATTACACCACTGTCAAAAAACATCAATGCAGGGGCCTGACAGTGGTGCTTATAAGACCACGTGTGGGCTCCAAACATGTGAAGGTAAGTGTACAAAATTTAATTGTTTTATGTATTAATTTATTTTTTATTTATTATATTTATATAGGTTAAAAATAAAACACTTTTTTTAATTAAAAAAGTTTATTTCTGAGCTTTAAATACTCCAGTATTGAAAAGGTTAGGTAAAATTTTTGGTGCCCGGAACCCAGTGGTGGGCACGGTTCAGCTAATCCACGAACTGTTAATTAGCGAAGCTAACTTTTCCATTAGTGGATTAGCGTTTCCGCTAACTTTGAGAACCATTAACGGACCAATTAGCTTCCGCTAAATTTAGTTCCGCTAACTTTAAGTCCGCTAACCCTAAAATCATACATGTTTGTTGTTCCAGTCTGTTCTGAGTGTGTCTGCAACAGTCAGTCTGGCACGCTATTGGCTGACTACGTGTAAACACAAGACGTGATTCGTCGACGCAGCAGCAGCTGAGCAGCATTTGTGTAATTCTGCAGTTCAGTTCACTTACGACATTACAGTCTTACAGTGTCAGCGAAAGCGTACGTTATCATAAGCATATTTTCGTCAGTTTACCGAGTCTACAAGTTTTTGCAATGGAAAGTGAAGACGTTTTGGTTCTGCCTGAGGATGTTGGGCCTGTTGATGGCCAGGTCCGCCAGGACCAGCCCAACCAGGAGTCTCAGAACCCATGGCCCCACCTGGAGGACTACTTTGTCTTTATGTCAAGGGATAAGAGAAACACCAACCTCTTGTACTTCCAGTGCGTCTTGTGCCAGCCCAAGGAGACCACCATCAGATGCCAACTTTGAGAGGCTAATGTTCATGAAGGGCAACCAGCATCATGTCAAGGCGATGGAGAAGGAGCAGGAGGCCAAGCCAGAGTGAATGCATTATTAGATTATTAAAGTTATTTTTTATGTGTATTTTTATTTCTTAATATTTTTGATTTGTTTAATACTTTTTGTACTGTAAATAAACTGTATGTTGAATGTAAACTAATGTTTAATTTCATTTGTTCATTTAATTATTTATGTACACCTTGATCATCATCTGATCTTGGCATGCTATACCTTTTTGGAAAGCTCTATGTCTAAGCTGCAACATATTAAAATTTCAGCTCTCTTTATGGGTTTTAGAGCCAAAAAACCAAACCGAAGCTAAATTCCTATAATAAAAGTTAGCGGTTAGTGGTAATCGTTAGCTTCCGCTAAATTTTTTATCGGTTTAGCGTTATTGAAGTTAAGTTTTGAGTTAGCGGTTCAGCGGTTATCGAAGCTAACTTTTCGGTTAGCTGTGCCCACCACTGCCGGAACCTAACCCTGTGATTTCCCATTGACTCCATTATATAAAGGGTTCCATTTGCGCCGATTCCATTTGCGCCTGTCCCCCCAAGAACCTAACCCCAGCGTAAATCGAGGGCTACCTGTATTGTGTTCTAACTGTCATAAACTACTGACCAAGATTCCAGAATTATTATTTACAATGGAAGTAACACCAATCATCAGATATTGACAGTACAAGAGAAACAGATTTGTCATGTGAAGATGCAATAGCAAACATTTCACATGTTCTAACAAATCTGGATGTGACTCCAGTTAAAACCAGTAAGTATTTTTTAAAGTCATTTCAATCATTCATTAATTCTCAATTTTTAATATTTTTATTTAAATTTTAATTTAATGGCTATAATGTCAATAGAAATGACATTGTATATATGGTAGCTATTATACAGTACTTCAATATTTCAGATGGTTTGAGTACCTCAATAAAACAATTAAAGGGCCTGCAAGCATTGGAAAAGGCACATAGTTCTCTGAAGAGAAAGCTTGAAGCGAGTTTATCAACAGAGATTCAAAGTCCAACAAAGACTCCAAAACTTGATTTCCAAGTGAAAAGGTAAGTATATATGGAGAACTTTGCATGTACACTTGTCACATTAATTTTATAATTATAAGTTCATTGTAGCACATTTCTTAACAAGTATCTCAGTTTTTATTTTGAATTCTGCTTCTATTTGGATTCTCTCTAATTCATCATTTTTGTAAACATAGCATTAAATACTTTTATGTATTTTTCAGATACCATCATTTCATGCAAGAATTGGTGGAGGCTTTTCATTCTACCGATAGTTATGATTGAAAACTTCAAATACTGAACATTTCTCCACATACTATCACAGAAACAGCACAAACATTTCAAACAACAAAATATTTAGTCAAAAAGAGCAGAAGTTTGAAAAAGAAGTATGGGATTATTCCAGAAGTTCCAGCTATGTCAAAAGGGAAAGTTGTCACAAAATCCACCAAAGAGCTAGTTAGATCATTCTATGAATCAGATGAGATCAGCCGTATTTGTCTGGGGAAAAAAAAAGACTGCCTGAGAATGAGAGACTATAATATTGGAGAAAAGGTAAGTGTCCAAAAAAGACTTGTACTAATGAATTTAAGAAAAGCATATAACATCTACAAGGAAAACCCAGAGAACCCTCCAATAGGATTTTCAACTTTTGCATGTATTTGGCCCAAACACTGTGTTTTTAGCTGGATCAGGGGGAACATACTCAGTAAGGTAGGTTGATTTTCCGCATTTTTTTAGATATCGACTTTGGACTAGTCGAGATAGTCAGGGTTTAATATGATAATAACTGACAAAAAATTTCAGATCCCAAGCTTTAACCGTTTTTTGAGGAAACCATTTCAAAAATCGTCAAAAAATCGTACCGAAAAATACTGCATTTTCACAATTTTCAGCCGAAAAAAACATGCTATTTCCATAATAAAATCTTGAAAAAAGTTATAATTTTATTGAAAAAAAGTAAAAAAAAAACATGTACAGAGTCAAATAGACACATTTAGATCCCAAGATCATCATAATTTTCACTGTAAGAGCCCTTAGAAGCAAAGGAAGGCCTCATCTGGCGGCTTAGGGCTTTGGTCAGAATGTGTTTGTGCCTTGATTCGAGTCCATAAACAGTATGGGAAGCTTCAGATGTCAGCTTCACGGCCCTTTCAACACACTGAGAATGTGAAGGCAGATCAGGCAGCTCCAGCGTGGTGCCATTCAGCAATGCTTCTTGAAGCTCCTGGTCAGAAAAGTCTTCTGTGAGAGCAGGTTCACAGATGCCACTTTGAGAAAGGTTGATTAGTTCTGACCAGTGGGTAGCTTCAATGTTGATGGCTATGATCTTCTTCAGCCTCTTCTTGGCTGGCTTCCCACTTCTGAAAGAATAATAATTAATTTATTTTTTATTCCAGTTTAAGATTTAATCCCTATTAGTCTCAGAATTGCTGATTTAAATTAAACTTAAATTTAAAAAAAAAAAAAATGAGTTCTATAAATCCCCATCGAATTTTTTTTCAGAAAGGTAAGATTATTTCCATTATCAGAGGGGAAGTGGGTAATTGGGATAAGAAAATGTGAAAAAAAATTTGATTATGGGGATTTATAGAACTTGGGCCTTTTTTTTATTAAATAAATCCCCATAATCAAATTTTTTTTTCACATTTTTTTAAATTAATAAATGCTTACCTGACGGACAGAATTTTCTTGAGAGCAGCTTCTCTCACTTCCAAGTCATCAGACTTGATCATGGAGTACAGCACATTCTCGGGCAGCAAGGCAAAAGTATTGTACTTCAGGTTCTTGAAAGCAACACCCTGGATTTCTTCAGACTGCTTGATCCTCTGGATCATGTTGAAGATGTACAGCTGCTGATTGTGGAACTTGCTGTCCCTTTTGATCTCAAACCAACTGACTGCATACACTTCCACAATGAACTTAATGGCCTGGTAAAGCTTATCCTGTAGTTCTGGAGGGTAAGCACCTCTGGTCCACAGACACATCAATCTAATTGACAAGTGCAGATTATGTGCTGTGTTTGACAATTTTCTTTCTTGCACTTGTCATCACAGGGACGAACAGGTAGCTTACAGGTGCAAGCAGAAATGTCAAAAAGTTTATCCAGCTTTTCCTCCAGATTCTGCTCCTGGACTGTAGAGAGAGATTTCCTGTTTATCTCTTTTGCTTTCTTGAAGCACACTTTATCCACCAATTTAACCACATAATATTCCTCATACAGGGGCAGCCGCAGGTTCATTGCCTGCCAGATCTCAATCACATCCTTTGCTATCATTTTAGCAATATCATAGTCTTTCAAGTCTGGGTAGCTGTTTTGGAGGAAATAACTGTACTGAATAACTTGGCGGAGGGTAGGAGGCTCTGTTTTATCCAAAGGGGAAGGCTGGCCACTGAATTTTTTGGCACTATCACTTCGAGTTAACACTGCAGACTTCCATTTTTTACCCATTTTTATGAAATATCTGAAAATAAACACAATTAAATGAACAACACATAAAATAACTTAATTTAATACACATTTTATAGGTAAATATCATTAAAAAATACAAAATAATACACTAATAAACATCTGTAATGCATTTACAATAAGTTTCAAGCATCATTTTGTCAAAAAAGCCAAATTTTAATTGATTATTTTGATGAAATAAGGTCCGATATTTTGTTTGTTTACATTGCGTGAATGCCACGCGCGCGATTTTACGCATAAAATTCAGCAATTTTACAACTTAAAAATAATTAACAATCTTCAAAAAATACAAGCATTTTCACAAATGAGTTGGTGCAACTTTTTTATACAATACCTTTCTATCTAGACTAGTCCAAGATCACAGTTCCAAAATCAACCTACCCTAAATTATATACCGTCAACTGGGGGAAAAGTAAACAGAATGATGACTTTTTTTTTACCTTTATTATAGCAAATCTGAAAATTAAACAGTTTCATTATAAAATATATATCTATAAAAGAATATGGCCCTTCTCTGACTTAGTTACATAACGTGAAGTGCCTGGTCCCACCGACTCACCCGCAAATAATAATAATGCAACCTGGACCAAACATTAAAAAAATTGGGGTAAAAGTAATCAGACTCAAATGGGGGTAAAAGTGAACATACTGGGGTAAAAGTAATCACAGTTATTTATACACAATAAACGCAGCCCACCAAAATATATACATACTAAGGTCACTTTAGATATATTAGTAACCACTACCTTGCTCAACGAACAAGTAGTGAAGCAAATGTGGACGTTTTAATTGCCACTCTGCCCCTGAATGTGTCGTGCAAACGGAGTTTTTTCACAATGGCATCCTCGGACACCATGGCCGTGTCGTCGTTGTCCGGCAATTTGAAAACAGTTGTGTTTATGTTGGCCGTAGCCGACTCAGTGCACCGCCAGAACTGCACCTCCCACTCCCAACTGCCCTGCTCATTCATCAGCCTTCCCATGTAGTGATGGGGTGTCTTCCTGCCGTCGGCAAAGCGAACAAGGACGTAATCATTCTGTCTCAGATTGGTCGGAGAGTCATCTACGACCTCTTCCTCTTCGTCTTCCTCCTCAGTGGCAGGACCCGAATCATCTGACTCAGTCTCAGGTCGTTGCTTTCTTGGTCGTTTTGGTGCACTGGCACGTGAAGTGCTGGCCCCAGTTGCACAGGCTCCTGATGCCGAGAGCCCGAGGTCTGCCACACTCACAGTGGCCCCGGGCAACACATTAACTCGCTGGCTCCGAGGTTTTTGCTGTTGCCGGACACTTGACTCCCGCGTCTCCTTCAAGTATTCCAGCACTCACGTTACCCTGATCTTCTTCTGGTGGTGTGCTGTGCTTCATTTTGTTTATGACATGGTTGGCATTGAGAGGGCAAATTCCACATGCACGGAATGCACTCTTGCAGAGCCTGTCCCACTTCTCTTCCATTTCTGACTCCAGCTGGAGCAGAAGTCGGGGGAAACACCACTTTGGGATAGTCGTCATGTGCCTCCCCTCTCCCAGCTTCCAGGCTGTGAGGATCTTCCTCCAGGCCGTCTTCAAAGGTGCAAACACACCCACATCCAACGGCTGCAGGAGGTGCGTCGAATTCGGGGGGAGGAAGGCCATCCGAATGTTGTTGGCATTGCAGAGTTGGATGACCTCGAAGGACATGTGACTGGCAAGGTTGTCGCCAATCACAACCTTCGGTTCATCACGGGGAAGGGCTTTGACAAAGGGGATGAGGACGCTTTTGAACCACTCGATGAAAATCTCGGAGTTGAACCAACCCGATGCTGACATGTTGTATTTGGTGCTGAGTGGTCCACCAGTCACCCATGAGTCTTGGATGTGCTGCCCCTTGTAGACCACATAACTTGGCAGGTTGTCTCCCACAGCCGTAACAGCGTACATGATGGAGGTCGAGCTCTTGGTAGTATTCATTATCCGCTCAGCATGCTTAATGCCTCTGCGAAACACCATCCGTTTAGTTTTGGGGTCGTCGGTGAGGTTGGTTTCATCGTAGTTTATGATGTTCTTCGGTGGCACATTGTCGAGTGTTCTCTCCAGTTGCTGAAAATACTGGCGCACTGTAGTCTCAGAAAGGGCCGCCCTCCTCTTTGTTATATTCTGACAGTGCCTTGCTGACAGAATGTCAGAGTGGCGCCGCATGAATGCTCTGGCCCAATCAACCCCTGGCAGATTGTCTTTGAACTGAGGGATGTGGCGGTTGCATTTTGTGAGGTGCATTTGTACAAATTTCCGCATTTCATCGATGTCAAACGCTAATCCGAAGTCCCCAAGTGCTGCTAAATTCTGCGCAATAGCCCTCTCTTCATTCCTTAGGAGGGCTGGGGAACGCCCGGACTGGCCTGGTTCTGCAACCAGGCCATGCCGACGTTTATGCAGCGTGGCGGCAGGAATATTGTACTTTGCACTGGTTGCACGGGTAGTTTTCCCCTCAGCCAAGTCAACTAAAGCCTTCGCCACATCCTCTTGGGTATACTGTAACCTGCCAGTGTTCGTCTTCTTGACATAAGTCCGCCCCATCCTGCGGGACAGACATACAGGACACATTAGAATGACTGTGTTGCAAAATTGAGAGTCTGGTTACTTTTACCCCATCAAAAAACGAAGTCTATATCTGCTGTACTAGCCTACATCCGTGACCAGATGGTGGTGTATAACGTACCTTGAGATGTCTGAATATGCACTGTATACAACAAAAATTGTAACTGAAATGTATATGGTCGCCAACTATATTAGCATATACCGGCATATAAAATTTTTAGTCGCTGGGAAGAAAAGAAAAGCAAAGTTAATTACTACGGTACATTCATTGATTACCATTTTAAACATGGATCCCAAAACATCTTTATGCTATATATAAGCTCTAAACCACCTTAATTTTTAACGTACTACCCCGATATAACAATTTTTTATGTATACTTTGTTACTGTTTACTTTTCCCCCAGGTGATCACTTTTCCCCCACATGACGGTATATATATATAGAGTCGGTAATTGGTTCCAAGGACCCCGACGTAAGTCGAAAAATGACGTAAAGCGAACAGAGGTGCCTAAGTCTACCGAAAACCGATTGTAAACACTGTAAAACACTCCGACAACGGTAGCGATTAGATACAACTATAAATAAACACTTTATGGTTATGTTTTCAATACTATAGATAATAAATATGAAAATAAACGCCTAACGTCGGTAATTGGTTCCAAGGACGTAAGTCGAAAAATGATGTAAAGCGATGTAAAGTCGAGTAAAACGACGTAGTGTGAACAAAATCTTGCTCTTGAAAACCGACGTAAAGTCGAATTCGATGTAAAGTGAACCAACGTAAAGCGGGGTATGACTGTGTGTATATATATATATATATATATATTATATATATATATATATATATATATATATATATATATGTGTGTGTGTATATGTATATTAGGGTGCCACTTATTTGGGGTGTTTTTCATTTTTTGGGAATTTCTATCAGGACGGGCGCATTTCTGGTGTCATTCCGTCTAAAAACATTGTGTGTAAAATATTTTTGAAATAAAATAATAATTAGAACTGCCTCAACGAGGTCAAAGTTTATACTTTTTGTCGAAAAGTACTCATGGCGTTCTGTTATCATGTCAGTTTTCGTTTCGATAGCTGCTGTAGTTTCTGAGTTGAAAAATGATAACAGACAGACAGACGGACGGTCAGAGTCGTTGGTTTAGTCTTCCGCACTGGTGTACAGAAGACTAAAATGAGGTATTATACAGGGTGTAACACGAGTTTATCCAAATATTGATACAGGCGAAAGAACATGTTATTCTAAGTAGAAAATGGGTTGGGACGAGTTTTGCCAACACTAACAGTGTTTCATTCTCTTTTTCAGTGAGTTCTGAAACGACGTGATGGCTTCGGCAACAAGATCTAAAACAGCAGTCTATCTCCTGGGGACCGTGGACCACAGCATCACAGGAAGCATGCTGCCTACGGGAAAGCAGGCGCTTCAGTACTTTTTCCACCTTCACCTTGACGTCAAGAAGCCGATCAAGGAAGCAGCCGCTGAGACAGTGACCGCAGTCAAGGAATTCTGGGAGCGGTCCCGTATTCCTACGCAGAAAGACCAACGCGCAAGGGACAAGGTTCTCCGAATGTACGAGAAGTGGCGGGCTCTGAACAAGAACTCGAAACGGCGCACTGTGACCCAAATCAGGAACGAGGCCGAGTTCCTCTCATCCCTTGACCGCCTCTTCGACATCGCACACGAACAGGCGATGTCGATGATCACAATCGAAGAGGACAGGGAGTTCCTGACGGGACAAAGGGCCGAGGTGCGGCGCGGCCGCATCTCCTCCACACGTGACATGATGCTGCACACTGAGGAGGAGCGTGCGAGGAGACAGGAAGCGGAAAGGAGCCGCCGGCAAGATGATGAAAGGGCGAACAGAGAGAGCCGAGAAGAACTCGTCGAACTGGCATCGAGCTCCAGCTCAGGTGCAAGCAGCCCGACTCGGTCACCGACACGGCGTCGTCGCCGAGAAGAAGAGGAAGAGCTCTCTCTCCCGGGCCCGTCCACGTCGAATGCAGAAGCATCTATGACCCCTTTACCACCCAAGCGATTCCGCGCGTCGAAAAAGATGATCACCCCTGATCTCTCCGCAGCGATGGATCGGACGAAACTTACCGACCGAGAAGGTGTTTTTTTGCTGTCGGCGGCTGCGAGGAGCTTGGGCCACGACCCTGAGGAGCTGGTCTTGAACCGCGAATCCTCCCGCCGCGACCGAGCAAAGTTCCGTGCTATGGCAGCAGCGGAAATGAAGGCAGCCTTCCATCCTACTGTGCCGCTGACCGTTCACTGGGACGGGAAAATCGTACCAGCGGCTGACGGAGGCCCTGCTGAAGATCGCCTTCCAGTTCTGGTGTCTGGGGAGAACGTCGACAAGCTTCTGGCTGTGCCCAGCCTCCCCGACGGCACCGGCCGCGCCATGGCGGAAGCCGTCCTCTCTGCCCTCGAGGATTGGGACATCAAGGGACGGATCTGTGCCCTCTCTTTTGACACCACCGCCTCAAACACAGGACTCTCAGGAGGAGCTTGCTATATCATTGAGCAGAAACTCGAGAAGACAGTGCTTCATTTGGCTTGCCGCCACCACATCCACGAACTGGTGTGCGAGAAGGCATTCACGGCGTGCCTCGGTCCCTCTACTGGTCCTGACATCCTCCTGTTCAAACGATTCGCCGCCCAGTGGGACTTCATCGATCAAACCAAAGCGAAGCCCTTCGAGGATGGAACCATGCCGCAGCACCTGAAGGACGCCCGCGACGACCTGCTGATCGAATTCAGCCGCCTCCTCGACGGTCAACATCCACGTGATGACTACAGGGAACTTCTGGAGCTCTCTGTAATTGTGCTGGGCGGTCCGAACAAGCGGGGTGCCCGGTTCGCTCGTCCCAGCGCCTTCCATCGTGCGCGCTGGATGGCAAAAGTCATCTATTCCATCAAACTGTTCCTGTTCCGGGAACAGTTTCAGATGTCGTCAGGCGAAGCGGCTGGAATCCGGCGATTCACCATCTTCGCCGTGTCCATCTACGTGACGGCCTGGTACAAAGCGCCGCTCCGGCAACGGCCCCAGCCGCGGACCTCGCGCTGCTCAAGGCCCTCGTCTATTATCCGGACTCAGCGGTGGCCAAGGCGACGGCGACAGTCTTCGCCAGGCACCTATGGTACTTGAGCGAGCGCCTCGTCACCCTGGCCATCTTCGACGAGGGTATCGACTTGGCGACAAAGCGGGAGATGATTAAAGCGATGGAAGAAGAGGAAGGATCGGAGGATCCCCCGCGGCGTATCAATGTGGACCTGTCCACCGCCTCAATCGCCAACAATACATTGGCCAAGTTCACAACGACTACATCAAAGGAGTTCTTCAAGGTTCTGGACATCAGCACCGCCTTCCTGCTCAAGGATCCGGAGGAGTGGCGGACAGACCCAGCCTTCATCGCCGCATCCCGCCGAGTCCAGGCCCTTCAAGTTGTCAATGACTTCGCGGAGCGCGGGGTGGCGTTGATGCAGTCTTTCAACCTGGCCCTTACCAAGAGTGAAGACCAAAGGCAGTTCCTCTTACAAGTGGTCGAGAAGCACCGCTGTGACTTCCCAACCGCCCGCAAGTCCACCGTGACCTCTGCAAAGTAGGCAACAATGAGAGGGAGATGGGCGCCCATGATACCCCCCCCCCCTTGAGGGGCTAATACTCGAGTTGAGGGGGACCTAGAGTTGAAAGTATGAAGTCCAGTTATATGTTTTAGGTCAAGATTAGTAGCTTGAACAAACTAGAAGTGATATTTTATTTGCTAGAGGCATAGAACATCATGATCTAAAATTTCTACTTTTCGAGAAAATATACAAACTTTGACCGTATTGAGGCAGTTCTAAATATTGTTTTATTTCAAAAATATTTTCCACACGATATTTTTTGACAAAATGGAACCAGAAACGCGCCCATCCCGATAAAAATTCAAACTTTCGAAAATAAGTGTCACCCTAATGTATATATATATATGTGTATATATATATATATATATATGAAAATTATTTCACGAAGGTAACACGTGAAAAATATTTATGAAGAATAAAACCACGAAGGAAAGGAAACACAAAATGGTGATCAAGCGCTTTCGTCTAATGACATCCTCAGGAACACTGAAGTATATAAAAAGGTTAAGCCTATATATAGGTTACAGAAAGAAAAAAAGAAAAATAAATAACATACATACACACACACACACATATATATATATATCCCCGCAAGGGGGTTCTAAGCTCGTGCTCTTGAGTGCTCTTTGTGCTCGTTTGTACGTGCTTGTTCCTGGAGGTTTCACGTGCGCCCTCCCGGCCCTAGCACCCAAGGATGATGGGGCTCGACCCTGCAGTCCTTGGTCTTTTTCCACTTCGACTGTTCCCTCCACCCTTTCTTTTTCCTCTGTCTTTCCTCTCACTTTTTCTTTGTTTTTCCGCTGAGATATGCCCTTTAAATAGAGGCGAATCGGTTCTTCCTGAACAAAAAAAAAAAAATATATATATATATATACATACATATCTATATATACAAATACATACATACATACATACATACATATATATACAATAAACAGAGAAGTAAAAATAATAAAAAATTAAAAATTAAAACCTTAAAGGATTACCAATGAGGCGTACAGATTGTAAGGAAAAATATCGATTTTTAGCACAAGATCAAATGGATTATAAAAATACAAATTTATACTGGGACTCTGCCGGGTTTTAACACAATGCTGCCTATGGTCAGGTTTCGATATATATAAAAAAAAAATAAAATAAAATGCAAATTAAAAGTTAATCGATTTTTAGCACAAGATCAAATGGATTATAAAAATACAAATTTATACTAGAACTCTGTCCGGGTTTTAACACATTTCTGCCTATGGTCAGGTTTCGATATATATAAAAAAATAAAATGCAAATTAAAAGTTAATAAAGTAGAAGACAAGTTTACCAAAGATTTAATGTTTTACACTTCTTATCTAAGTCTGCTTTAAAGGAATTCAACATAACAGGATCGAGTTGAAAAAACCTTTGCTTATGTTGAAGTTATTTGAAAGTTGGATAATGGCAGACTCAAGAATATTTCTATTAACAATGTTGCTTGAATGGAATAAAACTGAAGCATTATTCCAATCAATACAGTGGGCTAACTCTGACAAATAGACAAAAAGGGCACTGGACAACTGTCCTGTTCTAACGGAATATTGATGCTGTTTTATACGTGTGTGCAAATCCTTTCCCGTCTGACCTATGTAAAAGGAATCACATTGTTTACAACCAATTTTATAGATAATGCCTGAATTATTGGTAGGGCTATTTTTTACTATGATATTTTTCACAATATTGTTATATGAAAATACTACATTAATATCCAAAAGTTTAAGTACATTAGCAATGCCTAAAAAGCACGGGAAAAATGGAAGTACTAAAATTTTTTTTGACAAAGTACGAGTGTTAATATTGACACGACAAACAATTTGTCCTACGTACACTTTTACTCGGGACATGATACCCCCATTAAGAAGGCCATATTTTCATCAATGTTTCTCCGCGCCCTTAGGATCGCCAGTCCGGAATACATCGATGCCGAATTGGAAAAAATCAACGGTATTGGAAGTGATTTGTGTTATCCATCTGCGTTTATGGAATCTTGTCTCAACAAGGCAAAACGAACTTTCTATCGTGTCAATATTAACACTCGTACTTTGTCAAAAAATATTTTAGTACTTCCATTTTTCCCGGGCTTTTTAGGCATTGCTAATGTACTTAAACTTTTGGATATTAATGTAGTATTTTCATATAACAATATTGTGAAAAATATCATAGTAAAAAATAGCCCTACCAATAATTCAGGCATTATCTATAAAATTGGTTGTAAACAATGTGATTCCTTTTACATAGGTCAGACGGGAAAGGATTTGCACACACGTATAAAACAGCATCAATATTCCGTTAGAACAGGACAGTTGTCCAGTGCCCTTTTTGTCCATTTGTCAGAGTTAGCCCACTGTATTGATTGGAATAATGCTTCAGTTTTATTCCATTCAAGCAACATTGTTAATAGAAATATTCTTGAGTCTGCCATTATCCAACTTTCAAATAACTTCAACATAAGCAAAGGTCTTTTTCAACTCGATCCTGTTATGTTGAATTCCTTTAAAGCAGATTTAGATAAGAAGTGTAAAACATTAAATCTTTGGTAAACTTGTCTTCTACTTTATTAACTTTTAATTTGCATTTTATTTTTTTATATATATCGAAACCTGACCATAGGCAGCAATGTGTTAAAACCCGGACAGAGTTCCAGTATAAATTTGTATTTTTATAATCCATTTGATCTTGTGCTAAAAATCGATTAACTTTTAATTTGCATTTTATTTTTTTTTTTTTTTATATATCGAAACCTGACCATAGGCAGCATTGTGTTAAAACCCGGCAGAGTTCCAGTATAAATTTGTATTTTTATAATCCATTTGATCTTGTGCTAAAAATCGATATTTTTCCTTACAATCTGTACGCCTCATGGTAATCCTTTAAGGTTTTAATTTTTAATTTTTTATTATTTTTACTTCTCTGTTTATTGTATATATATGTATGTATGTATGTATGTATGTATTTGTATATATAGATATGTATGTATATATATATATATATATATGTGTGTGTGTGTATGTATGTTATTTATTTTTTCTTTTTTTTTTCTGTAACCTATATATAGGCTTAACCTTTTTATATACTTCAGTGTTCCTGAGGATGTCATTAGACGAAAGCGCTTGAGCACCATTTTGTGTTTCCTTTCCTTCGTGGTTTTATTCATCATAAATATTTTTCACGTGTTACCTTCGTGAAATAATTTTCATATAATGCTCACCACGCGTTCCTTCGGCTTGCTGTTCCCTCTCTTGTCTCCGTTTGTGTCCGTGTTTTCTTCTACATTAATGAAGGGGCATGCAATTCGTATCCGACGGAAGTTTCTTACTAAGTGTCTGGAGGAGCAAGTTCTTCCCAAATCCCTGCTTCCGATTCGCCTCAGACAAATTGACGACCATCCGTTCAACAACTTCAGCAGATTAATTTTAAAGAAACATATTGAAGTCACCAGACAAAATGAGTGGTCCGCCTTCAAAAATTTAAACATCGCCAAACATAATTTTGTAACCGTTATTCCCCAACCGTGGATCCAACCTTTGTTTGATGAAATTTACAACGAGTTGCGTCGGAGAACTACTTCACTTCGTAACATTTTGGATCGAAAATTAAAAGTCTCATTCGAGATAGTCAGTGGAGTAAAAAAGCAAGCTCAAAGTGTGTTTTGAACCTTTCTTCGAAAAACATTAGTGACGATGCAAAAAGTGCCCTTGGATATGGTATGTCCTTTTTTATTGTTAAAAAACCTTCGGCTTTACAAATTTGTTATAGTCTCGCGTGTTTTGAAAAACAGTGTAATCTCCCTCAGTATTTGTTTAACATAGTTAAAGGCCTCGTTTATAGTGCGGCGAATGGTAATTACGAAGATAACTTTCCTAAACGTTTTCGCAATAGCCTCTCACAATTAAAAAAAGATGGGGAGCTCCATATTACTAAAGCAGACAAGGCTAACACCATAGTTATTATGGACAAAGTGGACTACATCGGAAAGATGAACGAGCTTCTCCAGGACCCCGCCACATACACCAAACTTAGGAAGAACCCGCAGGATGACGTCATCAAATCATTTAATAGTGGCTTGAAACGCCTTCTCAAAGATCATAAGAACTTAATTCCGCTTTTCATGTCCACTTCACCTGCTCTGCCCTACCTTTACGGTCTTATTAAAACCCACAAACCTGGTAACCCTATGCGCCCTATTATTAGCTCGGTGGGCTCTATTACTTATAAACTCTCCAAATGGCTTGTCAAAGTCTTGTCCCCCATTCTCGGAACTATCTCTGATTCACATGTAAAAAATTCCATGGATCTTACGGAAAAATTGAATAATGTACGTACTGAAACTAACGATAAATTGATTAGTTTTGATGTTTGTTCATTGTTTACAAAAGTGCCGATTGACGATATGCTTGACTTTCTCTCCCAAGAATTACATAAGTATGACCTGCCACTACCTTCACACATTGTTTTGGAACTCATTAAGCTTTGCATCAAAGACTGTAAATTCACTTTCAATAACGAGTATTATCAACAAGTTTTTGGGATGGCTATGGGCAACCCCTTATCGCCCCTCCTCTCCAATATTTATATGGAGTTTTTCGAAATTACCTATATTCCGAGAATCCTGGGGGTTGGCATCCCTTGGTTGCGGTACGTCGACGATATTTTGTGTATCTGGCCCATGAATCGTGACCTGGATAGCTTCCTCCTTCAGTTAAATGATCAAGTCCCCTCCATTAAGTTTACTTTAGAAGTTGAGCAAGACAATTCAATCCCATTTTTGGATGTGCGTGTACATAGGGAAAGCCCAGGTTTTAAGTTTAGTATCTATCGGAAAACGACAAACAATTTGTCCTACGTACACTTTTACTCGGGACATGATACCCCCATAAGAAGGCCATATTTTCATCAATGTTTCTCCGCGCCCTTAGGATCGCCAGTCCGGAATACATCGATGCCGAATTGGAAAAAATCAACGGTATTGGAAGTGATTTGTGTTATCCATCTGCGTTTATGGAATCTTGTCTCAACAAGGCAAAACGAACTTTCTATCGTGTCAATATTAACACTCGTACTTTGTCAAAAAATATTTTAGTACTTCCATTTTTCCCGGGCTTTTTAGGCATTGCTAATGTACTTAAACTTTTGGATATTAATGTAGTATTTTCATATAACAATATTGTGAAAAATATCATAGTAAAAAATAGCCCTACCAATAATTCAGGCATTATCTATAAAATTGGTTGTAAACAATGTGATTCCTTTTACATAGGTCAGACGGGAAAGGATTTGCACACACGTATAAAACAGCATCAATATTCCGTTAGAACAGGACAGTTGTCCAGTGCCCTTTTTGTCCATTTGTCAGAGTTAGCCCACTGTATTGATTGGAATAATGCTTCAGTTTTATTCCATTCAAGCAACATTGTTAATAGAAATATTCTTGAGTCTGCCATTATCCAACTTTCAAATAACTTCAACATAAGCAAAGGTCTTTTTCAACTCGATCCTGTTATGTTGAATTCCTTTAAAGATTTAGATAAGAAGTGTAAAACATTAAATCTTTGGTAAACTTGTCTTCTACTTTATTAACTTTTAATTTGCATTTTATTTTTTTATATATATCGAAACCTGACCATAGGCAGCATGTGTTAAAACCCGGACAGAGTTCTAGTATAAATTTGTATTTTTATAATCCATTTGATCTTGTGCTAAAAATCGATTAACTTTTAATTTGCATTTTATTTTTTTTTTTTTTTATATATATCGAAACCTGACCATAGGCAGCATTGTGTTAAAACCCGGCAGAGTTCCAGTATAAATTTGTATTTTTATAATCCATTTGATCTTGTGCTAAAAATCGATATTTTTCCTTACAATCTGTACGCCTCATGGTAATCCTTTAAGGTTTTAATTTTTAATTTTTTATTATTTTTACTTCTCTGTTTATTGTATATATATGTATGTATGTATGTATGTATGTATTTGTATATATAGATATGTATGTATATATATATATATATATGTGTGTGTTGTGTATGTATGTTATTTATTTTTTCTTTTTTTTTTCTGTAACCTATATATAGGCTTAACCTTTTTATACTTCAGTGTTCCTGAGGATGTCATTAGACGAAAGCGCTTGAGCACCATTTTGTGTTTCCTTTCCTTCGTGGTTTTATTCATCATATATATATATATATATTATATATTATATATATATATATATATATGTATATATATATATATATATATATGTGATATATATATTATATATATATATATATATATTTTTTTTTTTTTTAAGTTCGGGAAGAACCGATTCGCCTCTATTTAAAAGGGCATATCTCAGCGGAAAAGCAAAGAAAAAGTGAGAGGAAAGACAGAGGAAAAAGAAAGGGTGGAGGGGACAGTCAAAGTGGAAAAAGACCAAGGATGACAAGGACTGCAGGTCGAGCCCCATCATCCTTGGGTGCTAGGGCCGGGAGGGCGCACGTGAAACCTCCAGGAACAAGCACGTACAAACGAGCACAAAGAGCACTCAAGAGCATGAGCTTAGAACCCCCTTGCGGGGATATATATATATATATATATATATATATATATATATATATATATATGGTATACATACATACATATACATATATATACAGTATACATATATATATATACTGGTCAAAAAAGAAACACAATTAGCTTGCATATGGTGTAAAATTTAAGTTGTTAGTGGTATTATCACAGCTTCAAGATTATGGTTAAATGTTTGTTCAAATCTTTTAAAGCCACTTAGTGCATGTTTTTAAACCTGACTAATCCCGGCTAAGACGGCATTTTGTTACAAACAATAAACAGAGATTAAATTGAATGTATTCTTTATGAAGGCATGCATTTTTTCTTTGACTTCACAGAATACACACTGCCTGTTGAGAAAACCAAACTTTTTCCCATGATTGAGGCATGCCACGACTCTCAGAGGTCAACAGAGGTTGTGCCTTGGGCATGTTGGATGCAGGCATGTCTGCTGTCCAAGTTGCACAACAAATGCATGTGCATCCCAGCACAATCTCTAGGCTTGTTAGACGGTACAATGCCACAGGAAGTGTTCAGGACCTGCCAAGACGTGGGCGACCTCGTGTGATGACCCAACGCCAGGATCGCCACAATGTACTGCAGCACCTGCGCATCGGCAGCGGAATGTTCGTCAGACAGCCAGAGAGACACCTGGTATCCACAACAACAGAATTAGTGACCAGACCGTCAGAAACCGACTCCGTAATGCAGGACTCCGATCCCGCAGGCCTTACAGAGGTCCTTTTCTCACTGATGCAAGAAGGCAACGACGCCTGCAATGGGCCTATCAGCACCGTGACCTATCGTGGGCCTATCAGCTCTGACTGCCCAGCGCTACAGGGATGAGATTCTTCACCCACATGTTCTTCCATTCATGAGGCAACATCCAGAATTGGTGCTCCTGCAACAGGACAATGCCAGACCTCATGCAGCCAGGATAGTGCAGGCATACCTGCAGGGACAACAGGTGCAGACCTTACCATGGCCAGCCTTCAGCCCAGACATGTCACCGATAGAGCATGCATGGGATGAACTTGAACGGCGAGTTCGCAGACGTCAGCATCAGCCGCAGAACATCAGGGAACTGACCAATGCAATTATTGAAGAGTGGAGGGCCATCCCTGTTGCTTTCCTGCACAGACTGTTGAGGTCGATGAGGGACAGACTCCAAGCCTGCATTGTGGCTAGGGGTGGCCATACGCGTTATTGACTGTTTGTTATGTTAAAGAATCATTTACTATATACTGAGTCCTCATGTTTATTAATAAATCTCAAAAATTGCATTTCTTTTTTTGACCAGTATATATATATACATATATATATATACAATAAGCAAACAACCACAGGGAAAAGGAAAGGAAACACGAAGTCCGAGTGCTTTCGTGATATATTCACATCTTCGAGAAACAAAAAAATTTGTGTTTCTCCTTGAAGATGTGAATATATCACGAAAGCGCTCGGACTTCGTGTTTCCTTTTCCTTTTCCCTGTGGTTGTTTGCTTATTAATAAGATCACGTGTTATTTTGTGATTTTAGTACATATATATATATATACGTGTATTAGGGTGGTCCTGAAGCATAGGGGGGGATTTTCAAACGTATATTTCTCTTGCTCCCAGGGTCTCAATCTGTGAGGTTATGCATAAAAACACTGGTTAAAATGTCATTGAGAAATAATAATATTTACCCTGTGCTCAAGAAGGTTGAAGTTATGCCCCTATGTGGGCCATTGACACGCCTTGCTGAGAGGGTCGGATTGTGTGTGGTGTTGCTCTCACCATTGACAGATTAGTGTTTTTTTTTGGCTTGCCTTTAGAATTGGTATTAAACATTTCCAATGTATCTTCCCCAGGTGTTATTTTGGTGAAATGGCCAGTACACGTTCAAAAGACTTCCTTGTGACGCCAGTCTCTGCACTCACGGGGAGCAAGCTGCCGTCCATCGGCGACGTCCTCGGCCTGACTCTGCACAAGCTGAGCACGAAGGCGGCAACGACGACAAGGGAGGCTGTCACGGCCGTTGCTGATAAAGTGCTTATCTTGTGGACGAAAGCGCGGATTCCAACGACGAGACGAGACCACATCACTGAGAAGCTAGAGAAGTTGTATGGTGAATACAAGCTTCTCAAGAAGAACAAGAATCGACGCTCAGATGCCCAGATTGCACGGGAAGCCTCCTTCCAGCAGATGTTCTGCAACCTCTTCGATGTCACCCACACTGACGCACTGAACATGATGAACATCGAGGAGGACAAGGCCTTCCTGATCGCCCAACGAGAACCCGGCCGCAGGGGGACCATGGGAGGAGCTGATGTGGTCCTGGCTCGCACAGAGCGCAATGTTGCACAGCGGAGGGAGGCTGAACAACGCCATCGGCGCCATGCGACTGAAGAAATGGCCACTACTTCTCAAACAGCAGAATTGGCCTCTTCCAGCTCGAGCTCTTCACCCCCCAGCGACTCTCCCACCCGTGGCGCTGTCGGAGGTTGCAGCCCACCCAAGCGCAGTCGGCTGGCGAATATCATTTCACCGGCACTGGCGGCTAGCTTGGACCGCACGAAGCTGACCGACCGCGATGCCGTTTACGTGCTCGGTGAGACGGCTCGGTCCCTTGGCCACAACATTGATGAGTTGAACATCAACCGGTCATCCATACGGCGCCAGAGGATGGCGCAATGCCAACAAGTTGCCGCTCAGCTCAAGGAGCCCTTCCATCGAGAAGCTGCACTCGTCGTTCACTGGGATGGGAAGCTGATGGCGGATCTGATGTCCAAGGAACAGGTTGATCGACTCCCGATCCTGGTCTCTTGTGGCGGCGAGGTGCAGCTCCTCCAGGTCGCCAAGCTCGGTTCCGGTACTGGTGCAAACTGTGCCAAAGCTGTGGTGGAAGCTCTGCGAGACTGGGGATTGGATGACAAAGTTGGTGCACTCTCGTTCAACACTACGGCTTCAAACACGGGAAAGAACACAGGTGCATGCGTGCTGATCGAGCAGGAACTTGGGAGAAGCCTCCTCTATCTGGCATGTCGTCACCATGTCCTGGAGCTTCTTGTCAGTGCAGTTTTCACGGAAGTCCTTGGACCGTCGTTGGCACCCAAGGTTCAGCTCTTCAAGCGATTCAAGGCGCAATGGGAGTTTGTGAACCAAGAAGATTATGACCACGTCATGAGTGATGCCAACGCTTGTCAAATCATCGAGGAGGATGCAGACTCCATCATCGAGTTCTGCAAGAAGGCCTTGCAGAAAGGTCACCCCCGGGATGATTATTTGGAGCTCTTGGAACTCACCATCATCTTCCTCAGCGGAGTGCCCCCCCGTGGGATTCGGTTCCGAGCGCCCGGTGCGATGCACCAGGCCCGCTGGATGTCGAAGGTGTTGTATGCCCTGAAGGTATGGATGTTCCGGCAGCAGTTATGGCTCACAGCCAAGGAAGAGGCCGGAGTTCGGCGCCTGAGCGTGTTCACCGTGAAGTTCTACACAAAGGCGTGGATGGAGGCCCCGAACGCGGCGAAGGCCCCCTGAGAGATCTCTGGCTCCTCCAGGCTCTGGAAAAATATGAAGACAAGGAGGTGGCGAAAGCAGCCAAGTCGAAATTCGCCAACCACCTGTGGTACTTGTCCGAGGAGTTGGTGGCCCTGGCTCTCTTCGACGACGATGTTCCTCCGGAAACGAAGAAGGCGATGACTGCTGCGATGTTGGAGGAGCCAATGGAGGAGGACGACCCGCCCAAGAGAGCGTCGGTCCTGGCGTGCTCTTCCCTGTCATTAGAGACAATCGTGACGGGGAGGACTCGCCAGTTCTTTGACCAACTCCAATTGTGACGTGGATTCCTGGAACAGGATGTGTCGAAATGGCCAGACAGCGAGCAATTCCAAGCGGCTGCCGAGGTGGTCCAGAACCTGTCCGTGACCAATGACCATGCCGAGCGGGCCGTGGCGTTGGCACAAGAATACAACAGGTGCCACACGAAGAAGGAGGACCAGCTGCAGTACATGCTCCTGGGTGTTGCAGAGCACCGGAAGAAATTCCCGGATGCTCGGAAGGCCACGCTGCGAACCGGGCGACAATGAGTGGCATCAGCACCCATGAGACCCCCACCCCTGAGCGGCTAATACCCTTAAATGGGGGGGACCTGGAGGCTGGTATACCCTATAAACTTCAACCTTCATGAGCACAGGGTAAATATTATTATTTCTCAATGAAATTTTAACCACAGTGTTTTTATGGGTAACCTCACAGATTGAGGTCCTGTGAGCTGAATAATTCCAACTTTCGATTTTGAGGACCACCCTAACGTGTATGTACCATTCATCAGAATGTTAAACTTATGTTTGTAGGAACTAAATTTGATAAGTTAACTGAAGATAATGAAAATCCTATCAACCATATACAACATTGTCTTACTTTGATTGAGTGCAATCCACCTTCATTGCAATGCTGCCTTAGGGAATGTAAACAATGGAGACACAAAAGCATTGAAAGAGAAACTCCAAAATATTTTTGATGATAACTGCATTCATTCAGTACAGTTTAAGAAGTGGACCAATACAGACAGGTCCAATCTTGAATCAATTCACATGAGTTCAGATGAATATACTGAACATTTCTGTAGCAAACTTCAATAATACCAAATCCATCATTTCCTGACAAATGCAAGCTAATTATTACAACAAAACTAAAATGTCGCTGAAACCAAGTGAAGTCCTAGTAGTGTGCGATTTTGCCAAAAATTACTCTTTTGTTCTCCAAGATGAGGTGCAGAGTTTTCACTGGAACAATCAGATGGCAACTCTACATCCATTTGTTTTGTATTATAACAAACAAAATGAGATTGCTCACCTAAGTTCGTTGTCATATCTGAGTGCAATATTCATAACACAGTTGCAGTACATTTGTTTCAAAAGCACCTCATAAACTTCATAAAAGAGAACATCCCATCCATCAACAAAATCATATACTTTGCAGATGGCTGTGCTGGACAATATAAAAAACTGCAAAAGCTTTCTGAATCTTTGCCACCACAAAGATGACTTTGGAATTGATGCAGAGTGGAATTTTTTTACAACAAGCCATGGGAAGGGACCATGTGATGGTGTAGGAGACACTGTTAAGAGGTTAGCTGCTAAAGCTAGTCTGCAATGGCCTTATGATAAACAAATCCTTACTGCACAACAGCTGTATATATTTACCAAAGATAATAATAATATTACACCACATTTTTCAACCAATGAAGATTATGAAAATTAAGAATTTCTCCTCCAACTAGACATTCAAAAGCAAGAACAATTGCTGGTACTCAGAAAATACACCATTTAAAACCAGTTTCATTAACTTCACTAGAGATTAAGCATTTCTCAGCATCAGGATATTCATGTATTGAGAAAGTCAATGAAGAAGAACTTCTACCTGAAGAGAAACTACATGGTTTTGTCACTGCTGTATATGATAACCTTTGGTGGTTAGCATGCATTTTGGACAAAACAACTGAGAAGAGGGAAGTAAAAACATCTTTTCTTCATCCTCATGGTCCCAACCCATCATTCTTTTTTCCTCATCAACCAGATATTCTTACAATTACATACGCTGATGTTTTGACAAAGGTAGAGGTATCTACTGCAACTGGAAGACTATACTACCTCACCAAGGAGGAAACTGCTAAGGCCTCCAAGGCCTTCATAGAATTACAAGAGAGAAAAGTAAGTTACACATTCAAGTTATATATGGTAGATATACAGGGTGTTTGAAAACTTTCTGTACAAATTGTAATGGGGGATAGGCAACACCAAGACAAACCCTTTTCGTCTATAAGTGTATGTCTGCTGACGTCACCATTCGGCGCGAGAGGGCACCGCTGCAATTGGCTAAAAGGTGAAGTGGGCTAGACTCGCGCTTGCCGCGGGCATTCTTAAATCGGACGTAGTACGCGTAACATGGGCGCTTCACGACTGCTGAGATGGCTGCGACAATGGCTATGATGGTGTATGGGGCTGCCAATGGAAACGGAAGAGCTGCTGTGAGGTTGTACCGACAGCGCTTCCCAAACAGACGTGTGCCAAACCACCAAACATTTGCGCATTTGCATCAGCGACTGCGACAAACTGGAACATTCCATGCAAACATGCATGACTCTGGTCAGGAGAGAAACGTGCGCACTCCTGACATGGAAGAAGAAATCCTACGGTGATTTGAGGACAATCTAAGCGCAAGCACGCGAGGTGTTGAACGTATCCTCGGTGTGAACCACGACCTGGTCTGGAGAGTATTGCACGAGCAGCAACTTGCCATGGACGATACCCGCCCAAACATTGACGGCGAACTGTTCTTGATGAGCATGCACCCGTGTAGCATGTGGATTTGCGTGCGCCCACACGTGAGAATTGTGCATGTTAAACACACCCTCACGTGTGAAACAGGCATCATCTGAGAACAGCACATAAGCCGGAAAATTAGGCTGCACCGCTGTCTGTTGCAGAAACCAGTGTGCAAATTCCACACGAAGAGGGTAATCCCGAGGTTGTAATGCCTGGACTCTCTGACGATGAAACGGATGTAACTGCTGCTCGTGCAACACACTCCAGACCAGGTCGTGGTTCACACCGAGGATACGTGCAACACCTTGCGTGCTTGCGCTTGGATTGTCCTCAAATCGCCGTAGGATTTCTTCTTCCATGTCAGGAGTGCGCACGTTTCTCTCCCGACCAGTGTCATGCATGTTTGCATGGAATGTTCCAGTTTCTCGCAGTCGCCGATGCAAATGCGCAAACGTTGGTGGTTTGGCACACGTCTGTTTGGGAAGCGCTGTCGGTACAACCTCACAGCAGCTCTTCCATTTCCATTGGCAGCCCATACACCCTATGCATGTCAGCCATCTCAGCAGTCGTGAAGCGCTCCATGTTACGCATACTACGTCCGATTTAAGAATGCCCGCGGCAAGCGCGAGTCTAGCCCACTTCACCTTTTAGCCAATTGCAGCGGCGCCCTCTCGCGCCGAATGGTGACGTCAGCGGACATACACTTATAGACGAAAAGGGTTTGTCTTGGTGTTGCCTATCCCCCATTACAATTTGTACAGAAGTTTTCAAACACCCTGTATACAGTAGGCATATATATATATATTATATATATATATATATAATGTTTCAGACCAACAAAGACCCTAGGATCCACTCATAGCTGGTCTACCTAACTGCGCTCGTAATTGTGTATTGCACATGTCCTCCGTGGTGGCAGAGGGGACCTACAATTTTACGTGGGTTCCAAACCACAAGAACATAAGAACATGAGAAATTTTTATAGTGGGCACACTAGGGGCCACTTTGGCCCATCAAGGTGGCTCCACTATGTAAAAACTGCCTGTACATTGGCAACAACCAATTTTTACAAAACTAAATAATTATCAATTTAAAACTAATTAATTATCAATTAAAGACTAAAGATAGAATCTCTCGATCCAGAGGATCAAGTCATAATAGACTACTATCCACAAATATGTTACACTCTATATTTATAACCAACATGCAAATATATCAGATCCAAAGAATCCAGTCAATTTCATTACAGTATCCATCACTACCAGTACCTTGCCAACCAAAAATAGGTCACGGTCCATATCAATTGCGGACCAAGTCACAATTTACAACCATATACATTTCCATATATACACTTAGGAGGAAAAGTGTAGGTGTGGCTGTAAAGACTGTACAGTAATGTAGAAATGTGTGTGCACCCATTTTGGGTCTCCCATTTAAAGGTGTTTAAGGGGCAAGTGAAGATCATGATTTTTTCAATACCTCACAGTACTATGGGGGGCACTGCTCGGCAGAGGAATCTCTTTAAATGGGGTGTGTAAGGACAGAGAGTATCCCCTAACCCAAGATGCTACCTCCCTATATCCCACAACACTTGTGTTGAGCTGTGGGATCTATCACCACAAAGCCTCAATTTTACTACCTTAAACTATACCCAATCTATCAACATATGTGTCTAATTGATTTTTAAACATGTTTATAGACATGCTACTAATTACTTCTACCGGCAAACTATTCCAGCTATTTACTATTCTATGCGTAAAAAAGTTTTTGGCAACTGTTGTCTCGAACCTTCTACTTGTCAACTTACACCCATTATTTCTAGTCCTATTATATTGAGATATTTCAAAAAAGCTATCTCTATCTACATTATCGAACCCATTCATAATTTTGAACACCTGGATTAGATCACCCCTTAGCCTCCTAGTCTTGAGTGTAGTCAATTTTAACTCCTTAAGCCTATCCTCGTACGACTTTGACCTAAGCGACAGAATCATCTTAGTTGCTCATCTTTGAACTCTTTCGATTTTGTCTATATCTTTGCGCATATGCGGATTCCAAAATTGGACTGTGTACTCCAAATGGGGTCTAACTAATGATTTATAAAGAGGAACTATAATATCGCGCGATTTGTACTCAAAATTCCAAGCTATAAAACCTAACACTTTGTTTGCCTTATTGACCACTGCTGTACTTTGTTTCTCTACTTTAAAATCACCATTGACTATAACTCCTAAATCTTTTTCCTGCTCCACGCTTGGTAACTCTTTCCCTGACATATGCAAAATTACCATTACACGAACCTATATACAAAATTTTGCACTTATCGACATTAAATCTCATTTGCCATGTGACTGACCAATCAATGATTTTATTCATATCTTCCTGGATTTTACCTCTATCTTCGTCATTGATCACCCTACCACCCAGCTTCGTGTGATCCACAAACTTTGAAACTGTACTGACTAGGCCGACATCTAAATCATTAATATATATAAGAAAAAGCAAGGGGCCCAATAAAGAACCCTGAGGAATACCACTCGCTACATTAGCCCAACACGACTCCGCTCCATCAATGACCACCCTCTGTTTCCTACCTCGCAACCACTCTTCTATCCAATTTATTACTACACCCCTGATTCCATGAGCCTTAGTTTTTTCAATGAGTCTTTTGTGCGGCACAGTGTCAAACGCTTTTTGAAAATCTAAATACACTACATCAACCGCCCGATGTCTATCGTAAACATCAACCACGCTTTGGAAAAATTCTAAAAGATTAGTTAAGCAAGATTTGTTTCACCTAAAACTGTGCTGCGTATCTCTAACTAGTTTATGCAATTCTAAGTGTTCAACTATATGATCCCTAATTATTGATTCCAGTAGCTTACCTACAACAGACGTTAAACTGATTGGCCTATAATTTCCCACTGCATTTTTATTGCCTTTCTTAAAGATAGGTGTTACGTTTGCTAACAAAATTTATCTGGTATGCACCCCTCAGAAATAGACGCATTAAAAATCTTTGTTAGTGGCACAACAATGCTATCTTTTAATTCTTTTAGTTGTATGGGATATATGGAATCCGGCCCTGGTGATTTACGCGTTTTCATTTTATCAATATAGCAATATGACAGTAGGGATATTCGTTACATCTTCTATAGTAAAAACTGACATAAAAAATTTGTTTAGCAAGGTAGCCATTTCCTTGTTTTCAGAAACTACATCTCCATTTACATTTTTCAACGGCCCCAAGACACTTTTTACTGGATTTCTATTGTTGATGTTGTGGAGGGTGAACCCTTTCCCCTTTTAGTTCTCAGCCCTTTCCCCCTGGCCTTGATTATTATTATTTATATATTAAATTTCTTTGATTTTTGAATGAAATACTTGTTTAGATAGGATTTTAATGGTTCTCTCTTTCTTTCCAGCAAAAAAAAAAAAAGAATAAGTATGTTATATGTTAATATGTAAATGCTAATATTTTAACAAAAGAAAAGTATAACCAATAAGTCTTAAATACATATAAATAGTAAAGAATTAATAATTATTAAATAAGTAAACAATAAACAATAAATAGTAAGAAGTTAATAAATAAAGAATAAGATGTAATATGTTTGTTAAAACATTTTAGCGAACGAATGAAAAGAATAAACAATAAGTTATATATAAAGAAATGGTAAACTTGTAAACAAGGAATGAGGAATAAAACAGTTTTATTAAATTAGTATGGGAAAAAGAGTGAGAGTTGGACGGTCGCTTATTAAACCCTGTTAGTAAACGGATAATAAAGTACTTGTTTAATGTTAACATTTTAGCAAAAAAAATAAAAATAAAAAAAAGAATAATAAACAAATTTAGTAAGAGATGCTTCTGAGGTTTAAAAGTGTCGGCGTGTGTGTAAAAACTCGAGTTTTGAGAAGTGGGGGAAACCAATTGGCGCATGTGTGGAAATGTAAATAAAAAAAATAGTTTAAGTGTGTAATTTGACAAGAGAAAATAAAGAACATAACAGAGGAAACTAAATTCAGGCTGGATTTGTCTGAGAGGCTGAAGACTGTTATTGGACCAAGGGAACTTTAAGTTCTGTTAGGAAGGGGATGCTGGAGATATTGAAACACTAACAGAAGGAAGCTATTCTGGCAAGACCTGTGAAACAAGTGAGAAACTGTTGGCGGCACAAGCCAGCAGTCGTGGAATCGGAGGTCTGGGCGGCGAGCCTGGATCCAACAACCCTTCAAGGTAAGCAGCCTAGTTTCGTGGAGGTCTTAAACAAAAGAAAAATTCTTATTCGTGGTGCGGCCATTAGGTTAATCCGAATCCCACCACATAAAATAAGTGGCGCCCGAACAGGGACTTCCACTCAGAAAAGTGGGTTGTTTCCTGGTTGGGTTGTATAGAAGAAGAGTGAAAGGGTAGTTGTAGGTTGGGTGTAGTAGTAGTAGAGTAGAAGTGAAGTAGGGTAGCATCTTTAGAGATGCCTACCAAGGAGGAATTAGAAAGGAGGTTGAGGGAGATGGAGGAGGCATTAGAGGTAGAAAAGGCTAGGAACCATCAGTTAGAGTTACGGAAGGCAGAATTAGAGAATGTTTTGGGGAAACTGCAAAGTAGATTAGAGGAACAGAGTAAAGAATTAGTAGTTTGTCATCAAGAGATGGAAGAAAGGATGACTGAGAGTAAGAAAGAGATATATGATGGGTTAAAGGCAATGGTTAAGAGAATGAGTGAGTTGGAGGGCAAGTTTGATGGGAAAGAGAAAAAGGAAGGGAAGGGGGGTTTTGAAGGGGAAAATAGTAAGGGTGTTGGTAGTAAGAAAAGGGCACGTCTAAAGGATGTAGCAGTAGGGGGCCTGGAAGGAGAAGGGAGTGAAAGCGTGAGTGAGGGGAAAGAAGAAAGACCTTACAAGGTGATGGTGCATTCCACCCCTAAGGAGGGTAAGAAGAAGCTTGAGGGTGAGGATCAGAGGGAGAAAGGTAAGAGGATGGAAGGGCAGGCTAAGAGGGGCAAGGCGAGAATGAAGGGGGCTCGGAGGGCATCTGGTAAGAGGGCTTCTCAGAAGGTTCAACGCTGCGTTAGCGCAGATGACTCCCTCTATTCCAGCATTGAGGACAGCGTGTATGAGAGTGAGAGTGAGACTGAAACTGAGAGTGATACGAGTGAGGGTGTAAGAGTGCATAAGGGAATCTTAATTAGGGAGATTCCGAAGGTTGCAAAATTTAATGTTTATAGTGGGAGAGATGTACAAGAGTTTTTGAAAGAGTATGAACATTATTGTAAAAGCAAGTATCCAGACGCTCCTGAGTATTGGGTGAAAGAGATGGGTGACTGGAAGGTAGGTTGCTAGAGTTTTACAATGTTGTTGTAAATTCAGGAGTGCCTGTGAAGTATGAGGTGTTAAGGGAGAGATTGGTGGAGCAAGTGTTAAGAATAAGAGGGGGTGTGAAATATCGAAAGAAGGATGATTTTGAGAGAGCAAGGATGCAGAAGGGGGATAGTACTGATTTGTATGCATATAGACTTGAAACTTTGGCGAGAAAGAAATTTGGAGATGATGGGATAGATGAGAATAAAAGGTTGGTAAGAAATTGATTGAGACAGTGCCTGAGAGTGTGAGGAGTTTTTGAATATTAAGAGGAAAGAGTGTGTAAGAGTGAGAGGGACACGTTTGAAGTGGCATGAAATCTTGGAATTGTTAGAGGACCGAGTAATAATGTATGAGAAAAAGTGGTATTGGGCGTAATAGGGAAGCAGATGTGCGAATGGTGACAGCGATGAAGGAGGAACAAGTACCTGTGTTTCCTAGTTATGCGGAAGCATTAAGAAATACTAGGCCAGGTCACCCTCCAGTTAGCCAAGCATCCATGGCCCAAAACCCAATGGAAATGCTGGCTAACTTTGTGAATGAATTCACAAGGGTGTATGGAGGGTTGGTCATGCAACAACCAGGGCCTCCTCCCACATCAGGTCCCAGAATGAATGGTCCAATGCTGGGGCAAACATATAGAAGGCAAGGGCTTCAAGGCCAATCAAGAATGAATGAGCAAAGAGGGCCAGTGAATGGAGGGAATATGGGGAATGTGAGAGGGTGTGCATATTGCGGTAAAGGGGGGACATAGTATAGAGACCTGTAGAAGAAGAGTGGGGGCGTGTTTTGCATGTGGGCAGATGGGACACATGGCGTATGAATGCAGAACACCTGGGTATGAATGTAGGGCATGTGGGAACTTTGGGCATATTGCCCAGTTCTGTCAAGCCTGACAGCAGGGTGCTCCAGCACCAGTGGGAGGGAGTCCTGTGTCTCATGCAGGAAATTGGCCAGTGTCAGCCATGCCAGCTCCTCAACCTCAGAGGCAGGGCCCTCAAGGGGGTGCTGTCACTGGAAATGGCGAGGCTGGTCCCAGTATGGGAAACGCACAGAGCTGGGCAATAAATACATTGAATGTATTTAAATACTAAATACTAAATACATGGGAGAAATGTATTTAAATACTAAATACTAAATATATTTTACGAATGTATTTAGATACTAAATACAAAATACATCAATTGTATTTAAATACATTTGTAAATACATTTTAAATACATACAAATTTTAACATATGCATTCACTAATTCACTAAGCCATGACACGCACACGATAAAGAAATCAACCGCTTTCGACTAAGAGTGGCACACAACTGATTGAACTGACACGTTGAAACATGAACCATGCTGTACTACACTGTCGACACGTCGTACTGTGCTAGTACAGAATGTGTATTAAACCAGTAAAAGTATTTACATTTTTATATTTTGAGTATTTAAATACATTGTATTTAAATACTCATTAAAGTATTTAAATACTGTATTTAAATACATGAAAAACAATGTATTTATAAATACAGTTCTAAATACACAAATGTATTTAAATACGTATTTAAATACAAATGTATTTAAATACTGCCCGCTCTGGAAACGCATAGGGCAGGGGCCTCTCATTGGGGTTGGGGTCCCTGCTTCTCTGAATGATGAATGTGTATTTGAGGCATTAGCAGGATGGTGTCAAGTGAATAAGGAAGTGAGAGCGAGTGAGAAAAAGGCAGAGTGTATGGTTATTCCTGTTGAATGGGGAGGGAGTGTATGGAGGGCATTAGTGGATACAGGATGTTCACCTAATTTAATAAGTAAGCAAGGAATTGGATGTTTGTGTAAAGAGAATGAATTAGGAAGAGTGAATTGGGGAGTAACTGGGGAAATTAAAGGGGTTGGGAACATCCCAGTACGAGTGTTGGGAGAGGTGCAGATTAAAGTGAAAGTGATGGGGTGTGAAATGGAAGAATGTGTGCTTTATGTGGTTGATAAGGAGAGTGAAAAGTATGACATGATTCTGGGGTATGAGTTTTTGAAAAAGAATCGATTGGTGATCCATCCTGCTAGACGTATGATTGAGTGGAAAATGAGTTGGGTAAGTGTGAATTCTATGTGGGGAGAAGTGAATCGGATTGGATGAGGGTAATAAAAGGGTATGAGGTGAGAGCATCTGAGAGTGTAAATCTGGAAAAGGGAACCCCAGCATTGGTGCATGTTGAGTGGCCAGTGAGTGATAATAGAAGAAAAAGGCAGGGAAGCATGATTTTTGTGAATGGTATGGATGCATCCTATAAAGTGAAAAGAGTTGGGCATGTGTATGATGGTATAATTGATGAGAGTAACCCATGGATTTGTGTGCAAGCTAGGGAAGATGGGGGTGCATGGCGAAAGAGAATAAATGAGGGGGATGTGATAGGGAGAGCATATACAGTGATTGAGGAATATGTGAGGAGGGAGAAAATGGAATACAAACGGATGAACGAGGGCAAGAATGTGGGGAGGAATGGACGACTGAACAAATCAGAAAGGAGGTGATTGTTGGCGAACAGTTGAGTGAGAGTGAGCGAATGCAGGTGTGGCAGTTGGCAGGGGAGAAAAGGAGCGTATTGGCCCGAGGAGATGATGACCTCCGTTTAACAAAACTACCTCCCTTCAGGATCCAGTTAACGGATGAGACTCCGATCTACCAAAGGCCAAGACGGTTCTCCCCACCAGTAATGAATGAGATAGAAGAGCAGTGTGAGGAATTAGAGAGAATGGGAGTGATTGAACAGAGCACAAGTCCGTGGAATAGTAGAATAGTGCCTGTGCGGAAACCTGATGGAAGGATTCGCTTGTGTGTGGACTATCGAATGGTGAACGAAAGGACAGTGAAAGACAGGTTTCCGATGTGCTTGATAAATGAAAGTGTATACTCTTTGCATGGAAAGAGGGTGTTTAGTAAATTGGACCTATTGAGGGGATATTACCAGATGCCGGTTGAGCCAGAGTCTCGTCCCATAACTGCTTTCTCCACAGCCAGGAATCATTATATGTTCCGTGCTCTCTCGTTCGGACTTACAGCTGCACCTGCTGCATTTCAGAGAGCAATGAATCGTGTTCTTGGTAAGTTTGCAAGGGAAAATGTCATATGTTTTATAGATGACATTTTGATTATGACAGAGACATTTGAGGAGCACCTGAAGATAATGAGAGAGGTACTGCAAGTGTTGGATGAAGTCGGACTACGAGTGAAACCAAGTAAGTGTGAGTGGTTCAGGGAAAGTGTGGCATTTCTGGGGCACAAGGTGAGTTCGAGTGGTATACGAAAGAGTGGGGAGTATATGGAAAAAGTCAGGGAGTTCCCGAAACCTCGGACAGTTCGTGAACTTAAATCTTTTCTGGGACTTGTAGAGTTTCAGAGGAAATTTATAGCGGGCTGCTCTGGGATTTCGAAACCCCTGACCGAAGTGACTGGAATGAAAGGTAGTACTCAGTTGGTGTGGACGGAGAATGAATGAAGCATTTGAGCAATTGAGAGTGGAAGCAGCGAAAGATGTGGAGTTGGCTTATCCGGACCTGAGTGAAGGAGCGAGTTTGCTAGAATTGTATACAGATGCGAGTGGATTTTGTATGGGTGGGTGCTTGTGCCAGTTGCAGGGAGAGGAAGGACAGGAAGGAAGGAGAGTAATTGGGTATGTATCTAAAGCATTCAGTAAGGCAGAGCGAAAGTACAGTACAATTGAGAGAGAACTTGCGGCAATGAGGTTTTGTGTGAAAGCTTTCAAGTCATTTTTGTATGGAATGAAATTTATTTTAAAGACTGATCATCAGCCCTTGGTATATATGGAGAGAATGAAAGTTGTGGATGGAAGAATTGCTAGAACTTTGCTTGAGTTGAGTGAGTTTGATTATAAGATTGAGTATGTGCCAGGGGAGAGGAATTGTATGGCTGACCTGATGTCAAGAATACCTGGGGTGAATGAAAGGTGTGAGAAAGAGGTGGTCGACCCTGAGTATTTGCCAGTGGGAATAGTAAAGTTGCATGAAAGTAGGGGGGGTGGCGACAGTTTGTTTGAAAGTGTATGGTATGGGTTGAAAGATTTGAAATTGGATGGGTTAAAAATGAGAATACCAGGGAGTGTGAATGAATTGCGGACCTTGGTTATGAATGAAGCGATTAAGAAACCAGAAAGGATGGGTGTTTGTAAGGTCCGCAATTATGTACGTGAGCTGAAAGCCATGGGGAGCCCGGGTATTTTTCCTTTTCAAGAGGTCCTCATGGTGGTCAGCTCATTGTTTAGTGTTGAAGTGTATGTGCATTATGGTAATGATTGTCCGATTGTGTATAAAGATGAAAGGATCGAGGAGAAAGGAGCCCTGATTTTGCATTTGCAGTGTATTAGTGGTGTACATTACAATTGGGTGAGTGAAAGGAAGAGGTATAAAAGCATAGTGCCAGGTGAAAATTTGGAAAGGGTTTTGGATGAAGTTAGAGCTGCACAGAGAGAGTCAGAGGGAGAAGGTTGTATGGAAGTAGGTATGTTAGAGGGGCCATGGATGATACGTGACTGTGTGGATGAGGTAGAGCTCAGCCCTTCTGTGGTTCCTGTAAGGGTTCCAGAAGGTCCTATTGAGCTCTACAGGGGTCTTGTGGATACAGGTGCCCAAATCAGTCTGGTGAATGAGCGAGTGTTGTGTGATTTAGATGAAGAGAATGTGCCTGTATCCCGAGAAAGAGTGGGTGTGAGAATACGTGGTATCGGAGGGGGAACAGTCGCGTCACATGAAGCTGTGCAGTTGAGGGTGGGATTAGGTGCATGTAAAGAGGTATGGGAGCACAAGTTCATAGTCTTGAAAGGGGAATCAATGCCCTGGGATTTTCTACTGGGAATTGATTTCCTTGAGAATATGAACTTGAGTGTGGATGTTGGTCAGGGCTCAGTAATGAGAGAAGGAGAGCATGTGGTCAGTATGGGAATGTTTCCGAGCACAGGTATAGATGCTGTGTTAGTGGGAGCAATTGAGTTAGAGGTGGAAGACCAGTGTGAAGTGTTGAGAGATGAAGATATTTTAGATATGCAAGAGGGAGATGAGGTGATATGCAAGTTGAGAGAATATGTGTATAATGGTACAGATGTGAGAGAGTGGTCAAAAGAGGTGGAAGAGTATAAAAGGTATGCGAAAAAGTTGGCTGTATGGATGGGAGTGCTATATTATATGAGGGTAAATAAGGTGGGTGAGACAGAGAGTGTGCCAGTGATGACATTTGAGGGTATGGTAGGATTGGTGATTATTACACATAGGATGTATGGGCATGTGGGAAAAAACAAGTTATGGGAATTGATGAAAGGAATGGTTTTCCACCCTAGGCTGGGACTGGTTGTTGCAGAAGTGGCAACTACTTGTGAGAGTTGCCAAAAGCGAAAATACCAGTCCCAGTAGCCGCCCCCCAGTGCGAAAGATTGAAGTGAAAGAACCGTGGGAGCTTGTGGTGGTTGATATTGTGAGTATGCCGAGAACGAGTAGAGGGAAAGTTGGAATATTAGTAGGGGTCGATCACAAGAGTAAGTTTGTGTATGTTGCTGCGTTAGAGAATAAAACAAGTGAGCATGTTGCGAGAGTGATGAGAGAGAGTATGTTACCAATGATGCTTGGAAGGCCGCGTAAGTGTTTAACAGATAATGGGCCTGAGTTTAGGGGTGCTAGTTTTGAGAGAATGTTGAGTGAGAATGGGATAGAGCATGTTAGAATAGGGTGTGTCAATTTGGGAGGTGAAAATTAATTTTTGCCAATTCCTTCACTGAGGGGTTTTAAAAATTGTTTTGGATGTGAAGAATTCAAATCTGCTATTATTTTTGTGATTGCTCAACACTTAGCTTGGCAAATCTATGTTTGATTAAAAAGCACATAAATTGCTCTTGGAAAACAACATTTATTAATTTTAGCTTCTCAAAATGTCAGGTAATGCTATCAAAATTTTAGTTTCTCTGCATAAAACATATCCTAGTAATCATAAAACATATCCTTGTAATCATAAAGCAACATTAGAAAGTAATGACATCAGTAAAAAAAAATATTTAAACAACAAGTTTCATCAAGTCTTGCTTTGATTCGTTCTTGGACATCAGCCACCAACTTGCTTCTTGGCCTCTGATATAACCCTCACATTTCTCATGTGTATACACCTGCCTGCTGCCTCTGTGACTTGTTTCACACACCTCTCTATTGACTGAGCATGACAGGGCCACTGTGGAACTTGCATAGGCTTGTCAAAGAACTTCTTTACTTCTGCTGTAGTCAGTTTACATGTCAAAGGAGGTTCAAATACCCCGCCAGACCAGTCTGTCAGCTCCAACACGGAAGAAGCACTGGGGTTGATGGAAGGTGTCTTCCTGGGACGTACAGAAAGATCTCCAAGTGTGTCATCATCTCCACCCCTCATGTCAACAATCTTTTGAACACCAGCTCTCCTCTCCTCACTGTCATCTGAGCACAAGAGTGTCTGGATTATCATTTCGCTGAATGCATACCATGCTGAGCGCTTGATGGTTGGCAAAACAGCATCCACTACAGCCTTCTTTTGCAGCCTAACTAGCCACAGCTGAAACAAGATGTGGTGTGGGCCTTCCACCCGAGTGTTTTACTTTGATGTTGAACCAACAGGTGTAGTACACACCAACAATGTATTCCACTATCAGTCTTAAGTTGTTGAGGGTTTTCCCTTTAAGGCCATGTTTTGAAACCCATATGCGACAAAGCCTGTTTGCTGTTGTCAACCACCTTGAATGGCTCACTGGACCAATTTCAAGAAGGGCCAGATCTGTGGGAAGTTCTCCTGTCCTTATGGCCTGTGTGATCCTATACCCGTACGCTTGATCAGTAGAGAGATCCTTTACAACATTGTCACTCAGTGAAGTAAGAGGCTCTCCAATTGAGAGTTTGGTGAATGAAGGATCAATTTCAAGTTCAGTTGCAGTGTCTAGCATCTTGCCAATGTTACCTGTCCACTTGTTGTTAGACAAGGTCTTCCCATCCAGTGCTGTGATCAAGTGTCGCAGGGGTAACTCGTTAGTGTGGAGGGCACAAACCAACCAGATCAGCTTACGGCAAAGCTTGACCTCTACCCAGTGCATGGAACCACCCTCCCAGCCAGTGTTAACATTTGTAGAATCACCTCCAATGGCCTGCAGGCTTTTATCAATGCCCTTCTTCTTCATGAAATCTACAAGATTATCAGCAATAACTTCAGCAGGTTTTTTTCTCGTTGAGCCTTTCTCAGGAGTGAAGTGGTAGAGATATCTTCCACCTGGCTCACTGCACACAGAATAATGCTCTTCTTTGATGATGCTGGGGAACTGACGATCTGAATTGTCTGCTTTCAGCATAACTTTAGTTGTATCTTGACGGCTGTCAAAGAAGATGCAGTCAATTTCACCCTTCTTACAAAGATCATCAAATTCCTGATCCAGGGATCTCATAACTTTTTCTTGGGCCCTCTTGACTTTATTGTGATCAACTACAAGTCTCTTGTCTTCTTCAGTGATCAAGCCAGCATCCATAAAGAGCAGTGGTGATGGCAGCTGTGGCACGCAGGCCAACACCATATCTGATGCTATGCATAGCAACATTAGGTATTTCTAATGTGTTGTACTCTGGCTTTTTATTGGAAGTTGAAGACGTGCTTGGTATTTCTAATGTCACTTCATAACTTCCATCCTTTCCATCTTGAACATCAGCTATTTGTTCTTCATTTTCATCATCAGAGAAAATTATTTCATTTGATGGCATTGAAACATCCTGCTTACTTGTCTGCTTATATTCAGCAAGCGTTCTTCTTTCGTCTTCTTGCCGCTTCTGCTTTTTGACTTGTCTGTTGTGCTCAGGTTGATCTGGCAAGCCAATCTGATGTGGTCCAATAGAACCAGACTTGTCTCTCTGACCTTTAATGAAAGCAAGTTCCTTCACAGGGATCTTCATCTCCCTAGGGCTTGTACAGTTAATGTGAGTTTCGTTTTTGCAACCAGCATCTGCAAGGCAGCCAAATTCAGAGCAGAGAACAATTTTACACTTGCAACTGAGGATGTCAAAAAGCTTGTCAAGTTTTGCAATGAAAGCCTCTTTGACATGTAGCTTTCCTCTCCCAAGAGATATGTTTTTGGCCTGCTCCCAGCTCTCTTGGATCTTGTTTAAGATTGTGATTCATGAATTTACAATGGGGGCTACAAAAGAACTGTTTGCTCATTCCTACTTTTCAAGCACTTTAGGGTAAATGTCCTTTGCAAGACTGGCTGCTGGGTAGTTTCTCACATCCTCACCACTTTGTTCTCTTAGCAGTAGCCCATATTTCAGAACGTCTCGCAGAGTTGGGAGTTCAGAGGGCAACAACTCTCTACCAGTTCCAATTAGGTTGCTCATATGTGTGAATGTCCCCAGTCTTGTCCTCCTTTTAGAAGCCATTGTAGGTTAATTCACACTGGTTAGGATGGTAGCACTGATGGACAAGTAATCTTCAGCACACTGATGAATATGTTTCAACCTGTGAAATAAGCAAAAACAGCAGTGCATTATATATACAGCATATATAATTATTAATATAATTATTATATAATTCCACAAAAAAGTCAAAAAAGTCACTATTTTTATGTAGCTTCTTACCAAGCAAAACTAAATTATATTAAATTAACAAAAATATCTTTAGAATTCCTAAGTCATGCTGCAACTTTTTAGCACCCCTCATATTTGGAATTTGAAAATTGAAAAATTTGACACACCCTACTGTTAGAATAACTCCGTATATGTCTGCTTTGAATGGTTTGGCTGAGCGAATGGTGAAAACGATAAGTGAAATGCTGCGTGTATGCACTGAGGAAGGGGCTGAGTGGGATGCTGAGTTGGCAAGAATTGCCTGGTGCTACAATTCGACATACCACTCAGCCATTCAAACTTCCCCAAGAAGGTATGTGTCTACATTTGGAAGGTTTGTGCAAAAGGATATACGATTAAATGAGAATACGTGTGATAGATGGAGAGAGGCTGGTGTGCATTTTCGGTCGTTTGGTGTTGGTGAGCTTGTTTTGAAAGAGGTGCATGAGGCTGGAAGAAGGAATGAGTATAAGTTGGTGCAAAAGTTTGAGGGTCCATTTGTGGTGAAAAAGGTATGGGAGAATGGGGTAACGTATGTGATTGAGAGGGAGCAAGAGAATGGACAGTGTGAAGAAGTAAGAGCACATCATCGGCAGTTGCGCAAATGGCGAATACCTCCAGAGTACATCGTATGTCACCCAATGTATGATATGTGTGAGAGGATGGAACAAAAGAAAGCGCTAGAAACCAAGAACATGATGGAATCCAGGGTGAATGGATGGATGCAGATATGGAGTTTTTGATTGTGTCAAAGCGGGCAAAAAGGAAGAAAAAGGTGAGAAGAAAGGGAATGAAAGGTGAGAAAGCCAGGCAGATAGGTGAAGTATATGAGCTGAAGGATTCCCAGTTGGACTCTGGAACAGCCGCAGGTGAGGCAGAGTTAGAATGGGATGTTCGGAACTTTGGTAGTTCATGGTGCCAGCCTGGTCCATCCGGGGAATTCTCGTTTGAGGGTTTTGGGGTCTCAGACCTTGAGGGCCTTTCTTTTCTGGGATTTTCCGAGGGTGGAGGAGAAGGGAAATCTTCTTCACTCAGAAGTGGAAAGATTGTGTCAGGGAGGGGGCATTAAGTGTGGGATTACAATTCTTGAGAGTGAAAGGGAAAATGTATGTGAGAGAGAAAGGAGTGTAACTGAGCAAAGTATTGTAACCTTAATGGAAAGTGTGAGGAATGAATGGGGAGTAGATAGAGGTGAAGGAAGTATAAATGAAAGAATGAGGAAGAGAATGAATGTGATTGATTTTTGTGAGGAAGTGAGAATGTTATTGCTTGAAATAGAAGAAAACGTGTTGAATAAAAGCTTAGATGTAGAATTAACAAGTAGTATTAGAGAAGATATTAGAAGTAGATGGGTTAGAATGATAGAGAAAGTGCAACAGTGTTTAGGGAGTGGTGATGGTAATGTAATATAAAGTATTGGTATAGTGTTCTGTAGGAAAAAAAATAGTAGTATTGTATGATGTGTGAAAGAGCGAGTGGTTGGAAATTCAACCAGGTGGCAGCCTACATTTTGAGGCGAGAAGCTGGGCTGTGCTTGAAGGAGGAAGGTGCCCAGGTGAGTTCCCAGACCTGCTGATCCCTGCCTCTGGTGATTTGCCGCTTTGCAGGTTTCAACCTTATTCCTGGTATTGTAAATAACTATTGTAAATAACTATTGTAAATAAATATTAAAAAATTAAATTATAGGTATATTTTTTTAGTATAACGTAAATTATTAAAGAGAAAGTAATTGTTAGCCAGATGTTAGTCCTAAATATTGAATGTTTGAATGTTTACTGTATTTGTTAAATATAAAGATTATTAAATAACTGAATTATAATTTAAATAAATAAATGAATGATTTATAAAGTAAACTTGTAAATATCTGTTATTCTTATGATAGCCATGTATGTAATTAATGATTTAAAATTGAAAACAATTATTTTTTGAAAAAAAATAAATAAATAAATAAAATAAATAAAAAAAAAAAAATTGAAAATAAAATTGAAAATTATTTTTTGTTTAAAAAAAAAAAATTGAAAATTGAAAAAATTATTTAAAAAAAAAAAAAAAAAAAGAGGGTATCTATGTAAATAATTTGTTAATAAATATTTTGGTATAAAGATTGTAAGGAAAGGAAGAGAGAACCATATTAGGGTAATATAGTAGGTGTGTAGGCTATATGGCAAGACAGGTGGAAAGGAGCTTGGAGGGGGGAGATGTGGAGGGTGAGCCCTTTCCCCCTGGCCTTGATTATTATTATTTATATATTAAATTTCTTTGATTTTTGAATGAAATACTTGTTATAGATAGGATTTTAATGGTTCTCTCTTCTTTCCAGCAAAAAAAAAAAAAGAATAAGTATGTTATATGTTAATATGTAAATGTTAATATTTTAACAAAAGAAAAGTATAACCAATAAGTCTTAAATACATATAAATAGTAAAGAATTAATAATTATTAAATAAGTAAACAATAAACATTAAACAATAAATAGTAAGAAGTTAATAAATAAAGAATAAGATGTAATATGTTTGTTAAAACATTTTAGCGAACGAATGAAAAGAATAAACAATAAGTTATATATAAAGAAATGGTAAACTTGTAAACAAGGAATGAGGAATAAAACAGTTTTATTAAATTAGTATGGGAAAAAGAGTGAGAGTTGGACGGTCGCTTATTAAACCCTGTTAGTAAACGGATAATAAAGTACTTGTTTAATGTTAACATTTTACCAAACAAAAAAAAAAAAAAGAATAAACAAATTTAGTAAAAGAGACACTTCTGAGGTTTAAAAGTGTCGGCGTGTGTGTCAAAACTCGAGTTTTGAGAAGTGGGGGAAACCAATTGGCGCATGTGTGGAAATGTAAATAAAAAAATATAGTTTAAGTGTGTAATTTGACAAGAGAAAATAAAGAACATAACAGAGGAAACTAAATTCAGGCTGGATTTGTCTGAGAGGCTGAAGACCATTATTGGACCAAGGGAACTTTAAGTTCTGTTAGGAAAGGGATGCTGGAGATATTGAAACACTAACAGAAGGAAACTATTCTGGCAAGACCTGTGAAACAAGTGAGAAACTGTTGGCGGCACAAGCCAGCAGTCGTGGAATTGGAAGTCTGGGCGGCGAGCCTGGATCCAACAACCCTTCAAGGTAAGCAGCCTGGTTTCATGGAGGTCTTAAACAAAAGAAAAATTCTTATTTGTGGTGCGGCCATTAGGTTAATCCGAATCCCACCACAATGTATTGAAAGAATCGCTTGGGGTTTTCTTTACCATCACGAGCTATGGAGATTTCAAATTCGCGCTTGGACTTTTTTATTACACTTTTCGCTTCACGCCTTAGAGATATGTAGTTGTTTCGTAACCACAAATTGTCCTTATCGCACTTATGTAGCCTATAAGCCCTATCTTTACTCTTTATAATGTCTCCTACTCTAGAAGTAAACCACAAGGGCTTGTTGTTTACTTTCACATGCTTAATTTTGTACGGTACACATTCCTCATTTATAGTCCTAAATACTGTTTCAAACGATTCCAACATTAGTTTTGCGTTGGAGTTCCCCATTACATTTTCCCAATTGACATGTGACAATTTATTTTGAAATTTACAAAAGTCTGCATGCTGGAAGTTAGGAATTTTAGTATAGTTAGTTGGTTTCGAGTGACTTACTGAGAGGACAAACTCTACCATATTGTGATCGCTATTGCTTAATGGTTCTATTACTTGAAGATCAGTAATTAGCCTATCATCCGTAATTATTACTAAATCTAAAATACTGTCCAAACTCATAGGTTCCCCAACCTTTTGAATAAGAAAGCTATCCTCGAGAAAATTAACTAAATGATTACCTTCCGCGTCTCCCTGCATTGTATCGTAATTCACATTGGCGCAATTAAAGTCACCCATAACTAAAGCCTGCTCACTACCGATTATTCTCTTTAGTTCACGATATAATGCTTCGTCCGTATCAGCTGTTTGATTAGGGGGCCTATATATAACCGCAACAAGAAGTTTGAAATCATTTAATTTAAGTTCTGCTATTGTCGAATCTATCGGTTTTGGAATTGTGCGCTTTACTTCTATAACGTTCGCAATATCATCTTTGATATACAACATAACACAGCCTCCTCACCTACCTATTCTGTTTTTAACAAAAAGTCTATAACCTTTTTTGATACTCCCCTAAAAAGTCACGTGTTTCAGTGCTAAGCCACAATTCATTTATCGCAATTACATCATAGTCTTGACAAGCAATTAAAGAAAAAAATTTTTATTTTATTTTGTAGGCTACAAGCATTTATGGATAGAACCTTCAAATTGTTTGTAACTGCGACACCTTCGCGAGTGCAGGGGAAATTTGTGGAATTTACACTGGCTGTTCAAGTTACAGCAGCCTGAAAAAGACCGTATTAATGAAATAGTCTTCCTAAACGCGCAGCTCCATCATCATTAAGATGAAGTCCATCTTTGAGGAACAAGTCCCTCCTGCCATAGAAACTGTTCCAAAAATTTGCAAAATGCACTCCTTCCTGTTGGCAAAGAGACATTAGGTTATTGTTAATATAGGTCGCCTTGCTGTAGAAATCGTTATGTTGGATAATTTGAGGAAGTATACCTGTTAAAACAATCTTATTAGTTTTTCCTTTAATTGCTCTAGTAAGTCCCTGTACCTAGCCAGCAGTTCTTCCGATCTAGAATTTAAAACGTTATTAGTACCGACATGAATAACATACGTTGTGTCCTCGGTGGTACCATCTCTAAAATGGTCAACACTATTAGTTATATCCTCCACCCTTGCACCAGGGTAGCAGTAACGGCACCTACGATGAGGGTTTCTCCCACAGAATTCCTCGAGCTGCCCTCGAACAATAGAATTGCCAATGAGTCATATTTCCGGTTCATCAGCATCTTCGAAACCTAAAACAGAAAACTTATTGCTTGTTATTACTGGTAGACAAGTCTTAGGTTTTCTCAATGGGGCTCCATTACACACTCGAACGAAGGGTTGGGAACTAGGGGAAGAGAGAGGGCTATTAGTACTATTTATATTATTAGTAGAAACTGAGGCAGGAGGGATTGTAACTGGAGTCTCAAGGGATTCTAATTTTGCCATCAGGAGCATCACGCTTTCTTCAAGCCTCACCCTGGCCTCCCTCTCACGTTCTAACTTGTTCCTCAGCACTTCCATGCTTGAGCACCACCTGCAAACTAACTGTTCATTATTATTAGCCATTGTAAACGCTTAAGCGGCAAATTTTCCTTCACAGCGACTGCAAGTACTTGACAGGGGTGCCATGCTTTTAATTAATTAAAAAACAAAAAACGAGTGTTTGGAAATTAATAAATTACAACGTAAGTCTACCACGTGCTTATTGTGCCATCACCTGTGAAAACCCGCAAAAATGTTCTCGAAATGCAGAAACAGGTTCTTTAACACAATTTTATGCTAAATGAATATATAATTAAGCTACTGACGAAAGATCTGTTAAAGAAAAGTATTAAATGAAACTTATCTGTCTGCTATTCGACCGACTTAATTCCTTTTTTCCCACGGTGGGTGACCCTTCGGGAGGTCAGGTAGAGTGTGAAGGGAAATGAACCTTAAGAAACCTCGTTTCTGATAGATTTGAAAAACAAAAAGGCAACCAAGGGAATTTCAACCTTAGAAACCTTGTGTAGTAATAGATTCGGGAACACAACAAGGCACTAGCCTTGGTTTAGTCAAGTAGTATAGTAATGAATAAAGTCATAAATGAAATATATTCGTTAATGAATGATTAGTAACACAAAGTAATTTTTAAGAATGCTACCAAACACTATTTTTTTTTTTTCTTTTTAAGACATGACTGAAAACCACTTATTCACTTGGTAACACTGGACACTCGATAAAACACATCTGTTCACAAGGAAAGACTGATCACAACTGAGGAAAGACTGATCATGACTGAAGAAAGACTGATCATGACTGGGCATGCCCATATCAACCCAAAGAAAGTTGGGTCATGTTGTTGTTGTTAGTAACCTCCAGGGTCGAAACCCTCAGCGCCAAAAACTGCAGCCGCTCAAGTCTCGCCCAGAGGTTCCCTAATCCCAGTGTAAAGTGTTTGTCTATATGTGTGGAAGTGATGTGTTTATCCCAAAGACAGTGTTGAAATAAAATGTGTGCAGATATATATATATATATATATATATATATATATATATATTATATATAATTATATATTATATATATTATATATATAATATATATATACATATATATATATTATATATATATACATATATATATATATATATATATATATATATATATATATCTGCACACATTTTATTCAACACTGTCTTTGGGATAAACACATCACTTCCACACATATAGACAAACACTTTACACTGGGATTAGGGAACCTCTGGGCGAGACTTGAGCGGCTGCAGTTTTTTGGCGCTGAGGGTTTCGACCCTGGAGGTTACTAACAACAACAACATGACCCAACTTTCTTTGGGTTGATATGGGCATGCCAGTCATGATCAGTCTTTCTTCAGTCATGATCAGTCTTTCCTCAGTTGTGATCAGTCTTTCCTTGTGAACAGATGTGTTTTATCGAGTGTCCAGTGTTACCAAGTGAATAAGTGGTTTTCAGTCATGTCTTAAAAAGAAAAAAAAAAAATAGTGTTTGGTAAGCATTCTTAACTAAATTACTTTGTGTTACTAATCATTCATTAACGAATATATTTCATTTATTGACTTTATTCATTACTATACTACTTGACTAAACCAAGGCTAGTGCCTTGTTTGTTTCCCGAATCTATTACTACACAAGGTTTCTAAGGTTGAAATTCCCTTGGTTGCCTTTTTTGTTTTTCAAATCTATCAGAAACGAGGTTTCTTAAGGTTCATTTTCCCTTCACACTCTACCTGACCTCCCGAAGGGTCACCCACCGTGGGAAAAAAGGAATTAAGTCGGTCGAATAGCAGACAGATAAGTTTCATTTAATACTTTTTCTTTAACAGATCTTTCGTCAGTAGCTTAATTATATATTCATTTAGCATAAAATTGTGTTAAAGAACCTGTTTCTGCATTTCGAGAACATTTTTGCGGGTTTTCACAGGTGATGGCACAATAAGCACGTGGTAGACTTACGTTGTAATTTATTAATTTCCAAACACTCGTTTTTTGTTTTTTAATTAAAAGCATGGCACCCCTGTCAAGTACTTGCAGTCGCTGTGAAGGAAAATTTGCCGCTTAAGCGTTTACAATGGCTAATAATAATGAACAGTTAGTTTGCAGGTGGTGCTCAAGCATGGAAGTGCTGAGGAACAAGTTAGAACGTGAGAGGGAGGCCAGGGTGAGGCTTGAAGAAAGCGTGATGCTCCTGATGGCAAAATTAGAATCCCTTGAGACTCCAGTTACAATCCCTCCTGCCTCAGTTTCTACTAATAATATAAATAGTACTAATAGCCCTCTCTCTTCCCCTAGTTCCCAACCCTTCGTTCGAGTGTGTAATGGAGCCCCATTGAGAAAACCTAAGACTTGTCTACCAGTAATAACAAGCAATAAGTTTTCTGTTTTAGGTTTCGAAGATGCTGATGAACCGGAAATATGACTCATTGGCAATTCTATTGTTCGAGGGCAGCTCGAGGAATTCTGTGGGAGAAACCCTCATCGTAGGTGCCGTTACTGCTACCCTGGTGCAAGGGTGGAGGATATAACTAATAGTGTTGACCATTTTAGAGATGGTACCACCGAGGACACAACGTATGTTATTCATGTCGGTACTAATAACGTTTTAAATTCTAGATCGGAAGAACTGCTGGCTAGGTACAGGGACTTACTAGAGCAATTAAAGGAAAAACTAATAAGATTGTTTTAACAGGTATACTTCCTCAAATTATCCAACATAACGATTTCTACAGCAAGGCGACCTATATTAACAATAACCTAATGTCTCTTTGCCAACAGGAAGGAGTGCATTTTGCAAATTTTTGGAACAGTTTCTATGGCAGGAGGGACTTGTTCCTCAAAGATGGACTTCATCTTAATGATGATGGAGCTGCGCGTTTAGGAAGACTATTTCATTAATACGGTCTCTTCTTTTCAGGCTGCTGTAACTTGAACAGCCAGTGTAAATTCCACAAATTTCCCCTGCACTCGCGAAGGTGTCGCAGTTACAAACAATTTGAAGGTTCTATCCATAAATGCTTGTAGCCTACAAAATAAAATAAAATAATTTTTTTCTTTAATTGCTTGTCAAGACTATGATGTAATTGCGATAAATGAATTGTGGCTTAGCACTGAAACACGTGACTTTTTAGGGGAGTATCAAATTAAAGGTTATAGACTTTTTGTTAAAAACAGAATAGGTAGGTGAGGAGGCTGTGTTATGTTGTATATCAAAGATGATATTGCGAACGTTATAGAAGTAAAGCGCACAATTCCAAAACCGATAGATTCGACAATAGCAGAACTTAAATTAAATGATTTCAAACTTCTGTTGCGGTTATATATAGGCCCCCTAATCAAACAGCTGATACGGACGAAGCATTATATCGTGAACTAAAGAGAATAATCGGTAGTGAGCAGGCTTTAGTTATGGGTGACTTTAATTGCGCCAATGTGAATTACGATACAATGCAGGGAGACGCGGAAGGTAATCATTTAGTTAATTTTCTCGAGGATAGCTTTCTTATTCAAAAGGTTGGGGAACCTATGAGTTTGGACAGTATTTTAGATTTAGTAATAATTACGGATGATAGGCTAATTACTGATCTTCAAGTAATAGAACCATTAAGCAATAGCGATCACAATATGGTAGAGTTTGTCCTCTCAGTAAGTCACTCGAAACCAACTAACTATACTAAAATTCCTAACTTCCAGCATGCAGACTTTTGTAAATTTCAAAATAAATTGTCACATGTCAATTGGGAAAATGTAATGGGGAACTCCAACGCAAAACTAATGTTGGAATCGTTTGAAACAGTATTTAGGACTATAAATGAGGAATGTGTACCGTACAAAATTAAGCATGTGAAAGTAAACAACAAGCCCTTGTGGTTTACTTCTAGAGTAGGAGACATTATAAAGAGTAAAGATAGGGCTTATAGGCTACATAAGTGCGATAAGGACAATTTGTGGTTACGAAACAACTACATATCTCTAAGGCGTGAAGCGAAAAGTGTAATAAAAAGTCCAAGCGCGAATTTGAAATCTCCATAGCTCGTGATGGTAAAGAAAACCCCAAGCGATTCTTTCAATACATTGTGGTGGGATTCGGATTAACCTAATGGCCGCACCACAAATAAGAATTTTTCTTTTGTTTAAGACCTCCATGAAACCAGGCTGCTTACCTTGAAGGGTTGTTGGATCCAGGCTCGCCGCCCAGACTTCCAATTCCACGACTGCTGGCTTGTGCCGCCAACAGTTTCTCACTTGTTTCACAGGTCTTGCCAGAATAGTTTCCTTCTGTTAGTGTTTCAATATCTCCAGCATCCCTTTCCTAACAGAACTTAAAGTTCCCTTGGTCCAATAATGGTCTTCAGCCTCTCAGACAAATCCAGCCTGAATTTAGTTTCCTCTGTTATGTTCTTTATTTTCTCTTGTCAAATTACACACTTAAACTATATTTTTTTATTTACATTTCCACACATGCGCCAATTGGTTTCCCCCACTTCTCAAAACTCGAGTTTTGACACACACGCCGACACTTTTAAACCTCAGAAGTGTCTCTTTTACTAAATTTGTTTATTCTTTTTTTTTTTTTTGTTTGGTAAAATGTTAACATTAAACAAGTACTTTATTATCCGTTTACTAACAGGGTTTAATAAGCGACCGTCCAACTCTCACTCTTTTTCCCATACTAATTTAATAAAACTGTTTTATTCCTCATTCCTTGTTTACAAGTTTACCATTTCTTTATATATAACTTATTGTTTATTCTTTTCATTCGTTCGCTAAAATGTTTTAACAAACATATTACATCTTATTCTTTATTTATTAACTTCTTACTATTTATTGTTTAATGTTTATTGTTTACTTATTTAATAATTATTAATTCTTTACTATTTATATGTATTTAAGACTTATTGGTTATACTTTTCTTTTGTTAAAATATTAACATTTACATATTAACATATAACATACTTATTCTTTTTTTTTTTTGCTGGAAAGAAAGAGAGAACCATTAAAATCCTATCTATAACAAGTATTTCATTCAAAAATCAAAGAAATTTAATATATAAATAATAATAATCAAGGCCAGGGGGAAAGGGCTCACCCTCCACATCTCCCCCTCCAAGCTCCTTTCCACCTGTCTTGCCATATAGCCTACACACCTACTATATTACCCTAATATGGTTCTCTCTTCCTTTCCTTACAATCTTTATACCAAAATATTATTAACAAATTATTTACATAGATACCCTCTTTTTTTTTTTTTTTTTTAAATAATTTTTCAATTTTCAATTTTTTTTTTAAACAAAAAATAATTTTCAATTTTATTTTCAATTTTTTTTTTTTTTATTTATTTTATTTATTTATTTATTTTTTTTCAAAAAATAATTGTTTTCAATTTTAAATCATTAATTACATACATGGCTATCATAAGAATAACAGATATTTACAAGTTTACTTTATAAATCATTCATTTATTTATTTAAATTATAATTCAGTTATTTAATAATCTTTATATTTAACAAATACAGTAAACATTCAAACATTCAATATTTAGGACTAACATCTGGCTAACAATTACTTTCTCTTTAATAATTTACGTTATACTAAAAAATATACCTATATTTAATTTTTTAATATTTATTTACAATAGTTATTTACAATAGTTATTTACAATACCAGGAATAAGGTTGAAACCTGCAAAGCGGCAAATCACCAGAGGCAGGGATCAGCAGGTCTGGGAACTCACCTGGGCACCTTCCTCCTTCAAGCACAGCCCAGCTTCTCGCCTCAAAATGTAGGCTGCCACCTGGTTGAATTTCCAACCACTCGCTCTTTCACACATCATACAATACTACTATTTTTTTTCCTACAGAACACTATACCAATACTTTATATTACATTACCATCACCACTCCCTAAACACTGTTGCACTTTCTCTATCATTCTAACCCATCTACTTCTAATATCTTCTCTAATACTACTTGTTAATTCTACATCTAAGCTTTTATTCAACACGTTTTCTTCTATTTCAAGCAATAACATTCTCACTTCCTCACAAAAATCAATCACATTCATTCTCTTCCTCATTCTTTCATTTATACTTCCTTCACCTCTATCTACTCCCCATTCATTCCTCACACTTTCCATTAAGGTTACAATACTTTGCTCAGTTACACTCCTTTCTCTCTCACATACATTTTCCCTTTCACTCTCAAGAATTGTAAATCCCACACTCTTAATGCCCCCTCCCTGACACAATCTTTCCACTTCTGAGTGAAGAAGATTTCCCTTCTCCTCCACCCTCGGAAAATCCCAGAAAAGAAAGGCCCTCAAGGTCTGAGACCCCAAAACCCTCAAACGAGAATTCCCCGGATGGACCAGGCTGGCACCATGAACTACCAAAGTTCCGAACATCCCATTCTAACTCTGCCTCACCTGCGGCTGTTCCAGAGTCCAACTGGGAATCCTTCAGCTCATATACTTCACCTATCTGCCTGGCTTTCTCACCTTTCATTCCCTTTCTTCTCACCTTTTCTTCCTTTTTGCCCGCTTTGACACAATCAAAAACTCCATATCTGCATCCATCCATTCACCCTGGATTCCATCATGTTCTTGGTTTCTAGCGCTTTCTTTTGTTCCATCCTCTCACACATATCATACATTGGGTGACATACGATGTACTCTGGAGGTATTCGCCATTTGCGCAACTGCCGATGATGTGCTCTTACTTCTTCACACTGTCCATTCTCTTGCTCCCTCTCAATCACATACGTTACCCCATTCTCCCATACCTTTTTCACCACAAATGGACCCTCAAACTTTTGCACCAACTTATACTCATTCCTTCTTCCAGCCTCATGCACCTCTTTCAAAACAAGCTCACCAACACCAAACGACCGAAAATGCACACCAGCCTCTCTCCATCTATCACACGTATTCTCATTTAATCGTATATCCTTTTGCACAAACCTTCCAAATGTAGACACATACCTTCTTGGGGAAGTTTGAATGGCTGAGTGGTATGTCGAATTGTAGCACCAGGCAATTCTTGCCAACTCAGCATCCCACTCAGCCCCTTCCTCAGTGCATACACGCAGCATTTCACTTATCGTTTTCACCATTCGCTCAGCCAAACCATTCAAAGCAGACATATACGGAGTTATTCTAACAGTAGGGTGTGTCAAATTTTTCAATTTTCAAATTCCAAATATGAGGGGTGCTAAAAAGTTGCAGCATGACTTAGGAATTCTAAAGATATTTTTGTTAATTTAATATAATTTAGTTTTGCTTGGTAAGAAGCTACATAAAAATAGTGACTTTTTTGACTTTTTTGTGGAATTATATAATAATTATTATATTAATAATTATATATGCTGTATATATAATGCACTGCTGTTTTTGCTTATTTCACAGGTTGAAACATATTCATCAGTGTGCTGAAGATTACTTGTCCATCAGTGCTACCATCCTAACCAGTGTGAATTAACCTACAATGGCTTCTAAAAGGAGGACAAGACTGGGGACATTCACACATATGAGCAACCTAATTGGAACTGGTAGAGAGTTGTTGCCCTCTGAACTCCCAACTCTGCGAGACGTTCTGAAATATGGGCTACTGCTAAGAGAACAAAGTGGTGAGGATGTGAGAAACTACCCAGCAGCCAGTCTTGCAAAGGACATTTACCCTAAAGTGCTTGAAAAGTAGGAATGAGCAAACAGTTCTTTTGTAGCCCCCATTGTAAATTCATGAATCACAATCTTAAACAAGATCCAAGAGAGCTGGGAGCAGGCCAAAAACATATCTCTTGGGAGAGGAAAGCTACATGTCAAAGAGGCTTTCATTGCAAAACTTGACAAGCTTTTTGACATCCTCAGTTGCAAGTGTAAAATTGTTCTCTGCTCTGAATTTGGCTGCCTTGCAGATGCTGGTTGCAAAAACGAAACTCACATTAACTGTACAAGCCCTAGGGAGATGAAGATCCCTGTGAAGGAACTTGCTTTCATTAAAGGTCAGAGAGACAAGTCTGGTTCTATTGGACCACATCAGATTGGCTTGCCAGATCAACCTGAGCACAACAGACAAGTCAAAAAGCAGAAGCGGCAAGAAGACGAAAGAAGAACGCTTGCTGAATATAAGCAGACAAGTAAGCAGGATGTTTCAATGCCATCAAATGAAATAATTTTCTCTGATGATGAAAATGAAGAACAAATAGCTGATGTTCAAGATGGAAAGGATGGAAGTTATGAAGTGACATTAGAAATACCAAGCACGTCTTCAACTTCCAATAAAAAGCCAGAGTACAACACATTAGAAATACCTAATGTTGCTATGCATAGCATCAGATATGGTGTTGGCCTGCGTGCCACAGCTGCCATCACCACTGCTGCCTTTATGGATGCTGGCTTGATCACTGAAGAAGACAAGAGACTTGTAGTTGATCACAATAAAGTCAAGAGGGCCCAAGAAAAAGTTATGAGATCCCTGGATCAGGAATTTGATGATCTTTGTAAGAAGGGTGAAATTGACTGCATCTTCTTTGACAGCCGTCAAGATACAACTAAAGTTATGCTGAAAGCAGACAATTCAGATCGTCAGTTCCCCAGCATCATCAAAGAAGAGCATTATTCTGTGTGCAGTGAGCCAGGTGGAAGATATCTCTACCACTTCACTCCTGAGAAAGGCTCAACGAGAAAAAAACCTGCTGAAGTTATTGCTGATAATCTTGTAGATTTCATGAAGAAGAAGGGCATTGATAAAAGCCTGCAGGCCATTGGAGGTGATTCTACAAATGTTAACACTGGCTGGGAGGGTGGTTCCATGCACTGGGTAGAGGTCAAGCTTTGCCGTAAGCTGATCTGGTTGGTTTGTGCCCTCCACACTAACGAGTTACCCCTGCGACACTTGATCACAGCACTGGATGGGAAGACCTTGTCTAACAACAAGTGGACAGGTAACATTGGCAAGATGCTAGACACTGCAACTGAACTTGAAATTGATCCTTCATTCACCAAACTCTCAATTGGAGAGCCTCTTACTTCACTGAGTGACAATGTTGTAAAGGATCTCTCTACTGATCAAGCGTACGGGTATAGGATCACACAGGCCATAAGGACAGGAGAACTTCCCACAGATCTGGCCCTTCTTGAAATTGGTCCAGTGAGCCATTCAAGGTGGTTGACAACAGCAAACAGGCTTTGTCGCATATGGGTTTCAAAACATGGCCTTAAAGGGAAAACCCTCAACAACTTAAGACTGATAGTGGAATACATTGTTGGTGTGTACTACACCTGTTGGTTCAACATCAAAGTAAAACACTCGGGTGGAAGGCCCACACCACATCTTGTTTCAGCTGTGGCTAGTTAGGCTGCAAAAGAAGGCTGTAGTGGATGCTGTTTTGCCAACCATCAAGCGCTCAGCATGGTATGCATTCAGCGAAATGATAATCCAGACACTCTTGTGCTCAGATGACAGTGAGGAGAGGAGAGCTGGTGTTCAAAAGATTGTTGACATGAGGGGTGGAGATGATGACACACTTGGAGATCTTTCTGTACGTCCCAGGAAGACACCTTCCATCAACCCCAGTGCTTCTTCCGTGTTGGAGCTGACAGACTGGTCTGGCGGGGTATTTGAACCTCCTTTGACATGTAAACTGACTACAGCAGAAGTAAAGAAGTTCTTTGACAAGCCTATGCAAGTTCCACAGTGGCCCTGTCATGCTCAGTCAATAGAGAGGTGTGTGAAACAAGTCACAGAGGCAGCAGGCAGGTGTATACACATGAGAAATGTGAGGGTTATATCAGAGGCCAAGAAGCAAGTTGGTGGCTGATGTCCAAGAACGAATCAAAGCAAGACTTGATGAAACTTGTTGTTTAAATATTTTTTTTTACTGATGTCATTACTTTCTAATGTTGCTTTATGATTACAAGGATATGTTTTATGATTACTAGGATATGTTTTATGCAGAGAAACTAAAATTTTGATAGCATTACCTGACATTTTGAGAAGCTAAAATTAATAAATGTTGTTTTCCAAGAGCAATTTATGTGCTTTTTAATCAAACATAGATTTGCCAAGCTAAGTGTTGAGCAATCACAAAAATAATAGCAGATTTGAATTCTTCACATCCAAAAACATATTTTTAAAACCCCTCAGTGAAGGAATTGGCAAAAATTAATTTTCACCTCCCAAATTGACACACCCTATTCTAACATGCTCTATCCCATTCTCACTCAACATTCTCTCAAAACTAGCACCCCTAAACTCAGGCCCATTATCTGTTAAACACTTACGCAGCCTTCCAAGCATCATTGGTAACATACTATCTCTCATCACTCTCGCAACATGCTCACTTGTTTTATTCTCTAACGCAGCAACATACACAAACTTACTCTTGTGATCGACCCCTACTAATATTCCAACTTTCCCTCTACTCGTTCTCGGCATACTCACAATATCAACCACCACAAGCTCCCAGGTTCTTTCACTTCAATCTTTCGCACTGGGGGGCGGCTATGCTGGGACTGGTATTTTCGCTTTTGGCAACTCTCACAAGTAGTTGCCACTTCTGCAACAACCAGTCCCAGCCTAGGGTGGAAAACCATTCCTTTCATCAATTCCCATAACTTGTTTTTTCCCACATGCCCATACATCCTATGTGTAATAATCACCAATCCTACCATACCCTCAAATGTCATCACTGGCACACTCTCTGTCTCACCCACCTTATTTACCCTCATATAATATAGCACTCCCATCCATACAGCCAACTTTTTCGCATACCTTTTATACTCTTCCACCTCTTTGACCACTCTCTCACATCTGTACCATTATACACATATTCTCTCAACTTGCATATCACCTCATCTCCCTCTTGCATATCTAAAATATCTTCATCTCTCAACACTTCACACTGGTCTTCCACCTCTAACTCAATTGCTCCCACTAACACAGCATCTATACCTGTGCTCGGAAACATTCCCATACTGACCACATGCTCTCCTTCTCTCATTACTGAGCCCTGACCAACATCCACACTCAAGTTCATATTCTCAAGGAAATCAATTCCCAGTAGAAAATCCCAGGGCATTGATTCCCCTTTCAAGACTATGAACTTGTGCTCCCATACCTCTTTACATGCACCTAATCCCACCCTCAACTGCACAGCTTCATGTGACGCGACTGTTCCCCCTCCGATACCACGTATTCTCACACCCACTCTTTCTCGGGATACAGGCACATTCTCTTCATCTAAATCACACAACACTCGCTCATTCACCAGACTGATTTGGGCACCTGTATCCACAAGACCCCTGTAGAGCTCAATAGGACCTTCTGGAACCCTTACAGGAACCACAGAAGGGCTGAGCTCTACCTCATCCACACAGTCACGTATCATCCATGGCCCCTCTAACATACCTACTTCCATACAACCTTCTCCCTCTGACTCTCTCTGTGCAGCTCTAACTTCATCCAAAACCCTTTCCAAATTTTCACCTGGCACTATGCTTTTATACCTCTTCCTTTCACTCACCCAATTGTAATGTACACCACTAATACACTGCAAATGCAAAATCAGGGCTCCTTTCTCCTCGATCCTTTCATCTTTATACACAATCGGACAATCATTACCATAATGCACATACACTTCAACACTAAACAATGAGCTGACCACCATGAGGACCTCTTGAAAAGGAAAAATACCCGGGCTCCCCATGGCTTTCAGCTCACGTACATAATTGCGGACCTTACAAACACCCATCCTTTCTGGTTTCTTAATCGCTTCATTCATAACCAAGGTCCGCAATTCATTCACACTCCCTGGTATTCTCATTTTTAACCCATCCAATTTCAAATCTTTCAACCCATACCATACACTTTCAAACAAACTGTCGCCACCCCCCCTACTTTCATGCAACTTTACTATTCCCACTGGCAAATACTCAGGGTCGACCACCTCTTTCTCACACCTTTCATTCACCCCAGGTATTCTTGACATAGGTCAGCCATACAATTCCTCTCCCCTGGCACATACTCAATCTTATAATCAAACTCACTCAACTCAAGCAAAGTTCTAGCAATTCTTCCATCCACAACTTTCATTCTCTCCATATATACCAAGGGCTGATGATCAGTCTTTAAAATAAATTTCATTCCATACAAAAATGACTTGAAAGCTTTCACACAAAACCTCATTGCCGCAAGTTCTCTCTCAATTGTACTGTACTTTCGCTCTGCCTTACTGAATGCTTTAGATACATACCCAATTACTCTCCTTCCTTCCTGTCCTTCCTCTCCCTGCAACTGGCACAAGCAACCCATACAAAATCCACTCGCATCTGTATACAATTCTAGCAAACTCGCTCCTTCACTCAGGTCCGGATAAGCCAACTCCACATCTTTCGCTGCTTCCACTCTCAATTGCTCAAATGCTTCATTCATCTTCTCCGTCCACACCAACTGAGTACTACCTTTCATTCCAGTCACTTCGGTCAGGGGTTTCGAAATCCCAGAGCAGCCCGCTATAAATTTCCTCTGAAACTCTACAAGTCCCAGAAAAGATTTAAGTTCACGAACTGTCCGAGGTTTCGGGAACTCCCTGACTTTTTCCATATACTCCCCACTCTTTCGTATACCACTCGAACTCACCTTGTGCCCCAGAAATGCCACACTTTCCCTGAACCACTCACACTTACTTGGTTTCACTCGTAGTCCGACTTCATCCAACACTTGCAGTACCTCTCTCATTATCTTCAGGTGCTCCTCAAATGTCTCTGTCATAATCAAAATGTCATCTATAAAACATGACATTTTCCCTTGCAAACTTACCAAGAACACGATTCATTGCTCTCTGAAATGCAGCAGGTGCAGCTGTAAGTCCGAACGAGAGAGCACGGAACATATAATGATTCCTGGCTGTGGAGAAAGCAGTTATGGGACGAGACTCTGGCTCAACCGGCATCTGGTAATATCCCCTCAATAGGTCCAATTTACTAAACACCCTCTTTCCATGCAAAGAGTATACACTTTCATTTATCAAGCACATCGGAAACCTGTCTTTCACTGTCCTTTCGTTCACCATTCGATAGTCCACACACAAGCGAATCCTTCCATCAGGTTTCCGCACAGGCACTATTCTACTATTCCACGGACTTGTGCTCTGTTCAATCACTCCCATTCTCTCTAATTCCTCACACTGCTCTTCTATCTCATTCATTACTGGTGGGGAGAACCGTCTTGGCCTTTGGTAGATCGGAGTCTCATCCGTTAACTGGATCCTGAAGGGAGGTAGTTTTGTTAAACGGAGGTCATCATCTCCTCGGGCCAATACGCTCCTTTTCTCCCCTGCCAACTGCCACACCTGCATTCGCTCACTCTCACTCAACTGTTCGCCAACAATCACCTCCTTTCTGATTTGTTCAGTCGTCCATTCCTCCCCACATTCTTGCCCTCGTTCATCCATTTGTATTCCATTTTCTCCCTCCTCACATACTTCCTCAATCACTGTATACGCTCTCCCTATCACATCCCCCTCATTTATTCTCTTTCGCCATGCACCCCCATCTTCCCTAGCTTGCACACAAATCCATGGGTTACTCTCATCAATTATACCATCATACACATGCCCAACTCTTTTCACTTTATAGATGCATCCATACCATTCACAAAAATCATGCTTCCCTGCCTTTTTTTCTATTATCACTCACTGGCCACTCAACATGCACCAATGCTGGGGTTCCCTTTTCCAGATTTACACTCTCAGATGCTCTCACCTCATACCCTTTTATTACCCTCATCCAATCCGATTCACTTCTCCCCACATAGAATTCACACTTACCCAACTCATTCTTCCACTCAATCATACGTCTAGCAGGATGGATCACCAATCGATTCTTTTTCAAAAACTCATACCCCAGAATCATGTCATACTTTTCACTCTCCTTATCAACCACATAAAGCACACATTCTTCCATTTCACACCCCATCACTTTCACTTTAATCTGCACCTCTCCCAACACTCGTACTGGGATGTTCCCAACCCCTTTAATTTCCCCAGTTACTCCCCAATTCACTCTTCCTAATTCATTCTCTTTACACAAACATCCAATTCCTTGCTTACTTATTAAATTAGGTGAACATCCTGTATCCACTAATGCCCTCCATACACTCCCTCCCCATTCAACAGGAATAACCATACACTCTGCCTTTTTCTCACTCGCTCTCACTTCCTTATTCACTTGACACCATCCTGCTAATGCCTCAAATACACATTCATCATTCAGAGAAGCAGGGACCCCAACCCCAATGAGAGGCCCCTGCCCTATGCGTTTCCAGAGCTGGGCAGTATTTAAATACATTTGT